>JARFIW010001145.1:1487500-2098026 GCA_036346225.1 Platerodrilus igneus
AAGTATGCAGTTTTGGGTATAGCGTGAAAGAATTATGAATTTCAGTGCTATTTTTCGGGGGTGTTAATAATCAAATGTTATTGGTAAACGTGATTGGATCCACAAACAAGATTTAGATATACGTAGATGAAGTCCTGAGAAGCCCTGAAACCTTGTTAGACGAATGGTGGTGTACAAAAATTTTAAAAGCGGTCAGAATCTGAAGCCGTAAACATAAACCAGCTGGAATGGTGGAATTAGCAAGGACGATATACATTGAAGCCCGAGTGCAGTAACCTTCAGGTAACTTATGCATTGTTGTTCAATTTTAGATGTTTTGGTGTGTGTTGAATATCTTTATAATTTGTTTGATAAAAATGGACAGTAGTAAATTTGTATAAACAACAAATTTTTAATTTTAAGGTAAAATTTTCTTGTATAAGTAGAAAGGAGTATTTATCAGGTTTATGTTTTTGATTATGATAAAAATTTGGGTCTGTCTTTGAGCTCAATTAGACTAACCTGTTTAATTAACGTAAAGGGGTGGGAGATGCTCCCTTTTATTCAGACTTAGGTCTGCACATATTGTTAACTTAATTAGTATGCTTCCTACAAGGAATTCTGGATGCAAATTAAAATGATGACAAATTTGAACTTGAAAGTTTATGATGCTGCAATTTATGCTGAAATTTAATTTTGAAATTTTAATGTATTATGAATATTGATGTAAATAGAGTTAACGTTGATGTTTGTGGTAGGAATGTGTTTGTTTTTTTTTATGAATGAGGATGAAAGTTTTAACTAGGTGAGCAGCCGAGGCGGAAAGAGTAAAAAGGCGACTATCAGAAGAGATTCAACAGGGCGAGAATCACAGCAAATCTTGGTGCCCATTTCGAGAGGCTCGAATATTTTTTTTTACTCTGGTGAGGCTTTTTTGTAGGTTTAAACAAATATATATATATATATATATATATATATATATATATATAAAAATATATATTATTTCATTTTATTCACTGTAGTACGATAGTATTTATCAACTTACCTTGTGTAATTAACTATCTAAAATATTTATATATTTAATACTTGGCTTATAGCCGTAATTTTGTGCGTAGCTTCTTGTCTATAACTGACATAAGTCAAAAACTTGACAATGTCAGATATGATTGACAAAATGCCCAATTGAAAGTTAGGTTTATGTATAGTTCTGTACACGATTTAGACTTGTAGTTTTCCCAATTGTGTCATCGGTCTCGGTGGCGTAATTGGGAAACGCATGATTCCGGCAAAACCAGGATACAGGTTCAAGTCCTGTTCAGGGCCTTATATTTTCCATCTTTCAATTACTAACTCGATTTGAAATGATCGTTCGGGCTTTGCATAAAGGTCTAAGTTATTATTTCATCTTATTCACTGTAATACGATAGTATTTTTCAACTTACCCTGTGTAATTAACTTATCTAATATATATATATATATATATATATATATATATAAAAATTAAAATTTTAAGTTATGTTCTTTCATTTTTAGATGGTTTATTTTTATATTAATGAAAACATATTAGCCTTTTTCAATGGATATTCATGTCTGAAAGTAGAATTACATAACTAACCAAACTTAATCATTTGGTTTCAATAATGTTAATGCATATCTTGCTTAATTATTCTTACTTAATTATTGGTAATCTTATATTTGAGGTAAGAAACTGTTTGCATCAAACAAAAATATGATTATATATAAAAAAGTTTGGTTAGTTATGTAATTCTACTTTCAGACATGAATATCCATTGAAAAAGGCTAATATGTTCAGCCGAAACGTTTGGAGTGTAATATAAAAAATAAACCATCCTATTGAATATTTACGTAGTTAATTAGACCTTAATACCCAAGAAAAAAATTTAATTTCTTATATTATCATAAAGAAAGGTCAAGAATATCATCATTTTTATATATATATATATATATATATATATATATATATATATGTTATGTAGTATAACGACCTTGCTGATTTGAATATATTGAATGATATTAGCAGGTTGTAGGTCAGCTGGTTATTCAAGCCGACTTTTATTATATTCTAAGCTTTCGGTTTATTTAAAACCTTTATCAAAGAAACTACAAAAACATCATTATGGGCATCAAGCAACATACAATAGGTACTTACTAAATTGAGGTTGAATGCACATCAATGTCATTAAACTATATAAAACTTAAAGTATACATCCAATTCAAAATTGAACAATAAAACATTTAAAACTGTGAACTATAAACTATTTGCCTTGTGAACATTTAAACTGTAAATAACCTTAAACGATAATTCCTTTATAATTTTGACAATACCTGATCTTCTTATCAGGTCATTTGTAGTTTAAACCTGTCTTGATAGAGTGTGGGTATGTTGAATGTGCATGGATGTGTGTGGGTATGTGTGAATGTGTGTGCATGTGTGTGTGTTTGTTTGTGTGAATGTGTGTGTGTGTGCATGTGTGTGTGTGTGTGTGTGTGTGTGTGTGTGTGTATGTTCCTGTGTTATACTCGTGGTTTAATTAAGTTAGTTCTATTTTTGAAATTAAGTAGATACGTGTATATACAGTTTAGTTGATCTATATCTGTCCTTTTATTTATGGTATTCGCGTTTTTAAATATGTGACACATTTCCAAAAATTCTCTTTTTGATCGCTTACCTTCTATTTGTAGTATTTTAGGGTTATCTCAGTCTATTTTATATTTGCCGTTATTTACGTGTGGTCAATGCATAGGCATTGGGTTTAATCCGCATGTCGCTTTTGTGTTGTGTGATACGTTGCTTTAGATATCGAGAGCTTTGACCAATGTATTTTAAATTGCAGTCTAAATAAGTAATTTTATAAATGATATTTCTTTGTTGTAATGGTTGTGTTTTATCTTTTAATTTTGAAAAAAAGGGCATTTAAAGTCCAAACGTTCTTCTTTGCAATTTTTGTGTTGTATTTTTTATTACGTTTTCTAATTTTGGGGTTAAATTTTCAATATATGGAATTGTTCGGTATTTCTGAATATCTACAATGTGATCAACTTAGTTGTTTGGAGGTACATCATAAAGATAATTGTTCAAAGGAGCTTTGTGGTTATATAAAAGATTCTTTAATAATCTTGGCAGGTAGTTGTTGTTTTTTAGGATCATAAATAATTTGTCTAAATTCTTTGGAAATAATGTTGGATGACATATTCTTTTTATTCTGCATTTTAAGCCCAAAATAAAATTTACTTTTATCTTGTAAGGATGGTTTGAAAGGTAATTCAGATATCTACCCGAGAGTTAGTAGTGTGTCTAGGATTCTTTTATATTTTAGTGGGATTTATTTGTAGAATTAGGGTTTCAATGACCCCTCGTGACCCCTTATCATGTCATTTTCCCCCAAATCAATATATAAAATTCAAAGTTTGCCGTATTTTTCCACATACATGAGTAATTTTACTATTTTTATTTTTAACCACTTGCTATCTATAACTAATTCTATAAGCTTTATAATACACACGCATAATCTTTAACAGTCCACCTATTCCTATCTTATAATTAACTAAACTATCCTTAACTCTATTCTAATAACATTTACACTCTAACATTTCTATCCTATATCTGATTTTTTCATATTTACACATGGTTTCATCAAGTTTCATCTTGTATAGAATTCTCTACACTATCATACATGTTATCATATTTATAGCACATTCTCTCCAAACTATCATAATCTTCGAAAAATATGTGGTATCAAATTTTCATCAAGTTGTCCCAGCAACTACTCAGCTATATTACTTACGTCGAAAAAGTTATCGTCTAGAATTTCAGTATCTATGCTACTTACGTTACTTTCAAACCATACGTCTTTCAACTACTCTTTATTATACGGATAAATTAAATTTATGTGGAATTTTCCCCTCTCAGCACATAGGTAGTATTCCCTATCACCCTTTCATTTCAATAATTTCTTTCTTTTTCTTACGCTTACATTTTTTTCTTTTTCTTGCGCTTCCAATTCTTTCTTACATCCGCATATTTAAATGAATGTTTCGACAAACCAAACGCTACTCCTCCATATTTATACATACGCCATTTCAAATAACACTTTGAATTTTTAATCGCAATTATCCCAAACGAATTATTAAGTTCTACTTTCCAATTATTTCATCATTATTTAATATTTTAGTACTTTTATTTATTTTATTTTTAAGAGCTGCATTCACAGAAAGTTACTTTATCTTCTTTTCAACACCTACAATCATACTATTTTCATCAGTTTCATCTATTATTTCCATCTTTTCAACTTCATCTTCTGCAGTTTCCAATAATTCTGAGTTTTTTTCAAAGACGCTACAACTTGTCTTCTATCTTCGCCAGGGCACTTACTATTTAAACTTCTATCTACTTCACCTTCCATCTGCTTCTCAAATTGATTCAAATTCATACAATCTCCTTGTATTTCTATATGGACTTCTTCGTCCCATTTAATCTTCTCATCTTCCATAATTATCACCTTATTCTCAGTATCTGTTATACCTTTCATATTACTTATAAAATCCATTTCCAGAATGACATCTACTCTTAATTCTGGCACTATTAAAAACTCTTGCTCAACCTCCATCTTTCTCAACTTAACCTTCAGAATTATGATAATCTTGACTACTGCAAACTTTTTATTATTTGGCGATACTACCATTCTGAATTATCTTTAATAAAACCATCACTTACTAACGTTGCTTCAGCTTCTTTATCTACCAGTAATTTTATCTCTTTACTTGCAATTTTATTATAGGTAGTATATCATTTTTTCATAATTTTTTTCATCATTTTCCATCTCAAATTTTATAAATTCACGCGCATGTTCATATTTGTTAATTTCTATATTTTCGTAGCATGATTTTTCTGCATCTAAAAATCCTGCCTACTTGACATTCCTGGCTGATTAACTATCTCTTCATATGTCCTTCTATTTTTGTAGCTACTGACTATGCTATTTCTCTGTGCGTTTGCCATATTTTCCCTTCCTTGGGTATCGGTTCTATTCTCAATGGTTCGGGATTCATTATTCTCCCTTTCCCGCTCTCCTAATGGCATTTCCTCTATTCCAATCTAAAAGTGATACTTGCAGAATCCACGAAAACGTCCTCGTAATAAATTATCTTCTTATTTTAAAGTGGCGTCAAATCAGTTTACAGGATTCTCCATAAAAAAATTCTCGTTTCAAACAGCGATCACCAAAGTACATTTCTGGTTAAATCTTCCTCTTCAATTATTTAATAAAATCTTTAAAAATAGCTATATCTTGAAGAACTTTCCCTCTTGTAATTAATAATTTTCATTTTTCGTAGTAAGTTACGTTTAAAACATTGCTTTTTAATTAATTTTCAACCTCGCCACTATTCAATTACGATAAGTTTACTGCATACTCAAAAACTATTTCCACGTAGCAATAGCTTGCGGTTAAATAACATATAATGCTAGCATGAATGAAATCTAATGAACGAATGCCTTCCCAATGAATAAACGCTTCCTTTATATACAAATTTATCCGTTTCCAGAAGCTTACTCGAATAATGTAGAACATAATGATGTAAGGTTCTCGGAAAACCCACTTAACATCTCAAATCGTCGAGTTTTATGACCTAATTATCGTTCCAGTTATTCGTGACATGTGTCATCCGTTCTTGTCCCTCATGTACTATTATTGCGGCGTCGCATACTAATGCAAAAGATAACCGATTATTTATTGGTTATTCCAGGGATTTTACGTTTTATTTTCAATGTTTAAGCTGCTTCTAGGAATAAAATGCTTACGTATTAATGAGTTATACGAATTTGACGTATTTTTAAATATCGATGACTAATTTTTTTTATATTCTAAAGAATTCTTTATTTATAATAAGCTGCAATATCCATGGGGCAATTAATTTCAACTTTAATTGGTTTCTAATGCAAAAGGGGTTACGTTTTATAGAAGTATTTGCTTTCGTTTCAGTACACGAAATTATTTATTAATTTTGAGGTTTTTAAATGCAAGTTGATTGTAGTTTCTCAAACTAAATGCTATAGCTGTACTCTTTTATGGTATTTACAGCAAATCAGATGCATTTTTATCAAAAATGTATTGATAATAAAAAATAAATGGTTTTGTATTTATCTTAAAACGGTCGATTTTTACGTTCACATTTAAGTGCGCTTTACGGTATCTTACAATTTACATATACAACTTACGCTACTTGCTATTTATTTACAATAAGCTTATATCATACAGGGTGATTATTTATACACGCGCAATTTGCGTTTTTGCATTGTACATCAATAAATAAAGGCACGTTTGTGTTATACAGGGCGCAACCGTGAATTTACGGAATTTTTCCTTTTTTCTGGATTTATTTTTAGAATTAGGGTTTGAATGGCCTCTCGTGACCTCAATAATGTTAATATATATATATATATATATATATATATATATTGTTGTGGAATTAGAGGTTAAATAGGTGTAGCCAATAAAGTTTTAGCAACTGTGTATATAGGAAATAGGAGCAAATTATTTACGTGCCAAATTAGTTTATTTATATAGTGAAAACGGACGGATATTAAGGTAATTTTCTATATTTAAATTGGAATATTAAAATTGCATAAGGGAAGAAAGCTTTAGAGTACATAAAAACTCAAGGATACGCATAAGTAATTATAATAATTTTAAGCAAACCCATGGAAGCAAAAAGGAGGCTTGCATGTATATAAAATCAATAATTTTAAACGCAAATGTTTCCATGTTAAAAGCCAACGTTCGTTTATACAAATACTAAGAATGGGTAAACTAGGAATTGTTGTTTTAAACGGTCGGTTGTTTCGAAGAACACCTGTTGGTTAAATGTCACGTTCAGGGAACTTAAATAAACGTTAAGACAGAATTCCTATGAAATTGTTTGCAACGGTCGGTTTGACCAACTGCTTTAAATAACAAGTGCCTTGAAGTGTGAGTGGAATAAACGATCGATAATGTAAGACAGACAGAGAAGGAGGTAAAGAAAGCGTTGGGTACACGTCTGGTACGAAATACACGGGTAAATGTGGACGACCATGATATCGATGTTCTGTAACTTAAGAGGGGTTCTAAAGGAGACAACAAACATGCGTGGAACGGATAGGTGGATCGTTGTGACGAGGGAAAATTATATCATTGGTTGATGGCCTGAAGTTTTCAAGAAGAGCATGTCCGTTAAGGTAGTAAACAAAATTCTATGTAACAGCACGATGAAAGGGGGATTTTTGAGAAGTTAGTGTTCGTTACGTTCAAAATTTTAAGAAGCAGCTTCGAAAATAAGCTTTTCAAGTGAAATAGGTTCCACCGGGGGATTTGAAAATCATATAAATACACGGAGAAAAATATTGCAGCTATTTTCCATTTAGATCTGAGACCGTGCTTAGATTTGCAACGTAATAATAGTAAATGCTCTTACGATTATTAATTATTGTGTGTTCAGTAAAGTTGCATATAACATTCTGTTTAGAAATTATGAAAGCTGTAATAACGTACCGCAAAAGGTTGTAAAAGTGATATTGCACGAGTTGGTGCTTTTGTTTAGATAAAAGGTGCCGTTACTATAACGAATCAATTAAATGAAGGGATTAGTAGATGGACACAACGACGAGGGTTTTTGGTAACCATCTTCAGTGGTGACGAGGAAAGAAGTACACTCCAGGTAACGAAATTTAATTTCCTGTTTTATATAAACATTTGTGTTGATATTTTTTTTGTGTTTGTGTGTTTTGACTTATTGGTGGCGTATTTATTACCATAGAACTTGCTTAAAGAGGTACATGTGCAGGACAATTAATTTTGATTATTAAAAAATTGTTTGATGATATATAAAGATTTATTCACGCTATAAATTGTGGTTGTAAGGAGTAAACAGGTCTTTAAATTTGTTTTCAATAAAATGCAAGGTTTAAAAAGCATTTACAGAAACTGGGTTATAATGAGCTCAAAATAGACCAGAATAAAGTCAAACCAGGGTTGCATGTGGGGCCCATCTACCTGTATCATATAGAATTTGTTAAAATATATTAAAAACCAAGGACTTTAAAGTATTTAATAATTGAGCTGGTAACAGTTGTAAAAACTGTCTGTACCAAGGTGTAAATATTTTAGTAAGAATGGAAACTTGCTAATATCTGTAAATAAAAAGGTTGTATGGTTGTTGTATTATTTTATTTCATTTGAGTGTGTGTGTGTGAGAAAGGTATGTACTTAAAATGGTAGGTATTCAAGAAGAGGCCTATTGCTGAGCTAGCCATGGTGAGCAGAGAAAAAAAAGGAGGCGTTCAAAAGCAAAGTAAGAAATTAAAAAAAAAATTTTTTTTTAGAGAATTTTATGATGGCCCAAGCGGGGGCGAGTTTCTAGAAGAAGGTTTCACGGCAATTTTATGATGGCCCAACGATCGGGCATGAATTTTGTTAAGCTTCCACGGTAATATATATTGAAAAAACAACATTAATCACGAAAATGTGGTTGTTTTGCATATAGGGAGGCAAGGTAAAGTGAGTAGGCATATGTAAGTGCGTAGAGGTATACACAGGTTGTATACATATATAAGTATATATTTAAATTAATAAATACATTGATATATGGTTATACATACATTTAAATTTACCTAATAATACAACTGTTTATAAATGTAGAAAGTATTACTATTCTAACTTATTTTAAAATTTGTCTTTATCGAGTAACAAGAAAGGTAAATTCTGATAAATCAAGCATTAATTTCTAAGCAAACTTTGGACTACAAATTTTAATATACATTTTTCTTAAGAAATTGTAATTTTAAATTTGACTAAGAGTTTAGCAACTCTCATAAAAGTATAATTCATATTTTTAATCTGTGATGTAAATGTTTTATTCCATTTTTAAGTAAAGTGGATTGTAGTAACTGCACCACATCATTCAAAGTATGGTTCAAAAGAATGTTGTATTAACCTATGTAATAATTATGTAAAGGTTCTGACGTTTTTGCTTAACTGCACCGCTCTGTGTTCTCACTTCAAATTTTACTAATTTTATTACACAACGTTACGATGATCAATTTTTCTCTTTTCCACCTCTTTTTGATTACCTATTTTAATTGATTAAACGAAGTTGGTCATATTCAGAGACTCGGTACTTAACCAAAAAAAAACCGCTTGAGCAGCAGGAAAACTAGAGCAAGTTGACGACAGCACAACATAGTGCCCTGGAGATTATCATCCGTGCTGCATCGTTGATGGGAAGTCTGGACAGCATTTATATCGATGGTGGAATTAATGGTAGGGGTTGTCCGATTACTCGTGGATACAGGAGCGACAAGGACTATTATAAGACCAGATTTGGTTGGTCGTGGAAAAGTGCTACCTGAATCGGTATGTCTTCGAGCGGCAAGTGGTGAGAAAATTTGTACTCACGGAGAGACTGCCGTTACGAGACTGGGACCAATATTTACATTTGCTCCTATTGGTGTACCGATCTTTGGTACATAACAGCACAGGATACTCTCCCGCTTGCGTGATGTTAGGACGTGAATTGCTGCTACCATGTGATCTTCAGTTTGGATTTAAACCTGGAGAAGAGATTGCAGGTGAAGATAACGTTAGTAAGCTTCGTGAAAAATCAAATAGCATTCACGAAAACGCCCGAAAGAATATCCAGGCGGCAAGCGATCGAATGAAATCACAATATGACACGAAAGCACAAGAAGGTGGTCACTAACCTGGAAATTTAGTGTGGTTGTATAATCGACAAAGAAAGCGTGGATTGTCGCCAAACTTACAAAGACAATGGGAAGGCCTGTACGAAGTGTTAAAAAGAATTAATGATGTTGTGTACCGGATGAGAAGTTCTCCCCCTGGTAAACCGAAAGTGATACACTTTGATCGTTTAACATCCTATTCTGGCAACGACAAGAAAGACTTGAGTAATGAAAATGGTGTTCGAAGAGTTATTAATCATGAGCCAAATGTAGATTTTGAGAGTTTCATGGCGGTGTTATGGTGTTATTTGAACCAATTATTAAGTTGATTCTGTAGCTTGTGCGTTGAAATATTTTCTACATTACTTGTCTCGGTACTTCAAGAGCGATGCACGTTTTTTTGTTCGACAAGTAGGAGTTATCTTACGTGTATCGGTGAGTTTTTCCGCACTTACCCATCTTAATCAGATTCTCTTTTTAGCTCTTAGCTGGAGGCCAAATTGGTTATTTCTTTATGTAGACCCAACTTTTTTTTGCCACAGATCACCTGCTGTTGCCTGTAGATCACTAGTGCCGTTATGGTAACAGGGTATAGATCTCGTCGACCGTGGCGAAGCGGTGCAAGCTGGGTGTCTAGACTCATGCAGGTATGCAACTTGTTTTCTTTTGTGCATATCAAGACCATGTTGTTACATTCAAAACCCTGCAAACAATTTTCTGCTTTTATTTTTATAATGTCCTAAAATTTCTCAACAAGCTCGATTTCCCGCCATTTGAATTAGTGTTATTTAATAAAATTTTTCAAGTAATTACTGTGTATAAAAGTATGCTTTATAAAATCAAACAGCTGTTTAGGAAACTTTACGTTACAAAGTAGTTTTAATAAATCCTAGCACCTGCAGTGATTACATTTTAATTAAAAAATACATGCAAATGCACAGCTTTCTTCTAAAAGATAAGACCACTTACCACCTGCCTACATCTGCTTATAATGGACTTGTTATCTGGTATTCTGCAGCTGTTAAGATGTTACATAGTAACAAGATTGTTTTCCTTTGTCTAAAAATCTTTTGATAATTGCGTTATCTGCTTGTTGGCAAGCTGTTACAGTTTGTATTTCGGCAGCTGTTGTCTGGGAATTCTGCAAACGTGATTCTTTGACGATATCTTTGAACGCCAAATACCCTACCCCAAACATGATTCTGGCCTTATAAAATTGAGACCGTGTTTTGAAAGAGGTCATTAAAGATTAAAAACAACATCTTACGGAAGATACATGTTGTAAAGTCGCGCTATTAGAAATGCTTTCTGTGATAGTGTAAGTGAAGTTGGTGGTTCCAGTATGCAGTCAATAAAGAAATGCAGTCGCATTTTTCCATCCACAACCTGATACGAAGCCAAATAGTTCAAGGTACAGTTTCTATTTTTGTAATTTTTTATGCTGCTGTGGAGTATAGATATTTTATTTGTTGCCATCACGTTACCAAGCACATGTACAATGCACGAGCAACGATGTAATAATCGTTCTTTAAATTAAAAATTTAATTATTCAAAGTTTGTGTTAGAGTCCGTTTTACTGTTCCTTTTGTCTTTCTGCATAATCATTAACTAAAAGAACTTATGCTTCAATTTAAAAGTAGTTAATATATGATTATTTTAAGTTAGGGTGTCTAATTTTAATGTTATATTATTTCTTAGGAGGTGCACTTCACAATGCAGCATATATAGATAACTTATGTATATTTCTTTTCCTGAAGTACTGTATAGTTTATGTCTTATTTTCTTTTGTATGTTTTAAAGGTGAATCATTAAGTAAGTATTTAGCTTATAAGATGTTATATTTATTTTGCTTACCAATTTTTATATGTTACGACGTTTTGTTTACAATCACGATTACGCAACTTATTTGTTTTATTGTTTTGTAAATAGTCTTTCAAGATTCGATATTAACAATATAGATTTACAGAGGTTTCCAATGTATTCTTTCTATTTTACCTACGCCCCTCTCCGACGTTTTTGAGCTAGCCCAAATTCTACCATTCTATCCCCGTTCTGTTGCGGTATTCGACGAGAACGATTTCTTTACTTACTTTTACTGTTTTCTTTTGTATTTGCGCGGAATACCGTAACATAAATTTTTGGCGCCCAACGTGGTGCTTGATTTCGAAACCATTCTTTATTTACTTAAAATTTGCTATATTTCTAAAACCGTTCTTCTTTACTTAAAAATTCGTATCAACTTTTTGGAAACCTCTATTTCTACTTTATCTTTCGTTCAGAAATTTCTGTACGTACACCTGAAGTATTAGGGGTTTATGTAATTGAAACAACAGTCAAACATATGCTGGTTATCTTTCAATGATAATTATAAACCTCCTTGATATATAAACAAGTAATTTGTAACTAAATATTTAAACACTTATTGAAATATTTCTTATTCCTTCTGCACAGATGCTACGTTGACTGGCGAGTTTCTAACAATTACACTACAATTAATTACAGCATTTCTTTCATTGCTGAAATTTCAACGGCACTAAAAACACCATCGCGGTTTATCTGCACCACACTTTCAACTAAAAAATATACACAAGACGCATTCAGTTTAACACCTCACTGTTATTCAAAACTTTTAGGTTGCTATCTTACGTAATCCGAATTATACATAAAGCTTTCGGAAGATGCAAAATAATGCTCTTTGAAAAAGGAACTTAAAACAACGATGCGTATCACAAACGTCTACACTTCTAAAAACTGATTCGACTAACTGTTGTTTGTTAGCGTGATTTTATCCATAGTCTTTTCTGTGATTAAAAATCTTGTACGCTGCACTTTCAACTAAGCTCAACCGGACGTTCATGTATTTAAGCGTTAACCGTAATCCAATACTTTAAAATGATATTTCAAGTTTACCGACATAAGGCTTGCTGAAGGTGTAAAACAATGATACTTTGTAATTACTAATTAACTATAGCGTTACACTTCTAAAGGATCCGAGTAATTATCTTTTGCTTATTCGACATTTCTTTTTTGCAGCTGTCTCTAAGCACGCATACAAATTAATAATCACGAATGCTTGCATGTTAATTTATAGTGTGATGGAAGCTAACATATTTTCCTTGAAGAGATTATGTTACTATTGAAATTACTATAGACTTTTTGATTTGCCGAATTACCAGAATTATGTTTTCGCTTGTGATTCGGGGTTCTTTTTTTGGTGAATACACTGGCGCCCAATTTCTATTTCTAGATTCTATTTGTCTTAATTCTGCGTTAGGATTACAATTTCCTCCTTCGCGTACATTCTAACGTATTCTTTTGGCTGTAATATTTTTGATTGTATTTAAATGGCAGATTTTAAGATGGACATATATCGGTTACGCAAAGACGAACTTACCTTTGAACTTTTGATTAGGAGAGCACCTGTTTTGGCCACAGACACCGTGGAACACCTAAGAGCACGTCTTCGCGTTCTGATCAAGATAGAATCAGTCGATAAATCCTTTATTGATCCCCTTTATGAGATAAACCCTGAGGTCGAATTAACAACCATTGAGACCAAATTGGAAGAATTGAGTGGTAACTTTGCGGATTCAGATTCACCTGTCGCTATTATCCGCTCACGACTCCTACACGTATTAGGACGTATCCGGTTCCTCTCCCCTGTAAGATTACCCCCCGAACAGCGAGCTTTTTGTGACGACTTACAAACAAGACTCCTTACTTTACTTGATAGTTTGGAACAACTCCTTTCCGAACCCAATAATCTGGAGGCCAGGGTTGCAGCATTGAATCTTGCAGCCATAGCTTCTGACGTAAACCCCCCCTGATATGTCGACTACCCTTCAATCAGAAAGCTCTCACTCTACGGTTCCTAGCCCACTTGGTAAATCCTGTTTGCAACTTGTAGTAAAATGGAATCTGAAATTTAGTGGAGACCCTAACGTTCTTACTGTACATGACTTTCTTGACAGGGTTGAAGAGCTTAGATCAGCCCGTAACATGTCTGAACCCCAATTATTTGAACAAGCAGTCGAGCTTTTCGAGTCGAAAGCCTTACTATGGTACTGGAGTAACCGTCTTCGGTTTTCTAATTGGCGGACGTTAGCTGATTTACTCGTACGTCATTTTGAACCACCTGATTACAAACGAAAACTATTTGATGATATCTTACGTCGGAAAGTTCCGTTGAAAATTTAACATGTATGACTTCTCTGTTTCGTCGACACCCTGCTATATCCGAGGATCTTCAATTAGATATTGTGCTCTGCAACCTTGCTCCATTCTATGAAATCCATTTGCCTATCGTCCGCTCTTACAAGAATTAAAGAGCGAATGTTTGAAGTTAGAACTGAGAAAAATTTGCGCCGATAATCACGTACCTCATGGCCAAAACCAATATACTTTTACTGCTGAACCGGATTTTGCTTACAAATCCGCTGCGATTAAGAAAAATACTTTTACTGACCGAACTGTTAAGACTTATTCTACGACTATGGGTAGATCAAATACTTATTCTGTGATTTCTGTTGTTCCTATTCCTGTGTCTACTTCTACTCGTCAGGTCACATGCTTCAATTGCGATCAACCTGGTCACGTTTCGACACGTTGTACTCGTCCTCAAGTACTTCATTGCTATGGGTGCGGCCGCAAAGGAGTTACTCGACGCATTTGTCTAAACTGTCATCCTATTTCTAATAAGAACCAAATTTCTTTTGTTTCTAGTTCTTGGTTCTCTTCTGTGCCTCCTTCACGAGTTGAACCCATACTTCACATTAGTGACTTACACGCGGCAACTCAAGAGTTTGTTCCTGCTTTCTTAAACGATTCTACCAAAGAAATTAATGTCGTGCCTGCAATAACAGATGTAGCTGAAGTGACGAGAACTTCCAATACTGATAGAGAAGGTCCTGTTGTAGTTAGAGAACCCGTACCTATGATGCCTGTTGCTGTTGTTGTGAAAGTTTTACCCAATCCTGTTTCTTTATCTGCTGTTGTCGAGGAATTAGTTCCTATTGTGGCTGAAGTTTTTCCTGCTTCTACTCTTTTATCTGACATTGATGAAATTCTACTTGATTCTGCTCCTTTATCAAATGTCGATGAAATCCTACTTAATTCTACTCCTTTATCAAATGTCGATGAAGTTCTACTTGATTCTGACCTGTTATCTAACGTTGACGAAATTCTACCTGTTTCTGCTTGTTTATCTAACGTAGCTGAAGTGTTATCTGATTCTGATTCTGTTTCTTTTCCAATGGTTGATACTTTTACCGTCAATGTTGTCCCGTTTTCTAACGTTGATACTCTTATAACCAATACTAAACACAAACGGCTTTCTTCCATAACGTGTACTAAGTTTTCTAAACTACCTTCACCATCACCACCACCTCCTCCTCAACCGCGTGCTACAACTACTACACCCCCTGTTAATTCTGTTTTGCGGACAACCGCCAAACCAATACTACCCCTTGATCCGGTATTTCAACCAACGAAACCGGTTAACAAAAGAATTAAGAGGAAGAAAATGTTCTATATTGATTCTGAATCCGAAGATGTAGATCGACAAAACCCTAATGTTCTTAATCTTGCTTCGTTTTCCTTCTGGCAACGCAAACGTCTTAAGCCCAATTACTAGTCCTCTACGTCCCCAATTTCTATACTACCTCTGTCCTTTCCTAGGATTTGATTTTTGGATTTTACGATTTCTTGTTTTCTAACAATTTTATTGTTCTCATTGGTTTTATTTCTCTTCTTTTGTTTTTGCTCCTCGTACTTTCCCAATCCCGTGTGGGTACGGGATTAGAATATTCCCATGGTACGACCTGCCTGTCGTAAGAGGCGACTACAGCGGTCTAACACATACACACACACACACACACACTTCATGCACACATACATATACATACACCCACACATACTCACCCTCACACACATACATATTTTAAGTTGTTTTTCTTTAATTTTGGTACTACTTCTAGTTTTATTTTTAGGTTAGTTTTTTTTTATTTTTAGTTTTACTTTTCCATTTCTTTTGATACACCTTCCTTTCCTTATTTTTCTGCTGGTTTTCTTACTGCTAGTTCTCTTACGAACTTAGTAAAATTTTTTCGACCAGCTTCCTGTGGTAGATTCTTTCTAGATCTTTTTCTTTTCTTCGGAAACCACGACTTAGTCGACTTTTAGGCCTAGTTAGCTATTCTTTTCTTCGGTTGTTCGTTTAATACGATTCTTTGTTACCACAGCTTGAAGTATCTCAACTTTTCTATCCAGCATTCTTGTGGTTCCCTTGCATACTTTGAGGCTTGACATTTATTGTCTCATATTGGCTTGTACTGTAGGTTTTCCTCCTTGCTCCTTTTCTTACTTTGGGTTTTTTCGCGAAAAAGCTATTTCTTTTTCTTGAAGTGGAAAATGTTACTGTTTCTTTACTAGAGATATTCGTTCTTCAATGACTTTTTGCAGTGTTAGGCCAATTTCATCTTTGTCCTCGATGAGTGTTACCTTATACCTTTCCTTTTCCTATATCCTTTACTCTTCTTGACTTGGTCTGGTGAACTGGTTATTCAAGCCGAATAAAAAACTCATGTGTTAGTCCTTGAGTTTTTCTTGTAGTTTTGTAAGATTTTTTAAATTTTATCTTATTAATGTGTATTAGTTTGTTTTGTAAGATTTATTTTTTATTTATTCTATTAGTGTGTACTGGTCTTTCAAGTCGGATAAAAATTCTTTTATCAGTATTTAAGTTTTTCTTGTAACGAATTTTCTTTTGATTTGTTTTATTGGTATACTACCCACTTCGTTGCTTTTGCTTCCTACCCCGACCTTTTAATTTTGCTAGGGGGGAATTTGTTACGTTCAAAACCCTGCAAACAATTTTTTCTGCTTTCATTTTTATAACGCCCTAAAATTTCTCAACAAGCTCGATTTCCCGCCATTTGAATTAGTGTTATTTAATAAACTTTCTCAAGTAATTACTTCGTATAAAAGTTTGCTTTATAAAATCAAACTGCTGTTTAGGAAACTTTACGTTACAAAGTAGTTGTAATAAGTCCTAGCACCTGCAGTGATTACATTTTAATTAAAAGGTGCATGTAAATGCGCAGCTTTCTTCTAAAAGATAAGACTACTTACCACCTGCCTACATCTGCTTACAATGGACTTGTTATCTGGTATTCTGCAGCTGTTAAGATGTTACAAAGTAACAAGATTGTTTTTTTTTGTCTAAAAATCTTTTGATGATTGCATTATCTGCTTGTTGGCAAGCTGTTACAGTTTGTATTTCGGCAGCTGTTGTCTGGGAATTCTGCAAACGTGATTCTTTGGCGATATCTTTGAACGCCAAATACCCTACCCCCATATATGATTCTGGCCTTATAAAATAGAGACCGTGTTTTGAAAGAGGCCAATAAAGATTAAAGACAATATCTTCTTACGGAAGATACATGTTCTAAAGTCGCGCTATTAGAAATGCTTTCTGTGATAGTATAAGTGAAGGTGGTGGTTCCAGCATGCAGCCAATAAAGAAATGCAGTCGCATTTTTCCATCCACAACCTGATACGAAGCCAAATAGTTCAAGGTACAGTTTCTATTTTCGTAATTCTTTTATGCTGCTGTGGAGTATATACATTTTATTTGCTGCCACTACGTTACTAAACACATGTACAATGCACGAGCGACGATATAATAATCGTTCTTTAAATTAAAAATTTAATTATTCAAAGTTTGTGTTAGAGTCTGTTTTACTGTTTCTTTGTCTTTCTGTATAAACATTAACTAAAAGAACTTATGCTTCAATTTAAAAGTAGTTAATATATGATTATTTTAAGTTAGGGTGTCTAATTTTAATGTTATATTATTTCTTAGGAGGTGCACTTCACAATGCAGCATATATAGATAACTTATGTATATTTCTTTTCCTGAAGTACTATATAGTTTATGTCTTATTTTCTTTTGTATGTTTTAAAGGTGAATCATTAAGTAAGTATTTAGCTTATAAGATGTTATATTTATTTTGCTTACCAATTTTTATATGTTACGACGTTTTGTTTACAATCACGATTACGCAACTTATTTGTTTTATTGTTTTGTAAATAGTCTTTTAAGATTCGATGTTAACAATATAGTTTTACAGATGTTTCCAATGTATTCTTTCTATTTCACCCACGCCCCTCTCCGACGTTTTTGAGCTAGCCCAAATTCTACCATTCTATCCCCGTTCTGTTGCGGTATTCGGCGCGAACGATTTCTTTACTTACTTTTACTGTTTTCTTTTGTGTTTGCGCGGAATACCGTAACAATGTTCCTTATCAGCGCTTGGTGTAGTTACGTGATAAGAAACCTGACACTGTAAAACTATTGTTTGTTGCTGCGAATCGATATTATCGCTCTACAGGTGTGATGTACCATTGTTAAAAATGTTTGACAAAAGCTCTCACACGTTAATTCTTTTTTTTACTGATTAGTTTATTTTACGAAAGGTATTATGTGCAATTTTAAAAACGCTTGACAAAAGCTCTCAATGTTTATTTTCTACTGATTAGTTTTCATCATCATTTTGTTTTCGACCTTACTTAAGGTCGGTTTGACGCAGCTCAAACTTCTTTTCTATTCTGTGCTAATCTAAAAAGTTCTACATACCCTTCACAACCTAAATTTCTAATAATTTGACTAATATAGTTTGATCTAGGTCTTCCTATATCCTTTTATCTTTTTCCTATCCACCTGGCTCTACATAGATATTAGCAACCTGATGGTTGTTAAAGAACTCTAACATGTTTACATGATTACCATTTATAAGGAAATGAAATATAACCTGGTGATCCGCTTCAAAAAAGGAAAAGTGTTAAATTATATGTTATGGTAAGGCTTAAGCAACGAATCGCTCCCAACATGCCAGACCGCTACCTAATTGTGAGTTAAGTCATGGTGACGTTTATTAAATTATATGTTATGGTAAGGCTTAAGCAACGAATGGCTACCAACATGCAACACCGCTACCTAATTGTGAGTTCTGTCATGGTGACGTTTATTAAATTATATGTTATGCTAAGGCTTAAGCAACGAATGGCTACCAACATGCAACACCGCTACCTAATTGTGAGTTCTGTCATGGTGACGTTTATTAAATTATATGTTATGGTAAGGCTTAAGCAACGAAACGCTACCAACATGCCAGACCGCTAACTAATTGTGAGTTATGTCATGGTGACATTTAGTTAACTGATTTTTATTTTTTTTTGTTTTGTTTTCGAACTTACTTAAAGTCGGTTTGCGCGGCTCTAAATTCTTTTCTATTCTGAGCTAGTCTAAAAAGGTCTACATACCCTTCACAACCTAAATCTCTAATAATTTGACTAATATAGCTTTGTCTAGGCCTTCCTACTCTATTTTTATTTGGTAGTCTATAATCTAAGACTTTACTAAATAGTCCCTCATGTCTTAACTGGTGCCCTATCATTCTATCTCTCCTGACCTTCAATTGTTTCCACATACAGGGTTCCTCACATATCCTTCTATAAACTTCCTCGTTTGTTACTCTATCTGTCCAACTAATCTTTAACATTCTCCTATAACACCAAGTTTCAAAAGCTTCTATTTTTTTCTTATCTACTTCTTTAATTGTCCAAGTCTCACTACCGTATAGTAGAAAGCTCCATACGTACGACTTTAAGAAACTTTTCTATTATCTAAACTAATACTATTAGCTATTAGTAAGTTTTCTTTTTAAAAACATTTTTCTAGCTTGAGCTATTCTAGCTACTATATCCCTTCTGCTACGTCCATCCTTTGTAATTATACTACCTAAATAGCAAAATTCATCTACCTCCTCTAACTCGGTATTACCTATTTTTAATTTTGGTTTAGAACTAGGCTGTAACTCACTTGTCATTATCTTTGTCTTTACTGAGTTAATTCTCATACTATAGTTACTCTGTAGTATCTCATCTAAAATATTTAAAAACTCTCCTAATCTAGACTCAGCTAAAATGGCTATATCATCTGCAAAACATAACATGTCTATTTTCTGTCCCTGTACACTAATACCTATCTCTTTTCTCTCTCTAGCTAAGTTTAAAGCATCCTCAATATAAACATTAAAAATCAAGGGGAGACAGTATACAACCCTGTCTAACACCATTTCTAATCTTAGCTTCCTTTTCTATTTCATCAAATCTAATTACTACGCTTTGGTTTTTATATAGACTATAAATAATTTTTCTATCCCTATGAGAGATTCCTATTTTTTGCAAAACTCTGAGCATAACAATCCAATTAACCCTATCAATTTTTTTTTCTAAATCTACAAACGCGAAATGAGTCTTTTTATTTTTTTGTAACCTTTTTTCGATAATTACCCTAATCATTAGTATCGGTTCTCTAGTCCCCTCTGTCTTTACGAAAACCATATTGGTCTTCGCCTAAATAATTCTCAGTCAAAGCTTCTACTCTATTTTTAATTATTATTGTTAGTATTTTGGAAGCATGAGAAGTTAAACTAACCGTTCTAAAATTCTCACACCTATCAGCTCCTGACTTTTTTGGGATTGGGATAACAATATTTTTTTCGAAATCTATTGGAACCTCACCTGTGTCATATATTACTTTTACTAGTTCATATAATCTTGAAACATATTTTTTGAAACACCTGCCCCACGTTGGGTGTCAGTGGAACATATTTTTTGAAAGGGCTCAGCTATCCTCAAGCATGGGCGCCAGTGAAACGTCTTTCAAAATGCACCAACCCCAAACGATTATTGAAAGCCAGTGAAGCTAATTTTTCTTACATATAACTGGTCTCACGTTATGCGCAAGTGTAACGAAGTCTTCCGACATAACTAGGGGTCTATTCCTTGTGTAGAGCTATGAGAAATGGGGGGGGGGAAGTCGAAATCTGATTGTAAGTCAAACTTAATCCAAAACAAATAGGCGCCACCAAGTCCTGACTTATTTATGATAATTGCGTGGTATATTTCTAGGGGCGGACGTGGAAACCCAAAGAAAAAAATCGCTTTCGATGGCAAAAACTCGTCTTAACAAAATAAGACGCTGCTCCTGTAAGAAATTGTAATAATTAGATTAATAGAAAGGTGGAACGCTATTTGTGTCCCGCAAACATACCTAAAGAAATATTAAAAAGATATTTTCTATATAAAATTGGCATCAAAATTCTACTCTTAAGGATATTAGTTTCCTGTTGTTAGGTTTGATCATATTTGATCAAAATAAAAAACTTTAATCTTGAACCAATAATTTACTCAAAAGATTCTCTTTTAAAACAAAATGCAATGCAACAAAATTTCATAAATAATTAAATGAGTTCGTGAACTTTAAATTAAGGTTTATCAAAATAGTTGATAATCAAACATTTTACAGCTTAGTGTGAACTTGTTACACAAAAAAAAAGGTCCGACCCGTGCAGATCTGTTCGGGAGGGTTACAATTTAAAACACTGTTACTCAAGTTTCCTTTTCTAAATTATTTGTGTTAGTTTCAATTTCTAATAAAAAAGCAGATCACAAAAATATTCTTGTTTACTCAACTTGGGCAAACGCTGTTCGAAGCATATGTTTTCTAGAACACATGTCAGCAGTATATTGCAGACAAACAAGTGACGTCAATAACACCTGTCGCTGTTACTAACAGTACAAAATGAACCACGTGTATGGTTTCTTAAACCATTAAAAATTGTGAATTATAATTTTAACACTGGAAAATTCCAGTTCAACAAATAATCGAAATTTTATAATATTCGTGCTTTTATGCACTAAACAAAATAGCGTGTTTCTAATTTGAAACACGAAAAATTACTTAAAGCTATCTACGAACCAAAAACTGCGTTTTGTAGCTGTGAAGAGGTGTAATATCAAACGTAATCACCATGCATCCGTCAGCTGCTGCAATATGTTGAACCCCGCTGCCTTACCAAATAACATCTTTACGTTTTGTAATAAAATGGTCTTCTATAATTTAGTCAAATTTTCTATCATCTAAGTTGCTTTTTACAGGTTGTAATACAAAGTGGTTTTAACACCAATGGTTGGATTCGTTGTTTTTAAAGTTGCATTTTAGTGTGGTTTTTGCGCTAAATAAAATATCTCAATTAAACAAATTAATAACGTTCTTAGGATACCAACCGCTATTTAAAGATGTGTCTCGACTGCTCAAAATTTATACGCAGATTGGCGGCCTGCGTTCTTTCATACATCTTGACTCAACAATCTCGCATGGCCGACTGGTTAACAATCTCGCTCGGACAAGCGTAGTGTCCCAGGAGGGGGCTGTCAACCAAAACACGCTTGCAAATTGCTATAGAAGGCACAGATATTCGACTATACATAGAATGCTACATAAAGATGCCGCTTTAGCGTATTACCAAACTTGTTAAATGTATTTTACTTATTATTTTAATAAAAGTGTTTTATAATTCTTGCACTTTCATGAACGGATTTAATAACCAAAAAATAAAATTGTTACAATCTGTCTAAAGTTTTCTGACTTGCATATTTTATTAATTCTGCGGGAATATCGTCTATCCCTGGCGCTTTATTTAGTTTAAGATTCCGAACAGCTCTATCAAATTCCTCTCTTAATATTGAGAACCCTATTTCTACATCCTCTTCTTGGTCGTTCTCTAACTCATCCATATCGTCTCCCTTATATAAATCTTCTAAATATCTTTTCCATCTATCTGCTACCTCAATTTTATTTATTAGAAGCTCATTATTCTCGTCTCTAATGCCATTATATTTTTCCTATCTTCCCCAAAAAACTTTTTAACTGCCCTGTAAGCCCTGTCTGTCTTACCTACTCTCAAATCATCTTGTATTCCCTTACAATTCTCCTCCATCCATTTATTTCTCGATTTTCTCACTCGTGTACTATCTTATTTCTAACTGTATTATATTTTTGCTTACTTTCACTATCCACTTCTCTGAAAGGTTTAAGCTTTCTTCTATTCTCTATTAAATCTAATATCTCCATTGTTATCCAGGGTTTTCTCGCTTCTATTTTTTCTTACCTATAATCTGTGTTGCTGTATCATGTACTGTCAGTTTTATTTCTTTCCATTGATTAGTTTTATATTGTGTAAAATACGAGATGCGCACTTCGTATCTAAAGTACTAAATTGTTCGTATCACATAATTGTTTGCTTTGAAAGAGTAACGCTTAATTTATTTCTTTTGCTTGTTTGTACAGAATCTTTTATTTATTTTTATTGTTATTAGATAATCATGGGCGACGTGCTTTTTTGTTTTTTTTTTGGAATGTAGGTGAATCCCCCCACTCTCCGTGTTTGGTAGTTAGCCTGGTATTTACATTTCTTCCGGTTACGTCTAGGTACGTAGCATGTTGCTATCAACTGGTTGTCTACCAAGAACAAGAAATGAGTGTTGACTGTTATATGCAACGACGTGGTGGATGCACCAGAGGAGATAGCTGCCGATACTGCCATCAGTCATCGAATTGGCGTCAAAATGTATTTACAGTTACGAGACGTAATGGTTTTAAAGAGCGGACAGTGTTATGAACTACTATTAGGCAATCCGTCAAACACAAGCGGCGTAACCGATGTATATTCTACAGAAGTCTCGAACTTTCCGGCATATATCGGAGTATGAATCATCTATTTAATTCAGGGTATATATAAGACCGCTGATGAAGTACAGAGTTAGTTTATATCAAAATGTCGTATATAAATCATCTCGTGTATAGTTAGTTGGTCCTTACGTTTTGATAGTCCTATAGTAAATATAAATTTGTGTTACGTAAACGTGTATATTGTACCGCCACCTTGTACATAAATAGACAAAAGTGTAATAAATAACTTATAGTAGTGTTAGTGTTGTTAAGAAGACTTATGGTTAAGAATTTAGTTTAAGAAGATGTATAAATAGGGCATATACTGTTAATTAGACTTGTGAAAAGTGAGTAATCATGACTTTTGTTATTACTTGTTTTAAATTGGTGAAACGCGTTAATAGTCGCCAGTTACAATATCAGTCTCGGCTGTTGCCTGCTTATAATTAAGAGTGATGCCTCGGTTATGTAATTATACATTTTGTTTAAAACAGTTTTTATTTTAACTATGGAGTAATTTAAATATAATATCAAAATTATGGAAATATGGAAACCACTTCAGTTTGGCGAGGGTTATAAAATTCAGAATTTGAAAATTGTACCTTTTTTGGTAGGTTAGAAAATGATAAATAAAAAATATCCATATTTAAATTTACTTTTTATGTAGATAAAAGCTTGGTATTATCTGATTTCCTATAAATATCTATTTTGTGATGTCATGGACGGGACTGCAGTGAACGTCTCCTCACGGATCCGTGTAGAAGTTCAATTTGAACCAACTTTTTCCGAAATGGCCTCGACTACGACGGAATGAATCTGTAACCAATCAGATCGCTTGAATTTGTTCCGTTCCGTCATAATTCTGTATCATAGGGATCCCATGTTAGTGTATTATTATTCTATAGATATATCAATAAAACAATGGCGGGTTTTAACCACGCGCAAAGAAATTTAGTCTTCCTAAAACCGCCGAGTGTAATTATTCTATGATTTTGATAATATATGAACCGATTACACATGCTTGCTATAGTTTTTACTGTTTAAAAGAGGATGTTACAAATTTGTTTATTTGCCTTAGTGATTTAAATTCTCGGATAGATATTTTCTTGCATTCTATTTACAGTAAATTTCATTGTATATTCAATATTTACTATCGAACCTAAGATAACGAGAGTGCTTTGTTCTATCTTTAACCGTCATTTCTTTTTAATTTCTAGGAATCGTATTATTCATGGTGGTGTGATTTTGGCATCTTGTGCTGATAGCGCTTTTATATATTCTTTTTAATTTATTGAACTTGGTTTTCTTTAGAAGTTTATCATCATGCCTCCCAAAAAGCGATTTGCCGATGGTAAGTTCTTAATTTTGTAGACTTGCGATTAGTTTATATACAATTTTAGGAGAAAAAATATTATGCTTTCAAGGCCCTTTGCTTTATAAAGCTACTTGTTTGAAATCAATTGTAACTGCAGAAAACTTAGTGAAATATTTTGTTCATTATGCAGGTTGGAATAAAAAGTAAGTGTTATCCTGGTGCACAAATGTTATATTTATAATATGATTTTAGATGGAATGAGTGGGTAGAAGAAACTAGAGTTCTTGAATATAGTGAGGCTAATATTGCCGAACAAGACGAGATACAAGCGACAGTTTCTGCTGAGATTAAAGGAAGGAAAGGATGGGGCCGTAAATCAGCTACTGAAGTTTCAGATAGTGGAAAGCATGCATTAGTTGTTGCTGCAAATACTGATTCTGCTCCGAAGCCTAAAAAAAGGAAACGTCAAGATCCTAAAGTGGAAATTGAAGTGCCGTACTTTTTTAAAACCGACATTAAAATACCATTACCTGATGTGGTTAAGTCATGGCTTGTGAATGATTGGTATAAAGTTACAACCAAATTACAAGTAGTGCATGTACCAGTTAAAGTTTCTGTGAATGAAATATTGGATCGTTATTTAATGCACAAAACACTTACCAATAACAACATATGTTATGGAACATTAGACGAAGAATTAATCAACGGGCTTAAAGTATATTTTAATATGACATTAGAACAACAATTCTTATATGATCTTGAATTGCCTCAGTATCAAAAAATAAAACACGAAAATCCAGAAGTACACATGTCTTCAATTTATGGTGCCATTCATTTGCTACGTCTGCTTAGTAAATTAGAGGTTCTGTTAACATATGTTCGTTTGGACCAAAAAAGTATTGCCATATTAAAATCAACTGTTGAAGATTTTCTTAAGTATTTTGTTCAGAATAGTTCTTCTTTTTTTGGTTAACAACGTTGGAATAACCGATCCAATATTTTGAACCCTTTACCCACTTAGAAGCAGAGAAGGAAAATTAGACTATGGTATAAACAATTTTTTATTTATATTTTAGACTTAGTTTATCATTGTATGTAAGTGTTTAGTGTCATTATTTTTTAATTCAACAGTTGCAGGTTTTTAACTATCAATTGTGAATAACTTTGTATTTATCGTAGTTTTATATATTTTTAATTGTTTATTTAATATTTGTTTTTAAAGATCAGGGGTAGAACATTGATTCTAGTATATATAGAATTCTTGTTCAGCTACTAAAATTAAATTTTATTTTACTAAACTCAATTTTTTATTAAAACTGCAAATATTATAAGTTGTAAAACTCGACTTTAAGATAATTTTCAAGTAACAGTAAATGTACATTAAACTGAGCGAAATCTGTCGGAGAGGCAGTAGGACTCTGCTGAGAAATTGTAGATATCCAATTGTTTTCCGTAGCTGATTACATGCTGTCCTTTGATTCTTTCAATTTGACGGTTGTTAATATGGAAGTGACAATAATTAGAATAATTATGCTTTCATTTTATAAAATTAGATTATTTATTTGTGCCCAGCATATGATAGTAGTATATTTTATACGTTTCATTTAGTATACAGGTGCGACAGAATGGAATACCAGATTTCAAATGCATATTTTACATGCCAAGGTGTAGATAGATCAGGTGAAGGGGTTTTAATCACTCCTGCACATAATGATTAGCCAGAAAACACCAAGTCTTGGTCAGGTGAACAACGTAAGTATGTGTAATAATTTTTCTAAAATGCTTAATTTGTAATCGCCACATAAAATGCATCTTGTACGTACTTTGGTTTAAATGTAAACGCGATCGTTGCAAATCACAAATGGATCGCAAATTTCAAATGTACCAAGAATATTTGCTGCTGGTTATTTAAGAAGCCGTAGAATGTCGGAAAGCATGCTATCAGAGCGATCCTCGAGATTCCACTTGGATACATGCCTTTACACTTAAAATTTTCGATTTTTCTGCAAGGCAAATTTTATACATAATACTTTTACACAGTTTATTGTAAAAAGTTTATGCCACAAGCTCTCAATTGATGGCAAATCCGAACCACAACACTACAACATTATTGGAATTTCTTTTTTGTTCAACCAATCTTACAATTTTAGACATAAATGGCATAATGCCCTTTGAATTGCTGAAAATTTTTATGGTTAGTATGATCTTTGGTGCTGATGCTATAAGTTCGTGACACTACTTGTTGTGTGATATATCCTATAACTAATACATTCGTTATTACACGATTTTGAAGCCTATGCACTGGTGTCATAAGCTGAATTGCAACCTTGATACGTCTCATCTGTTGTAGAAGTTTTACAATAATTTTCAAACGATCCTTGCTTAGAATAGTCCTTTAACTAGGTGCTTCCTATTTTGTTTAACAATGTTACTGGTTCCTAATTTTATTCCTAATTTTATTTGCGTAATCGATAACCCTGCCAAAATTTATGTGATCTTTATTAAACACTTTTAACAAAATTACCCTTTCTTAAATGCATTAATGGTTTAGCATGCTAATCATATTTTTTTTGTTTAACTGCGAACTCTTTGGGCTACTATTAAAATTCGTAACTATCTTTGGTTTTAGCAAAGGCATTGTAGTTGGCAAGATACCGTTGAAGTCTCTTAAGCATGGTAGTTTGGCAGGCGACGGGTTTACCGTGACCTTTGGGAGTAATAAGAAACTAGTAATGCCAAATATTTGTCATTTCTAGGTTCCAAAGCTTTTAAGTAATACTTTGACTGTTTGAACATTTTACCAATAAAGCCGTCTTTACGATAAAATTGTAATCATTTAAAAATAGTCTGTTAATAATATTATTGAATTGAGTCCCGTTATCGGAATAAACTAAATAGAAACACCATGTCAAGCAAACACAGATTTCATGTGTGTTATTATACACCCACTCATCATTCCGTCTAATATTGCAACCTCTGGATATTTCGTATAATAGTACACAATCAATAAATAATCTTTGCCATCGAATTGAAATATATCAGTTGAAATTATTTCCCACGGCCTCAATGGTAGATCCTGATTCGATTAAGTTTTCTTTGATTTCTTTGTCCTAAATTTTAAACACGTGTAACACTGTTCAATGACCTGCTCAATTTCGTTATTTCAACCTGAGCAAGATATACAACTGTTGACCATCTCTTTGGCATTTTCTTTCCTCAAATGACTATAATGCAATCACTTTCACATTTCCTTTCTCAAGGAATGCAGGATTACAATCGGATTACTTTTGAAAGTAGTCTCTCGACCTACAACCAAAGACTATTTAAACGTGTAATATCTCCTTGCATGCTCATGCGTCTCTGAGAGCTTATCCAGCCACACATTCTAATGTACTTCACAACCTTTTTTTCAATTTACTGTTCCATAAGTTTTAATTTCTCATCTGATTCATCAATTTTAATTAACCGTACATGGGATTCAATTTCTTTTACTGTGTTCTCACTAGTATAGATTTTGAGTTATAGCGTACTTTCGACAAAGTATTAGCAATGAAAAGCTCTTTTCCCAGTATTGTACTTGACTAATAAGTCAAAATACCATATCATTATTCGCATTTTCTTCACTCGCATCGAGTATTCATTTAATGGCTTCTTCAAAATAAACTCCAAGTGGCTTATGGTCTGTTTCCACAAGCATATACTATCTAAACTGCTCACATTCGAAAAGAATTGTCTGTATTTCCTTCTCAATTTGTGCATATTGCCGTTGACACTTAGATACGTATGTTACCAGTTCTCGTTTTGTAGAATAACAGCTCCTAACCTGTTTTGGTTACTATCTACGGAAAGTGTAACCATTTTATTTGGATCAAAATGTTGTAAGACTGGAGCATTTGACAAAATTTCTTTTAATCTATTGAAATTATCATTGTGAATTTAAACCCAAGTTCTTGCACAGTAATCTCATCTTGTTACCCAGTTCCAATAAATTTGGAATAAATTTAGAATCAATTTAGTAACATAAGTAACAATATCCTGCATATGCTGCACATCCTCTACGCATGTTGGCGTTGGTAATAATTTTATGGTCTGAACTTTCTCTCAATCTATCGCAATTTCGCCCTTACCAAATACATGTCCTTTATATTTCATATCTGTACACTTATCCGACATTTATTCTTATTAAATTTGATTCCAATTTTCTAAGTCCTTTCTAAAACGCGATCTAATCGCTGATTATGTTCCTCCTCTGTGCTCTCAAAACAAATTAAATCATCGTAGTAAATCTACAATCTCTTGAATACTTTAGAGAAAACTTTATATAAATCTCCAGACTTAGTGAAAGGCCAAATGGCAGTCTCCCATAATAAAAACAACTTTACTTTGTTTGAAACGTAGTCAACTTAGCAGTTTTATCATTAGGTTTAATTTGAAAAAACCATGGCATCCAACATACTAAAGTATTTTGTTCCTGCTAATTTAGAAGATATTTCTTTACAATTTTAGTAAATTAACGACAGTGTTCTCTCATAAGCATTTCGTTTAGATTTTGCTGGTTTAACCATAATTTTGCCATTTGCT
The DNA here is from genome assembly GCA_036346225.1 of Platerodrilus igneus. Lineage (NCBI taxonomy): Eukaryota > Metazoa > Arthropoda > Insecta > Coleoptera > Lycidae > Platerodrilus > Platerodrilus igneus. The sequence goes on from JARFIW010001145.1 coordinate 1,516,688, forward strand.
TTCCTGGCTATAACCAATGCATTTACAAACACAGTTGTTGCATCAATGACTCTTATGATACCTAACTTTATTAGTTCCAACTTAAAATCTCTCTGCTAGTGAACTGGTACTTTCCACAAAGGAATATAGTTTTTCTTTAGATGTAATTTTTAACTGAGAATTTTTATTACTGAATTTAACGCCTGGACTGCATGCAAGCCAATACTGGAGGTGCTTGTTTAAAATTTATTACTTGGAACTCCAAATAAAATTAAATAAAAACCCTTAACTACAAAAAATATTTAAATTACTAAATACGTATTTCGACCACTATGTGGCCATCATCAATAGAAAACCTGTAATTAAAAAAAAAAAAAGCTGTTGTTCTGGAACACTTCAGAGGATATCTGGAGTTCCAAGTTAATAATCTATAGGAACACTGTGGCACGATTTAAATAAAATTAATAAAACTTAACCACAATATTTAAATTACTAATACAATTTCGACCACTATGTGGCCATCATCAGAGAAACCTGTAATTAAAAAGCTGTTGTGAACACTTCAGAGGATATTTTCACCACTAGGCTGAAGTGAACCTTCCAACCTATAATTTACTATATTGTTGTTAAACACTATCGGATATCTCCTCACAGGCTGGTGTTCTCAACAACAAACAGTGAAGACATTATAATTAATTACTTATTTATACTAATTCTAAACCTACTGAAGCGTTCCTTTATGGACCTTTATGGACCCCTCTTAAACACCGATAAAGGGCCAATAGAGTCATCTGCTTTGCTTTCCCTATTGATCAACAACCAATGAGAAAGCAAGATTAAATTGGTTCCGCTTCAGTAGGTTTAGAATTAGTATAAATTAAGTAGATTTAAGTTATAATGTCACAATTCACTTGTTTGTTGTTGAGAACACCAGCCTGCGGGTGAGGAGAATATCCTCGATAGTGTTTAAAACAACAATATAGTAAATTATAGGTTGGGAAGGTTCACTTCAGCCTAAGTGGTGAAGAGAATATCCTCTGAAGTGTTCCAGAACAACAGCTTTTTTTTTTTTTAATTACAGGTTTTCTACTGATGATGGCCACATAGTGGTCGAAATACGTATTTAGTAATTTAAATATTTTTTTGTGGTTAAGGGTTTTTATTTAATTTTATTTAAATCGTGCCACAGTGTTCCTATAGATTATTAACTTGGAACTCCAGACTAATTTGTCTATTAGGCTCAAAATACGTAGCATATTTTAAGAAACATTGACCACCCATGGCATCATTATTATACCTCGTCAATTTAACTTTAGTGTAAAATTTTCTTACTTTCAGAGTTTTAAAAAGGTTAACGTTAATATAATTTACTTGTGTCTAATTTAAAATCAACAGGCTGGTTATTAATTCTAATGACTTCAGCCCAATCCTTCTCTGTATTTGTAATAGCACCCAAAAATTATCATTGTTACTTGAACAACCTGCAATTTCTTGCACATAAATAATCGGTTTATAGTTTTGCACATTTTGGCAAAGTGATTTAACCTTTTACAGTAATTACAAGATTGATTATATGCTGGACATATGTTCAATGCATGCATGAAACCACAATTCCTACAATTATTAATTATTTTGGTATTAATTTGCGACTTGAACATCATATTTGCTCTTCGATTATATTGCCTCTGTTGTCCTGGTTGTTGTGGTTGATGTCCTTGATTAGTACTTCGTTCCTGCTTCTTCTAAATTGTTGCATACTATGGACTGAAACTGGCGTTTCCTTGATCTCTTTGAGTCTATCATAGGTCAATTCTGACGATTTGACAGTATCACATGCTTTCTTCAGGGTCAACGTCTGTTCATGTAGCAGCCTGCCTGTCCTTCACACGAACATCTGTTATGCCACATACAATACGATCGGTTATTAAATTCTCCTTCAAGTCACTATATCGCAGGTATTACTTAAATTCTTGAGATCGTTCACAAATGTCTCAAACGACCCATCGCTTTGGCATGCAAGTGTTGAATTTATGACGAACAATATGTAAATTGATCTTTGAAACAAAATGGTTACCACATTCTCCAATTACACATTTAACGTTTTCATTTTCTGGCTCAGTTAGGTTAAAACTATAAATATTTAAAGCTTCAGTTCCCATCGCATGTAGTAAAAATGCGACTTGTACTTCTTTCGACTATGTACCAGCACTGAATGCAATTAAATACAAATAAAATTTCCCCTTCCTCACGTTTCACTAAACAATCTCTATCACAAACTTCGCAATTATTTCTGATAACCCTGTTTCTTGTGTCACCAATAGAATTCTAATCTCGATTCATCGTTCTAAATGACCAAATTCCATTGAATAACTGTCCAATTTTATATTAATTTATACCTATTTTAAATGGTTTTTGTTTGGCTTCTTTCAAAGCCATTTCTGATCTCTTCCACACTTTCGTCTGATATGCGTTTCTGCCAGAACCTGCCTGCCTGTTTATACTTCTTGTGGCCAGGAACTTATCATATCAAGCCTTACTCGTCTTAATGTTTGATGGTTGTCAATGAAACTCACGTCGGAAATTTCGTTGGACAATAGTGGGTGACTTCTCTGCATACCACACACACATTGACCTCTCTCTTGTGGTAATTCAGATCCTACAGCAAAAAAAAGGACTCATTTAAAAAAAATCTACACAAAACTATTTGAGTTGTTTTACATTATGCCACAAACAGCGGGTTACCCTGTATTAAAGTTTCTAAAATTGCATTTTGTAATCAGAGAGGTTTCATGTGGATACCCTATATTAGTGCTTATTATACAATTTCCTTAAGGATATCCACTACCCTCCCATGCCTGAATCAAAATGAAGTTATTATTGGAGAATGTCTGTTGTTGAGAAGAATATAATAATTTGCTTCATAGATAATGCCTGTGAACTCATCAATAAGTACATCTATAAATATTCTAATAAGTAAGCAATATGGAATTGTATGCATGACAATTAATACAGCAGCATAACGATGTTTGTGGTGAGGAATTATAAATGTTTGTGTGATTGCTGCAATAGCATAGCTATTTGTGTATCCAGAAACAATCCTGTGCCGTCATTTTATAAACTTTAAAGTATCAAAGACAATTTAATTAATCGTGTGTGCCGATAAACAGTTTATGGTATGTGCGACAGTGCCGAACTGATAACCAACAAGATGTTTTGGTTGGTTGTGATGACAGTATTAACGTGAATGTTATGGACTTTAAGAGTGGACGACCGGTTCGTTAATACGAGTTACAACGATAAGCATGTCTACCAAAAGTGCATCAAACAATTAGGTACTCAGGTATGTGTTTACCCTCATACTTAATGCAACATTATTATTTACTCTTGTAACAAATACAATACGTCCGCCCCTGTACATAGTGTACGTGCTAGTCGGAACAAAGCCGATCGCGCCTTATCAGTAGTGAGTTGTGGGAGGTCCATCTATGTACGCCGGTCGGTTAAGAACGCGCCGTGAACTATTATAATCAATATCAGTGATTTTACCTAAATGTTTAGTTTTGTTTGTTTTACATTCATGTATATTTGGTTTACGTTCATTACAAGTTTAACAAAAAATAACATCTGTTGATTTAATCGAGCAGAACCCCATTTCAAATTAAATAACTTAACATCCACATTATAATGTGTCCTCCAACGCATGGGCCTTAGATTCAATTGCAGATGTTTTCGTGACGTTGTTAACAATAGAAATGTTCGCAAGCAGAATTCAGTAATAGACCTTGTTTCGGACATTTTAGAAACAGTTGTAAACAAAATGTTTGTTCGAGAATCCGAAATGGCTGTAAACAATGTGGTTCTTAGTAATGAACAGTTCCAAGAACTGCTGGGACGTTTGTCAATTGCGCAACAACCAATATCGGCTTCTGTTAATACCGCCAATTTAGCAAATTGCGCTTCGCGTTTTGATGGTTTAAAACATTCGGATATTAATGGATTTATTGATGCGGTAATCATTTATAAAGATTGTATGCGAGATTTTGACGAAAACGCAGTCAAATGGTTGCCAATGTTACTTGATGGATTTGCATCAAAGTGGTATCACGGCGTTCAAGATACAGTGCAATCGTGGGATATGGCGCTAAAATTGCTTAGAACGACTTTTGGTCCACAAAAGCCACCATACAGGGTGTATCGTGAATTGATTGCGGTAGAACAAGATCCTTATACACCTACGGACGTTTTTATTTGTAAAGCGTGATCGATTCTTGCACAATTGCCGTCGGGAACGTTATCCGAACAAGTGCAACTGGATATGGTATAACATAATTTATACACTGATGGGTAACATGTTACGGGTTCTTTTTATCCCCTAATGTGACCAGTGACCTTTAAGGAAGGATTTCCTTAAAATGATGGAATGCAAATATCTTCCGATTATGCTAGGGGTCTATTCCTTGGGCAGAGCTTATGAGGATTGGTCGTAGTTCTTTTTACAAAGCATTATTTTCTTACTAGGGCTAGATTCTTCACAAAACAGGGGTTTAAATAGGGCGCCACCAAGTCATTAACTTTAAACACAGGGTTTCCCTAAGGGGAACTTAGGCATCCTTAGAGAGGAATATCGTATTAACTGCTAATGCAGAAGCTGTAAAGAAAGTTTAATTAAATTTACAAAAATGAGGACACAAGAGGTATTCTCTTGTTACCTCATATAAAAAAACAACAAAGATTAATCAGGCAATAATATTTTGAGCACAGATTTTATGCTTCCAAATCTGAAAAGGCTATTAAGCTTCTTGTTAAATTGGGGTTACCACTTTACGCTATTTTATATTATAATTGGTACTCTACTTCTAAACGTACTTGTTCAGAATAAAACAATTAATTAAGAGAATTAAATGTTGCTTCTTTAATTAAAATAGTTCCTTCATAAAGATTCTAAAAAAATTCACGTATACTAAAGGAAGAAAAAATTCTTTGGACGACTTTTTTTCCAAGCACCATCATTAGGTAGTGACTCTATGGTTTCGTGGAGATTTGCGAAAAATCGACTCGCTGACCCACAACTTTTGTACAAAGCAGGATATTTACCAAACCCTATGTGTCCGTGGTGCAATACGGAGGCAGATGCATGGCACATAATCATTTCATGTATCAAAGCTGATGAAGTGTGGAAATTCCTTATACCGATCTTAAAAAAAATTATGCACCGAAAACACATTTTTGCAAGAGAGTTGCTCGGAGGTTTCTCAAATGAATTCAAAGGTGCGAAATTAGCAAAATTTTTAATAACTACCGCGAAGAGCACAATTTATTGGTGTACCATGGAAAAGCACAGATATCCTAACACACATTTATTATACAAGGAACGTTTGGTACATAGAGTTAAACTACGAATTTCTCAGGAGTTTGCACGGCATATTGGCAACAATACCATTCAAAAATTTATGGATATTTGGTGTGTAGGAACAATACACTGCTGGATTGAAAATGATATAGTTAGATATACTCCACTTTTGAATTAATCTTAAAAAAAATTGTACATTAATCAAACACCTTTAATAAGCAACTTGTAGTAATATACGTAGAGTTCAATTGTAATGTAACTATATTGTTTTAATAAATAATAATAATAATAATAATAACACGCACACACACACACGCACACACACCACACACACACCACACACACACACACCATACCACACCACACACACCACACCCACACACCACACCCACACACACACTCACGCACGCGCATGCTCGCGCACGCGCACACTTACGCGCGCGCGCACGCACACGCATACACACCACACACACACACACACACACACACACACACCACATACACACCACACACACACCACACACACACACATGTACACATGCACATACGCTCACACGCACACACGCGCACACGCACACACACACACACACACCCACCCACCACACACACCACACCATACCACACACACACCACATACACTGACACACCACACATTCACGCGCGCACGCACGCACGCATGCGCACGCGCACACACACCACACACACACACACCACACACACACACGCACACACACACACATCCGCGCGCACACACGCACACACACACACACACGCACGCGCGCGCACACACATACACCGCACGCACACGCGCACACACGCACACACACACACAGTCACGTACACACACACCACACCACACACATACATACACACCACACACACACCACACCACACACACACACCACACACTACACAAACGCGCACGCAAGCGCGCACGCACACACATACACACGTACGCCACACACACACACACACACACACCACATACACTCACACACGCACACACACACACACACACACACACACACACACCACACACACACACACACCCGCGCGCACACACACCTACGTACGCGCGCGCGCACGCACGCACACACACCACACACATGCACGCACGTACGCACGCACGCACGCACCCACACACACGCACCCACACACACATGCACACACAGGGTGGTCCGGTTTTCATTAGCCAGCAAATATCTTCTGAACTATGCAAGATATAGAATAATTTCATAGGAAATAGTTTTTTGAATATATTTTTTCTACAAACATAAGGCATTAAGAATTTTTCATGACCTACTATGTTCGAGCAATAATATGTCACTTTGGTTTTTTAAATAGAACAACCTGTATATTTTTTGAAAAAATATTCTACTTGAAATTGTCTTTACGGCAATATGCCACAATCAATGATTTTTATTCAAAGTGCGCTAAATAACCTAAATAATAGAATTTCAATAGCAGTCTGATTGTTTCTGTTAACTAATGCCATTGCAGTATTTTAGTTATTTATGCACAATAATCCGTCACATTAATAAGTAAAAGTATTATTGTGTTCTTAATAGTTGTTTCGCGCAAAATAATGGAAATGAATTTTTCAAACAATGAAAAAGTTGATATGTTATGCTGTTTTCATAGGTCAAACAACAATAAACGTCAAGCTGTAGTTTTATATCGAAACTTATATTCTGACCGTAGACAGCCAAATATAAATACATTTAAGAATTTAGAAAATTCTTTAAGGTCCTATGGTAGCTTTTCAACTACCACCAGAAATCAAGTACAACATAACGAAGATCGTGGATTGGTTATTTTGGCCTACTTTAAAGTTTATCCTAAAGTTTCTATGAGACAAGCTGCAGCTGAATTAAACGTTTCAAGAAGACAGATTTTTTAATGTTTTGAGGCGACGTTCAATGAAAGCATTTAAGATGCGTTTGGTTCAAACATTACATCCCAATGATCTCAACAGCATTGGTTTTTGTATATGGATATTGAATGTACGAAGAAAATCTTTAAACAGTGTAATTTGGACTGATGAATCTAACTTTTATAAAAATTACATTTTTAACAGAAAAAATACACATTATTGGAATGTAGAAATCTTTAGCAATTTGTTGAAACCCATTCACAAGTACGATTTTCAGTGAATGTGTGGATAGGTGTGGTAGGTGACCGCATACTGGGTCTGTATTTCATTTATGGTAGTTTAACCCAAAATAGATATTTGATGTTTTGCAAACTTCGTTTCAAGGTTTCTTAGATGGTATTTCCCTAGCCATGAGGTGAAACTTATTGTTTCAACACGATGGCGCTCCACCAGATAATGGAATCAATGTTACAACTTATTTAAATAATGAGTTTGGTCAGAACTGGATCGGTAATAGGAGACTGATTTTGTGGGCTTCTTGATCATCTGATTTGTCAGTTCTTGACTTCTTTGTTTGGGGGTTTTTAAAAGACCGAGTGTATTCTAACTCTACCTCTTTTCAAAATCTTCAAGAGGTAATCACAAAAATAAAAGCAGTTTGCATGCTAATTACCCCGGTCGTGTTGCAAGATGCTAGAAAAAATTTATTATTCGAGTTAATAAATGTTTAGAAAGTAATGGTGACTCTTTGAACATTTACTAAGATAATCAGTTTTCTTGTTAGATATTATTTTCAGATGTATGTATAAAAAAATTTTCAATTTATTAATTTATACAGTAAATAAATAATAATCACAGTTTCCTATTGGAATTCTATTATTTACCACATTCTGACAAGAAATCATTGGTTGTGGTATATTGCCATAAAGACAATTTCAAGTAAAGTATTTTTTCAAAAAAATATACAGGGTCTTCTATTAAAAAAACCAAAGTGACATACATAAAATCTCCATTTAGAAACCAATGTGCAACCTCCACTTAATTATTTAAGTTAATTTTTAAATAGTTTTTTATCTTATAGAATTTTTCATGTTCATTACATTTAATAACTTCTATATTTATATGCTGGTTACGTTTAACTTTACTTCTTTATTCACTGTTCCACTTTATCATTAACTTTATATTTCAATTATTAATTACGATATGCATATTGCATACTCAAAATATCTTCGCTAAACAACATGCTCGTGACTTAATCAAAGTAACATTTTACGATCGAATTCATGAATGGGTTTTTAATCAAAGTTCCGGTTTATATACACATATTATCTCCTTTCTAGAATGTACTAGTGTCTACATGATTTCATTTCAAAGAACACGCGCCTATCTGATGCTAGTTTCCTGAAATTCCTCTTGTTATTACTTCGTTAGCATGATCCACTTATTAGTGGCGTGCACGGTCCGTCCTACTCTAACACATATAAGGTTATTGTGGCGTCGCATATTGATGCGGAAGAAAATCAATAATTTCTATGTATTTTTATTATATTTTATGGGGTTTTTTAATGTTCTGGCCATTTTTTAGAATACACGAGTTAAGGTTCGGGCCTTTGGAGCGGTGTTGGTATGTGCTTGTAACTTTCGTTGGAAAAGCAAATAAATGAAAATAATTATAATTGTTACTTTCTACTATCGGGATTTCTATTAAAAATATTATTTCGTTATTCTTAATGTAGCCTTTTACTATAGCTATCTTTTCAAAAATTAGAATGTTTGATTCTTCTTAATCTTCTTTGGGTATTAAACCACTCATAGTTTTTAAAATTATCTTTATTAACGTTTCGATCCATTAATAAAGATAATTTTAAAAACTATGAGTGGTTTAATACCCAAAGAAGATTAAGAAGAATATTAAACAAACCACAACAAACATACAGGGAATGTTTGATTCTGTTACATCAAAAGGTAATTTACTGTTAATTATAAGTGATCTAATTCTTATTAATTCTTTTAATAAATCGGTTGGTTCAATAATACTAGAGTGTAGGGTATTTAATTTTGCAAATGTTACTGCGTTTTCTAATGTTGCTAAAATTTGTTGCATTAAAGTAAGGGTGGATATTATTTGAGTAAATATTGTATTAAATCTAATTAAATCTCGCATGCCTAACGAGGTAGTTTGCATGGTGGTTTCAAGGGTTTGCATTCGGTTGGCTATACTGTCCTGATTTCTTACTAACTTTCTCAATGTTTCGTTGAACTTTATAATTGTTGATTGGGTTAATGATAGTTGGTTGCTGATTATGGTTTTTATGTCGTTTTGATTCTCAATTAATTGTTGTATTGTGTTGTCATAATGTTCTGCGTCTTGGTTATCTAAATTGCCTGTGATAGCTTTTATTATGTTACCTAATCCGTTGATTAGTCCTCTTTTTCGTCTCGTAGTTTGTTCGTTGGGTATTAGTCTATTAAGTTTATCTTCTATGTTTCTTAAAATGCTTTCTATTATACTGTTGTAATTCATCATTTCTATTGCGTATTCTTTTCCGAATTTTGCTGTGTCCATTGATTGTTTTAATCGGTCATAATTTTCTGCGATTGTTTGAAATTCTTGTTTTAATTCTGTTAGGTCGAATTTTTGTGCGAATGTCCAATAGTCGATTGTGTTTTGCATACTGCCTAATTTAATTGGTAGTATATAGGGTTGTTTTTAATATCTTCAATTATTACTCGGTTGTCCGTTCTACCTGGGCGGAGGTCGACGGTAAGGGCGATGATTGTCCATCTGAAATTACAGGGTGTCTTAAGTTCTTCAAGTGATTGTACTTTGTTATTTTGCCGTTGTTTACTACTGCTATATTTTTATCTGATATTTTCTTAATTTTGAGTGGTCCTAAATTTCTGGGTGCCGTTTTATGTCGCTTGCTTTGAAAGTTTTTCTCATACACGGTTTGTCCTATTGAAAATTTATTTGCGTCGGTATTTTTGTTTCGGATTGTGGTGATACGTTCCTTATGGTTCTCTAATTTATCTTTTACCTTGTCGTAAGTTATTTTTAGTTTTTCTTTGTGATCTTTCGCATATTGTTGATATACTTCCTTGTTGTAGTGTATGTCATAGGGATTTCGTGAATCTGAATGTCCTAAGGTTAATTCTAAGGGTGTAAAATTTGTCGATGAGTGAATTGTATTATTATAGGCGATTAGTGCGTATGACATTAAATTGGTTATGTTCCTTTTTATAATTTATTCTTAATAATCGAATTTGTTCTAACAGGGTTAAATGTAGTCGTTCAATTAGTCCGTTTGGTTCAGGGTGGTTTTCCGTTATGAAATGAATTTTTATTTTGTGAAGTCCTAAAGTGTTTTGTATTGTTTCATTTTGTTTTGGTTAACATTGAGGGTATCTTTGGGGGTTTCTTATCGTATTTCGCTTTGTCACATAGCTTACATTGGTTAATGAAATCTGTGGTCAATTCTTTCATGTCTTTAAAATAATATCGTCTTACAAGTTCCTTTATTGTTTCGTTAATTCCACGATGGTTGGTTTTTCCTTCGTGTTGATTCCCCTAATTACATCGTTTATTTCGTCAGGGTCGTCTAGTGTTATTAATTTTCTCGTACATCTGATGAGTTCAGGGCAGAGTTATTGAATAATTTAACGTATAATTCTGAAAATCTTTGGTATAAATGTTCGGTGTTGAAATAGAAATAAAATCGTTTTTTCTCGGGGGTGTATTCTTTTAGAATTTTAATTATTTGTTCCTCGTTGTCATCTTTGGCTATTTGAATTTGGTATATCTTTTTGTTATCTACTTTTGTATATTTTACGGGATTGGTGTTATTTAAAACTTCGGTAATTGTAAATTGGTTGGTTTTCATATCGATTGCTTCGTTTAAAATTTTAATCGCGTTTTTAGGTTCTTCGTTTTGTGTCGAATGTATCCTGTCGATCTCGTCTGGATCTTCTCTTATTTCTGCTTCGTCTACGTTTCTTACAATGGATTTCGTTTCTAATGCATTGAGTTGCATTCTACTTAAAGCGTCTGCGTTGTTGTTATAAATTCCCTTTTTATATATAATTTCGTAATCATACTCTTCTAGTCTGATTCGCCATCGTTGTAATTTTGAATTCGGTTCTTTAAGTTTGCATAGCCATACTAATGGTCTATGATCGGTGTATATGTAAAATTTTCTTCCGTATAAGTAAGGTCTAAAATATTTTGTTGCCCAAATTATGGCTAATAATTCTTTTTCTATGGTGCTATATTTCTGTTCGGTTTTATTTAGGGTTCTGGACGCGTAGCTGATGGGTTTATTGTTACCTACTTTTCCTTGGCTCAATACTGCGTCTAATGCTACGTTCGATGCGTATGTCGTTAGTATAAATGGTTTTGAAAAGTCTGGGTATTCTAATACAGGGTGATTCGTTAATATGTTTTTAATTTTGTCTACGGCTTTGATGAATTCCGGGGTGTGTTCAATTTTGTTTCCCTTTTTTAAACAATTTGTCAGGGGTTTGGTTATCTGAGCGTAACCTTTAATGAATTTGCGGTAGTAACCACTAAGTCCTAGAAATCCTTTAATTTCTTTGGTTGTCTTTGGTAGAGGGTAATTTAGAACAGCATTTGTTTTGTCTGGATTTGGCATTACTCCTTGGGGTGTTATTATATGTCCTAAAAATGATACTTCCTTTTGTAAAAATTCACTTTTGTCTAATTGTACTTTGAAACGTGCTTGTCTTAGTCTTTCAAATACTTCCTTCATTCTTTCTATGTGTTCTACCAATGATGTGGAATAAACTATGATGTCATCTAGGTACACAAGGCATTTTTCATTGTGTATTCCTCATAATATATTGTCCATGACTCTCTGGAAAGTAGCGGGTGCGTTCTTTAATCCAAATGGCATTTGTTTGTATTCGTAATGTCCTCTAGGTGTGCTGAAGGCTGTTTTTGATATATCCTTTTCTTCCATCTCTACCTGATGGTATCCTGATGCTAGGTCTAATGTTGAAAAATATTGGCATTTGCCTAATTTGTCTAGAATTTCGCTTATATTTGGTAGTGGATATTTGTCATCTACCGTTTTTTCATTTAACTTTCTATAGTTTATTACCATTCTGTACTTTCTCTTTCCGGTTGCGTCTAATTTCCTAGGTACTATTAACATGGGGCTGCTCCATGGTGAGTTGGAGTGCTGGATTATGTCTTGGTCTAATAAGTCTGCTACTTGTCTGTCAGCTTCTTTTTGGCTCGCATGAGGTAGTCTATATGCTTTTGTAAAGATTGGCTTGTTGTCTGTTAGTTTGATGTTGTGTTTTACTGTGTTGGTGAATGTTAGAGGTATTCCTTCGCAATGGAATATGTCGCGGTATTCGAAACATAAGTTTTTAATTGCTCTTTGCTCTTCTTGATTGATGTCGGTATTAAAACAGATGTTAGTTAAATTTTCTTAACATTTTGTCATGTTCTATTGGGTTGTAATCGTTTTCTAAATTTTCGTCTATTTCCATTTCGTTAAAATTTAATTCCTCTACGTTAATTGGGTCTGTTAATGATATTTCTACGGGATAGTTGTTTGAATTTAATATCGTTGTAGTGGCATAATTATCTTTTATTTGCACCAAGGCAGTTGGGGTTTCTACTCCTTGTTGAAATGTCATATGATTTATTATCCCTACGTTTTTGTTAGAATTTACTGGGATTTTTATTTTTCTTTCTGTTCGGGGTTCTATTGTGTATTTTTGTTCGATTTGTGTGTTTTGAAATTTAATGGGAATCTTTCCGTATTTTGTCCTTAATAAACTGTTCTATTTGTCGATGTTGGCTCCTAATTTCCTTAGAAGGTCCATTCCGATTAGTCCATCATATTTGTCGTTGAATTCGAAAATACAAAATTTATTTTTCATTTTAACATTAAATGTTCTCGGTAAGGGTATATTAGCTATGAATTGGTGTAGTGTTGTTTGGTGAGCTGTTTTAATTTTAAATGGTTCTCTTTCTGCATAATCTAAATAATGTTTCTTGACGGTTCTGGGGCTAATTAATGTTTTTGAGGATCCGGTATCGAGTAATAGTTTAAATTCGGCGTGGGGTATTTCTATGTATCGTAGTACTAGATGATTTATGTTATTTAGGTTTATTAAGTTTGGTCGTTTATGAATTGGTTCATTTGAAAATTTGAGTACGAGTTTTCTTCGTTGTCCTCCTCTTAAGTTTCGTATTGTTCGTTGCATTCATAAGTTTCTGCATGGTTTGATTCATCGTTTGTACTTGTCTGAATGTAATTATTCTGGTCATTGTCAAATTTTTCTACTTCTTGGTGAAATAGTTTTTCTGATGTAAAGTTGCGTTTCTGATGAGGGTTTGGTCGGATGTGTGTTATCTTGGTATTTTGTCTGGTGTTACCAGATGAAGTATCCATTGGTGTTGGTTTATAATAATTATTAGGGTTGTTATTATTCATTGGTGTATTTCTACTGGGGTTTGCGCCGAATGCTGGTCTTTGTTGGTTTAAGTTTGGATTGAATCTTGGTTGGAATGCGGGTTTCGTAAAATTTGGGTTAAACATTTGGTTTTGAAAAATATTTATATTGATTATTAAAATTCGTATTGTTGAAGTTAGGGTTATTAATTCGCGGTTGATTTGTTAGTGCGTTGAAGGGTGTGAATTTTTGTTGAGGGATTGTTTGTCTCGCGGCTTGCATAGTTTTTATTGATGAATAACTTTTATTTGCGTTGGGGTTGTATAGCCTGTTGCGGTAATACATTACATTTTCTTCTTCTGTTACTAGGTTCATGGCTTCTTCTAGGCTTTGGGGACGTTGGAATTTGTTCTTATCTGATAGTCGTTCTGGTAAAGCGTTTATATATGTGTCCAGTGCCATTTTGTCATACATTTTTGTTTTTAAATGTCGAATGTTTTGATCGGACTTTTCGATTTTTAATTTTGTTAGGATTAGACTTCTCACGTCTTGGCATTTTATTCCGAATTGATATGAGGATTGGTTGTGTTTCATTCTGAGGTTTATCAGGTCCCGTACCAGGCATTTTATGTTACGTTGATTTCCGAAATATGCAATTTGTATTTGTTTAAATTCTTGCCATTGCTGTAGATCGTTTCTACTGGCAATTAAGGTTAGTGCCCTTCCGGTTAGTTTACTTATTATCAAGCGTATAAGCAATGAATTTCTTTCGTTATCTCCGGGTTTGTAGAAGGTTTTCAGGAACATTTCGGATGCTCCAAAGTAGTTTCAGAGATGCGCTTGAGTGCCATAAAAGATTTGGATTGTCTCCAAATAAAGCTTCATGTCAGCACTACTTATTTTGGTTAAGGGTTGCTTTTGATTTTGGGTAATTTCAAAAAAAAATTGTTTTTTAATTGAGGTTTATTGCGGTATTTGTATCGTTATTTTTGCTTTGGATTTATTAATTTTCCGTTTAGATTTGGTAATTTCAAATTTTGTAAAAATTGTGCTTTATTTGCTATTTGTATCGTTATTTTTGGTTTGGATTTATTAATTTGCAGTTTAGGTTTGATAATTTCAAATTTTGTAAAAATTGAGGTTGATTTTGCTATTTGCTATTTATTAATTTTCAGTTTAGACTGCGTCGGGTTATTTTTAGAATCGTTGTTGCTGTTATTTGTACTTAGTTACACGGTGTGGTAATGAATTTGTGAGATATATACTCGATAATGTTGATTTAATTACTGTAGCTTTGAATTTGCTTGTTTCTATCTCGCGGGCATTAATTTGTCGTGAGTTCTGCTTAAGCTTTGCTTCCTGAAAGAATCTGGAGTGGATAAATTGGTTTCTCGCGGTATTTACTTCGCTTTGCGTTAGTTAAAGCTTGTGCTCGTTCAGTTCTGTTAATTTGTAATTATAATTTTTTCCGTGGGTTTTAATTGAATTGCATAAACGCATAGTTCGTTTGTCTCGTCTCCTTGACTTCTAAATATAACTTGCAGGTTTTC
The DNA here is from genome assembly GCA_036346225.1 of Platerodrilus igneus. Lineage (NCBI taxonomy): Eukaryota > Metazoa > Arthropoda > Insecta > Coleoptera > Lycidae > Platerodrilus > Platerodrilus igneus. Next base: position 1,531,866 of record JARFIW010001145.1, read on the forward strand.
AATTAATTACTTTGTTGCACTTTATCTTTGTAATTTTAATCACTAGAAGATGTAGTCTTGGTTATTTAATTGCGTAAATGCTGTATAATATGTAATTAATACTTACTCACAGGTGTTAGTTTCAGTTTGTGTGGGAATTAAATAATTCGTTTCTTTACTCCTTAATTGCTTTGCATAAATGTTGCGTCTGATTATTTCTAGATATCTCCGTATTCAATTATGATGCACGTTTTGTAATTGAATTTCTCCGTAATGAAAGTTTTAGTTTCTATGATGAGCGTTTTAATTATAGCTTTTATGATAAAACGTTTTGCTTTATTCAATATTTGTACTGGAATAATTACCTTTTCGTAATGCAATTTATTTATAAACGATGAGTAGTTTTTATGTCGGTTGTAATTTTATGCGCTTTATTCGCGATGGATTAATTACTTATAGATCTTAATGCAAAATGCGTTGCTTTAATTTATACAAAGGTTAATTGTTTAAATAGCAGTTTCTCTGAGGTAATAAATGATGTTTCATTCGCGGGCTTATCTTAGGTGAGAATTGCGTTAATTTGCACGCTGTTTTAAATTACAGTGGTTTAAGTTACTAATATATTTGCAGAGTGCTTTGCTGTAATTTATAAAGTATGATAGAGGTCAATATTTTAAATAATCTTTTCTGTAATTGCTTGTTTGAAGAATTACATTTAGCTTTATTTAATGGAGTTAATTTACGTTCTATCTTTTTAGTTTACTGGATTAACCGTGACGTTTTTGTATCGCGCTAGTTAATTTGTATTTCGGCTACGTTTGGTATTAATGGATGTGCGTCAGTTTTTTGGTTTATTTTTCGGTTTGTTTTAATACTAGCAATGAATATCTCTTAAAAATCAAGTCTCTTTTGCTTTTAAAGAAAATCTTTTTAAAAATTCAAGTTTCATAGAATAACACTTTCCCAAAATAAATTCTCGCTTGAAAATAATTTTTTTTGTAAACTATTTTCAAAAATATTGGCATAAAATAACAATAAAATAATAATAAAATAATAATCAAATAATAAAATAATAAAACTAGCATATATCAATTATAGTTTGTAAGATCAATTGGTTTTTATGGAATGTACTTCCTCCAACTTGGTTTGAGTTCTGTCAAAATTGCGAATTGAAATTCTTGGTCACCAATCTTCCGATTTTTGGATTCTTAGTGCCCTTTTGACATCCGTTACGACTGCGCCAGTTAAGGTTCGGGCCTTTGGAGCGGTGTTTTTATAAAACGTTTCCAAACTCTTAACAACTTTATTTTATCTTAAAACAGAAATTTACATGGAATTGTGAATAACTGTAAAAATAGCTTTAATTCGAAAACATTTAATTAACTGTAATAAGGTGAGTAGCTTGAGCAACGAAGTATGGAGTTCGAACACTGACTGCCGGGCCTTGAGCGCCCGGGCTTTTTATAATAACCTGCCCCTCACATGACTGCGAGAACTTGCAGATCTCATGTCTGCTTTTCTCTTAATTCTACACTTTATTACATCGTAACAATCTTATTTCTATGTAATTGCGGTATGTTAACCGTCTGTGACCTGCCACCTGCAGTATCACTGCCCTCTTGGTTACAAAGTTGCATATCCGTTCTCATGAACTGTTAATTACCTCTCTGAGTTATCCTTGTATTACATTGTTGCAATGAATTTATACTTTGTTTAACAATTTTTAATAATTCTTATTAGATTCAATATATTCAATATATATATATATATATATATATATATATATATATATATTTATATAACCCCCCTTTTTTGGTTGACAATTATAATATATGAGCAAATTAGCAATGCACCAAATTGCCCTATAATTTCTTTTCTTTAATTAATAATTTACTAACTTCTCTATTAGGTTTTTAAATCTGCGCCTCGACCAATGAAACTCTTATCTCAGGTTAATTTTGTGAATAAATTTATATCTGCATACAGCGTGAGTTCTGAATCATACAGATGAATGTGACACTGCCAGTCAAATGACCTCTAGTTAATTCTACTAAAGCAATTTCTAAATGTGACAGTGTAAACAATTACTTGAAAAATACGCACAGTAAACAGTTTATATTAGTTAATAATTTAAGATTTCAATCGAGTATAACGGATTAAGTGGTTAAAATATGACACTGATAATAATAATACTAGCTGACTTCCAATGAAACGTCTTGCTGCTGAACAATGAAGCTCCACTGCCTACAGCGACGATTCGAACCAGATGTGGGTTCTTAATACCTGAAGTATGTTTTAAAATTTTGTATTACTGAATTTACGCTTTTTATTTTAGGGTTTAAGGTACGCCAAAAATCCTTTAGAGACACTTATACTTATCGTCGTTGGTCTTATCCTGAAACTTAGCTCTGTGAAATCAACACCGTGCTCGACACCAAAGGTTCAGCAATCCCAGCGTTCTGTTAGCACCACTTCGGAACTCCTCTGTCTACACAAAAACACTCCCAGAAGTCAAATGGTCAATAGTAAGACAATGACAAGGACTCTTGCATTTATCAATTTTTAATATCAACAGTTCCTTTATACTTTGAATATCACAGATACATTTTACATACGTTGAATTTTATGTTGGAGATTACAATAATAAAAGGTATACAATTCGTAAACTGTTACAAAAAAGGATTATACTTTTCGTTCTATAGTTTGTAAAGTTCTTTTTTCAGTCTTTTTCAAAATCAGTGTCTCTTAATTTTTTATTTCAGCAACTGTCACTTCTCTCTATGGAGATGCCCCCTTAAAACATTAAACCAGCCTACTCTTTTACAATTCTTTTCCAACCAACATTCTATGATCCAACTTTTTATTAGTGGATCTTATTGCTCTTGTCAAATTCTAATTTGGAGTAAACTAATACACAAATGTCATTGGCCGAAAATTTATAAATTTTGATTGATATTTTAATCCTAACAAGAGCTAAATAATTTCTTTTTAGATGAGTTGTATGTCTACAAAGTTTCAAGAAGTGAAATTCAAATGATATAATAGATTTACAACTATATACTGAAGAGTAAATAAAATTTCTACATCTTATAACTAACTTAAATCTAATAAAAACATACTAATTGACTTTTTTTTAGGCTTTACGTACATATTCAAATGAAAGTGAAAGTTTAACATCTTATACCTAACTCAAATCAAATGAGAACGTATTAAGTGACTTCAAATCTTAGCTATACATACATATTCACATGGCAGTTAAGTTTCCTTTTAAATATTTAAACAAAATTTTATGATATACAAGCAACAGCATCACTTCATTGGCACATACTTTTCAAAATTACTTTACTAAATCACCAACTCCCAATTTGAAATCTTAAAACTTAATTTCTTCTTAAATATCATTTCACATATCTTTAACAAGTAACTGCCCTCACCATCTCCTTCATCAATCATTTTACATGGTAAAGTGGTACTTCAGTGCCTCAAGGTTCAAATCTCATATATATCACATAATATCACAATATTTATATATATATATATATATATATATATATATATATATATTGCTGTGATAAGGGATGCTTAAGGGTGTACTTTATAGTAAAGGTCGTTTAGAAATGAGAAGTTACCATAGGCAGCAGAAAACTGCATTTATTTAGTAAAGAATTGAGAAATGGAGATAGTTTGTAAATAGTAAGCAGTCAACACCCTGTATATAAAGTATAAATAGTTTTAAGAGACGCAGATAAACATAGGAAGACGCATAGTTAGCGTAGAAACTAGGAACACATGCATTAGGTAAATAGTAAATATTTAATACCCTGTAGATAGAGTTTTAGGTAATTTAGGCAATGCAAATAATGATATTTTTCAGTGGAAGCACGCGTATTTTTATATGTAAACATAATAAAGTGTAATTAAACACGCATTCAAAAGAGTTCCAAACGATTAGGTTAATACGGAGATAAGAAATAGAGCTTCAGGAAGCATAAATGTGAATACGTACAAGTAGTTAAGAACTTTGATAAAGAAAGAAAATAAAAAATTGCGTAAATAACATGCAGATAGGAAAATTAAAGTCGAATTGCATCAGTTGTTTATGGTAAAGCGATTAGATTCGTCAAAACACCGCATGTTTGATAACGAAGACAGCTGCGACCAGGTCACAATTATTGGAAAGCATAGAAAATTACATCAGAAACTACTTTAAATGCAAAGATTTGATTCGTTAAAAATGAGCGACGAGTTTGTAGACCATACCCACTGACGGAGTAGGAGAGAAAAGATATATTAACAGGTACAGTGATAACGAAGTCAGTTTGCAACTCAACAAAGGCCGAAGTGCGCCGCTATGAAATAAAGTGATACGTAATAATTTTAAAGTGAAAGATAGTACAAGTGCCAAGATGAAAATTATGATTGCCGATTAAACGTAAGTAGGTTTTGGGGAATTTTATTTTAAACTAAAACATATTAATAATAGGGCTTCGAGTCAGGAGGCAATAATAATAGGGTTTCCGAGTCCGTGGAGAATAAATGTAATTTCGAGTCAGAGGACAATGATAATAAGAATTCTATTCTAAAGCCGGGGAGAAAAATCCAAATTCTGAGTCCATGGAGAATAAATGTAATTTCAAGTCTGGGGAAGATGATAATCCAATTCTAAGTTTGGGGAAATTGATGAGAATAAGAAGTTCTAAGTCTGAAATGAGACGACAATAAATTGGGGTGCATAAGTATATGTTAATAATGGTAGTCCAGAGGATGATGGCAACAATTTAAATGCAATGGTTCAAGCGTGTGGATAAACAATATTTCGAATGGGCATGTAATAATCCTGAATTGGGGAAAAATAATTTTTATTCAAATGGATGGCTTAATGCATGGGAAATATTAGTGGATGCGTCAATTGCAAGAAGAAAATAGACCAAGTTAGATTTTTAGTTGTTAGACATTATTTTTCTATATTTTTTATTTGAATATTGAATTTGCTTAATATAAATTAATGTGACGAAGTTTACCAAAACAAAGGATTTGAACACGTATAAAGTGCGTGATATGATAAGAGGTTTAGAACGTTCCACACTTCTTTTATAAAGATAATAGGTTTTTTTGGTGACTTTGGGTTTTGAGTAAAAAGTATATGATTCTGATAAATGAGATTTGCAAACATTAATTAATTGAAAAGTGTATTTCAAATAATTTACAAGAACTGTACATAATATTTGTTTCATTATATAGAATCGAATTAGCTGAATTTTATAATTCCAAATAAATGCTAGTCGAGGTCATAAGATAAAGTTAATGGGAGTGATTTGATAATTTAAACAGTTCAAGGAGGAGATATAAGTTGAATACAAAATTGATAACAAGTAAGGCGGTAACGTATCAAATTTTGTTATTGGTAGACAAGGTTGGTTCAAGATACAATCCAGTTAAGTTTCTGGAGGGAATTGATAGCAATATTAATAAGACAGCCCAACGTCGGAGGAGATAATTACAATTCCAGTTTACACATAGCAATATTAATATGGTCGCCCAAACGATGGAACGCGAATAATTTAGGGAGCATAGCAATATATATATATATATATATATATATATATATATATATATATGTGTGTGTGTATATGTAAATTGGGGGATACATAACTCGCGTCCTTTTACAACTAAGACTTACAGCGTTTACCAGAAATACTGCTAGTGTTTCAATACACATGTTTGTCTATTAAATCATTTAAAGTTTTAAAGTGGGCTCCAACCTAGAGAGTCTAAAAAATACCATTACAAAAATATCTACTTTTACTTTTCCATCTTCACTAATCGCACACTTTAAACTTCAGACATATATACTCCTTTCATAAAGTGCCCAACTAGGATATCAACCAAAGATCCAACAATGTTGCCAGCTTTTATATATATATCGTAGTTAACAAATTAGTTAAATGGGAATGATCCGAATACATGTTAAGTGTTTTCATTGAATTTAAAAGTGGTGAGTAGAGTTTATATTATAAATTGAATTTATTTCATCATATAAGTAGTTTTGATTATTTTAGGAATTAAACTGTCTTAAAAGACTACCTACGTACCATTTATTAAATAGTAGAAAAGTTTTTACAAAAGCAAAAGGAATTGAAATCCGTTAGGGGATTTGTTTAGAACTACGCATTGTAAATATTGTTAAAAAGGGTTTAGATATGATGTTTTTGTGTTTTCATTAATTTTGTCAGAACAGTGAGAATGAGATTTAATTCAAGGTCTAAGCAAGAGTGTAGCCGTACGGTATCATATTTATTCTGCAAATATGATGACTGGGAAGTCAAGCGGTTGGGAATTAGAATATCAAGTTCTGTTTGAAAACAATTGCAAATGAAAACAGCTGAAATGTATTTTACCTGTTTTGTACTTCAATACTTGAGAACAAAAACTTAACTGTTTCTATATATTGATATCTAGCTTGCCAAATATTAATATACATCACTTTTGGTTGGCGATACAAAACAGTACTCACAGCTTGTAAGTTTAATGGTTTATCTACTTTTTAAGTTCAAAATTTTGTTCTAAAGGTACAAATAGTGCAAAAATTTAGCATAGTTAAACATTATAGTATCAAAGTAACATCTTCGAAAATCTGAGAGGTACATTTTTAGTGACAACACAAAACTTTTACAATACATTTTCCTTAATTCGTTTATGATTGTTTAAAAATAGCAATTAATGTTCATGTTACCTAATTTAGAAGTCGCGGATCTTCAATTCTGAAAATGCCAAATGTTTTTGTAAGGATAGAATCAAGTACCAAAACTGGTTATAATTTTAGCATAACAAAAATTTACAATATCAAAATTGATGGTTATGTTTACTACTCCCACTTCCCGCTCTGTTGTGATCTTGCTTTTTTTTCTGTTCAACTGTTATTGGTGGTACTAAGCAGTTTCTCGACACGGATCGTTTGAAAAATGTTAGGCAGCATTTTCACAAAAATAGGTCCTCATTTGAATAAAATGTAAAAATTTAGGTCCCGTGTGTGTGTGTGTGTGTGTGTGTCATCACACACGTTAAGGATCCTATCTTGTTTGGAACAGCAAGAGCTCTGCAAAATTGAAAATTTTGTCGGTTAAAAAAACTCGCTTCCTGGCCAATGTAGCACCTTCAGTTGGAGCATTGGAAAATCAAATGCAGGTTACTAAACCATATGAAACTTGTATAAAACTCTGGAATAATTTAAGTATTATTACAATATTGTGGAGGAGGCTTGGACCAAATAATGCAAATTTTCAAAATAATGCAGTGACTCTCAGTATACATATAATTTTTTCAATTCTCAAGCTAGTTGTTACAGTCGTATGAACCGCGTAAGACAAGGACGATAGTTGGCTAAAAACGATTTGCCAGAATTACTGCAACAGAAGGGGAAACCGAAGGCAGAAAAAGGCTGTGTTAACTCAGTCGAAGATTGGAGAATCAATCAAAATGTAAACCGATGAACCTAGAGCCTAACAACAAAGTATAGAGATACAAAACAACGTAAAGAACCAAACAATAATTAAGATATAAGTAACATTCAAATAAAAAAAAATATTATATTTATCCACATACATGTACAGGATGGGGCACTACAGACGAACTATTCACTAGCGTCTAAATGACACGTAATATAAATTTTTTTTTAACAAAGTACATTTTTTTTAACAAAAATATGCAAAATGATGAGTACTATATTATTAAAATAATTTTAAACATACAGGGTATTCCTATCAAAGTTGTTTTTTTTACAATGGAACAACCTGTATTTTTATTCATATTTGAACTATACATTAAAAAATAATGTGCGTTTCTTAAATTTTTGAGATAAATCGGTTTTAAGCAAATTTCAGAATGCATCCATAAACAAAATAACTGCGAATTTAATAAGAATAAACAAATTTGCCTTTTACCAACTTATTAAGATCATTTGCCATACTTACTACAATGTTTACTGTTGTGTCACATTATACAGGGTGTTTATAATCAAGCCATATATTATTGACCAATTCAAGGTTTAATAACTTGTTTAACATAAATGTAACACACACTATATTTTTACCTGTTTGATTGTTCAGCTGATTTCCTATCAACCCATATCAGGGTTGCGCATACCTAATTCCAGTAATTTCTGAGGAATCTCGAAAATTCAAATTCATGATTATAGTTTATACTAATACAGCAATTTATTAAACTTTAAGTTGGCTTAAAAATACTTGTCAAATTAATATTGTTTATGCATCTATGTCATTCCTGGTGTTGTTCTAAAGCGTTGGCAAAACTATTGTTATCAAATTATGTTCTGTATCTTTGAAATTTGATTTACATATCACTAATCTAAAATGAGGACTTATTCTACACAAAAAAGAATATATATGGTGTTAGTTATTGGTGAGTATTAAGAGAACTGCATTTTAGCAAGTAGAGTATATGCTCAAAAATATCCAACTAGAGAATTTCCTAATAAAAATGTGTTTAAAGGGTCGTTGTTAGCATTTCGCGGTACCGGAAAAGTGGACTATAAGACCCAAATAGACAAAGAAGTGTAGTTAATGAAAATGATGAATATAAAGTTATTGGATGGCTAATAGAAAACCCTCACGCAAGTCAGAGATGTATTAGTGAAGAAGTAGGTATTATCAAGAGAAATGTTTCTAGAATAATTAAAAAACACAAATTTCGCTCTTATCATATTCAGATGCACCAGAAACTCTATGTTAAAGATTTAGACATGCGAATTGGGGTTTCCTTATGGGTTTTAGACAAAATGGTATGTGAGGGTAACTTTTTTTAATTTTGTTCTCTTTACGGATGAAGCTCCTTTCCATCATAATGGCTTTGTAAATCAAAACAATTTCTGCTATTACAGTAACCAGAATTCTGATTCCTTTTGAACTCTTGATCATCAACATCGTTGGGCTTTGAATGTATGAGGAGGAATTGTAGGATCGCATGTAGTAGGTCCTTATTTTTATGACAGTATTTTAAATGCCGGCAAATTTCATCTATTTTTGTATTATAACTTGCCAAAACTATTAGATGTTCCATTGCTTACGAAACGTAAAATGCAGTTGCATTTAGATGGTGCTGCAGTTTATTACAGTCCAATCGTACGGAGTTGTTTGAATGCTCTTTTTCCAGATAAATGAATAGGAAGAGGTGGCGCTTGTGACTTGAATGGTCTCCAAGGTCTCCTTGTTAGACTCCACTCGCTTTTTTCTTTCGGGTTACACTAAGAATATAGTTTACAATACTAAGCTAACCACTCCAGGAGATGTGAAAGAACAAATAGGAAAAGCATCTTGATCAGTAATACTGCATATGTTGCAGGAAGTAATAAGCAATTCTTTAATATGAGTGCTGGCACGTATTGAACAAGATGAATGTCAGTTTGAGCATGATCTTTAATTTTTTATGATAATAGTTTGTATATAATAATTCAAGTTTTCTATTAAACCAAAATATTTCGATTGCAATTCAGTATGTTTTTGTACAGAATGAAACAAACCTGTTACTTTATATTGGCACTTTTGTGTTTTGTCATTAAAAAGATATAATAAATGTGTAATTTAGATTAATCAAATTAATTCAGTTTCAGTTCGTTAATAAATAGAAAAAATTATGTCTATCATAATAAATCGTAGATAAAAACAATAATGTCAATCTCACAAGTATTTTCAAAGCAAACTTAAAGTTTAATAAATTGTTATGTTAGAATATACTATGGTGATGAATTATGAAATTTTGCCAGTTTATACCGTATCCAATTTGTTCTAGATTAATCTACAGCAACCCAGAAGATTGAGATCTCCCATTGCAATCGAAATAACCCTTAAATGTGATAGCCTTGTACGTGGTCACAGGTAGACCAATAATATACAGCTTGATTACAAACGCTCTGTATAATGTGACTTAATAGTAAATATTTTAGTAATTATGGCAAAAGTTCTTAATTAGTTTGTAAAAGACGAATTTGTTCATTCTCATTAAATTCGCAGTTATTTTATTTTAGCGTACATTCTGAAATTTTCGTAAAATCGATTCATCTCAAAAACAGTCATAGATAGAGTTAGGGGGCATTATTTAATTTATAATTCAAATATACATAAAAATACAGAGTGCTCCATTTAAAATACCATGTATTCTAAGATGCGCTTTTCTGAAACATCTTGTATGATTAAAATTTTTTCAAAAATAAAACACTAATCATTCTGCATATACTTTGTTAAGAATTTTTTATAATGCTTGTCGTTTAAATGCCAAGGAATAGTTCGTATGTAGTGCCTCATCAAGTATCTGCGAATAAATAAACCTTAACGTGAGCTAGCAAGGTTGTCGTTATATAATGATGGGTACTCTTCTAATGTTTACCTCAAGCATGTTGTTCAGGATTTAGGTGATTCAACTGACACACCACGGTAGTCGACCAAATATGTTAAAATACGACATGGAATTTCCAGGTCAAGGACAGATGAGTGTGGTTCAGAGGATCAAATGAAAGCTGGAACCTTCGACTCGGACTTAAGTATGGGTTACGGATATACCCAAAATACACAGTCCGAAAACCGGGAGCTGGGCTAAAAACATTAAACATTTCCATTAGCTAAGCAATAAAAATATTGGTCATTTATTAGTCACACAGAAAACCAAAGAAAGTTTCCCATTGCACAAAAATTTTCATATTTATTCATTCGAAATTATGATAGTCTTTATAAATGAATACAACAACCAAATAAGACAAAACTGTCATAAAAAAAATGAACCTGTTCGTTGACTATGTACAAACTGTTTTTTTTAAATGGTCGTGGAAAACTCCTTTCAAATAAAATAACCTAATATATCGTGATAACAGGATTGAACTTGTTTTTATTCCATGTCAGAATCGTGAATGCAATAGAAACGATAATGTATGGAGATTCCATAATATCATGTTTTTGCACTTCAGATTCACAGTACAAAGATCGGATGTTTAACGAACGTATAAAGTTATGAAGAGTTTTTGGATGTGCTTACTAGCACCGAGAGAATTCTAATAAAAACATATAAGAGAGTGGTAATAAGAGGAAAAGGAGGTAGAGGAGTGTCTGTTCTATTTAGTCGAGACGTTAAGACACTTCACTATTTTACTCAATTATAGAAACAACTTTGCAACAAAAGAAAATTCGTATTTGTTTGGAAATCCAGCAACAACCTAACCCAATGTGTTATAAAAACCGAAATCATACACTTGTGAATCGTTGAATATGAAACTAGAATCTAATATTTACCAACATCCTTTCAAAATATTTACTCTTTCCTTCGGTGATGGCGTCCAGTTCAGCACTGCTTGCGTATTGTTTGAATGTGGTCAACTTTTGAAATCTTATTCTTTCTTCACCCTGCAATTTCAGGTGTATGAATATTTTGAATTTTTTTGTAACACTTTTAGAAAATAACCTGTCAAATGAAATGTCAACCAATATATTTAAGATCACTTTACGTCAAATTTTTTTAAATGCAACAACCAAAAATTGTACAGTTACAATACATGCTATTCTGGATTCACTCACTCAAACGATACTTTCACACACTTTCTACAACTATCAATTATATAAAAATAAATTACGTTCCTTGATGGAGCTCCTGTTCTGTCTCGTTGCTTTATTGGTATTGGGCTGGGGATGGAATACTGTATATCTTCTACCTTCACTTTTCTTATGGAAAACCTGTTAAGAGTAATAATCTCTAACTCTGGAATGAAAAACGTCCACTTTCTATGACTGTCAATAACATTTATTCAAATTCAAAATTAAACATTCAATTCCTTTGCAGATATTTTTTAGTTACATCAATGAGTTCCATTTATCAAATTCAAAGTTTTCTATGCACATATTAATATAACTTTTACAGCTTTGGTTAACTCAATTATATAATTTCAGAAAACTAATAATAATTTTCTAGCACTTTATCAAAAACTGTCATCATAATAATAAAACTTTTATCTCCTTGGATACCAACTCAATCACATATATGCCTACTAGTTTTATATAATTTTTCAAATGATTGTCTTATTTCAATATTTTATAAACTCTATTCAGAATATTCAGCTTTTCTAATGTACTAAACTATACTACTTTTACATAATTTTGAATACATTTTCTTTTATCCTATACTACACATCAAGCTTTTAAATTCGATTAGACATAATTGTTTGCTGAGTTATACCTCTTTAACTAAAATATCCTTTTACACTAGTTACTATGAAATGCTAGGTATATACCCCTAACCTACACTTTTTAATTTTATTTCCCCTTATATAGAGTCCTTATCTACAAAATATATACACCATGCGTTTTTACAATATACACATTGGTCCTTTTTGTTTTTATATAATTTTAACTACTGTCTTATTCATACCTTACCCTGCATCCCTAAACTACAGTGAGCTGTGTCAATCTTTGGTCTAATCTGTTTTATCTACTATAACCCTCCCTTTTTTCATTTGTTATAATATATATATATATATATTATATATATATATTGCTGTGTGAATAGGGTCATTTAGAGATAGTTAGGACCAATAGTATAGCGCACTTTATATAAAATACATAAGGGCGCAGAAAACGACAGTTTTCTGAAGAAAACAAGAAATACGATAATTAGACTGGAAAGTAAAGGACAACGCCCTGTATATAAATCATAAGCATAATGAATTTAGCTAATGAAAAATATTATGAAAGTTTATTTGAATAAACAAATTTGCAAATCGTTAAACAACATAAATGCAAGCTGAAACGCGACATGCATGGATAACGTATTATTATTACGTCAAGGATCCTAATTAAAACAAGCAGGTTTAAAAATGCGTAAGATAGTAAACGCATATAATTTAATATATAAATTGTATTAAGTCTACGTGACCAGAAAATTAAAATCGTCACCTGATTTCTTGGAAACAAACAAGGCATGGTAATTAAAATCCAAGTTCCCAAATTTATTTGAACATTAATGGTTTACTTATCTAGAAGTATGAAAATCCAAGCGAATCAATGCTATTAACTCGAAATGGTACATGACAAAAGTAACGCGTTGATGTTAATATAGGTTTTTTTTTGAGTATACGTTGTAAATTACGTAAATAGTTAGAGGTTGAATGAACGTTCGTCAAGCTTCAGTTAACAATTAATAATAATAGTGATTTTGCTGGCTTTTTGATCATCTTTGGGAATGATAATTATATAATTTTTGATTCAATTTTCAATGAAAATTCTAGTTAAAGAATTCTTAAAATTTGTATGCGTTGTAAATATTTTTGAGAACAGTATAATATTTTGTGCTTAATGGTGTTTTGGTTTAAAGATTGAAAACAGGAAGGAAGAGGTAAGAAACAGATTTATTTCTTTGTTTGTCGTGTTGTTGCAAGCTCCGTGCATAATTTAAAACTGAGGTAGCCGATGCAATTAAAATTATACATTAAAAAAAAAAATTGCAAATTAAAACCATTTCGAATGGACCTGCACCTTGCCGAAGTTCTAGATTACTAGAACAGGTGAAATGGCTTGCGTGTTCTAATGAGCTAAAGAGCCAAACTACAGGTCCAACCAAAGTAGTAGGGTCGTTAGTGAGGAACCAGATGAAGATAGGTCCCAGAAAGATGGCAGCAGGTCTTTCGGTACTTAGATTGGCAGAGACCATAGGGGTCGGTATGGCAGTCTAAGACACACTACCGCGATGTGGAAGGCAACGGGAAACCACCACATTACCTCCCAAGTACACAGCGTACCTAAATTATAATAAAATGATGGCATTCTCTGAGGTAAAAGATTCCGGAGTTAAAATAGTCCCCCATTCGGATCTCCGGGAGGGGACTACTTCGGAGGATGCGATCGGAAAGTTAAAAATAAGAGTCGGGAACAATCTGCGAGTCGGAGCGTGGAATGTTAGAACTATGAAGCAAGTGGGTAAGCTAGAGAACCTAAAAATCGAAATGAATAGGTTATCATTAGACATAATAGGGATCAGCGAAGTTCAGTGGCTAGAGGCGGGGGATTTTTGGAGTGGAGACTTCAGGGTAATTCATACAGGAGCAGAGGAGGGAAATTTGGGTGTGGGGATAGTTATGCGGAAAAAGATAGGATACTGTGTAAAAAATTACTTACAAAAGAATGAAAAAGTACTTATGGTTAGATTAGAATCTAAACCGGTAAACACAGTAATAATACAAGTATACATGCCCACCTCTAGCTACAGTGACAAAGAGGTAGAAGCGATCTACAGAGATATCGAAGACATATTAAGACACGTAAAAGGACATGAAAATTTAATAATTACGGGGGATTTTAATGCCGTGGTAGGTGAGGGTAGGGAAGGAGCGATAGTAGGTTTATTTGGTTTAGGCACTAGAAACGACAGAGAAAATAGGCTGGTAGAATTTTGCGACAAGAACAATTTAATCATTACAAACACATTATTTCAACATCATGTTAGAAGACAATATACTCGGAAGATGCCAGGAGATATAGGAAGATATCAAATAGATTGCATTCTTGTTAGACAACGGTTTAGGAATCAAGTAAAAGACTGTAGAAGCTACTCAGAAGCAGATATAGACACTGACCACAACATCGTAATTATGAAGGCCGCACTTAAATTTAAAAATCTGAAAAAAAGAAACGAAAAAAGGCACTTGGACCTACAGAAACTAAAAGAGAAAGATATTCAAGAAAGATTCCAAAAAAGGTCAAATGAATTGCTCAAGGATATAGGGAAAATATCTGATTTTAAGGGAGTAGAAACAGAACGGAATAACATTAAATCCAGCTTCGACATGGCGGCCAGAGATATTCTGGGGTATACACAAAAAGAAAATAAGAAACCACTGATAACAAAGGATATCCTGAATTTAATAGAAGAAAGACAAAAATAAATCAGACAAAACAGGAAAACAGAGATACAAAGTCATAAAATGGGAAATTATTCGAAAATGCAGGAAAGCTAAAGAACAATGGATTGTTGAAAAGTGCAAAGAGGTACAAACTAAGATGGAAGTAGGAAAGACAGATGAAGCATACAAACTAATTAGAATCAATTTTAGGGACATAGAACCGTATAGCAAAAATATAAGGGACGCGGGAGGAAATGTCATTATAGAAAATGTAGAGAAAGTGAGTAGATGGCAAGAATATATAGGGAATTTATATGCAGGAGAAGAACTAACTGCATTAGAAAAGGAATCAGACATTGAAAATGATGACTTGGGATATCCTATACTTAGAGATGAATTTGAATTAGCATTAAAGGGTCTGAAAAATGGTAAGGTGCCGGGTACAGATAAGGTGCAAGCGGAAACTCTAAAAGCCGCTGGTCAAGCAGTAACAGAACGTCTCTTCCAACTTGTAAGTTATACGTATGAGACAGGCGAGATACCCAAAGATTTCAAACATAACATAGTAACTACACCAAAAAAGAAAGGCGCAGATAGATGTGAAAATTTTCAAACAATATGCTTGACAGTACACGAATCAAAATTATTAACTAGAATTGTACAAAAACGAATGGAAAAACGGGCTGAAGAAATACTAGGAGAAGACCAATTTGGGTTTAGGCGAAACAGGGGAATACGGGAGGCTATCTTAGCTCTGAGGGTGATAATGGTGAAAACAATAGAAAAAGGCGAAAGCGTGTATATAGGGTTTGTAGATCTGGAAAAAGCATTTGACAATGTAAAATGGAAAAAAATGTTCGAAATACTCAAAAAGATTGGAATGAGTTATAGGGATAGACGGATAGTACATAGCTTATACAAAGAGCAAACAGGAGTAATAGAATTAGAGCAGGAACATAGAGAAGTATACATCAGAAAAGGGGTGAGACAGGGATATTCCCTATCCCCATTAATTTTTAACTTGTACATTGAAGAGGCAATGAATACTGTCAAATGCAGGAAGACATTTGGAATTACTATGCAGGGACAAAAAATTGATATGCTTAGATTTGCAGATGATATAGCGGTATTAGCATCTGGCAAGGGAGAGTTAGAAGCTGCTCTCAATGAAATGGAAACGGTTCTAACAGAGAGATACGGTATGAAAATTAACAATTAACATTAAATTAACATTAAGGATTTCTGCTACCTAGGAAGCCAAATAAGCAAAATGGGAAAAGCACAAAAGATATAAAACAAAGATTAGCACAAAGTCGTGCTACATTTAACAAGAAAAAGCAACTACTGTGCTCAAAGACCACAAACATAGAAACAAGGAAAAGATTGCTCAAAACATATGTGTGGAGCACAGCACTGTATGGCTGTGAAGTGGGAGAAGCGGACAAGAAGAAGGTAGAAGCCTTTGAAATGTGGTGCTACAGACGTATGATGAAGATATCATGGACAGACAAAGTTAAGAACGAAGAGGTACTAAAAATGGCAGGGGAAGGAAGAAATATGTGGAAAACGGTAAAAAATAGGAGAGATAAGATGTTAGCCTACATACTACGGCATGAGGGAATAGTGCGGAAATACTAGAAGCAGAAATAGGAAAAAATAGAAAAAGAGGTATACCTAGGTTAGACTACTGCACACAGATAGTGAAAGATGTAGGTTGTAGGAGTTTCAGGGAAATGTGTAGGCTAGCTCAGAAGAGAAATCAATAGAGGTACGCATCCAACCAGTCCCAAGATGGATAAATTAATGACGAGGAAAGTAACTGCACTTAAACATGATATTTATTATAAGCAACTACAAGCATTGGATGGGCAATATTCTCGAATAATGGTAATTGCGTGAAAGCATTTACTGAAAAACTATTATTTCGGCAAATGTCTAAGTGTTGGGGGATCTTGGCAGCCACAGGTTGCTTAACCCCTGTTACGTTACGTAATTCGTGGCAGTCCCTGTTCGGGCGCCAAAGTTATGCTACGTTGGCTCGTAGCCGTGCATAACACAAAGATATCAAGAAATGACCGGGCTCAATCGGAGATTAGGGGGGGGTTGTAGAAAGAAGACCAACATACCATGTACGCGGCTGTAAGGAGTTAGTGATAATACCTGCAAGAAAAATAGTTAAGCAAACCTGAAATAAAGAAAAAGCATAGCAGCAATGAAAAGTCTAAGTTATTCAGTACTTTGTAGAATGTAAATATAACTGTTTAGATAAACTATATAATATAATCACGATAAAAGCATTATAAAAATTTTTATTACAAAGTGAGGTAATATTGGGGAGTAGCAGAAACGTTTCCTCACACACCAATTAAACATAAATCAGATAAAATGTTAACAAAAGATAAATAGATAAGACACCATTGGTATGAGTAATCCAGTAGTATTGATTGTTCTTTCTTTCTTTTTTTTCTTTTCTTATGTTTTAAAATATCATGGAAGTCTTTTGTAAAAGGTATCAGAACGACAAAGATATGTTAAAGCAACGGATAGATATTTAAAGTAATAACATGTAGGAAATAGTTCAACTTACGAGAGTCCTTCAGCAACGTTTCCCTACAATTGAAGTGTGGGATTCACGATGTCCTGCACTAACGAAGCACTTCACCCTTGACTGTGCGGGTGTTGATGATACTTATCACACGTTACACTAATCACACCTACGTATTTCACTGGTGTTCGCAGCAGACATTATCATGCTGATGGAACTATGTAGAATTGATAAATTTCTTGTCAATTCTATTTCCTGAGACAATAATTTAGAAATATTTTGTAACACAAATAAAAAAAAAATGGTAATAAAAATTTAGAATCACGGGCTTTCAAGGCGCGACGTAATGCATTAAACTAACAGTAACGTGAGGTGTTTTATTTGCTACCTATGGTAACAAAGAAAAGTCTAATGCTTTTGAATAACGAAATCCGCGCAACCAACGATCTATTTTAGATTCGTTGGGGTTAGAAAAATTCAGAAACTACAGTGTCACTGTATTTAAATAATCCAAAGTATGCGCTACTCTGAGAAGAAAAGGCCCGCGAAACTAGATCGCACACACATTAATCCTAAAGAAAGAATCGGTCAGTTTAGTAAGTTCTACGACTATTATTTCACAAGACAAACAACTAAAAAAACCCCAAATTAGTAAAGTACGCGAGTTATGTATCCCCCAATTACCTATATATATATTGATATATTGAATCTAATAGGAATTATTAGAAATTGTTAAGTAAAGTATAAGTTCAATGCAACATTGTAACACAAGGATAACCCAGAGAGGTTATCGACAGTTCATGAGAACGGACATGCAACTTTGCATCCGTGAGGGCAGTGATACTGCAGGTGGCAGGTCACAGGCGGTCAACATACCGCAATTACTTAGAATTAAGATTGATACATTGTAACAAAGTGTAAAGCAGACATGAGATCTGCAAGTTCCCACAGCCGTGTGAGGGGCAGGTTATTATAAAAAGCCCGGGAGCTCAAGGCCCGGCAGTCAGTCTGAGTAATACAGCTTTTGCATTGTTGTCTACCTAGGCTACTCACCAGTACAATTAATTTTTTCTAAAGTTATTATGTACAAATTACATTAAATTTTTGTTAAGTGTCGAAATTGTTTTTTAAAAACATAGCTCCAAAGGCCCGAACCTTAACTGGCGCAGTCGTAACGGATGTCAAAAGGGCACTAAAAATCCAAAAATCGGACGATTGGTGACCAAGAATTTTAATTCGAAATTTTGCCAGAACCCAAACCAAGTTGGAGGAAGAACAAACATAGTCTAAATCCAGCAACAAACCAAGTTGGACGCAGAACAAGAATCGTCTAAATCCAACAAACAAACCAAGGTGGACAAGATACACCAAAGAAACAGATGAAATTAATGTAAGTTCATTTCCGTTTTACACCTTTTTTTAAAAAACCAGAAACTATAATTGATATATGCTAGTACTATTATTATTGATTACCATTTATTATTATTGTTTTATGAATTTTATTTTATGAATATTTTCTTGAAAATAGTCACAAAGTGAATTATTTTCAAAACGAGACTGTATAACATTTTATGAGACGAATGTTAAAGAGATTTTTTTTCTTTAAAAAGCAAATGAGACTTGAATTTAAAAGAGATTCTTACCACAATTATTAAAACAAACTCAAAATAAACCAAAAAAAAATAACGAACGCACACTCATTAACACCAAATAACTACCGCGATTCAACGCACGTTATAAACCGGTAAACTAACGCAAAAGCTAAAGCTAATTTTTCAAAGCAGTCACGGAACGATTATTTAAACCATTGACCTTATAAATTATAGCAAAACACTCTGCTACGGTAACCTAAAACCACTGTAATCTAAAACGCCATCCGAAGAAAGCAAGAAGCATCCTTTATTATACAATTAAAACCTCAGAGAAATCGCTTTCAGAACTAAAGTATAACTTCAACAACGCAATTCCCATCCTAAATAATTAAATCCATCACGGAATAATAAAAGCAACGCAGTTTTTGCATTTAATACCTACCAGTAATTAATCCATAAAAGCGTAAAATTGCAGTACAAACACACAATAAAAGCTAAACATTTTCAATTAAAATTACTCATCATTTATAAAGTGCAGTTAAACGGTCATCATAAGGAGCTTTAATTAAAACCTCATAATTGTAATCTGAAAACTAACATACGGAGAGTTTCAATTACCAACAAATTATAATTAAATACCGAGATATCTAAAATAAATAGACGTATCATTTATGCAAGTAAATAGCGAGTAAGAGAAGCAATTACTAATTCCTATAAATTGAAATTACCACCTGTAAGTGCTAACAAGTATAATCATATGTTATTAAGCACGTACGCAATTATTATCAAGAAACGTGATAAAATAACAAAGACTACAACTTAAGTATTTAAATTGCAACAATAAAGTGCAGAAGTAATTGACCTGCAAGTCGTAATTAGAATACAAGACAGACGAACTGTACGTTTACGCAACTCAATAAAACCCACGGAAAGAGTATTAATTACAAATTAACAGAATTTAAAACAAAGCTAAGCAGATAAAGCGAGAACAAATCCATCCATTTCAGATTCTTTAAGAAGCAGAAACTCAAGACAAATTAAAAGCTGCATAAAAACAAGCAAATTCAAGACTACGGTAATTAATTCAACATTATTGAGTACAAATCTCACAAGTACATCACCGCACTGTTTAACTAAATACAAATAACAGCGACTACGATTCCAAAAATAACCCGACGCAGTCTAAACTTAAAATTTACAAATCCTAACCAAAAATAACGCTGAAGATAGCAAAATAAATCTCAATCTTTACAAAATTTGAATTTACCTAACCCAAATGAAAAATTAATAAACCCAAACCAAAATTAACGTTTCAAATAGCAAAACCAACCCCAATTTTTACAAAATTCGAAATTATTCAATCCAAAAGAAAAATTAATACATCCCAAGCATAATTAACGCTACAAATAGCAAAACCAACCCCAATTTTTACAAAATTCGAAATTATTCAATCCAAAAGAAAAATTAATACATCCTAAGCATAATTAACGCTACAAATAGCAAAACCAACCCCAATTTTTGCAAGATTCGAAATTATCCAATCCCAAAGGAAAATTAATACATCCAAAGCATAATTAACGTTACAAATAGAAAATCAACCCCAATTTTTACAAAATTTGAAATTTCACAACCCAAACGGAAAATTAGTAAGCCCGAAGCAAAAATAACAATACAAATAGCGAAATAAACTTCAATTCAAAAAAAATAATTTTTTTTGAAATTACCCAAAATCGGAAACAACCCTAAACCAACATGTGTAGCACAGACATGCGACTTTATTTGGAAACAATACAGATATTCGATGGCACGCAGGCGCATCTTGTAAATTTCATTGGAGCAGCTGAAATGTTCCTAAAAACCTTCTACAAGCCCGGAGATAACGAAAGAAATTCATTGCTTTTACGCTTGATAATAAGTATACTAACCGGAAGGGCACTGACCTTAATCGCCAGTAGGGACGATTTACAAGAATGGCAGGAGTTTAAACAGCTACTAATTGCATATTTTGGAGACCAACGTAACATAAAATGCCTGGTACGAGACCTAATAAACCTTAGAATGGAAACAACCAACCCCACCAATTCGGATTGAAATGCCAAGACGTGAGAAGTTTAATACTAACCAAATTAAAAATCGAAGAACCCGATCAAAACGTTAGACATTTAAAAACCAAAATGTATGACGAAATGGCACTAGACACATACATAAACGCTTTACCAGAACGACTATCGGATAAAATCAGATTCCAACGACCCCAAAATCTAGAAGAAGCTATGAACCTAGTCATAAAGAAGAAAATGTAATGTATTACCGCAACAGACTATACAACCCCAACGCGAATGAAAGTTATTCACCAATAAAACCATACAAGCCACAAGACAAACAATCCCTCAACAAAAATTCACACCCTTTAACGCACAAACAAATCAACCGAATTAATAACCCAAGTTTCAACAATACAATTTTAATAATCAATATAAACATTTTTCAAAATCAACATTTAACCCAACTTTTGAAACCAGCATTCCAACCAAGATTTAATCAAAACCTAAACCAACAAAGACCAGTATTCAACGCCCCCAATAGAAATACACCAATGACTAATAATAATAACAACCCTAATAATTATTACAAACCAACACCAATGGATACCTCATCTGGTAACACCAGACAAAATACAAAGATAACACATATCCGACCAAACCCTCATCAAAAACGCAATTTGACATCGGAAGAACTATTCCATCAAGAAATAGAAAAATTTGACACTGACCAGAATAATTACATTGAGACACCTACGAACAATGAATCAAACCATGCAGAAACTTACGAACGTGACGAACAATACGAAACTTACGAGGAGTACGACGACGAAAACTCGAACTCAAATTTTCAAATGGACCCATTCATTGACAAC
Organism: Platerodrilus igneus; assembly: GCA_036346225.1. Lineage (NCBI taxonomy): Eukaryota > Metazoa > Arthropoda > Insecta > Coleoptera > Lycidae > Platerodrilus > Platerodrilus igneus. The sequence goes on from JARFIW010001145.1 coordinate 1,553,789, forward strand.
CAAACTTAATAAACTTAAATAACATAAATCACTTAGTATTACCATACATAGAAATACCCCACGCCAAATTCAAACTATTAATCGACACCGGATCATCAAAAACATTAATTAGCCCCAGAACCGTACAAAAACATTATTTAGATTATGTAGAAAGAGAACCATTTAAAATTAAAACAGCCCATCAAACAACACTACACCAATTCGTAAATATACCCTTACCAGAACATTTAATGTTAAAATGAAACATAAATTTTGTGTATTCGAATTTAACGACAAATATGACGGATTAATCGGAATGGACCTTCTAAGAAAATTAGGAGCCAACATTGACATTAAAAATCGCTTATTAAGGACAAAATACGGAAGAATCCCAATTAAATTTCAAAACACACAAATTGAACAAAAATACACTATAGAACCCCGAACGGAAAGAAAAATAAAAATCCCAGTAAAATCTAACAAAAATTTAGGAATAATAAATCATATGACATTTCAACAAGGAGTAGAAACCCCAACTGCCTTAGTGCAAATAAAAGATAATTATGCAACCACAACAATATTAAATTCAAACGACTATCCGTAGAATTATCATTGACAGACCCAATTAACGTAGAAGAACTAAATTTTAACGAAATGGAAATAGACGAAAATTTAGAAAACGAATACAACCCAATAGAACATGACAAAATGTTAAGAGAAAATTTAACTAACATCCGCTTCAATACCGACATCAATCAAGAAGAAGAAAGAGCAATTAAAACTTATGTTTTGAATACCCCACATATTCCACTGTGAAGGAATACCATTAACATTCATCAACACAGTAAAACATAATATCGAGTTAACAGACAATAAGCCAATTTTACAAAAGCATATAGACTACCTCATGCAAGCCAAGAAGAAGCTGACAGACAAGTAGCAGACTTATTAGAAATACATAATCCAGCACTCCAACTCACCATGGAGCAGCCCCGTGTTAATAGTACCTAAGAAATTAGACGCAACCGGAAAAGAAAGTACAGAATGGTAATAGATTATAGAAAGTTAAATGAAAAAACGGTAGATGACAAATATCCACTACCAAATATAACCGAAATTTTAGACAAATTAGGCAAATGTCAATATTTTACAACATTAGACCTAGCATCAGGATACCATCAGGTAGAGATGGAAGAAAAAGACATATCAAAAACAGCCTTCAGCACACCTAGAGGACATTACGAGTACAAACGAATGCCATTTGGATTAAAGAACGCACCCGCTACTTTCCAGAGAGTCATGGACAATATACTACGAGGAATACACAATGAAAAATGCCTTGTTAGATGACATCATAGTTTATTCTACATCATTGGTAGAACACATAGAAAGATTGAAAGAAGTATTCGAAAGACTTAGACAAGCACATTTTAAAGTACAATTAGACAAAAGTGAATTTTTACAAAAGAAGTATCATTTTAGGACATGTAATAACACCCCAAGGAGTAATGCCAAATCCAGACAAAACAAATGCAGTTCAAATTACCCATTACCAAAGTCAACCAAAGAAATTAAAGGATTTCTAGGACTTAGTGGTTACTACCGCAAATTCATTAAAGGTTACGCACAGATAACCAAACCCTGACAAATTGTTTAAAAGGGAAACAAAATTGAACACCCCGGAATTTATTAAAGCCGTAGACAAAATTAAAACATATTAACGAATCACCCTGTATTAGAATACCCAGACTTTACAAAACCATTTATACTGACGACAGACGCATCGAATGTAGCATTAGGCGCAGTATTGAGCCAAGGAAAAGTAGGTAGCGATAAACCCATCAGCTACGCATCCAGAACCCTGAATGAAACCGAACAAAAATAGTACCATAGAAAAGAATTATTAGCCATAATTTGGGCAACAAAATATTTTAGACCTTACTTATACGGAAGAAAATTTTACATATACACAGATCATAGACCACTAGTATGGCTATGCAAACTGAAAGAACCGAATTCAAAATTACAAAGATGGAGAATCAGACTCGAAGAGTATGATTACGAAATTATATACAAAAAAATCTATAACAACAACGCAGACGCTTTAAGCAGAATCCAACTCAATGCATTAGAAACGGAATCCATTATAGGAAACGTAGACGAAGCAGAAATAAGGAAGATCCAGACGAGATCGACACGATACATTCGACACAAAACGAAGAACCAAAAACGCGATTAAAATTTTAAAAGAAGCAATCGATATGAAACCAAACCAATTTATAATAACAGAAGTTTTAAATAATCCCAATCCAGTAAAATATACAAAAGTAGATAACAAAAAGATATACCAAATTCAAATAACTAAAGATGACAATGAGGAACAAATAATTAAAATTCTAAAAGAATACACCCCCGAGAAAAAAACGATTTTATTTTTATTTCAACACCGAACATTTATACCAAAGATTTTCAGAATTATACATTAAATTATTCAATAACTCTGGTGAACTCATCAGATGTACTAGAAAACTAATAGCACTAGACGACCCTGACGAAATAAATGATGTAATTAGGAATCAACACGAAGGAAAAACCAACCATCGTGGAATTAACGAAACTATAAAGCAACTTGTACGACGTTATTATTTTAAAGACATGAAGGAATTGACCACAGATTTTATTAACCAATGCGAACTATGTGACAGAGCGAAATACGATAGGAAACCCCCAAAGATACCTTTAATGTTAACCAAAAACCCGACAAACCATTTCAAAAACTAATGCCGATACTCTAGTAGTAGAAGCACAAAACTATCTAACAATTGTAGACGCATTCACAAAAATAGGCCCAACAATACCAATCACATCCAAAAATAGCATCGACGTGACCCAAGGATTTTTACAATATTTCACATTTTACGGAACACCCGAATCAATAACTTTAGACAATGGTAGCGAATTTAAAAATAAGACAATACAAAACACTTTAGAACTTCACAAAATAAAATTCATTTCATAACGGAAAACCACCGTGAATCAAACGGACTAATTGAACGACTACATTTAACCCTGTTAGAACAAATTCGATTGTTAAGAATAAATTATAAAAAGGAACATATAACCAATTTAATGTCATACGCACTAATCGCCTATAATAACACAATTCACTCATCAACAAATTTTACACCCTTAGAATTAACATTAGGACATTCAGATTCACGAAATCCCTATGACATACACTACAACAACGAAGTATACCAACAATATGCGAAAGACCACAAACGAAAACTAAAAATAACTTATGACAAAGTAAAAGATAAATTAGAGAACGATAAAGAACGTATTACCACAACCCGAAACAAAAATGACTCAAATAAATTTTCAATAGGACAAACCGTGTATGAGAAAAACTTTCAAAGCAAGCGACATAAAACAGCACCCAGAAATTTAGGACCATTCAAAATTAAGAAAATATCAAATAAAAACATAGCAGTAGTAGACAACGGTAAAATAACAAAGTACATTCATTTAAAAAACCTAAGACACTCTGTAATTTCAGATGGACAGTCATCACCCTTACCGTCAACCTCCGCCCAGGTAGAACGGACAACCCAATAATAATAAAAGTTACAATAAAAAACAATCGGTATACTACCAATTAAACTAGGCAGTATGCAAAACCCAATTAACAATTTCAAAATTAAATACCCTACACTCTAGCATTATTGAACCAACCGATTTATTAAAAGAATTAATAAAATTAGATCACTTGTAATTAACAGTAAATTACCCTTTGATGTAACAGAGACAAACATTCTAATATTTGAAAAGATAGCTATAGTAAAAGGCTACATTAAGAATAACGAAATAATATTTTTAATAGAAATCCCGATAGTAGAAAGTAACAATTATAATTATTATCATTTATTTGCTTTTCCAACAAAAGTTACTAGCACATACCAAGTAATCATACCCAAAACCAAATTCCTGTCCTTAAATGAACTGAGATATGGTTATACAAACGAAAAATGTACTGAAGTGACACCAAACCAATATTTATGTCAATCGATGACGACAACAACCATTAAAGAAGACAGCCCTTGTGAAGTACAACTATTAAAATTTTCAAATCATTACGAAAACTGTGAAGCCAAACCAGTGCAAATAACCAACATCAAAATTCAAAAAAGTTACAGATAACAAATGGATAGCCATTTTCCCAACAGAAGTAATAGCAACCATCAACTGCAACCAAGATGAAAATAACCAAGCATTAATCGGAAGCAAACTAATTACCCTCAAAGAAGACTGTTATGTAAAATTGAAGGATGAAGTAATCAGAGTTTATCAAGATCCCATAGCAACAAAGAAACTTGCAAACCTACCGGAACTACAGTTCAAGATACAACAAGAAGACGAAGAAATAATCAAGAAACCTATGAAGCTAGAGCATCTAGACTTAGACGATCTCAACCACGCCGTGAAATTAGTGGAAAGTTACAAAGAACAATTAAGTGAACTCAAAACGCCGAAGTTACATTATAATAATATAAGTGTTTGGACAATTGTATTAATCATTTTAATAATTTTTGTAATTATATATGTATTTTACAAAATGTACCTTAGATATAAGAATGAAGGAAACAGTTCTAGATTTAAGGAAACAAAAAGAAAAAAGGAAACAATAAGTATACCCTTAGAAACAATGAATTCTAAATGAATTTGAATAATGAATTTTATGTTTTTAAAAATTAAGAAAACCTTAATTTTTCATTTACGGTGGAGGAGTTAAGTATCCCCAATTACCTATATATATTGATATATTGAATCTAATAGGAATTATTAGAAATTGTTAAGTAAAGTATAAGTTCAATGCAACATTGTAACACAAGGATAACCCAGAGGTTATCGACAGTTCATGAGAACGGACATGCAACTTTGCATCCGTGAGGGCAGTGATACTGCAGGTGGCAGGTCACAGGCGGTCAACATACCGCAATTACTTAGAATTAAGATTGATACATTGTAACAAAGTGTAAAGCAGACATGAGATCTGCAAGTTCCCACAGCCGTGTGAGGGGCAGGTTATTATAAAAAGCCCGGGAGCTCAAGGCCCGGCAGTCAGTCTGAGTAATACAGCTTTTGCATTGTTGTCTACCTAGGCTACTCACCAGTACAATTAATTTTTTCTAAAGTTATTATGTACAAATTACATTAAATTTTGTTAATGTCGAAATTGTTTTTAAAAACATAGCTCAAAGGCCCGAACCTTAACTGGCGCAGTCGTAACGGATGTCAAAAGGGCACTAAAATCCAAAATCGGACGATTGGTGACCAAGAATTTTAATTCGAAATTTTGCCAGAACCCAAACCAAGTTGGAGGAAGAACAAACATAGTCTAAATCCAGCAACAAACCAAGTTGGACGCAGAACAAGAATCGTCTAAATCCAACAAACAAACCAAGGTGGACAAGATACACCAAAGAAACAGATGAAATTAATGTAAGTTCATTTCCGTTTTACACCTTTTTTTAAAAAACCAGAAACTATAATTGATATATGCTAGTACTATTATTATTGATTACCATTTATTATTATTGTTTTATGAATTTTATTTTATGAATATTTTCTTGAAAATAGTCACAAAGTGAATTATTTTCAAAACGAGACTGTATAACATTTTATGAGACGAATGTTAAAGAGATTTTTTTTCTTTAAAAAGCAAATGAGACTTGAATTTAAAAGAGATTCTTACCACAATTATTAAAACAAACTCAAAATAAACCAAAAAAAAATAACGAACCACACTCATTAACACCAAATAACTACCGCGATTCAACGCACGTTATAAACCGGTAAACTAACGCAAAAGCTAAAGCTAATTTTTCAAAGCAGTCACGGAACGATTATTTAAACCATTGACCTTATAAATTATAGCAAAACACTCTGCTACGGTAACCTAAAACCACTGTAATCTAAAACGCCATCCGAAGAAAGCAAGAAGCATCCTTTATTATACAATTAAAACCTCAGAGAAATCGCTTTCAGAACTAAAGTATAACTTCAACAACGCAATTCCCATCCTAAATAATTAAATCCATCACGGAATAATAAAAGCAACGCAGTTTTTGCATTTAATACCTACCAGTAATTAATCCATAAAAGCGTAAAATTGCAGTACAAACACACAATAAAAGCTAAACATTTTTCAATTAAAAATTACTCATCATTTATAAAGTGCAGTTAAACGGTCATCATAAGGAGCTTTAATTAAAACCTCATAATTGTAATCTGAAAACTAACATACGGAGAGTTTCAATTACCAACAAGCATTATAATTAAATACCGAGATATCTAAAAATAAATAGACGTATCATTTATGCAAGTAAATAGCGAGTAAGAGAAGCGAATTACTAATTCCTATAAATTGAAATTACCACCTGTAAGTGCTAACAAGTATAATCATATGTTATTAAGCACGTACGCAATTATTATCAAGAAACGTGATAAAATAACAAAGACTACAACTTAAGTATTTAAATTGCAACAATAAAGTGCAGAAGTAATTGACCTGCAAGTCGTAATTAGAATACAAGACAGACGAACTGTACGTTTACGCAACTCAATAAAACCCACGGAAAGAGTATTAATTACAAATTAACAGAATTAACTAAAACAAAGCTAAGCAGATAAAGCGAGAACAAATCCATCCATTTCAGATTCTTTAAGAAGCAGAAACTCAAGACAAATTAAAAGCTGCATAAAAACAAGCAAATTCAAGACTACGGTAATTAATTCAACATTATTGAGTACAAATCTCACAAGTACATCACCGCACTGTTTAACTAAATACAAATAACAGCGACTACGATTCCAAAAATAACCCGACGCAGTCTAAACTTAAAATTTACAAATCCTAACCAAAAATAACGCTGAAGATAGCAAAATAAATCTCAATCTTTACAAAATTTGAATTTACCTAACCCAAATGAAAAATTAATAAACCCAAACCAAAATTAACGTTTCAAATAGCAAAACCAACCCCAATTTTTACAAAATTCGAAATTATTCAATCCAAAAGAAAAATTAATACATCCCAAGCATAATTAACGCTACAAATAGCAAAACCAACCCCAATTTTTACAAAATTCGAAATTATTCAATCCAAAAGAAAAATTAATACATCCTAAGCATAATTAACGCTACAAATAGCAAAACCAACCCCAATTTTTGCAAGATTCGAAATTATCCAATCCCAAAGGAAAATTAATACATCCAAAGCATAATTAACGTTACAAATAGAAAATCAACCCCAATTTTTACAAAATTTGAAATTTCACAACCCAAACGGAAAATTAGTAAGCCCGAAGCAAAAATAACAATACAAATAGCGAAATAAACTTCAATTCAAAAAAAATAATTTTTTTTGAAATTACCCAAAATCGGAAACAACCCTAAACCAACATGTGTAGCACAGACATGCGACTTTATTTGGAAACAATACAGATATTCGATGGCACGCAGGCGCATCTTGTAAATTTCATTGGAGCAGCTGAAATGTTCCTAAAAACCTTCTACAAGCCCGGAGATAACGAAAGAAATTCATTGCTTTTACGCTTGATAATAAGTATACTAACCGGAAGGGCACTGACCTTAATCGCCAGTAGGGACGATTTACAAGAATGGCAGGAGTTTAAACAGCTACTAATTGCATATTTTGGAGACCAACGTAACATAAAATGCCTGGTACGAGACCTAATAAACCTTAGAATGGAACACAACCAATCCCCTACCAATTCGGATTGAAATGCCAAGACGTGAGAAGTTTAATACTAACCAAATTAAAAATCGAAGAACCCGATCAAAACGTTAGACATTTAAAAACAAAAATGTATGACGAAATGGCACTAGACACATACATAAACGCTTTACCAGAACGACTATCGGATAAAATCAGATTCCAACGACCCCAAAATCTAGAAGAAGCTATGAACCTAGTCATAGAAGAAGAAAATGTAATGTATTACCGCAACAGACTATACAACCCCAACGCGAATGAAAGTTATTCACCAATAAAAACCATACAAGCCACAAGACAAACAATCCCTCAACAAAAATTCACACCCTTTAACGCACAAACAAATCAACCGCGAATTAATAACCCAAGTTTCAACAATACGAATTTTAATAATCAATATAAACATTTTTCAAAATCAACATTTAACCCAACTTTTACGAAACCAGCATTCCAACCAAGATTTAATCAAAACCTAAACCAACAAAGACCAGTATTCAACGCAAACCCCAATAGAAATACACCAATGACTAATAATAATAACAACCCTAATAATTATTACAAACCAACACCAATGGATACCTCATCTGGTAACACCAGACAAAATACAAAGATAACACATATCCGACCAAACCCTCATCAAAAACGCAATTTGACATCGGAAGAACTATTCCATCAAGAAATAGAAAAATTTGACACTGACCAGAATAATTACATTGAGACACCTACGAACAATGAATCAAACCATGCAGAAACTTACGAACGTGACGAACAATACGAAACTTACGAGGAGTACGACGACGAAAACTCGAACTCAAATTTTCAAATGGACCCATTCATTGACAACCAAACTTAATAAACTTAAATAACATAAATCACTTAGTATTACCATACATAGAAATACCCCACGCCAAATTCAAACTATTAATCGACACCGGATCATCAAAACATTAATTAGCCCCAGAACCGTACAAAACATTATTTAGATTATGTAGAAAGAGAACCATTTAAAATTAAAACAGCCCATCAAACAACACTACACCAATTGTAGCCAATATACCCTTACCGAGAACATTTAATGTTAAAATGAAACATAAATTTTGTGTATTCGAATTTAACGACAAATATGACGGATTAATCGGAATGGACCTTCTAAGAAAATTAGAGCCAACATTGACATTAAAATCGCTTATTAAGGACAAAATACGGAAGAATCCCAATTAAATTTCAAAACACACAAATTGAACAAAAATACACTATAGAACCCCGAACGGAAAGAAAATAAAATCCCAGTAAAATCTAACAAAATTTAGGAATAATAAATCATATGACATTTCAACAAGGAGTAGAAACCCCAACTGCCTTAGTGCAAATAAAAGATAATTATGCAACCACAACAATATTAAATTCAAACGACTATCCCGTAGAATTATCATTGACAGACCCAATTAACGTAGAAGAACTAAATTTTAACGAAATGGAAATAGACGAAAATTTAGAAAACGAATACAACCCAATAGAACATGACAAAATGTTAAGAGAAAATTTAACTAACATCCGCTTCAATACCGACATCAATCAAGAAGAAGAAAGAGCAATTAAAAACTTATGTTTTGAATACTGCCACATATTCCACTGTGAAGGAATACCATTAACATTCATCAACACAGTAAAACATAATATCGAGTTAACAGACAATAAGCCAATTTTTACAAAAGCATATAGACTACCTCATGCAAGCCAAGAAGAAGCTGACAGACAAGTAGCAGACTTATTAGACCAATACATAATCCAGCACTCCAACTCACCATGGAGCAGCCCCGTGTTAATAGTACCTAAGAAATTAGACGCAACCGGAAAAAGAAAGTACAGAATGGTAATAGATTATAGAAAGTTAAATGAAAAAACGGTAGATGACAAATATCCACTACCAAATATAACCGAAATTTTAGACAAATTAGGCAAATGTCAATATTTTACAACATTAGACCTAGCATCAGGATACCATCAGGTAGAGATGGAAGAAAAAGACATATCAAAAACAGCCTTCAGCACACCTAGAGGACATTACGAGTACAAACGAATGCCATTTGGATTAAAGAACGCACCGCTACTTTCCAGAGAGTCATGGACAATATACTACGAGGAATACACAATGAAAAATGCCTTGTATACCTTGATGACATCATAGTTTATTCTACATCATTGGTAGAACACATAGAAAGATTGAAAGAAGTATTCGAAAGACTTAGACAAGCACATTTTAAAGTACAATTAGACAAAAGTGAATTTTTACAAAAGAAGTATCATTTTAGGACATGTAATAACACCCCAAGGAGTAATGCCAAATCCAGACAAAACAAATGCAGTTCCAAATTACCCATTACCAAAGTCAACCAAAGAAATTAAAGGATTTCTAGGACTTAGTGGTTACTACCGCAAATTCATTAAAGGTTACGCACAGATAACCAAACCCCTGACAAATTGTTTAAAAAAGGGAAACAAAATTGAACACACCCCGGAATTTATTAAAGCCGTAGACAAAATTAAAAACATATTAACGAATCACCCTGTATTAGAATACCCAGACTTTACAAAACCATTTATACTGACGACAGACGCATCGAATGTAGCATTAGGCGCAGTATTGAGCCAAGGAAAAGTAGGTAGCGATAAACCCATCAGCTACGCATCCAGAACCCTGAATGAAACCGAACAAAATATAGTACCATAGAAAAGAATTATTAGCCATAATTTGGGCAACAAAATATTTTAGACCTTACTTATACGGAAGAAAATTTTACATATACACAGATCATAGACCACTAGTATGGCTATGCAAACTGAAAGAACCGAATTCAAAATTACAAAGATGGAGAATCAGACTCGAAGAGTATGATTACGAAATTATATACAAAAAAGGAATCTATAACAACAACGCAGACGCTTTAAGCAGAATCCAACTCAATGCATTAGAAACGGAATCCATTATAGGAAACGTAGACGAAGCAGAAATAAGGGAAGATCCAGACGAGATCGACACGATACATTCGACACAAAACGAAGAACCAAAAAACGCGATTAAAATTTTAAAAGAAGCAATCGATATGAAACCAAACCAATTTATAATAACAGAAGTTTTAAATAATCCCAATCCAGTAAAATATACAAAAGTAGATAACAAAAAGATATACCAAATTCAAATAACTAAAGATGACAATGAGGAACAAATAATTAAAATTCTAAAGAATACACCCCGAGAAAAAACGATTTTATTTTTATTTCAACACCGAACATTTATACCAAAGATTTTCAGAATTATACATTAAATTATTCAATAACTCTGGCCCTGAACTCATCAGATGTACTAGAAAACTAATAGCACTAGACGACCCTGACGAAATAAATGATGTAATTAGGAATCAACACGAAGGAAAAACCAACCATCGTGGAATTAACGAAACTATAAAGCAACTTGTACGACGTTATTATTTTAAAGACATGAAGGAATTGACCACAGATTTTATTAACCAATGCGAACTATGTGACAGAGCGAAATACGATAGGAAACCCCAAAGATACCTTTAATGTTAACCAAAAACCCGACAAACCATTTCAAAACTACATGCCGATACTCTAGTAGTAGAAGCACAAAACTATCTAACAATTGTAGACGCATTCACAAAAATAGGCCCAGCAATACCAATCACATCCAAAAATAGCATCGACGTGACCCAAGGATTTTTACAATATTTCACATTTTACGGAACACCCGAATCAATAACTTTAGACAATGGTAGCGAATTTAAAAATAAGACAATACAAAACACTTTAGAACTTCACAAAATAAAATTCATTTCATAACGGAAAACCACCGTGAATCAAACGGACTAATTGAACGACTACATTTAACCCTGTTAGAACAAATTCGATTGTTAAGAATAAATTATAAAAAGGAACATATAACCAATTTAATGTCATACGCACTAATCGCCTATAATAACACAATTCACTCATCAACAAATTTTACACCCTTAGAATTAACATTAGGACATTCAGATTCACGAAATCCCTATGACATACACTACAACAACGAAGTATACCAACAATATGCGAAAGACCACAAACGAAAACTAAAAATAACTTATGACAAAGTAAAAGATAAATTAGAGAACGATAAAGAACGTATTACCACAACCCGAAACAAAAATACCGACTCAAATAAATTTTCAATAGGACAAACCGTGTATGAGAAAAACTTTCAAAGCAAGCGACATAAAACAGCACCCAGAAATTTAGGACCATTCAAAATTAAGAAAATATCAAATAAAAACATAGCAGTAGTAGACAACGGTAAAATAACAAAGTACATTCATTTAAAAAAACCTAAGACACTCTGTAATTTCAGATGGACAGTCATCACCCTTACCGTCAACCTCCGCCCAGGTAGAACGGACAACCCAATAATAATAAAAGTTACAATAAAAAACAATCCCGGTATACTACCAATTAAACTAGGCAGTATGCAAAACCCAATTAACAATTTCAAAATTAAATACCCTACACTCTAGCATTATTGAACCAACCGATTTATTAAAAGAATTAATAAAAATTAGATCACTTGTAATTAACAGTAAATTACCCTTTGATGTAACAGAGACAAACATTCTAATATTTGAAAAGATAGCTATAGTAAAAGGCTACATTAAGAATAACGAAATAATATTTTTTAATAGAAATCCCGATAGTAGAAAGTAACAATTATAATTATTATCATTTATTTGCTTTTCCAACAAAAGTTACTAGCACATACCAAGTAATCATACCCAAAACCAAATTCCTGTCCTTAAATGAACTGAGATATGGTTATACAAACGAAAAATGTACTGAAGTGACACCAAACCAATATTTATGTCAATCGATGACGACAACAACCATTAAAGAAGACAGCCCTTGTGAAGTACAACTATTAAAATTTTCAAATCATTACGAAAACTGTGAAGCCAAACCAGTGCAAATAACCAACATCAAAATTCAAAATTACAAAAAAATGGATACCATTTTCCCAAAGAAGAAAAACCAATTAACCCGAAGAGTTAAGCCCCAAAGGGGGTTAAAAAGGGGAGGTTTAAAACCCCAGTCAAAAGGGAGTAAAATAATTTTGCATTGTTTTTCTACCCAAACCCAAAAATTTTAAATTAATTTTTCAAAAGAATTGAAAAATTTTTTAAATTTTAGCCCAAAGGGGAAAAACCTTTAAAGCCAAAAGGCGAAACAAAAGGGCATAAAAACCAAAAAAAAAAAAAAAGGGGAAAAATTTTAACGAAATTTTGGAAACCCAAACCAATTGGAAAAAAAATGTTAAAGAAAAAAATTCGAGAACAAGAATTCAAATAACAAAAAACCAAGGTGGAAAAAAAAAGAAAAAGAAATTAATTAATTCATTTCCTTTACACCTTTTTAAAAACCAAAACTAAAGATTTAAATTATTAGTAAATAAATTGTTTTAAATAAAATTTTTTTAAAATTTTAAAATTTAGAAAAATTTTTAAAATTTAAAACAAATGAATTAAAATTTTAAAAAAGAGATTTTTTTAAAAAAATGAGAAATTTGTTAAAAATTTTCCCCAAAAAAAAAACAAATAAAAAAAAAAAAAATAAAAAACCTAAAAAAATAAACAAAAAAAAAAACAAAAAAAAAACTATTTCAAAATAAAGGGAAACCAACCTTTTTAAAACCTAATAACCCGAATTTAAAAAGAGAGGGAAAAAAACCTTATTAAAATTAAAAAAAAAAAATTTTAAATTTAAAAAATTTTCCCTTAAAATTAAAAAAAAATAAAAAAAGCAAAAACCTTTATAAATAAAAAAATAAAAAAAAACAACTTTTCAAAAAATTAATTAAAAGGCAATTACTTTAAAATAAAATTTAAAAAAAAATTTAAAAAAAACAAGAAAGGCAAATTAAAAACTTTAAAAAAAAAATTAAATCTAAAAAAAATTTCGTAAAAACAAAAAAAAAAAAAATAAAAAAAATTAAAAACCTTAAATTAAAATAAAAAAAAGTTAAAGGAAAAAAAAAAAAAATAAAATAAAAAAAAATTTAAAAAAAAACAAAAAAAAGAAAATTTCAATTAAAAAAAATAAAAAAAACAAAAAACCAAAAAAAAAGATTTTAAATTTAAAAAAAAAATAAGGAAAAAGAAAACAATAACCAAAATTTAAAACAAATTAAATCAACCCAAAAAAAATTTAATTAATCCAAAAATTTTAACAAAAAAATAAAAAAACAAAAACCCCAAAAAAAATTTAAAAAAAACAAAAATAAAGGAAAAAAAAAATTAAATACAAAAAAATTTAAAAAAAAATTTTTAAAACCCAAAAAATTTTAAAAAAAAAAAAAACAAATTAACTAAAAAAACAAAACAAAAAACAAAAAAAACCCAAGATTTTAAAACAAAAACCCAAAAAATTAAAATTTAAAAAAAAAAAGAAATTAAGTTTACAAAAAAATAACCCAAAATTTAAAACCCAAAAATTTAAAACCCGAGAAAATAAAAAAAAAAACTAATTAAAAATAAAAAACCAAACAAACCCCTAAAAACATTAAACCAAATTTTAAAACAAAAAAAATTAACCCCCAAAATTTTGAATTTTTAAAAACCCAAAAAAAATTATACCCAAAAAAATTAACCCCTACCAAACCAAAACCCAAATTTAAAAATAAAATTTAATTAAAAAAAAAAAAAAATAAAAAAAATTAAGGAAAAAAAAAAAAACCCAAAAATTAAAAAAACGGAATTTAAATTTCAAAAAAAAAAAAATTTTTAAAAAAAAACAAACTTAAAAAAAATTTTAACCCAAAAACAACCCAATTTCCCAACCAAAAAATAAAAAAAATTTTAAACAACCAAAAAAACTTAAAAAAAATTCAACCCCTTTAACAAAAAAAAAACCCAAAAAACCCAAAAATTTAAAAACAAAAAAAAACAATAAAAACAAAAAACTTTTTAAAAAAGAAAAATTAAAAAAAATCAAAACCCCTAAAAACAAAGACCAATCAAAATTTAAAAAAATAAAAAATTACAACCAAATTTAAATTTCCCCCAAATGGAAACCCACGAAACCCAAAAAATACAAAGATAACAAAAATCACTTTTCCAAAAAGAATTTCAGGAAAAACTTTCCAAATAAAATAAAAATTTAAAATGAAAAAAAATTTAGAAACAACAAAACAAAAAAACCCCCGACAAAAATAAATTAGAAGGAACCAAAAAACCCTAAAAAACCCCTAAATTTATTAACCAAATTAAAAAAAAACATAAAATTTTTAACATTTAAAACCCAAAATTAAAAAAAACCCAAAAAAACCCTTAAAAAGCCCAAAAACAAACAAAACCCAAAAATTTTAAAAAAAAAAAAATTAAAAAAAAAAAAAAAAATGTAAAACCAAAAATTTTAAAAAAACAATAATTTAAAAATAAAACCCAAATTTTAGAAAAAAAAAATTAACAAAAATTAAAACCTTCCCAAAAAAAACCAAAATTAATAAAAAGAAAAAACAAAATTTAAAAAAATCCCAATTTTTAAAAAAAAAATTTAACAAAACCCTTAAACCCCAACAAAAAAGAAATAAAACCCAAAAACCAACAAAAAAAAAAAATAAAATAAAAAATGATTTAAAAAATAAAAAAAAATTTCCACAAAAAGAAAATAGAACACAACAAAAAATCAAAACACCTAGAAAATTTATTCAAAAAAAATAAAGGAAAAATTTAAAAATAAAAAAAGGAAAATTTAAAAAACCGAAAATTTACAAAATAAACAAAAAATTTAAAAAGAAATTTAAAAACTTTCCCAAACGAAAAGAGGAAGACAAAAAACTTTGTTTAAAAAGCCCATTTCCGGGAAAAACCAAACTTAAAAATAAAAATAAAAAAAAGATACCAAATTTTTAAAAACCCAAAAAAAAAAGAAAACGAAAAAAAAAAAAAAAAAAAATTTTTAGGGAAAAAAAAAACCCCTTTTAAAAACCAAAAAAAATTAACCAACCAAAAAAAAGAAAAAATTTAATTAAATGAAAAAAAAGGAAAACAAAAAACCCAAAAAAATTTTTAAAGAAAATTAAAACCCTTTTAAATTAAAACCCATTAAAAAAAATTTAGGAAAAAAAATTTAAAAAATTTTCACACAAATGAAAAATTACCTAAAACCCAAGGAAAAAAAAAAACCCCGAAATCCAAAAAATAAAAAAAAATAAATAAAAAATTTTAAAACCTTTTAAAAAAAGAAATTTCAAACCCAAAAACAAAAAAATTAAAGAAAATTCCAAAAAGAAACAAGAAAAAAAATTAAAAAAAGGAATTTTAAAAAAAAGAAAAGCAAAATTTTGAAAAAATAAAAAAAAAGAAAAAAAAAGAAAAAACTTAAAAACCCAAAACCAAAACCAAAAAAAAAAAGGTTAAAACTTTTTTTAAAAATTTAAAAATTCCCCAAAAATAACCAAAAAACAAAAAATTTTAAAAAAAAAAAAGAACAAAAAAATTTAAAAAACCCAAAAAAAAATTTTTAAACAGAAATTTAAAAAACAGATTTAAAAAATTTTAAACTAACCAGACCCAAACAATAGCAAACCCCTTTAAAAAAGAAATTAGGAAACCGAAAAAAAAATGGAATGAATTTAAAAAAGAAAAAATTTTAAAGACAAAAAAAAATTTATTAACCAAATTTTTGGAAAAAATTTTTAATTTTACAACATTAGACCTAGCATCAGGATACCATCAGGTAGAGATGGAAGAAAAAGACATATCAAAAACAGCCTTCAGCACACCTAGAGGACATTACGAGTACAAACGAATGCCATTTGGATTAAAGAACGCACCCGCTACTTTCCAGAGAGTCATGGACAATATACTACGAGGAATACACAATGAAAAATGCCTTGTATACCTTGATGACATCATAGTTTATTCTACATCATTGGTAGAACACATAGAAAGATTGAAAGAAGTATTCGAAAGACTTAGACAAGCACATTTTAAAGTACAATTAGACAAAAGTGAATTTTTACAAAAAGAAGTATCATTTTTAGGACATGTAATAACACCCCAAGGAGTAATGCCAAATCCAGACAAAACAAATGCAGTTCCAAATTACCCATTACCAAAGTCAACCAAAGAAATTAAAGGATTTCTAGGACTTAGTGGTTACTACCGCAAATTCATTAAAGGTTACGCACAGATAACCAAACCCCTGACAAATTGTTTAAAAAAGGGAAACAAAATTGAACACACCCCGGAATTTATTAAAGCCGTAGACAAAATTAAAAACATATTAACGAATCACCCTGTATTAGAATACCCAGACTTTACAAAACCATTTATACTGACGACAGACGCATCGAATGTAGCATTAGGCGCAGTATTGAGCCAAGGAAAAGTAGGTAGCGATAAACCCATCAGCTACGCATCCAGAACCCTGAATGAAACCGAACAAAAATATAGTACCATAGAAAAAGAATTATTAGCCATAATTTGGGCAACAAAATATTTTAGACCTTACTTATACGGAAGAAAATTTTACATATACACAGATCATAGACCACTAGTATGGCTATGCAAACTGAAAGAACCGAATTCAAAATTACAAAGATGGAGAATCAGACTCGAAGAGTATGATTACGAAATTATATACAAAAAAGGAATCTATAACAACAACGCAGACGCTTTAAGCAGAATCCAACTCAATGCATTAGAAACGGAATCCATTATAGGAAACGTAGACGAAGCAGAAATAAGGGAAGATCCAGACGAGATCGACACGATACATTCGACACAAAACGAAGAACCAAAAAACGCGATTAAAATTTTAAAAGAAGCAATCGATATGAAACCAAACCAATTTATAATAACAGAAGTTTTAAATAATCCCAATCCAGTAAAATATACAAAAGTAGATAACAAAAAGATATACCAAATTCAAATAACTAAAGATGACAATGAGGAACAAATAATTAAAATTCTAAAAGAATACACCCCCGAGAAAAAAACGATTTTATTTTTATTTCAACACCGAACATTTATACCAAAGATTTTCAGAATTATACATTAAATTATTCAATAACTCTGGCCCTGAACTCATCAGATGTACTAGAAAACTAATAGCACTAGACGACCCTGACGAAATAAATGATGTAATTAGGAATCAACACGAAGGAAAAACCAACCATCGTGGAATTAACGAAACTATAAAGCAACTTGTACGACGTTATTATTTTAAAGACATGAAGGAATTGACCACAGATTTTATTAACCAATGCGAACTATGTGACAGAGCGAAATACGATAGGAAACCCCCAAAGATACCTTTAATGTTAACCAAAAAACCCGACAAACCATTTCAAAAACTACATGCCGATACTCTAGTAGTAGAAGCACAAAACTATCTAACAATTGTAGACGCATTCACAAAAATAGGCCCAGCAATACCAATCACATCCAAAAATAGCATCGACGTGACCCAAGGATTTTTACAATATTTCACATTTTACGGAACACCCGAATCAATAACTTTAGACAATGGTAGCGAATTTAAAAATAAGACAATACAAAACACTTTAGAACTTCACAAAATAAAAATTCATTTCATAACGGAAAACCACCGTGAATCAAACGGACTAATTGAACGACTACATTTAACCCTGTTAGAACAAATTCGATTGTTAAGAATAAATTATAAAAAGGAACATATAACCAATTTAATGTCATACGCACTAATCGCCTATAATAACACAATTCACTCATCAACAAATTTTACACCCTTAGAATTAACATTAGGACATTCAGATTCACGAAATCCCTATGACATACACTACAACAACGAAGTATACCAACAATATGCGAAAGACCACAAACGAAAACTAAAAATAACTTATGACAAAGTAAAAGATAAATTAGAGAACGATAAAGAACGTATTACCACAACCCGAAACAAAAATACCGACTCAAATAAATTTTCAATAGGACAAACCGTGTATGAGAAAAACTTTCAAAGCAAGCGACATAAAACAGCACCCAGAAATTTAGGACCATTCAAAATTAAGAAAATATCAAATAAAAACATAGCAGTAGTAGACAACGGTAAAATAACAAAGTACATTCATTTAAAAAACCTAAGACACTCTGTAATTTCAGATGGACAGTCATCACCCTTACCGTCAACCTCCGCCCAGGTAGAACGGACAACCCAATAATAATAAAAGTTACAATAAAAAACAATCCCGGTATACTACCAATTAAACTAGGCAGTATGCAAAACCCAATTAACAATTTCAAAATTAAATACCCTACACTCTAGCATTATTGAACCAACCGATTTATTAAAAGAATTAATAAAAATTAGATCACTTGTAATTAACAGTAAATTACCCTTTGATGTAACAGAGACAAACATTCTAATATTTGAAAAGATAGCTATAGTAAAAGGCTACATTAAGAATAACGAAATAATATTTTTAATAGAAATCCCGATAGTAGAAAGTAACAATTATAATTATTATCATTTATTTGCTTTTCCAACAAAAGTTACTAGCACATACCAAGTAATCATACCCAAAACCAAATTCCTGTCCTTAAATGAACTGAGATATGGTTATACAAACGAAAAATGTACTGAAGTGACACCAAACCAATATTTATGTCAATCGATGACGACAACAACCATTAAAGAAGACAGCCCTTGTGAAGTACAACTATTAAAATTTTCAAATCATTACGAAAACTGTGAAGCCAAACCAGTGCAAATAACCAACATCAAAATTCAAAAAGTTACAGATAACAAATGGATAGCCATTTTCCCAACAGAAGTAATAGCAACCATCAACTGCAACCAAGATGAAAATAACCAAGCATTAATCGGAAGCAAACTAATTACCCTCAAAGAAGACTGTTATGTAAAATTGAAGGATGAAGTAATCAGAGTTTATCAAGATCCCATAGCAACAAAGAAACTTGCAAACCTACCGGAACTACAGTTCAAGATACAACAAGAAGACGAAGAAATAATCAAGAAACCTATGAAGCTAGAGCATCTAGACTTAGACGATCTCAACCACGCCGTGAAATTAGTGGAAAGTTACAAAGAACAATTAAGTGAACTCAAAACGCCGAAGTTACATTATAATAATATAAGTGTTTGGACAATTGTATTAATCATTTTAATAATTTTGTAATTATATATGTATTTTACAAAATGTACCTTAGATATAAGAATGAAGGAAACAGTTCTAGATTTAAGGAAACAAAAAGAAAAAAGGAAACAATAAGTATACCCTTAGAAACAATGAATTCTAAATGAATTTGAATAATGAATTTTATGTTTTTAAAAATTAAGAAAAACCTTAATTTTTCATTTACGGTGGGAGGAGTTAAGTATCCCCCAATTACCTATATATATTGATATATTGAATCTAATAGGAATTATTAGAAATTGTTAAGTAAAGTATAAGTTCAATGCAACATTGTAACACAAGGATAACCCAGAGAGGTTATCGACAGTTCATGAGAACGGACATGCAACTTTGCATCCGTGAGGGCAGTGATACTGCAGGTGGCAGGTCACAGGCGGTCAACATACCGCAATTACTTAGAATTAAGATTGATACATTGTAACAAAGTGTAAAGCAGACATGAGATCTGCAAGTTCCCACAGCCGTGTGAGGGGCAGGTTATTATAAAAAGCCCGGGAGCTCAAAGCCCGGCAGTCAGTCTGAGTAATACAGCTTTTGCATTGTTGTCTACCTAGGCTACTCACCAGTACAATTAATTTTTTATAAAGTTATGTACAAATTACATTAAATTTTTGTTAAGTGTCGAAATTGTTTTTTAAAAACATAGCTCCAAAGGCCCGAACCTTAACTCGCGTAAGCAAATAAAACCGTCCGTCAAATGTTCCGTAAGGCACACGTGCCTCGAGTTTAACAAGCTCTACTACTTTTAGTTCAAACCGAAAAGCAACAAAAACAATTTGTAGAGTAACGCGTATCACTAAAACAATCCAACACGTTATGTATAAAGCATACTTCCTTCAAATGTCATCAGAACTACACTTCGCCGTTAATATACAACTCAGTAATTTATAGGAACAAAGCAAACAGAAACAGTATTTTCAACGTAATTAATATATAGTTACCAAGAACGAACTACAACTCTGCACTCTAATCTGTTTATTTAAACTCGTTGTTACCATGAACTCTTGTCGACTACTCTCACGACTTCATTAATAACATAAGGCACATACAAAACGTGAATGCACCATCATATCTAATAACTAATTACCGTTGTTTATCATTTTCGATAAGCCGGAATGCAATTTACGAATAATCCAATTTAAAACTTCGTTGCAATTTATTTATTAATAATACGATGCACTCGCCTAAGGAGTTAATAAATATTCAATATAAAAAATAGTAATTTGTAGAAATGTATTTATGAATTGAGGATAGCGTAAAATGTTAAATTATTAAAAATGCACGTTACACCCCCTTCAATAAATCTCAGTGAAATGGGCAAAATATTAGAAAACAATAGAAGAAACATGATATTTATTATAAGCAACTACAAGCATTGGATGGGCAGTATTCTCGAATTATGGTAATTGCGTGAAAGTATTTACTGGAAAACTATTATTTCGGCAAATGTCTAAGTGTTGGGGGATCTTGGCAGCCACAGGTTGATTAACCCCCTTCAATAAATCTCAGTGAAATGGGGCAAAATATTAGAAAACAATAGAAGCAACATGATATTTATTATAAGCAACTACAAGCATTGGATGGGCAATATTCTCGAATTATGGTAATTGCGTGAAAGTATTTACTGGAAAACTATTATTTCGGCAAATGTCTAAGTGTTGGGGGATCTTGGCAGCCACAGGTTGCTTAACCCTCTTCAATAAATCTCAGTGAAATAGGGCATAATATTAGAAAACAATATAAGGGGAACCGAGCTGTATTGCTGTGTGAGAATTTCAGGGAACTATGTAGGTTAGTTTAGAAAATAAATAAGTGCAGGTACATGTCCAACCAGTTTTGAGACGGGAAACCCAATGACGAAAAAATAAGCGCAGATAAATCTGATGATTATTATAAACAACTAGTTGTTTGTTGTGAAATATCTGCAACTAATGTTGACTGTGCGAAAAGATATATTGGAAAAAATATTAAATCAGTAAATGTTCAAGTGCTGGGGGAACTTGGCAACCACAGGCTGCTTACCCCCCTTTACAACCCCTGAATGTCGGAGAAATAGGGTATATAATTGTAAAACAGTAGAAGGGGACCGAACTGCATCTAACAAGAAAGAACGGCGCCTATGATGAAAGACAACAAACATAGAACAAAAAGTTCTTGAAAGCGTATGTGTGGAGCACAGCACAGACAGTATGCCTACGAAATACGAGCAGTCTGAAAAGCAGACAGAAGAACAGTAGCAGCCTTTGAAATGACGTGCTTCAGATGTATAAGGATGGACAGACAAAGGTAATAAAAATAGGCTATAGAAACAGTAAGGGAACAAGGATATCTTTGGGAAATAAATATGAGAAATAGAAGGGCAGAATACGTTCTAAGGCATTTTTGGGGAATCGTATGGGATATATGACAAGCAGAGATAGGAAAAAAGAGGTGGATGTAGACCTAGATCAGATAGTGATAGATGCAGACTGTGCAAATTTCGGGGAAATCTGTAGGTTAGTTCAGAATAGGAAACAATGATGGTACGCGTCTAACCAGTTTCAGGACTGAAGACCCAATGATGATGATGCAAATTAAAATTTTTTATCTATTTAATTTACAAAAAGGGCGCATAGGGGTATTGCTACAGTATTACATAGTTGTGATATAGCCCCACGATTGGTCGTTATTTTTATTACTGTTATAGAGCCCCACGATTGGACGTCATTTTTATTTACGATGATGTATCGCTCCACGATTGGGCGTTATTTTTATTGCTGTGATATAGCCCCTACGTTGGTGTGCCCTTTTTTTATTGCTGTGATGTAATTCTTATTTCTTTTAAGCCCCTACGTTGGGTGTTATTTTAATTGCTGTGATATAACTCTGTTATAATCGGCGTATCTATTTTTATTGATGTGAATATTAACCTTTTTTAAAATCCTATAATTTCTTGATTTTGTTTTCCACGACTAGCTCACTGAATGCCCTACTTCACAACAATAAAGATTGTTTAACCCCTTTTTTTTCTATCTGTTTAAATAATGTAAATGATGCAATCCAAAATTACACAGTATAATGATTGATAGTATGTACAGTTTTATGTCAATTCAAAAATTAGCCCCTGAATAAATTATTCACATTCACCAAATTTAATTTTCCTGAAAGCCAACAAAAATATCTTTATAATTACTCTTAAGTACCTTTTGAACATTCAAAGATGCTTTCTCTATTATTCACATTCTCAGTTGACCTTCTTGTTGACCCTTACAGATATATAATATATAGCAAATATTAAAATAGAAACAGTCTTTAACATATGAAAAAAATTAAGATCTCTAACTTGCGTTTTCCTTGCTTGTCACTGGAATTGCCTCAGAGTATCTGTGGTCAGCACCCCTTGATTGTTGCAGTTCGACTTGCTTCACTTGTTGGCCAGAATGATGAATTAATGGTTGCTTGTATTTTTTCCCTTGGATTTCTGGAGTAACTTTTACGTTTATTTCTTTGTAAGTATTTTCGAAGTATCTTTTGATTTTCATTTATAGGCACATCTAGAGACACATTTAAATCTTTAGATATACTTTTTTTTCTACATTGAGATCTTTATTCGGAGCTTTATTTAGAGCTTTAAATTTGTTAAATATTTAAAATAAATTCAATTAATAGTTTATCTTACGTTTATGCGTAGAACAGTTATTCTTCGTTGCACATATTGGCACTTTCAATTTTTCACTTTTAATAAATTATTGACTTTTCACTAATTGTTACTGGTTCGTAATTTTCACTTCAAATCGACGTGGTTCGTGCACTGTTGGAGATATACTGTCTATTTTCGAGTTTCCTATCGTATTTATAAGCTCCACCTTCCAACGTTTTAATTGGCGTGTTCGTTGATCAAGGCTTGTACTTTGCGCCTATCTCTTGTAGAACCCGATATTTCTCAAAATTCCCTGGCTTAATTCTCGATGAAATGGCCTGCCGATTACGTAAGCGTTCTATATATCACAGTATATTCTTAGAATTTCCAAGTATCCATTGCAATTTTGTCTCGTCTTTTATATTTGTGTCGTTTATAATCCAAAGCTTATCGTATAGCGAACCGCCTGTTGCTTATTGTTTTTTATTTTAAATATGTTGGATTTTCATGTAAATATGATATTCAGTCACGTGCTCATCTTTCTAATAATGTTGTATTTGAATGCGTTTTCTTATTTATGCGTTGACATTTTTAATGAAATTCTTAAATAGCTAGAATGCCAGGTTGTTTATCTTTACCGATTAGGTGTTTATTTTGATGAAACTTGATGTATTTAAAACATTATCTTTGTTCGTTTTTTCAACATAAGCGTATTATCGTACACATTATTATTTTAGTTAAATATTATCTAATTATTGAAAATGAGCTTCTTTCTTATGCATTCAATTAAATATAATTTATATACGGTATGCTTGCTATTGATCTTTTGTAAAATATTCGATTTACTCCTATTTAATGGTGGAATTATTTGGTTTTCTTAATGTTAATTATATTTACAGTTATCTTACAACCCCTATGACTTTATCTACTTTTAAACTACCCTCTTATCATAACATTATTTTTTCAAATTAAAATATAAAGTTTTGAACAATGCCATTTTTGGCACCCAACATGAAGACAAAATCCCCATTGATTTTAAATTATTATATTTTTATTTTATTGTATACTATTTACTTGTCTCATTTGTTCTTAATTGTTCCCCCAATTCTATCTGAAAAATCTGATTAATCCTATATCTAAATCCCTATCCTAAATCCTATCTGTACCTATTTTAACTTATAAATATGTCTTTATTCTAATCTCTTATCTATACCTATCCTAACTTATAATTATATTCCGATTTAACCCCTATTTACATTATTTTATATTACAATTTGTACACTTGCTTCTATTCCTTGTCCATTATTAAAAGTTTTTTATCTGCAATTATATCTGTTTTCCTTCCAAAATTGATCATATCTACAAAATTATCTTCTGAATTTACCTTATTAATCTACTTATTTTTCCCTTTAATATATCCTATACTGTATCCTAAAAATTTTATTTTTTTCTGAAAGAATTCACACTTCTTATTATTTAACTTTATTCCCCCTAAATTTAATTCTAACAAAATTCGTTCGAGGTGTATGAAATGTTGCTCTATATCTTCGCTAAAAATTAAAATATCACTCTTATAATAAATACAAAATTCTTCATACGGTTCCAATATACCCTGCATAGCCTTTGCTATCGCATCCTTACTTAAAAACAAACCAAAAGGTATCACTTTAAATTGATAAATCTGCCCTTCTATAGAAAAACCTGTATACTTTCTTGATTCTCGTTCTAGTGGAATTTGCCAAAATGAAATTTTTAAGTTGATTTTCGAAAATATTTTATTTCATCATCTATATCCCCTTCTACATCTACTTCTCCCTCAAATTGATTAATATTCAAAGTCTCCTTCGACTTCGACGCTCTCTTCATCATCCCATTTAATATATTCACCTTTTATATCTATTCCTTTTTCTTTGGCATTTATCTCTAATCCCAACTTATCAATTATATCCATACCAAATATCATATCTATTCTTAATCTCGGTACTACCATAAATTAGTTTTCAAACTTCATCTTTCCCACTTCACATTTCAGAATTACCATTTTATTCACACTTGCGAATCTCTTGCTATTAGGTGTTATCAAATTACATTTGCTAATAGGCATCATCTTCTCCATTAACCTTTCCCATTTAACAAAATCTTCAGACACTAGCGATGCTTCTGCTCCCGTATCGATGAGTATTTTACTTCTATTATTTTCCACTTTTCTATATTGATTTATGTTCCTGGTGTGGTTGGTTTGCTCTGTTTCTCTCCTTGGCATGTTTCCTATATTCCAATTCTGTCTAAAATTATTGTTGTAGTTATTAAAATAGTTTCTATTGAAATTTTCCCTATAAATGCCATTATTTCTTTGATAATTCGACCTACAACTTTCTGTGCTCCTTTGTATACTAACCACGTTTACATGTTGCCTGTGCATTCTACTTTCCACTACACGACTTTGTCCCAACTCATCACAACATTATAAATATTCCAGGAATATCTCTCTATCCACTATATTTTAAAATGTAATATAATGTCTTACCTCTTCTCCATAATATCCGGCTAAGTACTTTATAATTTCTCTCTTCCAACGAAAGATCTAGTTGCTTTGCTACACTAAATTTTGTATGGCGTATGATTCTGGAATCATTCCTAAGTTTTGATTATATTTTCCCATAATTAAGTTATCTCTTGCTTTGTACTGTTGGTTGCCCCCAAAGTGTCTTAAAAATCTAACTTCAAATTCCTGAAATGTTTCTATCTCACTTTCTATCAAGTCAAACCAAATTTCCGTGTCTCCTTTCAACATTGACCTAACTGAGTTTAAATTGTACCTTTCATTCGTTGATTCTTGTATTAATTTTCTTATATTGTTTAAAAATATTTTTGGATTTATCTTGTTGTCTCTGTAAAATTTCGAATATTGCTCAACTGATATTTCCGGTCTATTTATCCTAATGTATTGCCCTTTATTTCTACGAAAATTTTCGAAGTCTGATTTTAAAATACCTAATTCTCTATTTACATCATTAAATTCTATCTCACAATTTCCTTGAATTTCCTGCATCTTTATATCTGAATCTGCAATTCTATCATTAGTTTCCTTTTCACACATGTCCTGATCTAACTTAACTTTCCAAACTTCGTCCCTAACTTTATCTATATCATCTAAAATTCTCGTGACTCTATTTTGAAATTGTACCTGCATTTCCGCGATCGTTTGATTCGTTTGTTGTAATCCATCACTCAAAATTTTTATTTCGGAACCTAACCTTTCTCCATTTTCACTAATCTGCGTCATAATGAGTTTCATGGCCTCTTTGCGTTTGTCCATCTTTCTATTTAACGCTAATAAAATTGACATTACTTTGGATTGTTGTGATATCTGCTGTTCTTCACTTTGACTTCGTGCTAATTCTCGCCCTTGTATTTCCGTCAGTGTATCATGTAAAATTACGCTTTCTTGAGACTCTATTTCTACACCTTCATTCCTTAAAGCTTCTTTAGTTTCCCTTATTCGTTTATCCATTTTTATCTAAATCTTAAATTTTAATATTACGCTTTCTGGATTGCTAAATTTTATATTTGTTTGTGCCCCTACGATTTTCGAATTTCTAAACTTTTTATGTTCTCGCCCCAACGATTTTTAAATTTCTAAATTTCTTTTGTGGTGTTCTCGCCTCACGTTGGGCGCCATTTTTTATTGCTGTGATAATACCCTTACGATTCAAGCTCCTACGTTAGGTGTCATTTTCATTTGCTGTGGTATACCCTTTTATGATTGGGGTATCTATTTTTATTGGTATGAATATCAACCCCTTTTAGAATCCTATAATTTCTTGAATTTGTTTTTCCACAGCTAGCTCAATCTATCAAACACTGAATGCCCTACTTCACGACAATAAAGATTGTTTAACCTCTTTTTCTTTCTACTAGCTAACTGTTAGAATAATTTAAATGAAGCAATCCAAAAATTACACAATATAATGGTTGATAATATGTGCAGTTTTATGTCAATTCAAAAATTAGCCCCTGAATAAATTATTCACATTCACCAAATTTAATTTTCCTGAAAGCCAGCAAAAATATCTTTGTAATTACTCTTAAGTACCTTTCGAACATTCAAAGATGCTTTCTCTATTATTCAAATTCTTAATTGATCTTTTTGTTTAACCCTTACAGATATATAATATATAGCAAATATTAAAATTGACATAGTCCTTAACATGAAAAAAATTATGATGTCTAACTTTCATTTTCCTTGCATGTCACTGGAATTGCCTCAGAGTATCAGTGGACGGCACCCCTTGATTGTTATAGTTCGACTTGCTTCATTTGTTGGCCAAAATGATAGATTAATGGTTCCTTGTATTTTTTCCTTCGGATTTCTGGAGTAACTTTTAGTATCTTTACGTTTATTTCTTTATAAGTATTTTTTAAGTATCTTTGGAATTTCATTTATAGGTACATCTAGAGATACATTTACATCTTTAGATATATTTTTTTATCTAAATTTAGATTTTTATCCGGAGCCCTAAATTTGTTAAATATTAAAATAAAATTCAATTAATAGTTTATCTTACGTTTACGCGTAGAATGGCTATTCTTCGTTGCAGATATTGGAACTTTCAATTTTTCACTTTTAATAAATTATTTACTTTTCACTAATTGTTACTGGTACGTAATTTTTCGCTTTAAATCGACGTGGTTCGTGCCCTGTTGAAGACATACTGTTTATTTTCGAGTTTCCTATGGTATTTATAAGCCCCTCCTTTCAATGTTTTAATTGGCGTGTTCGTTGATCAAGGCTTGTACTTTGCGCCTATCTTTGTAGAACCCAGTATTTCTCAAAATTCCGTGGCTTTAATTGTTGTTCCTTCCTTCAATCTCGCACGTAGACGTTCAGTATATCACAGTATATTCACAGAATTTCCAAATATTTATGGCATTCTGTTACGTATTTTATATTTGTGTCGTTTATAGTCCAAACTTTTATCATATCGCGGACCGTCTGTTATTTATTGTTGTTATTTCAAATGTGGTGGATTTGTATGTAAATATGATATTCCAGTCACGTACTCAACTCATCTTTTTAATAATGATGTGTTCGAATGCGTTTTCTTATTTATGCGTTAACATTTTTACTGAAATTTTTAAATAGTTAGAATGCCAGGTTGTTTATATTTTCCGATTACATGTTTATTTTGATGAAACTTGATGTATTTTAAATGTTATCTTTAACTTAAACAGTATTATAAGACGTACATATTATTACTTTAGCTAAATATTATCTAATTATTGCAAAATGAGCTTCTTTCTTATGCATTAAATGACATATAATTTATATACAGTATGCTCGCTATTAATCTTTTGTAAAATATTCGATTTACTCCTATTTAATGGTTTAATTGTTTAATTTTCTTAACCTTAAAATTATTTACATTTATTCTACAACTCCTATGACTTAATCAGCATTATATATATATATATATATATATATATATATATATATATATATATATATTAAGTTTTCACAATTCCTAAACCATTGGATATGCGTGTTTAAGAAATGGTAGCTTGACTAATAGACTATTTTGAAAAAGAACGTGATAATAATGGGCTTCTTCTATCACTCACTTCTGTAAGAGACGTGAGTAATTTCTGTATTTATGTGTTTGATTCGACTCGAATAATTTCAAATGTGATGAGGTTAATTAAACTAAACAGATTTATTAAAAGTTGTTTGTTTTAGCGAGTCGCATCAGCAATAAATATTAGTATAGGCGCTGTAAACAGAATTGGGACTAGGTTCAATAAGCGTAAAGCGCTAACAGGCCCAAAAAAATACTTCCACACCAGAAACCTGTTGTTGATATAGATGGTTTCGACAAAGATTCAACTAGAAATGTAATCTACCCGATGCATAAAAACAGTTAGTAATTTTCAAACCCCTTGAAAAGCAAATAATTTTTTGTATTTCAGACAAGCAGATTACTGTAACAAAACTACAAGATAACCTTTGTGAACAAGACATATTTAAAGGAGGTAGAACTTCTTTCTGGACAATTTTAAAGGATATTGGATTTCGTAATAGCAAGGATGATCCTCGTCGTGGATTGACGGAAGTGCATTATGTCGTTTTAAAAGGGGTGACATTTTTAAGACAATATGTTCAAGCTAAAACAGAAGGGATACGGCAGTTTGCATTTGTTGATGAATGCTGGATTTTTAAAAACGGCAGTATTGGAAAATCGCTGCAGGATTCTGATGCTAGAAGTGTTAAAAAGCTTACTCATGCCGAACTCGTTTTTGCTTCAAAAACCACGGAGGGTGACTACCATGACGAAATGAATCGAGATAACTTTTTACATTGGTTTGAATATCAGCTTTTAATTAATCTAAGCAAGCCATCGACTATTGTATTGAACAATGTTAGCTATCATAGTACGCAAATCAATAAGGCGCCGAGGGGTTTCTGGAAAAAAGCTGACATTCTAAAGTGGCTACAAGAGAATAATATTTGTCACGATAGCACAATGTTAAAATGTGAATTAATAACATTAGTAAAACAGTAAGTTATATAATTTTGCATAGCCTTTTACTTATTGTTTGTATTTCTAGGAATAAGCCTAAAATTAATATGCAAAATGTAATAGTCACATGCATACCAACTATGCCACGGAGCCGCCCAGTTACATATGCAGCTGCTCAAATGGCTGAACGCTATGGCCATACGGTTTTGAGACTTCCACCATACCACTGTATTTTTAATCCTATAGAACACATTTGGGGTTTAGCAAAAGTTATTATAGGGATCACGTTGGATACAGTGGTACCTCAGTTGAGAAGTCACTAGCTACATGGAAGGAAGCTCTTGCAACTGTAACACCTGATGTGTGGGCAAGCACAATCCGCCATACAGAAAAAGAGATACAACTCTGGTGGGATAGGAAATAGCATTTGATTATGAAGATGCACTACTGTTGATTATCAATGTAGATAGTGAAGAGGAAGACGAATCTCTATGGAATGATGAAGCATAATTTAAAATTGCTCTACAGCTTTGGCACAATATAAATATACATATTTGTTATATTAATATAATAATGAATTAAATACATTTTTTGTATTACTTAATTTTGGTTAGTTGCTTTACGTGAAGCATGAAAAACATTTTTTTTAGAAAAAAAAAGATTAAATTAAGATCTTCCTCCTAAAGATTTTGTTGTTACAAATTTGAAAGTTGTATCCAAGACATCTGTTCGACTAAACTTCATATGTTGTGTGTATTTTATATTGAACATATTTACATACCTGTTAAAGTTAATAAACTATTTATAAATATTTTGTGTATTTAAAACCATCAACAGTTCATGATCTCAAATACTTCACCAAGTATTGTAAATTTTAAGAATGTCACTTTTTAGTAATATAGCAATAAATTTGTGTGCCAAGTTCCTTGTTATATTATCCTAAATTGTGTGATGCAAGATGAAGTATAACTAGGTTATCAAGAAGAAGTTTAATAAATTATTACTGTTTTGTATGTCAATATACTGTCAAAACATTTTATTTTGATTTATGAAATGTGTCATTGTTGTCAGACATACCACTGCCAGCATTCCTAGATTGTGCACACTTAATACAAGCTTTATCTATAGAATTAAAACAATACATATAACATTAGCAATGCAGCATTCTATCCAGTCCCAAAGTTAAGGCAAGTGGACTATATTAATACACTTAATACGAAAACATTTACAGAATCTCAAAATTCACATATTTAAGTAATATGCTATACTTACCCTTAATTGCTATTTGCTTGCCCAGTAGAACTATCCTTCTACTTCTTTCATACATACTTAAAATAGTTAGCTCGCAACAAACTTTGGAAGTTATGGTTTTGCTAACATTTATTTTAAATACGAAATGGCGCCGGCATAGTAATCGCTGCTTGAACAATTACAACGTTTCTGGCATTGAATAGAAACTGAAAATTTTTAATGTGTAAACTGCATATTTTAATTTAGGGCTATTATTGTACATAAGTCAGAAACGGTTAGAATTCTTGCCGCCTAATTCAAAGTGATTAACTTTCTAAGGTTAACAAAATCGAAATATTAAGGAACAAACTTCAAATGGCTAAGAATTGATAGTAAGAATATTTGAGCTTAGAATAGTACACTTATGTAGGCAGTTAAGCAATTCGTAAATAAATTTGTGTTTAATTAATTTTGTAATGGCATTTTAGAATTATATTTATTCTTAATTTGTAGTTTTGAAACTTTAAATGACAAAACAAAGTTTCCCTACTGCACCAAAAATATACAAGGAAAATGATTACGGATAATTGCATAAGCAATGAACAGATTCTAGTCATATTAACAGTGTTATCATGCTTCTACTTCTACTTTCGGAAGTTGAATTTTTAAATTCTCAAAATATCATTAACGAAGTCTCAGCTGCTGTTTTCCAAGATTTGCAAATTAATAACAATGTTAACTTTTCAACATACCCAAATTCCGCCATCATTTCAAACGCAGCATTGTTAAATCCACAAAATATAGATGAAACCTCGGTTCTTTTCAGAACATCAATTTGGTTCCTTTAGATAACAATGAAATGTTGGACAATTTAGATAGAGGGTAGAGAGTAAGCATTTTCTTAATTGTTCACAACTGAATATATTAAAGGTGTTAAATCGAACAAAAATTTCATCTTTATATTCCAGAAATCAGAAACTCGAGCAACAGAAGAGGTGCATTCAGTAGAAGAAGCAACAGTACTTTTGAGTGACCTAATGCAACATAACAATGACATAATGAATGAAAATATTTGGACGAACAATGACATAAAGATAGAAAGTTTCTTTTTATCAGATACAGGTATATCTATGAGCATGAATCGATTAAAAACATTTATTAAAATATAAAATCATACTAAAGGGTTTTCTTTTTTTTTCAGAAATCAGTCGAAATTCAAGAAGACGAATATACAACGGTTCTTCCAACACAAAATGACACTGGTTTATCTACATTGAAAATAAAAAACAAAACAAAAAAACACAAACAAGAAACAACTGGATTCAGAAGTTTATAAGAAAATGAAAATAAATCCTTGTGTAAATAAAAGTTATCAAAATGGCTTCGGTACAGTGAGTGATAGTGAGGACAACATGTATTTGATGTGTACTATAAATTTAATTTCTATGATGAGAAAAAGAATGGTTATTGCACTGTATGAAAAAAAAAGAAAATAGGTCGAAAGAGAATGAAGGAAGCTAACGCTAAAAAAAAATAAAACAATTGAATATGGAATGGTAATACAAGGTGAATACAAAGGATTTTTCAGCAGTTTTGTTTGAAAACCCTCGACATTAGTCAAGTAACCCTGCAACAAACTTTAGATAATGTTTTCAAGTCTGGAAGAATTAAAAAAGATTCTTGAAGTCGCTATCTATCAAAGAATAAAAAACTATGGAAAAAGATATTATCACAAGTGAATTTATTGAAAGCATACCGGTTGTACCATCGAAGTATTGCCGCCCTAAATCAAAAAACTATACACACCCTCTGATATTAGAAATTTTTCAAATCTTTGTATGTTATACAAACATTATTGCTGCTAGCGAAATAACAACCCTGTAGGAAGGACAACGTTTTTAAGAATTTTCAAACCTATAATTTAGATAAGTGCAGTCACTGTGAGAAAGTCAAAGGCATTAGCAAAGAAAACTAAGAACCCCCAGATAAAGAAAAATTTCAACGCCATAAAGAAGAGACTTTGAAGAGCCATATTCAATTCAAAGATGACATGGAAAATTCTAACAAAAATTTTGTATCTACTTCCTGTGAACAATTTTACAGTGTGTGAAAACAGAAAAAAAATAGATTTAGTACCTCTAAAACGAAACCTTGAGAAAAAAGGGATCAAATGAAATACACATTCCTAAATGTGTATCTTGAACTTTTGGACTAAAGGACCTGCCCTGAAATCCTGAACTACTCGCTTTACTGTGATAATTGCAGCGGTCAAAATAAAAACAAAGTTCTGACTATGATTCATAGGTTTCTTAAAAAAGCGACCCATATAATGAAAATCTCACTTAATTATTTAATAGCTGGCCATACATACATGCCCGTCGATTCCATGCACTCAACAATAGAATCATTTATAACAAGCAAAACGATCTATGCACCATCCACGTGAACTGCAGCTATACACCTTGCCAGGCATACTCCTCGAACTTATTCTGTGTATTTATTAAATTACGGTTATTTTAATGACTATCCAAAAATCGGAAAATGCATAGCAAACCTATTAGTTCTTAGAAAGCAAGCAACATAAGCAGCGGATGCAAAATATAATACAAAACAAGAGCAGTGTTAACAAAAAATCAAAAACAAAACATTAATCGAACAAACCAAATCCAAATTAAAAATCAAGTGGTCATGGGCAAACCTCTTCAAATCTCAAAAGTGCAAACTATTGAAATGGAATCGTAAAACCCCAACATGCCTATGATGTATAGCTACATCAATGATTTTGCTGATCAACAGAGTTTGTTCTCCATGACAATAATAAAAATCTGAAGAAATGTTATACTTCATTGTTACCAATATTAGCTGCAAAATACAAAGATTTGACGAAGCTTTGTGCTCAGTCAGCAATTCCAAGCGACTCTCATGCCGAGTACACATTTCTGCCACATTCCAAATCAGTTTTTGGTTTATTACCCGATACGGATGAAATTGAGGGGTGAAGTTTATTAATTCAAAGCTTTTTAATTAATCTTTTACTTTCATAAAGTTGTAGTGTTTTCTTTAAATAAATTGTTTTGTTGTGACTGAATGCATCTTTTGTATTGCAATTTACATAGAATATGTTTGGTAAGGCATTGAGGAGCACATAAATAACATTCTAATTGTTATCCCTAAACTAACTTTGAGCAGGTACATATCGCACTACTTTATTCTATTATTTATACAAATAATGTGGAAAAACAAAGTAAGTTGTGTTATTCGCACTTTTGGTGCTTTCTTTACTATAAAATTATAACTAAAATAGTTTTGAAGTAAAAAGTATCTTAAACAACATAAAAAATATTGCAATCCTCCAAAATAGTCTTAAAAGGGAGTTTTAAAATAACGCAAACGCTACTTATTTCAGTTGATATCGAAAAATATTGCGTAATAATTGTTGAAACTACATGTTAATGTCTTACAAAATATAAAACTATAAAAATAATTATCAATTTGTCTCAACAAATATTAATATTAAGTTTTTGTTCTCCTGAAAAGATGTCTCATTGTCACATACGTTACTCTGCCTGGACAGGGACGATATTATGATCTAAATAAACCACTTGTAGTTTCTGCAGATGCATCGCCATATGAGATAGGAGGTGTCACTTCACGTAAATTCTCCGATGGTACAGAGAGGCCAATAGCTTACGGTAGTAGAAGTTTAACGACTGCAGAAGCTAATTATTTGCAAGTAGATAGATTGTGAAGCACTAGAAATCGGTGTGTAATCAGGACACCTTTTTTACTATTTATATGGACGATACTTCATTTTGTATTGAGATTATAAGCCATTTGTCATAATTTTTAATTCCGAAAAAGTCACACCATCCCTAAGTGCAACTCGTTTACTTCCTTATTCAATTTTTCCTTCAAGGGTTTAATTATGAAATTCGTTACAAGACGCACGATTAGCATTTTATTCAAATTTTTGTTCACAATCGCAAATAGTGAATAAAGCCGAGCAAGTAGCTCTTGAAACACAATTAGATCCATATTTATGGCAACTTTATAATTCGATTATGAATGGTAGGAATAACCGCTGCTCATCTAAGGAATTAATAACTTCTAAGTGAAAAAACATAATAAACAAATTTTTCAAAATTTTAGTACTTTAAGTAATTCAAATAAATGGTTATCAGGTACTATCATATATAAAAATAGGAAACGTTGTCTATGTAATTCAATGTGAAAATAAAACGAATCGCAGCCATGTAGGCCACGTATTATCAGCAACAAATAATTTTAAAGAAATAGAGAAATTTAATTTTCTTGATTTGCATACTGATGTGTCAACCATTCTAAAACAATTCAGTCAAAGCAAAGTATAAATTTTTCTTCAAGTAATATAATGCAACCAGATTTTTCAGAATATCCTGAGGAGAAACATGTATCGAATCAGGACTCCACGGCAAAGACATCGCTAAATGTGCCGTTGGTAGAAGGCAATTCAGATCGACAAAAACAGAAATCACCAACAAAGGTGACACCAAGACTGAAAAGGAAATAAAAGCGCTGCAACGTTTTCCACTGTAGAAGAATAAGAAGAGTTGTATATATTTGTAAAAATTTAGTAGGGATGCGATGTTATGTTGCCTATATTCAAAGATTTTAGTTTAAGGAATTTATGTACATTTTAGTTTAAGGTTTACTAGTCACAATATACAGGAAATGTCAATTCAAAATAACATATGTTAAACTGATAGCGATCATTAAATTCTTTCCTTTCTTAATCTATACTTCACGCCATTAACATCTTGAGCAATGTTAAGCTCAAGAGCCGAAATCAAAATTCATCACATTTAAGACCTTTAAGTTAGGGTGCAATATAATGCAAGATTATGTTCAATTCTACAAGCTGTACATATATTAAAAATATAAGTAATAAACACTTCTGCCATCAATTGGGATTAAATTCTACATAAAGACGTAACAATTTCGAAAACTTCCGCTAAAGGTGTAAAAGCATATTTCTTCTGTTGCTGTCTGCTAGGCAGCTCCGTAGCATAGTTGGTATGCATGTGACTACTATGCCCAAGGTTCCATAGGTTCAAATCCCGACACGGTCCGCTTCAAAAATGTTAGGCGAGCATTTTTCACAAAAATACACCTTCATTCAGTAGGTCCCGTACGAGTGTAGTCACGTATGTTAAAAATCCCTAGCTTGCTTGGAACAGCAGGGGTTCTGCAAAATTTAAAATTTCCAGGTAAAAAACTCGTTTCCTGGCCAATGTAGTACCTTCGGGTGGAGCATTGGCAAATCAAATGTAGTGCTAAATCTGCTCAGAACTTATGTAATTTAAACGAACTGATATCTTACAAGTTTAAGTAAGAAAACTTATTGTGAAAACAATGGGTTATTACTTAATATAGTCCATTCAATTTAACTTTAGGATGATGTCAAATGTAGTAATGAAGTTTTGGAAACTGTATGCAAATAAATTCCTAGATTTGCGCTTGAAGGATACTGTCAGATAAGCACAATAAAGGTTGGCAGTTCTGTACGGTGTTGCCACCAATTCTTCTTGCCAGTGGGAATATTTCTGTATCTTTTATTAAATATATTATAATTTAAGCTAACATTGGTAATGTGGTATTTTATTCAGTTGCAACGTCATCCTCAAGCGAAAGCTAAGTAAAACTAATATGATGGTATTTGCAGGAATTAATAATAATAATAATGATAAAAGTGTTTTAGCCAAAGTAAACATCAGAGCATAGTGCAAGTGAACACATTCACACTACTTGGCATAAAAGTTGATTTAAATTTAAATTGGTATTCACACTGTGATAGTGTTGTGAAGAAACTTGCTAAAGCTGCTTCAGAATTTGGAAGATGTGGTTAGGTGTTAAAATTCTCTTACAATTCTATTAAGCGTATGACTATTCAACTATACCGTATAGTATTCTATGTTTGAGATAATTCTAAAAGAATTAGTTCAATTTTAGTGTTACAAAATTATACGAACTATATGTATTAAACCAGCTACAATATCACGTAGACAACTGTTTAAGTATGTAAAACTACTTCAATTTATATTCTAAATCGTATTCTATATATAAAGAAAAATTTGTCCCAAGTTATCCTAGTCAAAGATGTCTTTAAATATAACTTGTGATATGCCGAGAAAGTGCATTTGTCGTCACGTTGAATGTCACATATAGAAAATAGCACTTTCATAGTTACTTTAAAAGCCTATAATCACCTTCCTAAGGAGTTAAAGGTATTGAAAATATTAAAACTTTCAAAAAGGACGTCAAAGAATATTTATTACAATTTAGTTATTATTCAATTAGTGAATATTTATCTCCCAGCGCTTCTGAATTCTGACTGATACCTCACAGGTAATTACAGTAATTAATTATTCCTATTACAATACACTACGATTTTTACAATTAATTTAATAATATGTTGTGTATATAAGTAAATTGAAACTCTTCATTGTATCTGTGATAGATACAAAGTGAAATAATGAAATTCTAGTAATGTATGTAATAAATCACGAAATTTACATGTGAATATCAATAAAAATAGATCCGAACTATAATTTTGTTTCTATCCCATATAAATGTAATATCAGTCAATATTCAAAATTTGACGTATTATTTGAAAAAAGGAAGCTTAGTTTGCCTTTCGGAAGCTCTGAATATAGAATTCTTTATCCAAGAGTCTTCTGTCGTATGACATTTGCTATATATGAGTCATCATCATAGTAATCTATCCTACATGTAATACTAATAAAATTTGAAAAATCTTTATAATTAGTTAATCAAATTGAACAAAATGAAATAAATATTTATAGTTACTCATCAATACGTATTTTTGAATTTAACCTATCTGCTAAACCATAATTTTTTAACTTAGACAATACACTTTAATAATAGTTTGTCCCCTTTTTAGCAAATGACGGCATCTAAACTCACATGAAGCCTATGGACAAGTTATTTGCAATCTTCTGGTGTAAGTTTATTCCAAATTTTTAATATTTTAGATGCAATTCCTCTTTAGTTCGAATACGATTGTTTTGAAGCTGCCGTTTCATTTTCTCCCATAAATTTTCAATTGTAGATATTACTAACCAATTCCATGATCGGAATGCTACTTTCTCACAACCACTTTACTTAATTTAGCTGTATGACATGTTGCGCCATCAAGTTGTAAAGTGTAATACTTTGACTAGATCGATATACATCCTCATACCATGAAGCATGTAACAAATTTTACCCTTCTCGCTAAGTATTCGGGATGATTTGCCTCCTCAGGTTTCCGAAACACTTGTTTTCTGTTGTCACCAATATAGACTTCAAAGCCAGATTCGTCACTCCAAATGACAGCATCCCATTGTTAATTTTTCCAATTTAAATGATTTGTAGTCTACAAAAAACAAGATATCTTTTGTTTACAAGTTAATAAGAACTTTTTTTTGTCTCAACAAAATTGATGAAATTTATATTATGAAACGTAACTTAAAATCTGCCTTATAAAAGCTGTCTCCCAGTTTTTCACATTTCTCCTGTAAGTGGAGACTGAAACATATTTTCCTAAGGCTTAATCCCACAAAACGGAAAATTTTGGGTCAGAAGCTGTTCTTAATTATTCCCTGCATTACATCGCTTGTTTTGACTATTACCGATCGACCAATTCTTCTTGTACATTTCATCGGACCATCCTTTATGAAATTATCTTTATCGTAGAATAAATAGTTTTCAAAATTTTTGCAATTTGATAACACGACACCTTTTTTTCGAATATTTCGCAATTGTTCTACAAATTTCTGTAAACACCGACCTATTTTCGAGCCAATTTAGTAAATATATATGCGACTTCTTCACTAATTTTAAGAAGTTACAACAAAATGTACCAAAGAATCTTCCAGCAATTATTTGTTTATATTTATACGCAACTTGATCGGCAGAATATAAAATAGGCCAAACTATAATTTCACTTTAGGAATACAAACATTTTTGATATTCAAATTATTAACCAACAAAAAAACCATGAAAAGTAATTATTTTCATAAATGGCATACCTCACACTATAAGATCATCATCATCATTTTGTTTTCGACCTTACTTAAGGTCGGTTTGACGCAGCTCTAACTTCTTTTCTATTCTGTGCTAATCTAAAAAGCTCTACATACCCTTCACAACCTAAATTTCTAATAATTTGACTAATATAGTTTGGTCTAGGTCTTCCTATATCCTTCTTTTTCCTTTTTCCTATCCCGCTGGCTCTACATAGATATTAGCAACCTGATGGTTGTTAAAGAACTCTAACTTGTTTACATGATTACCATTTATAGGAAAATGAAATATAACCTGGTTATCCGCTTCAAAAAAGGAAAAGTGTTAAATTATATGTTATGGTAAGGCTTAAGCAACGAATCGCTGCCAACATGCCAGACCGCTACCTAATTGTGAGTTATGTCATGAAAACGTTTATTAAATTATATGTTAAGGTAAGGCTTAAGCAACGAAACGCTACCAACATGCCAGACCGCTACCTAATTGTGAGTTATGTCATGGTGACGTTTATTAAATTATATGTTAAGGTAAGGCTTAAGCAACGAAACGCTACCAACATGCCAGACCGCTAACTAATTGTGAGTTATGTCATGGTAACGTTTATTAAATTATATGTTAAGGTAAGGCTTAAGCAACGAAACGCTACCAACATGCCAGACCGTTACCTAATTGTGAGTTATGTCATGAAAACGTTTATTAAATTATCTGTTAAGGTAAGGCTTAAGCAACGAAACGCTACCAACATGCCAGACCGCTACCTAATTGTGAGTTATGTCATGGTGACGTTTATTAAATTATATGTTAAGGTAAGGCTTAAGCAACGAAACGCTACCAACATGCCAGACCGCTAACTAATTGTGAGTTATGTCCTGGTGACATTTAGTTAACTGATTTTTATTTTTTTTTTGTTTTGTTTCGGACTTACTTAAAGTCGGTTTGACGCAGCTCTAAATTCTTTTCTATTCTGAGCTAGTCTAAAAAGGTCCACATACCCTTCACAACCTAAATCTCTAATAATTTGACTAATACAGCTTTGTCTAGGCCTTCCTACTCTATTTTTATTTGGTAGTCTATAATCTAAGACTTTACTAAATAGTCCCTCATGTCTTAACAGGTGCCCTATCATTCTATCTCTCCTGACCTTCAATTGTTTCCACATACAGGGATCCTCACCTATCCTTCTATAAACTTCCTCGTTTGTTACTCTATCTGTCCAACTAATCTTTAACATTCTCCTATAACACCAAGTTTCAAAAGCTTCTATCTTTTCTTATCTACTTCTTTAATTGTCCAAGTCTCACTACCGTATAGTAGAACGCTCCATACGTACGACTTTAAGAAACTTTTTCTATTATCTAAACTAATACTATTAGCTATTAGTAAGTTTTCTTTTAAAAACATTTTTCTAGCTTGAGCTATTCTGGCTACTATATCCCTTCTGCTACGTCCATCCTTTGTAATTATACTACCTAAATAGCAAAATTCATCTACCTCCTCTAACTCGGTATTACCTATTTTTAATTTTGGTTTAGAACTAGGCTGTAACTCACTTGTCATTATCTTTGTCTTTACTGAGTTAATTCTCATACTATAGTTACTCCGTAGTATCTCATCTAAAATATTTAAAACTCTCCTAACTCTTTTCTAGACTCTGCAATAATGGCTATATCATCTGCAAAACGTAACATGTCTATTTTCTGTCCCTGTACACTAATACCTATCTCTTTTCTCTCTCTAGCTAAGTTTAAAGCTTCCTCAATATAAACATT
Source organism: Platerodrilus igneus (assembly GCA_036346225.1). Classification (NCBI taxonomy): domain Eukaryota; kingdom Metazoa; phylum Arthropoda; class Insecta; order Coleoptera; family Lycidae; genus Platerodrilus; species Platerodrilus igneus. The sequence goes on from JARFIW010001145.1 coordinate 1,595,010, forward strand.
AAAAATCAAGGAGACAGTATACAACCCTGTCTAACACCATTTCTAATCTTAGCTTCCTTTTCTATTTCATCCAATCTAATTACTACGCTTTGGTTTTTATATAGACTGTAAATAATTTTTCTATCCCTATGAGAGATTCCTATTTTTTGCAAAACCCTGAACATAACAATCCAATTAACCCTATCAAATGCTTTTCTAAATCTACAAACGCAAAATGAGTCTTTTATTTTTGTAACCTTTTTCGATAATTAGCCTAATCATTAGTATCGGTTCTCTAGTCCCTCTGTCTTTACGAAAACCATATTGGTCTTCGCCTAAATAATTCTCAGTTAAAGCTTCTACTCTATTTTTAATTATTATTGTTAGTATTTTGGAAGCATGAGAAGTTAAACTAACCGTTCTAAAATTCTCACACCTATCTGCTCCTGACTTTTTTGGGATTGGGATAATAATATTTTTTTCGAAATCTATTGGAACCTCACCTGTGTCATATATTACCTTTACTAGTTCATATAATCTGTCTAAAGTTTTCTGACTTGCATATTTTATTAATTCTGCGGGAATATCGTCTATCCCTGGCGCTTTATTTAATTTAAGATCCCTAACAGCTCTATCAAATTCCTCTCTTAATATTGAGAACCCTATTTCTACATCCTCTTCTTGGTCGTTCTCTAACTCATCCATATCGTCTCCCTTATATAAATCTTCTAAATATCTTTTCCATCTATCTGCTATCTCAACTTTATTTATTAGAAGCTCATTATTCTCGTCTCTAATACCATTATATTTTTTCCTATCTTCCCCAAAAAACTTTTTAACTGCCCTGTAAGCCCTGTCTATCTTACCTACTCTCAAATCATCTTGTATTCCCTTACAATTCTCCTCCATCCATTTATTTCTAGCTTTTCTACACTCATGTACTATCGTATTTCTAACTGTATTATATTTTTGCTTACTTTCACTATCCACTTCTCTGAAAGGTTTAAGCTTTCTTCTATTCTCTATTAAATCTAATATCTCCTTTGTTACCCACGGTTTTCTCGCTTTTATTTTTTTTCTTACCTATAGTCTGTGTTGCTGAATCATGTACAGTCAGTTTTATTTCTTTCCATCTATTTTCTACGTTCCCTCCTACAGCTATCTCTTTGCTCTTAATATCTAATACTTGTTTATATTCCTCTTTTACCCTACTATCATTAAGCTTACCTAGATCCCATCCCTCTCTTTTAACCTTTCTCAATTTTTTGAATTTTAGTTTACACTTCATTTTAACTAAGTTATGATCGCTATCTATGTCAGCCCCTGGATAACTACGACAGTTTTTAACTTGGTTTCTAAATCTTTGTTTAACTAAAATATAATCTATTTGGTATCTAGCCCTATCCTGGCGCTTTCCAGGTATATCTTCTCCTAATATGTTGTTCGAATAGGGTGTTTACAGTTACTAATCTATGTTCCTGGCAAAACTCAACTAATCTTTCTCCTCTATCATTTCGTCTGCCATACCCAAATTTTCCTACCATTTTCCCTCACTACCTTCTCCCACTGACGCATTAAAATCGCCCATAACTATTAAATTCTCATCTCCTTTTACTTTTCTCACTATACTATTTATATCCTCATATACCTTTTCTACTTCCTCATCCTCGTACTGAGTTGTTGGCATGTAAACCTGTACCAAAACAGTGTCTGTGGGTTTTGTACTCAATCTAACCATAATTATTCTATCACTAAATTGTAAGTGCTCTTTAACTTTATGCCCTAATCTTTTACCTAACACTATTCCTACGCCTGCCTGTCCATTAGTTGAAGAAGTTGTAATTATTCTATAATTATCTTTCCAAAGTCATTACTATCTGGCCATCTCACCTCACTAATACCTAAAATGTCCAGCTTTTCCTTTCTCATTTCGACTAATAAATTCGTTAACTTATCTACTCTAAGTAATGACCTTACATTCCAAGTCCCTATCACTAGATCGAACTGTTGTTTTATATTCTTACGATGACGAGCCCCAAGTACCCCTCCCGGAGATCCGAATGAGGGAGTATTTTACCTCGGACAAGAATTTTACTTGTGAGCTCTCCATCATATGTAATTCGTGTTTTAGGCCACGCACACCTGGGAAATATTGTGGTAGGCTCCCATATCTTTCCACAACGCAGTTTTTAAAGATTTTAGCAAAAAGCCGTATCCGTCACGGCCAACCCCCAACAAGCTTGTAAATTATTGAGGATCGCTCAAGACCAACCGACCCTCCTCCAATATCTTTTAGCCAGCAAGGCTGCTGCCCCTTGCTGCGCCTTTTAATCGCCTTTTACGATAAGCAGGCTTACTATAGTAGTATTCTTTATCCCCTACTATAGGACTATAAGATCATGTGTTACAATTATGTCAATCAAATCTACACTGAGTAAAAATGAGATTTTTATATAAAAGTTTTATGGGAAAAACTCGTATGGTGTTCGGCTCCTACACACTTAACACCTTTATACAGCTTTAAGTTTTCCTGGAATATCATTTATGTATTTATCAATGGTTTCCCATTTTATTTTCTAATAATATAATGCCTTATACAAAATGTTTAACCTAATAATAATAATGACAGTACTAATAGTACAGCGTATGATTAATTTAACATTATTTTTAAAAGAATTTGTAACAGTACCATTGAAAACTAGCCATAAGTTACCATAAACGTTTCCAGTCCTCGTTAGCCTTGTTAAAAGACTGTAAACGCCATAGCTTGTTCTGTGAAATGGAACTTCGAACTTAGTAGCACGGATAGATCTAGGTTGAGCTTTAAAATTCAGTAGACAAAGTAGTTTGGGATAGTTAATTTCTCCAGATAATATATTAAAAATTTACTCGAAAAGCACGAAACTCGAACACAAATTCACCATAAAACACGGCCATTTGAAATAGCAAACCAAGTTGTAAATCAGAACTTTCTAGAAATAAGAAGCGTGGTAGAAAGCGAGTCAATACCGTCAAAATTTAGAGTGAAACCACCCACATTCGATGGTAAAACTCCCTGGCCCACATTTTTGAAACAATTTGAAGCCGCTGCAATAGCCAACGGTTGGTGCAACAAAGAGAAAGCTATCTCCTTAATAGTGGGCCTAGGGGGGGGGGAAGCTTTTAACATCTTACAATCGATTCCCGAGCACCAGCAGAATGATTACGGCTTCTTAACATCGAAGCTTGAGATGAGATATGGAGATGCTCACCTTCAACAGGTTTACCATGCACAAGTTAAGAACCGCTCACAAAAGACAAATGAAAACCTGCGAAAATTCGAAACTGACATTGCCAGATTAGTTAGATTGGCATACCCAACGGCAACAGATAGCTTCCTCGAACAACTGGCTGTTCAAACATTTGTGGATGGCGTTAAAGATGGCGAAATACAGCAACCGCTAAGATTATCACAGCCAAAAATGTTAGATGACGCACTGGCTCATGCGCTTGAATTTGAAGCAGCTAAGGAGACATCACACAGGATGAGTCACAAAGTTCGGTCTGCCTTAGAAAAACCTGAGCAATCGCAGTACAGCATAGAGAAAATAATCAACCGTGTGTTTGAAAAGCAAAAGGCGGAAAGGCTGGAAAGACAACGACCGCGGAGATGGGGTCTGCGATACTGGAACTGCGGTGAAGTTGGTCAAATACAGGGACACTGTACTCAACCAAAAGAAGCAACCGGTTGAGCAGCAGGAAAACTAGAGCAAGTCGAGGTAAGGGGGCGAACGTCGACAGCACAACGTAGTGCCCCGGAGATTATCATCCGTGCTGCATCGGCAATGGGAAGTCTGGTCAGCATCTATATTGATGGTAGAATTCATGGTAGTGTTGTCCGATTACTCGTGGATACAGGAGCGACAAGGACTATTGTAAGACCAGATTTGGTTGGTCGTGGAAAAGTGCTACCTGCATCGGTATGTCTTCGAACGGCAAGTGGTGAGAAAATTTCTACTCACGGAGAGACTGCCGATACGTGAACAATTGGAGACAAACTAATTAATCATCGGATGTTAGTAGCTGAAATTACAGAAGAAGTGATGTTGGGAATGGATCTCATGAGAGAATATGGGTTTCATGTGAACATGAAAAAAAATGTGCTTTGGATAGATGATGATGAGATTCCATTTCAAGGGACGAGTGATCAGACCATGCAAGTTTGAATGATTTGTGATATGAAAATACCCGACAAGGCGGAGATGATAGTAATGGGGCGCCCGGATGGTACGCTCCGGAAAGGACAAGTATGCATGATGGAAGCAACTGAATCGGGAATGGGTCAGGAAGGATTACTGATTGGAAGAACGCTGGTGAAGTTTCGAAATATGATACCAGTAAGTGTGCTAAACATTAATCCCCATACGATGACCCTGAAGAAAGACATGATTGTGAGAAGTTGCATTCCAGTATGCCATATTAAACGTTGTGTGAACGACACGAAAGATAAACCAGCCAACGGTTGCTCTCAGAAATTGCTGGATATGTTGATACCATCGTGTCAAAGATTAAACGGCGACCAACTGGACAAGGTAAAGGGACTGGTCGGACGATATCGAAGTGTGTTTGCACTGAACGATAGTGAGAAATGGAGGACGAATGTTGTGCAACGCAAGATAAATACTGGAGATGCGCAACCGATAAGACAGCATCCTAGGCGGCTTCCTTTGGCAAAACGTAAGGAAGTCGAGCAAATTATCACCGATATGGAAGAACAGGGAGTGATTGAACCCTCGAATAGTCCATGGGCATCCCCGTTAGTGTTTGTCAAGAAAAAAGACGGGTCCACAAGGTTTTGTGTAGACTACCGGCGGCTTAACAATGTGACAAAGAAAGACAGCTATCCTTTGCCCAGAATTGATGACACCTTGGATACTCTATCCGGATTTAAATGGTTTTTGACCTTGGGCTTGAAAAGCAGGTACTGGCAGGTAGGCTTGGAGCCAAACGATAAAGAAAAAACTGCGTTTACAATTGGAACTGGATTATGGCAGTTCAAGGTTATGCTGTAACATGTTTAATTTGATCAGTATTTATTCGCATTGAATTACGAGGTAATTACGAGATATAATGCGCTAAGCGTGCCTTATTCTTTATTAAGGTTCCATATAGTACATAACGGAACGCTTCGTTTTAATAATCGTCTTATAGTAAAATATCTGTGTGACTTAAAGTTATTTTGTAGAACACCTCTAGCAATCCTGCTTCTATCGTGTTTTCCCACCTTTAACCTCGAGTCTTTGAATAATGGCTAGGATTCGTTTCGGGTTGGTTTGTTAGTCGCTTCCTAGCAACCAATTTATCAAAATGTTTTCTAGGCTAGAGGTATGCGACCTTCGGTTGAATTATTTGTGTGAGAGGTTCAAGTCATGCTAGACTTGGATCAATTTCAGTAACTTCTACTAACGCGCGCCTACGAAAAAACATAGAGAAGGACAAGTGAAGGTTTTGGTTTTGATTGCTGTCGTCCCAAGTTTGAAATGGCTTGTAGTATTGTTTAGAGCTTACGAAATTTCCGTTCGGATTTGTCTTGGAGAAACAGAGGCAGTTTGGTTCGTTATTACATTTAAGAAATTTTTGCATGTGTTTAGAATGTCGTTAGCCTTTGCTAAACAGACGATCATATAAAAAGCACGAAAGTTGCTAGCATGTTTACGAACATATGATCTGTTTCATTTTCAATTATTGTTGAACTGGTTTTACAAACCGTAGAAAGAAATTTTGTCAGGTTAGGTTTATATAATTGTAAGCTTTGTTCCATTTGAACTTGAGATAAATTTCAAGGTATATTTTCGATGTTATAGTTTTTTGTGATGTAGCAACATTTGACAGATGTTTGCCGTAAAAGCAGATGTTTCCGTGCAGCTTTCCTAAAATTCAAATTAAACATTCTTCAATCTTGAAGTTAGCCTTAATTCACAGATAAATTATAAAAACTAAGTATAAAAATTTAAATACACGCTGCGTGCTAATTATGAAACTGTAATCTACCTGATAAGATCTGCCCAGGATAGAAATGATAGTTCAATGCATTGTGTTTACGAATTATTTTGATCAAATATTTAAAACAAGCTTATGTTTAGAGAGCAGTCTTTTGCTTTAAAAAGACAAAATTTTGACTTTGTTATAAACATTATTGTTGAGAATTTTACATGTTAAAAGGTTATGATTTTTTTAAAAGAAAGTTTTTTACTTCAGTAAACAATTAGCTAAACTTTGAGACTTTTAGTTTGGTCAAATGTGATCAAATCTGATAACATAAAGGTAGGATTTTTGGGTAATAAGTTTGTGCCAATATTATATTGGATATACATTTCTTTATTTTTAATACTTTTATAGGACACAAATGGTGTTCTACATTTTTTTATTTAATCTTTGTAATTTCTTACAGGAGTTGCGTCTTATTTCTATAAGACAGGTTTTTGTTAACGAAGGCGATCGTTTTATCTTTGGGTTTCCACGTCCGCCCTTAGAATTGTGCTTTGCTCTTATCGTGATTATCTCAGGACTTGGTGGCGCCTATTTAACTTAGTTTAGCTTTGGTTTACAAACAAAATTTGACTTACCTCCCACTTCTTATTGCTCTACCCAGGAATAGACCCCTAGCTATGTCGGAAGATTTTTGTTCACTGGCGCCCATTTATAAAAATTAAGTTTCCTTGGCGCCTATCAAACAACAACTAAAAAAATTCGTTACACTAGCGCTCACAACGTGGGGCTAGCAAAATAAAAAATCAGTACACTGACGCCTGAAACGTGGGGCCTACACAAAAATACATTGCAATGCTCTTGGACTTATGCAATGCCCCTGCTACTTTTGAACGTTTGATGGAGTCGATACTGCGTGGACTGTTCTGGAAAACATGTCTGGTGTACCTAAACGACGTGATAGTATTAGGCCGGTCTTTTGAAGAACACCTAAAGAACCTAGAGGAGATATTCCAAAGACTACACGGGACAAACCTTACATTGAGCCCCAAGAAGAGTCACCTATTTGCAAAAGAGGTGAAATACCTAAGACATGTCATTTCGGAGACCGGAATAAGAGCCGACCCCGACAAAATAAAAACGGAACAAGAGTGGCCTACACCAGCAGATATACACCAACTACACGGTTTTCTAGGATTGTGCACATATTACCGACGTTTTATACTTGGGTTTGCAAACCTTGTCAAACCGTTAATGAAATTAACCGAAGATGGCCAAGAATATGATTGGAATGACGACTGCCACAGTGCATTTGAACAACTGAAACGGCTACTAGTCACAGCACCAATTTTGAGTTATCCACGGATGGAGGGGAAATTTGTGTTGGATACCGATGCCAGTAGCACAGCTATAGGAAGCGTTCTTTCTCAAGTGCAGTACGGACAAGAAAAAGTTATTGGGTATTTCAGCAAGGTCTTGTCGCGGCCAGAAAAGAACTATTGTGTGACAAGAAGGGAGCTGTTAGCCGTCGTCAAATCCGTAGAGCACTTTTATAAGTACTTATACGGCCGTAAATTCCTGTTGAGATGTTGCACTAAAATGGTTACTGCAGTTTCGAAATCCTGAAGGGCAAGTTGCAAGGTGCATAGAGTGGCTGCAGGAATATGACCTTGACACAGAACATCGTGTAGGAACTAGCCACCGGAATGCAGACGCTCTGTCAAAGAGACCTTGTTCGGTAGACTGAAATCATTGCTCCAAGATGGAAGAGAAAATAGGCGTTATTCATAGAAAGATGGTAACCGATGATACTTGGCAACCCGAAAGAATACGAGAAGATCAGGAAAAAGACGCCGAATTGGGACGTATTATTGAGTGAAAAAGTAGAGGACAACGACCAGCTTGGGAAGAAATTAGTATTTTAAGTAGGAGCCTGAAGGCATACTGGGCACAGTGGGATTCCTTAGTGATTGAAAATAGAATCTTGAAACGACGCCTGGAATGAAGATGGCACTGAGAAACGACTTCAAGTAATAGTGCTGAGAAGCAGAGTGCTGGAAGTGTTGTAGCACTTGCACGATGGTATTTCCGGAGGGCACTTTGGCGCGAAAAGAACTCTCGAAAGAATGAGAGAAGATGTGAAGGAGTGGTGCCGGAAATGTGAGTTGTGTGCCTCTGGAAATCGCCCGGTTACAAAACGGAAAGCCCCAATAAGACAGTATAACGTGGGGAATCCTTTTGAGAGGGTGGCCATTGATATAGTTGGTCCGTTTCCTGAATCAGAGAAAGGAAATAAATATATCTTGGTTGCAATGGATTATTTTACCAAATGGCAGGAAGCGTATGTTATACCTAACGAAGAAGCCGAGACGGTTGCAAATGTACTAGTGACGGAGTTGTTTTGTCGCTTTGGAGCTCCGTTGGAATTACACTCCGATCAAGATCGAAACTTCGAATCAGCGTTGTTTTAAAACGTTTGCCAGCATCTTGGAATTAGTTAGACTAGAACAACGCCACTTCATCCCCAATCGGATGGAATGGTTGAAAGAATGAACAGGACGTTAGGAAAGTACCTAGCCAAAGTTGTCTCTGAACATCAACGAGACTGGGACCAATATTTACATTTGTTCCTACTGGCTTACCGATCTTCGGTACATGACAGCACAGGATACTCGCCCGCTTGCGTATTGTTAGGACGTGAATTGCGGCTACCATGTGATCTTCAGTTTGGATTTAAACCTGGAGAAGAGATCGCAAGTGAAGATTACGTTAGTAAGCTTCGTGAAAGATCAAATAGCATTCACGAAAACGTCCGAAAAAATGTCCAGGCAGCAAGCGATCGAATGAAATCACAATACGACACGAAAGCATAAGAAGGTGGTTATCAACCCCGAGATTTAGTGTGGTTGTACAATCCATATAGAAAGCGTGGATTGTCACCAAAGTTACAAAGACAATGGGAAGGCCCGTTACGAAGTGTTGAAAGGAGTTAATGATGTAGTGTACCGGATCCGAAGATCTCTCCGTGGTAAACCAAAAGTGGTGCACTTTGACCGTTTAACATCTTACGCTGGCAACAACCAGGAAGACTCGAGTAATGAGAATGGTGTTTGAAGAGTTACTAATCGTAAGCCAAATGTAGATTTTGACAGTTTTATGATGGCGTATGATGGGTCCGCTAAGGCGAGATTTGGCGTTGTTGAAAAACAGCATGATCTGTTTAGAGCACCAGAAGAGTATTCCCTTGCACATTGCGTAGCTCAAAATTGGGAAATGTCAAGAAGAATAGCGGTTGTTTTCAAGAAAAAGTTTGGATGTGTGGATGAATTAGTACAACAGCAGCCAACTGTAGGAAAAGCTTTGGTTCTTCAAGATACAAATCGTTATGTTTACTATCTGGTCACCAAAAATTCTTCATGCAGAGACCTAGTTATGGACATCTATGGGAGGCTTTGCTGAACCTTAAGGCTCAGATGATGGAAAATGGAGTAACGAGACTTAGCGGTGCCCAAGCTCGGCTGTGGATTGGATCGCTTAGATTGGAGGATAGTCCAAAATATGCTAGAAGTAGTTTTCCAGGGAACCAACGTCCTGGCCCATGTTTGTTGTTATCAACCGGTTGCCTACCAAGACCAAGAAAAGAGTGTTGACTGTTATTTCCAACGACGCGGTGGATGCACCAGAGGAGATAGCTGCCGATACCGTCACCAGTCATCGAATTGGCGTCAAAATGTATTTACAGTTACGAGACGTAACGGTTTTAAAGAGGGGGCAGGGTTACGAGCTACTATTAGACAACCCGTCAAACACACACAAGCGCTTTAAGCAACGTATATACCACAGATGCCTAGAATTTTCTAGCTTATACCGGAGTATGAATCATCCTTTTATTTCAGGGTATATATAAGACCGCTGATAAATGTAAGAGTTTAGTCTATATCAGAATGTCGAATATAAATTATATCGTGTAAAGTTAAATAGTTAAACTTTTGGAAGTCCAAGAGTAAACATAAATTTATATTATGTGAACGTGTTTAATGTACAGACAGCTACAATACATAAATAGACAAAAGTGCAATTAATAAATAGTAGTGTTTAGTGTTGTTAATAGACCTATGGTTAAGAATTTAGTTTAAGAAGATATTAGTGCTTGTAAATTCATTAGTGTAATAGTGCTTCATTGTTAATTGGATTGAAAACATTTATAAATAAGGCATATACTGTTAATTGAACTTACGAATAGTGAGTAATAAAGACTTTTATTAGTACTTGTTTTAAATTAGTGAAACGTGTTAGTAGTAGCCCGCTACAATATATACGTGTAATTATTAACGTAATAAAAGCTATTACCTCCGGTAAGTTGTAACACCAATGTTACTAGTATTAAAAATTTTGCGAAAGTACTTAAAAACAGATTAAATAAATAAGCTTACATTGATTTTAAAAATCAAAAACTCCAACTCGACTACGTACAATTACGTCACCTCTAGTCGCCCTTTGCCTTACCTGGATTGCGTTCACAGTGATTGCCCGACACGGGTCGGGCATACATTTTTTCGGAAATACCATTCACATCAACTTGAGTTGATTTATCCACGGCGTTCACATCCGTGACGCATAATTCGCCGGACAAACAATTTTTTATCCCACTCATGAGGCGATAAAAATTAACCCGCATGCTCATTCGGAACGTATATGTCAAACTATTTGGATTGTTTGTTGTTGCACAAGACGTTAAATCGCTCAGAACGTTGACCAATAATAGCTGGGAACCGTTTGTGAACGTTATTGGTCAACGTTCTGGGCGATTTAGCGTCCAGTCAACATTTCAGGTTAATATTGGTCGCGAAAATTTTGTGAACATCGAAAGCTGAAATACATAGATATTCGCTTTTTCTTAATTTTGGGGATTTCTTTAACTTGCAAGTCATCGATATAGGGTGTTTGTATTAACCACCACCAGGCACACCTGAGTACTAAAGTTTAAATCAATATCGATTGATCAATTGATTTTTTGTAAATACTGATAGCGACTTAACTGATTAACTTGAATATCTAGCACATCTGGGTCTGCAACAGCAGTAAGTTGTCGGCCAATTAAAAAATGTGCTGGGGTTAGTACGTCATAATCATTAGGATTAGAGGAAAGTGGAGTTAACGATCTTGAATTAAGAATTGACTCAATTTGTGTTAAGACTGTGTATAGTTCTTCAAAGTTTAATGATGTTTCATATAATACATGCCTTATATGATGTTTAATACCTTTTATACCTGCTTCCCAGAGTCCGCCAAAGTTAGGTGCATATGCGGGTACAAACTGCCAATTTACACCTTCATGTAATGCTTTATGATAAATAGTGTTTGAGTTTTGGTTGATAAACTTGTATAATTCATTAAGTGTAGAATTTGCAATTTCATCGGCTTGTCACGACGAGCAACAAATCGTCTGAAAGTGGCAATAAAAGCATCAGTCGATAAATTGGACACGGGCTCAATATGTACAGCCTTCGTACTAAGACAAATAAAAATGCAAATATAACATTTCAAGGATTTGGAGCATCTACCATATGACATTTTTATATTTATTGGGCCTGCATAATCTGTCCCAACAGAATGAAAGGGTGGCATGGTAGCAACTCTTTGAAAAGGTAATTGTCTCGTAATGAGATTGTTATTAGTACTACCGTTAGAACGGCGACATTTTACACAATTTTTTGTAGTTTTCCTGACCAAATTCCTTCCTGAAATAGGTCAATATTTCTTACGGACTATGCTCAATAATAAATTTGGTCCCGGATGGAGCTAAAGCTTATGTAATTCTTCAAATAAGAGTTTGGTAAAGTAATGTTTACCTAAAATGACAATAGGATGCTTTTTCGAAAAGTTTAACTTCGATAACTGCAATCTTCCACCCACTCTCATGATACCTATTAGATCTATGAAGGATGTTAACTGCAATAGTGAGTTTTTAGGATGTAAGCAGTTGCCTTGGATTAATAAATTGTAATCGTCTGGAAATGACTCAATTTGAGCCATTTTGGTAAGAACTACTAATGTATGATTTAATTCTGGAAATATTAGGGGACCAAAATTTCTCCCTGGTTTAGGTTTTAAACAATTGTTTTTAAATCGTAGACACCAAGCAGTCACACGTTTTAGTTTATTGAAAGATGAGAATTTTTTAAACAGTGTATTTTCGCTTTGTAGAGTTTTGTTTAAAAAAGCATAAATTTTCTCTTTTACTTCTGGTATTGGTTCATTCAACTCTAAATTTTCCTTTGGCCAGTGCTCTTCGTGGAGCTGAAGCCAGCTTGGGCCCTGCCACCACAAGGAAAGAGAATGTAATTTAGCTGGCATACAGCCTCGTGAGGCAATGTCTGCTGGGTTGTCGCTTGAATTTATATGATTTCAATTTTCAATATTGGATAGTGTTTGAATGTGGGTTACCCTATTTGCCACAAATACCTTCCATTTATTAGGTTGTGAATTTAAACAAGCAAGTACGATTTGTGAATCCGTCCAATAAAATTCCCTAGCAAAATTAATATTAAGAATTTTCTTGAACCTTTGAGCTAGATCAGTTAGCAATACTGCAGCTAGTAATTCTAGCCTAGGTAATGTTATGGTTTTTATGGGTGCAACTCGCGTCTTGGCTGCTAAAAGCTTGATCGAATGTTCACGATTTTGAGTAACACATCTAAGGTAAATGCATGCCCCGTATCCCCTTTCTGAGGCGTTTGAAAATTCATGGAGCTCAAAGTACAGAGCATTTGACATACATACATACCTCGGAATTGTAATTTTGTTAATAAAGTCTAACTCGTCTTTTAACTTTAACCATTGGGTGTGTAAGTTTGTCGGAATTGATTCGTCCCAACCTAATTTTAGTTGCCACAGTTGTATAACAAACTTAGCTAGTATGATTATAGGTGCTAACATGCCTAATATAGCTGCGCTGTGAGAGCAAGTATAGAATGTATATGTGAGTGACATTTTTTGGAATTGTGAAGGAATACGTAAATCAGAATTTGGATTCCACAGTATGCCAAGCGTTTTGCCAAATTTATTTGAAAGAGAGATAGTATCACTAGAGTAATCTCCAATTTCTTGTATATTGCTCCTGAATTTGCGTAGGACAAACCCGTAATCTTTTAAAATATTTGTTAAATTTTTTTTTAATATTGAATAACGAAACTTCAGATGATGAACCTGTTATGAGATCATTTACATAAAAATCCCTTTGTATAATTGATGATTCCACGGAGTGTGTCAATTTAATTTGCTCGCCTACTTCATATAAGCAACGAACTGCTAAAAATGGAGCACATGTTGTGCCATAAGTTACAGTGTTTAGGTTATAAATTTTGACTTCGTGACTTGGGTCTTCCCGCCACACAATTTTTTGAAATTTTCTATCATCTTCATGGATCCATATCTGCCGATACATTTTCTCTATATCGGCAGTAAATACAAATTTATGAGTACGAAATCTAGCTATTAATGAAAATATATCATCCTGAATAGTAGGACCTGCTAACAATGCTTGATTTACAGGCAAACCTGAAGATGGGTTGCAACTTCCATCAAAAACTACACGACATTTTGTGGTATCGCTAGATTTTTTAAAAACTGCATGATGTGGCAAGAAAAAACAATTATCCTCATTGTTTGATATTGACATGTGGTTTAATGTTAAATATTCTTTCATAAAATCAACATATTCCTCTTTAAGAGCACAGTTACCTTGAAACCTACGTTCTAGCTTATCAAGACGTGTTTTTGAGATACTGTAAGGATCACCTATCATGGCAACATTTTCCTTGAAAGGCAATCTTACCTTAAACTTCCCATCCGACTCTCTCACAGTCGTTTGGACAAAATATGATTCACAAAATATTTCCTCTGAACTTAAACTGCCTGAATTAGAATTAAATTCGTCTACATTCCAAAATCTTTCTAAATTTTCATTCATTTGTTCCATCGATACAAGAGCTATCTGTTTTGCATCAGGGTAACCATAGACATTCCCCGAAACAATCCACCCTAATTTAGTTTTCTGCAAAATGGGAGAATTGGTTTGCTTTATTTGGCCTATACACATCAAATCGTAAAACAATGCTGCTCCAATGAGCATATCCACCGGCCCAGGTTGATAAAACAATAGATCAGACAACTTTATATTAGGATCTATTTTGAAATTTGTAATAGTAGAAGAGTAGAAGGTAATAGGCTTGTTATGTGCGGAATCACAAGACATTGTATAGATGTCGAAAAATTATTTACACAAGATGCAACTTTTACTTGCGTTTTTTGTTGTATACAAGATACACCTTGATCTATGCCTGAAACTGATACATTTATAGCTTCAGATTTTAGATTAAGCAATTTGAATGCCCTTTCAGTGATAAAATGTGATTGCGATGCTGAATCTAAAAGAACTCTCAAGGTAACAACTTGATTATTGGCATTAATTGCATTAACCCTTGCAGTCGATAATAAAACAGTACAATTTGATGACAATTGTGAGGAAAAATTATTAATTATCTCGGATTCGCCTATTGTGGCATTCTGATATTCAGTAGCCGTTTGAACTTCAGACGTACTCGATGTTTGCACCTTTGTTGGTATGTGAATAAGACTATTTTGTTTTCTTTGACAAAGTTTGCATCGTGAAGATTTACATTCAGGTAAAAAATGCCCCAAACGTAAACAATTAAAACAAAGTTTCATACGTTTTACAGCATTTCATCCTTCTGCAGGGCTCAAATCAAGAAAGGCCTTGCAGTTTATAATAGCATGATTGCCCGCACAATTTGGACAAACAATGGTTGTGGTAGTAGAAAAGGATTTAAATGAAATTTCAGCTTTTGGTTTAGTTGTGACACATTTTACAGATTTTGTGTTTCGGGATAATCCTTTTTGACTGTTAAAACTTCTAATATGTTTTGTTTGTTTATCAAAAATTCAATTAATTGTTTTAAAGTGGGCACTGTATTATTTGCATTTTCATTTGAACCGAGCTTGCAATGCCAGTCCTTAGAAGTTTGTACATCAAGTTTGCTGACAATGATTGGCACAATCAGAGCATCCCAACTATCAACCGGTTGCTTTAGAGCATGAAGACATTAAATATTATTTTGAACATCGTCAATGAGACGCCTTAAGCTAATTTGAGAATCTTCAGATATTGGTTTTAATTCTAATAAATTTTGAACATGATTCTCAATGATTCGCCTAGGTTGATTAAAACGTTTTTCAATAGCCTGAAAAGCTATCCTATAATTTTAAATAACAGAGCTTTTGACTATCAGATAACTCTTCATTGTTATGAATTAGTGCTGAAAAAATATCACTAAACTGTTTATATGTGAAAAAACTTTTATCAAAAGTTGGCAATTCTACTCTGGGAAGCTTAATGTTAATTAACTTGTTTGATTTTTCAACAGGACTCTTGCTAGAGGCTGCACTACTAGACTCATGATCCTCAAAATTTTTTGAATCCTTAGAAATAAGATTTCTTGCTTTAGAAATAGCACTGAAATAATTATTTTGAAATGTTTCTCTAGCTAAGAGATTTACATTTAAATCTTCATCAATAGTTTCTATTTCACCCTGAATATCATTAAACTGATCATATAAAATTTTAATTTTTGTTAAACGTTCATTTAAATTTTGAAGATGTGATTCTGATAAATTAGATTCATCTAATGATTGAGTATATTTTGCAAATAAGGTTAATTGACCTGAAAACCCACCACGTTTATTTCTTAATAACTTAAGTTCACTCATCTTTACGAAAGCAAAAGAATGAGTCAATACCTGTTTGTAGGAAAAGGATAGAATTTCTAAGGTATGGGTTCACGGTAACACAGAGGATTACTAACCCCAATCAAATGAGATGCAGATATTTTGTTAGTGCATTCCAACTAGCATCCTTCTCTTTCTTGCCTTGTGGAACTAAATAAATGCCTTGTTGAACAGGTAAGATTATTTGTGTATCTTCTGTCCTTTCTTTTCCTGGTAGAATAACCGCCAATTTGTGAATGTATTGAAATTTTACCATGATGTTGAAAATATAATCTTGCTGTATTTTGGATTGAATAATTTAGCAAATTTCTTCTCCAAATTATAATCCCCCTAAAATGATTAAGTATGCTATTGTAGCATTGATAATTACCCTTATGTGCTTGATGTAGTAAAAAGGGTTGGCTTTGCTGGTGCAATACTTCAAACTTCTTGGAAAAATTTTAATAATTAACCAATATTATTTGTTTTTTGCTAATCCGGCTCGAAGGACCATTTCATGATGAGTAAACTTCTCGACTGTAGTGCAGCTTGTATATGTAGTTACATTAAATAATAATTGAGAGCAGAGAAAACGTCTACTTTATTTGAAGGCTAACAAAACAATGATTCCAGTGTCTGTCTGGTGAGGTAAAATTAGTACAGAGGCGCTACTAGGCGATGTAGCGGTAAAAATTCAAATTTAAAAATAAATAGAAAGCGTTAACATCGATAGCGGAAAAATTTTTGTAAACATCGAAAGTTGAAATACATAGATACTAGCTTTTTTTCTCATTTTTGGGGAATTTTTTAACGTACAAGTCATTGCTATAGGGTGTTTGTATTAACCACCACCAGGCACACACGAGTGCAAAATTTCAAATTAATATCCATGGCGGAAAATAATTTTGTAAACATCCAAATTTGAAATACACAGATATTAGCTTTTTTTCTCAATTTTAGGAAATTCTTTAATATTCAAGTCATCGCTATAGGGTGCTTGTATTAACTACCACCAGGCACACCCGACTACAAAATTTCAGTCAAAATCAATCGCGTAAAATAGTTTTGCAAACATCGAAAATTGAAATACATAGATATTCGCTTTTTTTCAATTTTGGGGAATTCCTTAACGTGCAGTTATCGCTATAGGGTGTTTGTATTAACCACCACCAGGCACACACAAGTGCAAAATTTCAGCTTAATATCGATCACGGAAAATAGTTTAGTAAACAACGAAAGTTGAAATACATAGAGATTCGCTTTTTTTCTCAATTTTGGGGAATTATTTAACATGCAAGTCATCGCTATAGGGCGTTTGTATTAACCACTATTTACTTCAGACATATGCCTGTCCTACCACGCTAAAATTTTAGGACAGAGGGATATAAGCTAAATGCGGTGTCACTATCAGGTTTTTGAAGAATATGATTTTTTCTGAAAAGAAACAACTAGAATTATGTCCGAGTTGGAACTTTGTTAACCAATATAAATCTTAATTAAAATAATATAATTGCAGTAAAACTTGTTAATGAACGAAACATTAAATGTTGTACTGGACTTGAAAGCTAATCCTTAAATTCACCATTTAGAGAAAATTGGGAACAAAGTTTTAAACTATTACATAAAATGATTTATTTACATCTACATTGTTTATTTTCTGAATATAATAAAATTTGGTGTATCCAGCCTGGCTTGATTATGCCAAATTTTGTTTCTTTAATGTATATGTGACGAAAGTTGTAATTCATCTTTATTTTTTGTCATTGTATCGATTTTGTCCAATGTAATGTTTAATATAATTCTTTTTATGTACCAAATTCTCATGTGTAAGACTAGACTTTTTAATTTTAGTATCTTAAATAAACAAAGAAATGTGAATTATGTATTTATTAATTGTATACTATTGTATATTAGGTAAATTAAATTTGAGGCATAACCTTGCTTAAGTGAGTAAAGAGACGGTGTCTACACAGAAACGGAATATTTGGGACACCCGTATTGTTACCGGTGAAAAGTTCCCCAAGTGGATAATGTGCTTAGCTACAGCTACATAATTTTCATTTTAACAAACTTGAACTTGTGCAATTTATTCCGATGATTCTCCTACGAATATAATTTGTGCTTGAAGGCAATTACTCTCAACTAAATTCTTGTGCAAAACAGTTTGCCCATTTGGTCTCGTTTAATAATTAAACAACCATACTGTTCATACAAAATAAAAATCTCTTACAAAAATTAAGCACTTATGAATGTATGACATTGCTGTTGATATTCTTTTATCCTAAGAATACTAAAAACTTAGTGTCCAGAGTTTTGAAACAAAAATGCAAAACAGAAAGAAGTCTGTTACTAAAATATAGCAGATTAATTTATCGAAGTACGTCTTACTTGGCATGCTCTTTTTTAAAGGTAACAAATGCATAAAATGTACCTTACATGATAGCGTATTCTAAACGTTCAACATGATGCGAAAATTAACAAAACTCAAGTTTTACAAAGATGATCGAACACAAAGTTAAGCACGCAGCAAAAATGATGAGAAACAAGATATACTAAATACAGACACTGGACAGTGGTGCGATTGATTTTTTAGAACTTGATGGTTAACCAAATCTTGCTTAAATAAAATTAAGATTTGAACTAGTACGCTTTTAAAATTCAGGAAATGTTCTAAAATTATATTATATAAACGTAGCTTTAGCATGAAATATGGTAGATTATATATCAGAGCTCTTGATGTAATACACCAGTCGTCAAATATACTACCTGTGGTCATCCTATACGCACTTTTCCTATAATCCTCCAAAAATTACAAAGTTAACATATCTACCAGACAGTTGGTGGAATTATTTAAAACTCGTTAAAAATTAGCAGTATCATTCCCAAAAAGCAAATTTTATGTATAACAATAAGCGAACTTGAACAGATTCATTTAAACAAAACTCCTCATTTTCACATTATTTATTTCCTGGTTTAACCGTTGATTGAGATAGAAGCTTCTTAAACGTTTTAGGAGATTTCCTCTAACATGCCTACGTGTGCTATAATATTTTATAAGCTGTAAAGCATATAACTGATTTTATTTTGTAAACGAACTAACCTAACCTTGAAAAACATTTTTCTCTGTCAAGTGATTAAACAAAGAGCCACAGTTACGGTCACAAACGGTTCCCAGCTGTTATTGGGCACTTTAACGTCTTGTTCCGAAATGTTGCATTCGTGTGTGCCTGGCGGTGGTTATTACAAATACCGTATAGTTTTAGAACTTTCGATTTTCTTAAAAGTAAACAAAATTAAATATGTATATTTAAATATGTATATTTAATTTTCCGTAGTTTGGCGCCCAATCAAAACTATCTTCCGTCGCATTTAGGAACCTGAAATTTTACATTCGTCTTTACTAAATTTTTTTAGCGTTAGAATTTAATTCGTATTATTGTTCGGTGTTTGTTATATTTTCCTGCAGGTTACTCTAAAAAATAATAAAAACCACATTTCTGGAATGTGATCTGCAGCATATCATTCTGATTCATTTGTTTTTAGTAGTTACTCTTGGAATGAATTCTATTATATATGTGCCTGAACCTATAAATATAATTTAATATTTATGCTAATGATTGTTTTTTTTGTATTGGGATTGCGATTCGAGTAAGTAGAATATAGTAATCGTAATTTATGCCTTTCGCCTTATTCTTTCTTCACGTCATTTCATGCATGCCGGTCATACATAACTCATCGCCGGAAAAGTAATCGCTAACTTCATACAAATAAGTTCAGTTCATAAGTATTTGTTATTCTTTGTTCTTCTATTAGCATCTTATCGGGATGTGGGAAAGCATTGATCTAAGCTTTAATTTCACTAAAATGCTATACAAAAGGAACTACATAGTTTGGTTAATAAAAAAATACATCAAAACTTGGAAAAAGTGTTTGCATATTAATATTGTGGTTTTATCGCACTTTTAAGATTCATTCGTAATACTTATTTATTGTAGGTGATTATGACACAGCGCATAGAAAGTTGAAATTGTGTGAAAACACATCAGATATTCCCAGTGATTTGGATACTGCAGAGATTTATTCAAACTCGAAACGTATTAGGCGTCCGAGACGTAGAATACTAGACACTGATAATTCTGATAGTGAAAACGAGCAATCATTAATAAAAATTTCTCGACCACTTTGAGTTAGTGTAAATTTAAGTACGTGTTGTTATTTATCATTCCTATAATATTTAATAATATGTTTCTTATTGCAGTTTCTTCGAAAGCCGCGAGTAGAAATTTTATAGGACCGCTGGCAACACAGTCTAAATTTGAATGTAGAACCAAGTTTGTTGTTGCAAACAAGTAGTTGTAATCAAACTTTAGTTAAATCTTACTGGTATTACTTCAAGACCAATTGGAAAATAATTTTTTCAAGACCAACTTCAGATTGGTGAAGGTATATTACATGTTATCTACCAACACTTGTTCCGACCTATACATTTTAGTTTCATTGTTGATCACTCAAGACTCGTGAATAAATTTGACTACCAAATCATATACAGAAAGTTGTTCGCTCACTAGCACGCCATGTGCTAGTGTTTATCTGGATAGCAAATTTGATAACAGAACTCAATTGCAGTATACACCATTCAGAAATTTTTCTGAACCTTCTTTTATCTCCAACAATGAGGAGATCATACTTAGTGGTGGTATGCACATGTTATTATAACAATTCCTGAATTGTAGTTTTTTGTTTTAGTGTTCAAACATCAGTTTTGGAAAATATTAGTTGAACTACACTAGCAGAACAAGCAAATCTTAGGAAATCTGAAATTTCCAAAAACTCTCCAGAAATACCATCAGATATTCCAGTGCAGTTACTTTTAGGTACCTTTGATGATGTGCAAACCTTAAATTCATATTTATTACAAGATAACCAGAACGGAATAGGCTTGGTGAGAATGTTTTTGTTTTTTAATTTATACATTATTTTAAATTTTCCAGTTTTTATATTTGTCAAGTTTGGGTGGAAGAGATCTTGTTACATAGACTAACGAGATATTAAAGTTTATTTTAAGTGATATAATATCCTCCAAATTTTTGTTTCACGGGAGTCGTGTTAAAAATTGCAAAAGCGGTAAAAAGGACTACACCTGGTTCGACCAACAAAATTAGTTGAAGATGCTCTAAAGGTTTGACTCGAGCATGCACCCAAATACTTAGAAGGTGCTTTTGCCAAAACGTAGGACTTGTTCTTTGCATATATTATTTTTATACAATTATTTTTTGAGTTCTAATATCAGTAGTCTTCTTTCATTTGCATACATTTTAGATTTTATATCACTCAAGGCGCAATTCACAAACTAACATTTTGCCAAATCAAATAGTGTAAAATATTTTGTTTATAGTTTTATAAAAAAATTAAGTTTTGGTGCTTTAATAATCAATACATAGTTATACATAATTTTGCATTATTTATGGCAATCATCAATTGTACAGAAGGATAAATCAATATTTTTAAAATACAAGTGAAGAAATTTGTAACCAAGAAACAAGTCAGTTCTTCACTGGCAATTCCTAAAGAAAGCAGTCAAGCTATTTGTGAAAATTCTGAATATGATATTTCTATAGTTGGTAATCACGTGACAACCCGGGCAGCAGCAGGATCTTCACGTGAAATTCTGTGTCACTAATTACGTC
The DNA here is from genome assembly GCA_036346225.1 of Platerodrilus igneus. NCBI lineage: Eukaryota > Metazoa > Arthropoda > Insecta > Coleoptera > Lycidae > Platerodrilus > Platerodrilus igneus. The sequence goes on from JARFIW010001145.1 coordinate 1,616,429, forward strand.
GAAATCACCAACTATATGACGTAATTTTCACGTAATAATGACGGTTAATATGTCACATCGAAATGACGTCATTCTATGACGCCTATATAACGTCATTTTATGACGCCTATATAACGTCATTTTATGACGCCTATATGACGTCTATAAAACGTGACATGTGACGTTCCAAAAGACCTATTAATGACATACTTTTAACCTGAAAAAGTATGAGGGGGGGTATTCCTTTTTACATTTTTATTCAATACTTTATACACAAATCAGTAATAGTCATATGGTACAGTCCACTTTCAAGAAAGGTACACCTATATTTGCACATATTATTTACAAACTAAGTGTAATTACACAAATAACATAAAAACACAAAACACACGATATCTGTATCAAAGTTGGATAAATATAAAGCAAAATAAAACAAAAAATTCTGGATAGGCGTAATATATAAGTTGTGAACCCATTACGAGTATCACATAACCATATAAATTCTTGCTACCATAACGTGTCATGCCTCATGCGCTTGTGTGAAGAAGTGGTATAGCAACCAAATCATTATTACTTGGCAGAAGTAAACATTTTCTCTTTATATCTTTTAAAGACCAAAAGCTTAAGGATCTTGACAAGTTGTAAACTTTACGAATATTTAAATACTGACGTGAATTAAAGGGATATTCATAAAACGATGAATACCGTTCAAATTGTCTTCCTATAATTACAGTTTCACCTGTCGCCTCCTTTACAATATTTTCAACCTGGATTACAGCTTCCGCTGTAAAGCAATATGAGTCTGCTCTTAAATATGAATTAATACTGAGCATATAATGATCGAGCATTACTTTTTTAAATTGTTTGCCAGAAATATTAGGAATGAGAGGCCCTATAACATGCTTTATTTCATGATTGATGTGATTACTTCCATCCAGAATCCTTTCATTAGGAGAAACAAATTGTATTTCACACAACCTACGATAGATTTGTTGTAACGGTTTTGAAGGAGACTCAACCAATATATTTTATTGACCTAAAAAGTTTTCAAAAGGAAACGCGGAAAAAGTATCCAAAGGTACGTAGCGTAAAGAATCCTTGCTAAGGTGACTTAAAACATGAACATTGTAGATCAAAAAATCTGCCCCGTATAACTTTTCAGAATGTTTAATAAATGTCATCAACAACTTGGAAACCAATTCACATTTATTTAAATCATTTTCAACTTTAAGGGATGCAAGCAGAGCTATTCCGCAATGAAATAATAAGAAATGTTGATAAATAGCAATATCAATAATTTCATACAAAACAACAATGCCGGTATACAACAAAAATGTTCTAAACTCTGTTGCCTTAAAGCGTTGTAGTTCGCTTAGAGATCTAGGTTTGCGATTAATGTCCTTAGATATGTAGCCTTTTAAGGCTATTAATCTTTGAGATATTGTATTAACTTGTGTGCTTGACAATCTAACCGATAATTTTCCACCAACCCAACAATTTAATAGTTTGCGCATTATACCAAGGCAAACATTATGCATATAGTCCGTAGGAAAATTGTTAACCATACCTATAGGCAACTCTAATAAAGGAGAATCTTCCACATCAAGATGATGATCATCGTCTAATTTCAAGCGAATTGATTTGTCTGTTCTTTCAGTAGATGTTAAACCTTTTAATATTACCCGACCGTTAATATATTCACCAACCTCCATACATTTACCACAACAAGAATACCCTCCAGGTGGTTTTATACATTTAATAAATGCCTTTGCTGGGGCATCACATATAAAGCTGTGTATTTCGATAGAATATTTCCTGTTTTGAAATTGAACATTATTTTTTAAGCTGTTAAATTCACATACAAAATCTTTTAGGAATAAACTAACTGGTTTTGGTTTTGTTGGGCCACAGTATATACCAATTACAAATGGTTTGCTATTACAATTAATAACAAGACCTAAAATTGGCCATAGGTGAATATTTGAACTTTTAAACAAAGGGAGGCCATCAACATTAAAACTGATTTTTAAAATGTTGCTAGAAGGTTGATTTTTTTGTAGAAATTTTTGTAGTGCAATAGATAATAGATGTACATATTCACCGTCACCTATTTCCTTTAATTTAAACAATGTAAGTGTTTGTAACAAGGTTCTACTATCCAAAGGCAATTGTGGATGATAGGACACTAAAATGTTTAATAAACTATTAAGGGCTTTGTGAGTTACATGTTCCGATACAGCTCACTGTCTTAGTTTTATCAAAAGGTTGTCTTCTGTGATTATAAAATTATCGGTCACATGAAGTGTATCTTTTTCAATAAATACAGCAACCTCAACGGAGGACAATTCACATTCAGAAAATTTTAATGAATCATATGAGGAAGAGTTAGAATCAGATAAATCCAATAAATATTTATCATCAAAATTATTAGATTGATTGACTGATTTGTCGTTTATTCCATTTATATTGGAATTACTTTGATCCTGACCATTTTGTAGATTAATTTGAAATTGATTTTGTGTAAACTTTACCTCGTTTTCTACCCTCCTATAAAACTGACGCTTTGAAATAAATTCTTTATGCTTAAATTTACCCCTTTTAGACATTTTTAAATTTTATACAGATACCGTATGTCAGGTAAAAGCAAAATAAACAAGATACGATTTTATGATCTTAACCACAACGTTCACATACATACATATTAACTAAAACTCAAATCTACAAATATAAGAACTTCTTATAACAATATTAATAAATGTAATCAACTTCTTTAAATGTTTACACTGTTTGTCGTCTGTTCTGAGTCTGGCGAGCATTTATAATTCTTTTTGGTGCATGTTTTAACCATACTTTAATAAAACCATTAACCTGATTCTCATTTGTATCAGGAGAACTGGTCAGACTTGCCTCTATATAAAGAATTATATTTAAAGCAACTTTTACCAATTTAAATAATACGTACGAATAACAACTTTCTTCAACTGTAGCTCTGCAAATGGTTTCTTCTGCTTGCGTGGGCCCAAAAAGCTATATTGAAGAGCCAGTTTGTTTGACATAAGATTTTTTAATATAGTGTTAGTTTTTGAAGTCAGGTCTCTACCACCGATAGTCGCAAAATAGGATGCCTAAAAATAAATACGTCTGCATATTTTATCGTTTACATACAGGTTATAATTACCACAGCAGATAAATTGCCTATATCATTTAGATATTCTTCTATTAAATAAAGATCGGTAGCACTAGCAATAGGTAATGTAACTGGAAAGTCAACTAGGAGACTGAGAGGCAAGTCTGTACAAGAAGTTTGTCTAGCCTTTAATAATTTTATAATTTCTGTATTTTGGTGCTTAATATGTATCAATGTGGACAGGAGTTTATCAGCAATATCTAAAATAAAATACAATAAAGCAGTGTGTCATAGAATTTATAATAATTACCATTATCAATCTGCTTTAGAATATTTAGCGATATAGATACACTCGACGAAGATGTATTACATCGAGATACAGAAGGAGACACACGTTGAGCGAGACTAAGACAAGATGAATTAACAAAGCTTGCAGCTTGATTTGTTTGTAGAATGTTTTTCTTATCATAAGCCTGAGTTAAAAAGGGTAGTGACTGAATCATCGGTGTCGGCAACAATTCTAACTAAAATTGATGAAATAAAATCTAAATTAAACATGGATATTTTTACCACAAAAATTATTATCTATTTCTTGTGTTGCATTTGCATTACTTAAAAGTGTAGTAATTCCCTTTACTATAGGTGGTAATACAAGATGAGTTGAGAGAACTTCTTCGTCACTACTATCTAGAATTCGTCTACGCTTCTTCAAAGGATTATCTGTTTCGGTTGGAACATCAGATTCAGATTCAGCCCGTTTAAGCTTCTGCCATGCCTTGGAATAATTATCTACAAGAAATAAACACATGATTTCTGACAATATTTACAAGACAATTTACCTTCTTCAAAATAAATTCTACAAATTGGATACACTTCCCAAGTCTTATTATCATCTGGATTTGGTGCTTCGCCACGTTTTACCGCCCTGTCAAATCGGCTTTGTTGAAACTTGCGAATATATAAAATATAAAAATAATGAAAAACTGTCAGTTTCGCTAATAATTTTTTAAGACACAATAGTTTTTATTAAATACATTACAACGAGGATGGTTTAATAAAACCCATTTATTTTGACGTCGCATTGACGTCAGCGAACGTGGCCTATACACCTCTAAAAAGATGGTAACCTTTTTAAATCAGGCTTATGATAAGAAAAACATTCTACAAACAAATCAAGCTGCAAGCTTTGTTAATTCATCTTGTCTTAGTCTCGCTCAACGTGTGTCTCCTTCTGTATCTCGATGTAATACATCTTCGTCGAGTGTATCTACATCGCTAAATATTCTAAAGCAGATTGATAATGGTAATTATTATAAATTCTATGACACACTGCTTTATTGTATTTTATTTTAGATACTGCTGATAAACTCCTGTCCACATTGATACATATTAAGCACCAAAATACAGAAATTATAAAATTATTAAAGGCTAGACAAACTTCTTGTACAGACTTGCCTCTCAGTTTCCTAGTTGACTTTCCAGTTACATTACCTATTGCTAGTGCTACCGATCTTTATTTAATAGAAGAATATCTAAATGATATAGGCAATTTATCTGCTGTGGTAATTATAACCTGTATGTAAACGATAAAATATGCAGACGTATTTATTTTTAGGCATCCTATTTTGCGACTATCGGTGGTAGAGACCTGACTTCAAAAACTAACACTATATTAAAAAATCTTATGTCAAACAAACTGGCTCTTCAATAAAGCTTTTTGGGCACACGCAAGCAGAAGAAACCATTTGCAGAGCTACAGTTGAAGAAAGTTGTTATTCGTACGTATTATTTAAATTGGTAAAAGTTGCTTTAAATATAATTCTTTATATAGAGGCAAGTCTGACCAGTTCTCCTGATACAAATGAGAATCAGGTTAATGGTTTTATTAAAGTATGGTTAAAACATGCACCAAAAAGAATTATAAATGCTCGCCAGACTCAGAACAGACGACAAACTGTGTTAACATTTAAAGAAGTTGATTACATTTATTAATATTGTTATAAGAAGTTCTTATATTTGTAGATTTGAGTTTTAGTTAATATGTATGTATGTGAACGTCGTGGTTAAGATCATAAAATCGTATCTTGTTTATTTTGCTTTTACCCGACATACCGTATCTGTATAAAATTTAAAAATGTCTAAAAGGGGTAAATTTAAGCATAAAGAATTTATTTCAAAGCGTCAGTTTTATAGGAGGGTAGAAAACGAGGTAAAGTTTACACAAAATCAATTTCAAATTAATCTACAAAATGGTCAGGATTAAAGTAATTCCAATATAAATGGAATAAACGACAAATCAGTCAATCAATCTAATAATTTTGATGATAAATATTTATTGGATTTATCTGATTCTAACTTTTCCTCATATGATTCATTAAAATTTTCTGAATATGAATTGTCCTCCGTTGAGGTTGCTGTATTTATTGAAAAAGATACACTTCATGTGACCGATAATTTTATAATCACAGAAGACAACCTTTTGATAAAACTAAGACAGTGGGCTGTATCGGAACATGTAACTCACAAAGCCCTTAATAGTTTATTAAACATTTTAGTGTCCTATCATCCACAATTGCCTTTGGATTTTAGAACCTTGCTACAAACACCTACATTGCTTAAATTAAAGAAAATAGGTAACGGTGAATATGTACATCTATTATCTATTGCAATACAAAAATTTCTACAAAAAAATCAACCTTCTGGCAACATTTTAAAAATCTTGTTATTAATTGTAATAGCAAACCATTTGTAATTGGTATATACTGTGGCCCAACAAAACCAAAACCAGTTAGTTTATCCCTAAAGGATTTTGTATGTGAATTTAACAGCTTAAAAAATAATGTTCAATTTCAAAACAGGAAATATTCTATCGAAATACACAGCTTTATATGTGATGCCCCAGCAAAGGCATTTATTAAATGTATAAAACCACCTGGAGGGTATTCTTGTTGTGGTAAATGTATGGAGGTTGGTGAATATATTAACGGTCGGGTAATATTAAAAGGTTTAACATCTACTGAAAGAACAGACAAATCAATTCGCTTGAAATTAGACGATGATCATCATCTTGATGTGGAAGATTCTCCTTTATTAGAGTTGCCTATAGGTATGGTTAACAATTTTCCTACGGACTATATGCATAATGTTTGCCTTGGTATAATGCGCAAACTATTAAATTGTTGGGTTGGTGGAAAATTATCGGTTAGATTGTCAGGCACACAAGTTAATACAATATCTCAAAGATTAATAGCCTTAAAAGGCTACATATCTAAGGACATTAATCGTAAACCTAGATCTCTAAGCGAACTACAACGCTTTAAGGCAACAGAGTTTAGAACATTTTTGTTGTATACCGGCATTGTTGTTTTGTATGAAATTATTGATATTGCTATTTATCAACATTTCTTATTATTTCATTGCGGAATAGCTCTGCTTGCATCCCTTAAAGTTGAAAATGATTTAAATAAATGTGAATTGGTTTCCAAGTTGTTGATGACATTTATTAAACATTCTGAAAAGTTATACGGGGCAGATTTTTTGATCTACAATGTTCATGTTTTAAGTCACCTTAGCAAGGATTCTTTACGCTACGTACCTTTGGATACTTTTTCCGCGTTTCCTTTTGAAAACTTTTTAGGTCAATTAAAAATATTGGTTAAGTCTCCTTCAAAACCGTTACAACAAATCTGTCGTAGGTTGTGTGAAATACAATTTGCTTCTCCTAATGAAAGGATTCTGGATGGAAATAATCACATCAATTATGAAATAAAGCATGTTTTAGGGCCTCTCATTCCTAATATTTCTGGCAAACAATTTAAAAAAGTAATGCTCGATCATTATATGCTCAGTATTAATTCATATTTAAGAGCAGACTCATATTGCTTTATAGCGGGAGCTGTAATCCAGGTTGAAAATATTGTAAAGGAGGCGACAGGTGAAACTGTAATTATAGGAAGACAATTTGAACGGTATTCATCGTTTTATGAATATCCCTTTAATTCACGTCAGTATTTAAATATTCGTAAAGTTTACAACTTGTCAAGATCCTTAAGCTTATGGTCTTTAAAAGATATAAAGGGAAAATGTTTACTTCTGCCAAGTAATAATGATTTGGTTGCTATACCACTTCTTCTCACAACCGCATGTCACGTTATGGTAGCAAGAATTTATATGGTAATGTGGTACTGGTAATGAGTTCATAACTTATATATTACGCATATCCAGAATTTTTTGTTTTATTTTGCTTTATATTTATCCAACTTTAATACAGATATCGTGTGTTTTGTGTTTTTATGTTATTTGTGTAATTACACTTAGTTTGTAAATAATATGTGCAAATATAGGTGTACCTTTCTTGAAAATAGACTGTACCATATGACTATTACTGATTTGTATATAAAGTATTGAATAAAAATGTAAAAAGGAATACCTCCCCCATACTTTTTCAGGTTAAAAGTATGTCATTAATAGATCTTTTGGAACGTCACATGTCACGTTTTATAGACGTCATATAGGCGTCATAAAATGACGTTATATAGGCGTCATAAAATGACGTCATATAGGCGTCATAAAATGACGTCATTTCGATGTGACATATTACCGTCATTATCACGTGAAAATTACGTCATATAGTTGGTGATTTCGACGTAATTAGTGACCCAGATTTCACTTGAAAATGACGTCATGCTGCTGCCTAGGTATCTGTTTCGGTTGAAACATCAGATTCAGATTCAGCCCGTTTAAGCTTCTGCCATGCCTTGGAATAATTATGTACAAGAAATAAACACATTATTTCTGACAATATTTACAAGACAATTTACCTTCTTCAAAATAAATTCTACAAATTGGATGCACTTCCCAAGTCTTATTATCGTCTGGATTTGGTGCTTCGCCACGTTTTACTGTTCTGTCAAATTGGCTTTGTTGTTTGTAGGAACGCCACCATTCTTGTTTCTTTCGAGGGGTAAGCCAAGTTGAATGGATTAAAGTTAATTCTCCTCCACCAACACCATCTTCCATAAACTCCACTCCGATATATGCCATGTGTACAAATTACATATTTTTCTACTTAAATATACACAGTCCGCTTTACTACGATACCACAGGAGCAGCCATTATATACAAGTATCACGTGCCAACGTCTACGCTATTTAATTGGAAGATGTACAATAGTGACAATGACCACAAATTATACTCTTAGAGCACGGCGCATATATTGAAGAGTGAAAAATACGGATGTATTTTTGTTATGTTAGACAGAAACAAATTGCAAGTGAACTCTACGACGGCGAGGTATATCAAGTTCAACGTCCATCTGATATACTTAGTTGAAACTTGCGAATATATAAAATATAAAAATAATGAAAAACTGTCAGTTTCGCCAACGGCCTAAGACAATACTTATAATAATATAATGTAATAATTTTTTAAGACACAATAGTTTTTATTAAATACATTACAACGAGGATGGTTTAATACAACCCATTTATTTTGACGTCGCATTGACGTCAGCGCACGTGGCCTATACACCTCTAAAAAGATGGTAACAATATGACGTCATTTATACGTAACAATTTTGTCGCTTGGAGACCGTCGACGTGTACCACCAAATACTCACGTGAAATTGACGAGATATGACGTCAGCCTGCTACTTGGGAATTAATGAAGTTCAGAGTTTAACTAACAATTTTTATAATTCTACAATCTTTAATATTCTTCCCAGTGGAACTTTTGTTCTAACACTAACAAAACTGAAACACAGAATGAAAATTATCATCTTCGTTTGCAGTTAAGATGCTGAGCAATCTCAAACCATATTTCACATGGAGCTGTAACTGAATTATTGCATGTTCTTCATCCAATTCATTCCAACTTGCCTTTAGATTGTCGTACATTATTAGCTACTCCAACACACTTTGACAGCACAATTTTGGAAACTAAAGAGTATTGCCACCTGGGACTAAAAAATGCCTTGGAATTATCTTTATCAAACTATGAAGACATTTTAGATTCTGTAATTAAAATAAGTTTTAATGTTGATAGCTTGCCATTGTTTCATAGTGCAAATACACAGATATGCCCAATTCTAGGACAAGTTAAAAATGTAGGAATTTTCTGTGGTAACTCGAAACCAAAACCATTGCATTAGTATTTAAAAAACTTTTTAGATGCAATGAAAATGTCATTAAATAAAGGTTTAAAACATATCTCAAATCATTATAACATTGAAATTCACAGTTTTGTATGCGATGCTCTGGCAAGATCTTTTTTGAAATGTATTAAACCTCACACAGGATATTCGGCATGTGAAAAATGCTATGAACCGGGAGACTATGTTAATGGGAAAGTGGTTTAAAAGGGACTCGTGCTTCTGGAAGGACATAATTCGTTTTCTTTGCAACTAGATGACGATCATCATATTGGGGTGTCACCAATTTCGCAACTACCCATTGGATAACATGTATAATGTATGCTTAGGAGTTGTGAGAAGGTTGCTTTATACTTTGCTTAGTGGTAGTTTGGATGTTCGATTACGTAGTCGATTAACTATGATAATCTCTGATCATTTAATATAATTAAGAGCTTACTAGAATTGGCCTGATGGAAAGCCTTGGAATTTCGCACACTCCTATTATATGTGGGTACAATAATATTTAAGGATATTAATATGGCAGGGTACGAACATTTTTTATTGCTGCATTTTGTTATCGCAATTCTTATTAGTAAATCAGATATTACTCAGTATGGTTGTAAAACTGCTGGAAATTTTTTAAACTTATTTGTGAATCATTGCAAGAATATTTACGGAATTCCATTCCTCGTTTATAATGTACATATGTCATTTGAGTGATGATGCTGAACATTATGGTTCTTTAGACACTTTTTCAGTCATTTGAGAACTGCTTAGGGTGACTTAAGCAGTTATTAAAAGGGCCTCACAGACCATTAAAACAACTTTGTCGCGGTTTAGCTGAAGCTATTCTTATTTCTACCGCCTAAACTATAGTACCTGAAAAAGTAGTTTTTAAAAATGAACATCATTTGGGATCTCTGTCTTACAATGTATTGTACCATAAACAATTTAAAACTGTGATTTTTGATAATGGGCATTTTTCTATCAACGATCATCCTAAGGCAGACTCATACTGCATGATTGCAGACCATTCTGTTTTACAAATACAAAATATTCTTGTTGATTTAAAAAGCAACTTTGTAGTAATTGCAAGAAATTTTTATTATATGAGTCATTATATAAATATCTTTGGAATCTAAATGTCTTCAAATATATGTAGTGAGGAACTTAGCAAATGAAATTATTGTAGTGCCGTTAAATGAAAATCAAAGCTGGGTATCAATTCCATTAGCCCATAATTTATAATTTACTTTTTTAAACATATTATTAATTTTCATTTATAACTTACATAATTTAACTAATTACATTTGATTACACGTCATAGCGGAAATACATGCAATTTTGCAAATTAAGTTTGAATTGAGTTACATTCATGAAAATCGTAGAAAAAGACTACAAAATTTAAAGAATTTGAGTTATTGTAGATAATTCGAAGTTGGACTGCTAAACCCTACCAGAGCTAAAACTTTTTAAAAATTCTATTTAACAGCAAATACCAAATCTTCCACATATGTATAGGCAAGTACTCAATTTACCACTTTCATTAATGTAAATCTGATCCATTGGATGCTTTTAATTTATAGTACAAGATATCTGTTAATTGTAAACTACATACATTTTGTATGTGTATCTAAAAATGCATGGTATGTGTTATTTTAAAACTATCAATATATGAATTATATAATCTATATTAATATTTGGCGAAATGTTAATTTTTAAGGATTCATGTTTCGTTGCCTTTTCACACCTTTTCAAATAAAAATAATTTTTTAAAAGAATGTCGCGGTTAGGTGTTGATTTTCTGTTTTTAATTTTGACTTTTCTCAGTGATAATTATAAAAACTAATTTTGAAATATTTTTAAAACGTACCTTTAATGTAGGTGACGTCTTGGAAGAATATCGACTTTGATTTTCAAACCTAATTAATAATAAACTTTGCATGTTTTCTAAATTATAATTTTATAAAAATGTGTCCGTCATTCTAAGATATTTTTATAAAATTTTTAATTAGAAGAAGTGAGAAGGTTATTAATAAGTTTGAAAACGGAAGTCTTTATTTCTTCTGAAACATCACAAACATTTTAAAATATTTGATAATCAGTCTTTATAACTATATAATTTGGAATCGAAAAACAGCAGATTCGATACCTAACAGTGACATTTTCTTAAAAAATATTTAATTTTATTTTGAGAGGCGCAAAATCAACAAACTTATAAAAACATTGCAATCTGTATTCAAAACAAATAGAATACAATTGTGTGTGTGAAGTAGTGTTTGAATGTATGCTGCTTTGTTATTTGTTAGGGAATATTGTACATTTTGCATTAGTATTTTGGGAAATATGGATTTATATAATAATGTATTATAATCATACTAGAGTAGTTATTTTTTGAAAGTGGTTGTAAGGTCTTGGTCTGTAAATCCAAAGAACATTTGTTTATTACTATGCAATTTAAAGTGATAATTAATTAATCTTTAAATTTTGTCAATTTGTGGTTTTCCTTTTGAACAATATTTAATAGTTATTAAGAATTTTTTTTTAATTTAAATGATATGGCACTAATAGTAGATCAACTTACAATTATGCAATATTTATTTTTCAAGCATTTGTCTGAATTTTTGATGCTGATCAGTTTAACTGATTTGCTGTAATGTAATATAAATGTACCTTCATTATGTATTGTTCATTATGGGCTCTCTCAGACTTGGGACATTCCTGATGTTTTTTATTGCTTGTAATATTTTCAGAATGTAAACTGCATATTTAATCTATATAATAAAATTTTATTTTGAAATTTATATTATTTTTGTTTTAAATTTATTTCCATAATTATCAATATAATAATTTTGGTTGATTGCATTCATTTCATACATTATGTGCATAAGTTTGTGGTTGTGTATTCAGTTGTTTAGCTCTACATTCCCAAATTATCTGTGCACATTGTTTATAATTTAAAATCTTATATTTCTTAATTGTGTAAACACCAAGTTAGGTTAGTACCAATTAGGTGTTCCCTTTTTTTTCAAATATTTATTGACTAATATCATTAACATTAAATTTTAGATCTTTCCATTTTATTCGATGTCGGATGTGAACATTGCCTTTTGTTAATATTAATAATTTTTATGCCCCCGTAGAAGAGCTGCATATTTGAATGGTGTATATTCTACTATGTAGCTTTTAGTTTAGTTTTTAAACTTTGAAAATCGTTTTTCCCTGATTTGGTTAAGACGCTCCATTTTGTACTTTGTTAGTTAATTTAATTTTTATCTTGCAGAACGCTTCTAAACATAATATGTTCATATTTGATAGTAGTGCCTGAGGATGAACCCTGGGTTTGAAACCGTAGCTTTTACAGTAATAATTTCGGATTAAATAGAAATTTTTTCATAGTAAGATTATGCGCATTATATCTTTTGTTTGTCACTTCTACCCTATCGATGCGCACCCCTGCCCAGTCCGACCTAGGTCGGATTAAATCCGACCTAGATCGGATTTTAATCCGACCTAGGTCGGATAGCAAAACTGTTTCTAATCAAAAGAATGTAAGCGATATGGCGGTGTCCGACATATGTCCTGTCACCATAACCGCATTTAATGTAGTATGCGAAGCTGTAAGGGGTATGCTCATGCAGATTATTAGTGAATGAAGTTGAGGTGTCTGGAACAACAGAGCAGATGGGTTTAAGTACCGACTCGAAATCTGCATAAATCGCAAACGGAGTTCTCATCTGTTTATGGATGTTTTTAAATTCCACGATGTTGTTGAATACATTCTGCATTTTTGTAACTACTTTAGATTTTGAATATTTTGGGACTTGGTAAAATTTTTAGTAGTTCGGACTTAGAAAAATTCTAACATAAAACTGGAAATTTTATACCAAGGGCTCTAACTCGAAAACTGTTATAGATATCAAAATTTTGCGAAGACATATTTTTTCAATTGGAGCGTGGTACAACCAATATAATTATTTCCAAATTAATATCTAGTGCCCTTTTGACTTTTTTACTTATAACTTGAAAACAGTTATAGATATTAAAGTTTTGTAAGGTGCAATGCTCCTGCTTTAGTTACAGTATTTATTTTAGGCCGGATTCATCCGACTTAGGTCGGGCTGGGGGGGCGGGCGGGCGAGCGGGTGGGCGGCGGGCGTATTTGTATATAGCTTTATTAAAACAGAAGATACAAACTATATAATTTAATTGTGTATAAATGTATTAACAATTTCTGTAAATGGATTGTATTTTATAGTCATTATTATTGTTGCTATAAAAATTGATTTCAACAACACATGAGTAAGGAGTGATAGTTCAACCGTGATAAATTTTACCAGAATAATGCAATTAGAATGTAGTTCATTTTACCTTCATTTAGTGTTACTATATCGAAGTTTTTTAGAAAAATGCTTTAAATATATAGAGGTAAATATTTGTGAATTTTTTAGTAATCTTTTTGAAATCGTCATAAAAGCGTAGTTTGCATTATACTAACCGCATGTCAATAGAAGCACTATTTACAATTTGCAAAGAAATAATATTTTGTAAATCATTTAGTGAGTACCCTTCAGATTTGCTGAAGTTCTTTGACTGTTGTTATTGTGAAAGCTAATGTAGTTATTTTTCTGTAATTAAATTAAACCAAAAGGAGACTAAGCAAAGCGGTTTGCGTTTTCAAGTAATGCAAACAAGCAACTCCTCGACATTACTCTTAAAACCAAACTAACGTTACCGCTTACATTTTATACTTGTATTTTTTATAACCTAGATAGTTTAAGAATACTCAAAAATTATGGTTATAAAAATTTATATTTTATATATAAGCACCACATTTAATTTTAATAGAGATGAGTACAACTGCGTGTTGAAACATACTTTTTAGTTAACTTTTTTTTTTGTTTAACTTCGATAATAGTACATAAACCAAGATTCCGTTACTGCTTCCGAGTAACGGAAGTATTGTATTTTTATTGTATCCTAACAATATCATCATATATAAATAAAACCAAAACGTTTGAAACCATATTTATATTTCAATTCAAATACTTAACAAGTACACTACACATAGAAATATATTTTTATTCATTAAAACTAATACACACACAAAAGTCACTTGTTCCTCCTTTTAATTGGCAAATGTGTGGTATACATATCCAAATTTTGTACACGATTTTCGTTTGATCTGAGTTTCGTATAGAGTGTAGCTTTTGGAACATTGTAGAATTCGGATGCTTCTGAACCAGTAATCCATCCTCTATTTATTTCGTCAAGGGCTTTATTTAAATCCTCTTTAGTATACGATTTGAGTTGCCTCTTTCTTTTTCTGTCAGAAACGTCTGACTTGAAGTCTATGTTCTGATATTTCGCATCAACATAATCATGTGCAGGTTAATCTTGCACCATTTTAGTATTTGTTAGAGATTTAATAGACATACCATTCAAATGTTGTCTGGTTGAATTGTTTGATAAACTTTTTTCCATCTCCTTGACAACTTGTTCTAAAATTTTCATAGCATCTAAAGATATAATTCTTTCTCCGGTCATTTTTATTACGATGTTTACTTATCAAAATGCAGATGCAGACTATTCCAATTTTATAATTTTGAGAAATATGTATAAATATTTACCCCCATCTAACTTTGTTGTTGTTATATTCTATTATTCCTTTTTCTCGAAGTTTGGATATTATAGAGATAATTTCATTTAGGTTATGCATATCTCGATGGTTGTGATAATCAACAGTAACTAGCAACTGCAGTCTTTCAATCAACCCATGTACTTTTAAGTGAATATATGCATCATCTGAACTGTGCTCAGTACGAGGTGTATTTTTTAATACAACATCCCTTTTTATATACATCGATATTTTCGTACCCCGGCTATTGCTTTCCTGTGTTGAATCCTCATCTTTAGAATTTGGGGTGTAATCCATAGAACTTGATCTATTTATTATTTGCTCTAATGGTTTATAACGAGCATTTTCATTATTTTTTGCAGAGTTTATTTCTTCAATATTAAACTTTTATTTTTGCATCTTAAAACTTCTTTTACAAACTTCTTTATCATCTTTACCATCTGAGTAGGTAGGTGTTGCTTTACATCTTAGAGTACTTCCTGTACACATTTCCGCAGTTTGTAAATTAGTTGTTTGTATATCAGAGATGTAACTGTCTACACTTTTATCTCTTTTACTCTGCGATTGTATGAGATGGTCGCGCAATGTCGACTTTGGAATCCTAAACTTCTTACTAGCAGAGTACATTGTTGCAACACCTCGTTTAACTTCATTAAGAGCTTCTTGCAAACATTCCTTGGTGTACGTTTTTCTAGAAATCATTTTCAAGTTACAATGCTTTACGGATCAATATCCGAGATAAACTAAAGTAATAATATTGTAGCCAGTGAATATAAAACCGATCGAGTTTAACATAATTCGATCTATATCTGTAGTTGAAGTACAACAATTTAGAAACGTATAAGAGAATAGACTGTAATATGCAGGATTATAGGGACGGAAATTTTCTAAAATCTATGGTTTAAAATTTAAACATCGCTCGTAAATGCGTGAAATGGAAACCTGTTGTACTCTTCCATATACTCAACTTGTCTACAAATACGGTGTTCAAACAATCTTCGATAGGTTCTTATAAATTCGTATAACATGACCCCAGTAAGGTTTAAATTTGAACAACTTGACCTTTCCATTAGGAATGCGTATGGGTATGGGTGCGCATGGGCAGGGGTGTGCATGGGTGCACACCGAGATGCGTCAGGGGCGATATAGAAAAATTTAGATGAGTATACATATATAGAAGAAGACGTTAATGGTTACTTCCAATCCGAAGTTTCATAGTAAAAACATTTACACACACTGCATGAGATACTTTAGATGTTCATTCTAGAAAAACTAATGTTAAACAGTTTTTGAATTATACATGTAAATATTAATTTCTTCAACGTTTACAAGCGGATTATATAAAAGGTTTCTTGCAGGTAAAGTTGCTGAATAACAATAGAAAATTTCAGTTTAAATATGCAAGTTTGAAAATGTTGTCTTACCATAAAATTTTCAAAGGTAGAACAATTAATACGTCAAGGCTATTAGTAATACCTTTTCGAATTACAATAATTAACTAAAGTATTGGAAAGTTTTAGAATATTTTACTAATTCTCTGTCCGTGAAAACATTTGCCCTAAAGGTATAGCAATCTAATTACCTGGTTCAAGGTCGCATTTAATTACGGGCGTCACTTACATTTTTGAAATTCCATGTTAGTGAAACGTATGGAGTTAAATATTTTTATTTATAGTAATTTGCGGATTCCCTCTAAGTAAATGGTCTCGTCCGCGCAAACGGGTGCATAGAAATAGTAATAACTTTAAATATTGTATAAATATTTTTTTATAATTGCTGTATTATCGAGTTAAATTTAAATAAAGTGCAGAGGTGTTTACCTGTTAGGTTTTTGAATATTAAAACACTATGTGGGTCCTTGTTGGAGCTAATTTAAAAAGACGTGATAATTTACTTTGATTCCCCTGGGAAATTCTATACTAATTTGATAGGTTACACGATGGGTTTATTTCAAAAGACAAAGCAATGCTGTTTAGAAATAGATTAACGATGAACCCCATATGGTTTGTAAAAGGTTGATCTGTAAATCGGTAAAGGGTCGTTCGATTTGAAAAAAATGTCAAAGGATTTAACAACCTGAGGAAAACACAATAATAATTGATATCTTACACGACGGAGTTATATTAAAGATACCGCTAAGAGTAATTTTTATAAAAAATCTAAAATGGTGCTGGTGGTTAAATACAAACAAGTAAAACCCACTATAAAACAATTATAAGCAAACACTTTTTCGGTCAAGACTTGCATATAATACCAATTAACATAATAAGGAGCTGCGCACGCTCGATCGTCAGCATAAAAGGCGAGGAAGCCATGTTCCAGAGCATTAGTTGTCAAAGTATCATCGAGTTGATCAAAATTACAAGTTAAAGATGGATTTTTCTGGTCTTGACGTACATCGACAAGAACGCTGCACCATGGCTTACATCCTAGATGTGCAAGGCTTCCAGTATAAAACAAGCAAATTTTTTATTAAAGAAGTGGCGGGTTTAACGTGGAAAACGACGAAGAATGGCTCGAAATATTAGAGATGCATTTAACCTATAGCTATTCGAGTGAAGATTTCAAGAAACATTGCGCATGGCTCTAGAAGCACCTGCACGGGCTTAGCTGAGAAAACCCATCAACAAATCTGTTATCACCAGACGTTCTCACGTTATACCTGCAAACCATTATACCGCCTCAGGTTACAATTTATGTGAAAGGACTGGAAAAGCAGCGTATCGTATCCAAGTATATGCCGTGCAATAATGTTATAAATATTGAAGAATTTAACGTTCCGAATTTGAAAACATTAAGGATGGATCATGGAGGATTTGGTCATTGTCTTATGCATATGGATAACCATTTAGTATGTGCCAAACAAAATGTTGTATTTATTTATAAAGCAATAAAATGTATATTTCAAGCTTAATAAATGTTATGCTGTGCTTTGCTTTAATTCTGTTTAGACCTATTGTATAGAATTTTACTTTTACTAACTAACTAACTAACTTTTAGTACATAGACCGTTCGTATATGAGTAAGTGCAGTATTATTATTACAGTTTCTTATATAAATTAAATTTTTTCATTGACGTTGGGAATTAAAACCCATTAGATCTTTGAGAATATTCTAGACTAATTTGATAGGTCATACTACTGGAACGTAAGAAATGTTGGTTATTCTAAGAAAACTTTTCTTGAACGACTACGCGGTTAATAGTTTGGAAAGTTGTACGGGGATTTTTCAAAATGAGCAGTAGTGCCAACGGCAATTTTTAATTCCTGTAAATACAATTAAATATCTCGTAGAAATACCCAAGTTTCACTTCTAAGGTATTTACAAAACTGTCCTCCCATTAGTAATTATTGCTAGGTCATTAGACAACGTTAAAATTAGCGTATAAATGGTTTTCATTAATAAATCATTAATTTAATAACAGTGAAATGTATTATATCCTCAGTCTTGCGTTGTTTTGTCAATGACGTCCGATTATTAATTGTGAAAGGTACTTTCCTACAATTATGGGAATACGCATTCTATAATTTGATTTAAATTTCTAGTTTGTTGATATTTAAACAATTGTGAAAGGTACTTTCCTACAATTATGGGAATACGCATTCTATAATTTGATTTAAATTTTTAGTTTGTCGATATTTAAACAATAATTAACCGCACTTGTAAAATGAGAAACTAATGGTAAATTTTAATACCGCTAAGCATGTACTTTCGCTTAGTGATTCATTTCGAAACTTGGCAAATCATAAATACCATCAATATGACGTAGAAGTATTTACAGTTTATGCTAACGAGGATTTAAAATACTTTAAATTTAAATAGAATTTTAAGGCATGAGAGAAATCTATGTATAATTAGTTGTTTATAGAGCTTTTTAGAGTTGATTTTCTTTTTAAAAGGTACTAAAATTAGAAACCGTGCAATACTGGGTAGTCAGGAAATTAGGGCTTAGGTTCGATTAACAGATCAACCATAGTGTTCGTGTATATTGGGTTGCAGACATTTAGGAGGTATTACGGCGTGAAGCGTTCAGGCGACGTTGTCCATGCATTGTAAAGGGACGAAGCTTTAACAGGGTGTAACTTTGTAAAAGGTGGTCAGATTTTAAACCTGTTTACAAATTTGGGTTCTGTGTAAAATTCTAGACTAGCTTGATGTGTCGCATGGCTAAAATATTTATAAGGACGGTTAGAAATCGCGGTTAGAAAAAAATCTTAAAATGAGGGTTGCTCCCTGGGGGATGATGCTATCTAAAAAATTCCTAGAAATTCGGATGGCTGAGAAAAATCTAGTATTAATTGATACCAAACAAGAAAGATTTATTTCGAAAGATGAAGCTAGGAAATCAGGAGGAAATGAGTGAGAAAATTTCTAAACTTAGTCTAAGCGTTTTATTAGGTTTCTTAAAAGTATCCCGCAGAAAACTTTCGAAGGGTCGTTTGATTTGAACAATTCAAACAGGGTTAGATTGAAGGAGAAATTCTAGATCAGGCTAAAGTGGTTAGTCAAAGAAAACTCTTACCAAGGTTAGATCGGTTGCGCGGTGGCGCGGTGAATTCGGGGGATTGGGTGGTTTTGGTGGATTCGGTGGATTCTATAGGTGGATTCTAGAAGGTGGATTGCACCAGAACGAACATATTCCTCTACTTACAGTAAAATAAATTTGAAATGTAGTACAAATCGCCTATAAAAAGTAACGACGGTCCGGTGTCCCCAACACAGAAGTACAACGTAATACACTATCTTAAAGCTCAATTTGTGTTAAAATTTATTCCTGTAGACTAATATCCTAAATTAAAAGGGCACTTCTCAAGGATTATTCGGGATAGTGTCATTTTCCAACGGATTATTTAAATACCATTGCTGCTTAACCTGTTCTCGGGTATTAAAGTCCGCACTAAAACGAATTATAACGAGCAGCTTTGGATATTACAAAAGTTAGCCTGCACATTAATAGTAGTGAAGTCGTTGTACTAGTATCACGACGCAGTTGACACAAAACTTTAAGGTAGGTATTTATTTTGCTAAATAAGGTGTAACTATTTTTTCTCTCTAATTGGCTCCGCTAGCCTCACGCATGGGCGCTAGTGAAACGGTTTTACTTCTGAAGCACTAAACCCACGAGTGTGCTAGTGAAACAAACTTACTAGAACTACTAAAACACCAGCCCCACATTTGGTGTCAGTAAAACGAAGTCTTCCGACGTAACTAGGGGTCTATTCCTTGGGTAGAGCTATGAGCAATGGGGGTAAGTCGAAATCTGTTGGGGGTCACACTCAAACTAAAACAAATAGGCGCCACCAAGTCCAGATTGATTCATGTTAAAAGCATAGCATATTTCTAAGGGCGGACGTGGAGACCCAAAGAAAAAGATCGTTTTCGGTGACAAAACCTGTCTTAACAGAATAAGACGCTGTTCCTGTAAGAAAGAATAATAATTAAGTCAACATAGAAAATGGGAACACTGTTTGTGTCCCTCAAATATGCCTAAAAAATAAAAGAATATTTTCTACATAAGGGTGGCATCAAAATTCAACTCTTATTGCCTTTTTGGGTTGCTAGGTTTGATCACACTTGATCAAAATAAAAGACTTTAAACTTAGGTTAATAATTTACTAGAAAGAATTCCTTTAACTTTAAATAAAATTGAATGCAACAAAATTAAATAATTACTTGTAGTAGTTTGGAAATTTAAGATAAGGTTTATCAATCTGTTTCTAGATCAAGAATATTACAACAAAGTGTAATTTGTTACATTAATGGTTTTTAACCCATTCAGATCTGATTAGGTCTATTACATTGTCAAAATTAAAATACAAAATATTCTCGTTAAGTTACATGTGCTAATTTCAGTTTAAAATGAAAATGTTCATAAAGATATTCTCGTTTTCAAAGTTAGTAGTAATAAAATACTAAGCATCTGCTTTCATAAATACAAGTGTCAGCAGTATATCTCAAACAAACAAATGACGTAATTACACATGTTATTTTATAGTGAAGCAACGTGTTGTTCTGACAAAATAAACAGTGAATTTTAAGTTTGGCGCTGGGAATTCCAGCTTAGCAACAGATAAAGTGAATAACAAAATCGTATTTATACGTATCAAAATAAAATAGCCTGTTTCCTGAGTGGAACACAATTGAATTTCTTAAAATTACTACGAACCAAACAAAACTGCTTTCATAGGCTGAAATAGGATGTGCATCGTCATGCGGAATTAACTGCTTACATCCTAACAAAGTAGTATCTTGGCTCGGACCAACAAACGATTTCCTGTTAATTAGATCTGCTTTCCATCCTCTAAAAGCATGTGTTAAATTGAAGTGGTTTCTTAACGTTGATTCACAGTTCTAAGTTATTATTGTTTAACTTCTCATCACCTAAGTGTTGTAGTGTTTCGTCGTCTCATCTTGGTTTGCGCTAAACAAATTTTCAAATTACATACTATAATAACGAGTATACATTACCAACCGTTATTCAGAAAATGTTTCACTTAATCAAACCGACCCGCAGGTCACTGGCCATTGTTCTCTTAAACATGCTGCTGCCTCTTTTACCTATGGCCGAGTGCCTATCTCGTGCTTTCGTACGATGGGAGGATCCCAAAGGGGGTTGTCATTCCTCTCTACGCGCTTGCGACTGGGTGTGAAATACACCGCCATCCAAAACAACTAGACTAACGAGTCAAGATGCTGTTACAATGTAATATTATAATTGTAAAATGTATTATGACTTTACTTAATAAAGGTATTTAACTATTGTCGTACCTTAAATGAAGCGAATTATGAATTCGAAAATAAAATTGTTACAAAGTTTTAGATAATTATCTAATTACATTTATGGAAACGTATGTTTTACCATATAACAACTGTCCCGTACACTAACAAAGCCCATGATAATTAATACTTCATCCGATTTTGCAGTAACCTAGCACTGAGTGACCGCTACTTTTTAAGTTATGCAGTACAGGTTCGTTTCAGTTTGTGATGTAAACTAAGTGAAAAGTATTTCTGTAACGTCGGTCCCTGTAACAACTGTCCCAAATATTCGAGACCGTTGTTATACATATGGGAGACCGAAGTTACGTCTCTGATAAATGACGATGTTTTAAAGTACATAGTTAGTTAATTGTATTTTTTATATAAAATTAATATAATGTATCTTTTATAAAACATAATATTTAGTAAAGGACCTTTATCTAATCAAAGTTTTATATTGAAGGCGAAATATGGATACACCTTTGGTTACTAAAGTAAAACTTAAAGATTTTTCGAATAAGAAAAGGATTGCAACTAGTGATAATATAAAGAAAAGTAATAATTCTATCAATTGTGAAAATAACAGAAAAACAAAAACTTCCACATAAGCACCGCTGCAATTGCCAAACGGCGAGAATATGAGAGAGAGAAAAAGCGACGACAGAGGGCTAAAATGTCTCATGACAAAAAGGTAGAAAAAAGATCAAGGGACGTATAACTAGACAAAGCGGAAGAAAATAAAGGATATGACAGAGAGAGAAAAGAGAATAGTGAGGAGGCAAGGAAAACAAAGTGCACAACAATTTAGGGAAAAGAAAAAGCTTTTAATACAACAACAAAAGTTAATGGAAGCCACTCCCCCCAACAACGGATTCTGAGGAACAAGCGGAGCCACATTTACCAATTTTGTCTTCATCTAGAAAAATATTACGTGGACGCAAAAAGAAAAGTAGGGATAAAAGTAAAATATATAGAGACCTAAAGAAATTGCAGCAACAGTTAGTATTGGCAAAACGTAGAGTAGAGCGGTATAAACACAGACTTAGCAGATTAAAAAATAAAATCAAAAGTTCATCGCCAAACATCAATCTAACGAAATCGTTTGGAAGTATTATGTTAAAGTTTATTCCTCCTATTAAAAGAAGATTTTTGTTTGCAGAAGAAGTTATTTCACATTTAAAAGAGCAAAAAAAAAGTTGCTTATGGTGAAATACAGCGTTCAGAATATACAAAATTGGTTGCTGCTCCCATGTTAAAAAAGTTAAGATTAATGAAGGAAGCTTCGTCGCTGTTATCTTATAAAACGTTCAGAAAGGCAACTTCTGGAACTTAAATAGGAAGAGAAGAAAAAACTATATATTAGGTGAGGCATCAATATCTATAAAATCGTTTTTGGGTGAAGATGTAAACAGCCGCCTTTGTGCGGGTAAAAAAGATATAAAAACGGCTAAACAGCAGCAAGTCCAGAAAAGGATCCTTCTTAACAGCTTTAAAGAATTACATAAAAAATACAACGAAACTCATGATAAAAAAATATCTTACTAAAATCTTTCTAAAATGTAGACAAAAAAGTCGAATATAGTATACCACACAATATAAAAATTTTGCCAATTCAATGCTCGCAATGGTCTACCGAAATCGAAAATAGAACTATCAAAGAGAAATCTGTAATAGTGAAGATAATGCGACATAAATAAATAAAAGTATTAATTCCTCAATTAATTGAAAAATTTGAACTTTTATTAGCAGATTTTAAACAGCATGTTTTTAACATCAGTCATCAATTGAGAAACATAAAAGTACTAAAACAAAATATGTCCTCAAACGAAATATTAATATTAATTGATTTTTCTGAAAACTGCTTATGCAAGTATCCCAATGCAGAAGTACAGCAAATCCATTTCGGGGCATCGCAGAAACAAATAACTCTGCACACCGGTGTGTTCTATACTCGTGAAAGCTCTGAAACTGGAGTTACTCCTCATTCATTTTTCTCAGTTTCTAACAACCTAAACCATGGTGCTCGTGCTATATGGGGGCATTTGTTACCAATTTTACAATATACTAATGACAATGATCCCTTAGTAGATACTTACAATTTTCAATCTGACGAACCTTCTTCCCAATATAAAAATAGATATAATATTTATTACTTTGTCAAGTATTTTCCTACAATTAATATTAATGTAAAATTGGTAACGTAGAACTATTCAATAGCTGGCCATTGGAAAGGTGCTGCAGGTGGTGTAGGTGGTGTATTGAAGAGACCCGCAGATAGATTAGTAGCTGAAGGAAATTAGCTTTTAAATGCAGAGCAGTTTGTGGAAAAACTTACCAAAGATTGTTCTAGTGTTTATCTAGTAAATGCAGGTGAAGAAGAGATCGACAATTCCAAAGCAGCTTCCTCCAGTCAAATGTGTGTTTTCCGTGCACCAAATAGTATGGAACAGAAGTTATAATTCCAGCGTACTCTTGAGAAATTTAGGTTCTTCAGTTGCTCAGAATTCTGCAAACATTATCCTGTTGGAAGTGGATGTATTGATGCCAACTGTATCCTTCTTTAATTTTTTATTTATTTTTTCCACTTTATTCCTTAACTGAAACAATAGCTTTTAAGTTCGTCAAACCACCAAACAAGCATATTATGGAAATCTCTGCGGATGTAGTTAAGATTGGTGATTCTGTTACTGTGGGTTGGGATAAAAATTGGTATCCAGGTAAATATCAATCGAATCTAAAATTATTTATGTGATTCTTTTGATGTAGGGGAAGGTGAGAATAAAAACGGTTCAATATTAACGATTAAATTCATGGGAAAAAACGGAAGGTATTTGACTTGGCCAGCGAAAATTGATAGGCATGAAAAAGATGAGGCAAGTATCTTATCCAAATGTTCAAAATCATGACAATTTTCAAAAAGGAACTTTTCAATAAAGAAATTAGAATTAATAAACGATTTATTTTTTAATATGGAATAGGCTATAATCTTACATTGTTATACTTGAAATGTTAGGTGTCTGTGTGTGGGTGTGTTTTCATGTGCCAGTGTAAATAACAACGGTAATTTAATGCAGTAACAGCGGTCCCTCTAAAAGTATGTACGGTTCCCGAATATGTAACAATGTTCCCCGTGAATTCCCGTTTTTTAAAGGATTGATCGCGGACATACATCATATTTTATTTTGGTTGGTATAAGTATTTTCTTAAAGTACAAAAATACAAAAAAGCAATCATTTAATTGTCCGAATTTTATGTGCAGCATTGTCCCAATATCTAATTTTGACCCAGAAATAAATGGAGGTATGCGTCCAATCAGTTCCAAGACGAAAAATAATTGTACTTAAACCTGATGATTGTTATACACAACTACAAGTGTTGGTTTTGCAATGTTTTCAACTAATATTAATTGTGTGAAAGGATTTACTGGGAAACTAATAGTTCGGCAAATATTTTGGGAGATCTTGGTAGCCACAGACTGTTTAACGCCCCTTGGATATAGGTGAAATAGGGCATATATTGAGAAAACAATAGAAGGAGAACCGAGCTGTGTCTAAGCTGTAGGAATGTCAGGAAATTGTCTAGCTAGCTCAGAGTAGAAATCAGTAGTGGTACACGTTCAACCAGTTCCAAGACGGAAAAGCTAATGACGAAAAAATAATTGCACTTAAATCTGATGATTAATATAAACAAATACAGGTGTTGGTTTTGCAATATTCTCAACTAATCTTGATTGTGCGAAAAGATTTATTGGAAAACTATTAATTCGGCAAATTTTCAAGTGGTTTGGGATCTTGGTAGCCACAGGCTGCTTAACCAACTTGTTGCGGTATTCCGCGCAAACACAAAAGAAAACAGTAAAAGTAAGTAAAGAAATGTTTACGCCGAATACCGCAACAGAACGGGGATAGAATGGTTGAATTTGGACTAGCTCAAAAACGTCGTCGAGGGGCGTGGGTGGAAACAGAAAAACACATTGGAAACCTCTGTGAAACTATATTGATAACATCGAATCTTGGGAGACTATTTACAAAGCAATAAAATAAATAAGTTGCGTAATCCTGATTGTAAACAAAGCGTCATAACATATAAAAATTGGTAAGCAAATATAACATCTTATAATCTAAATACCTACTTAATGGTTCACCTTAAATACATATAAAAGAAAATTAAGCATAAACTGTACAGTAAATCTAGAAAAAGAAATATACCTAAATTATATGTGCATGCTGCTTTGTGATGTGCACTTCCTCAGAAATAATATAACATTAAAATTAGACACCCTAACTTAAATTAAGTATTTTTAAATTGAGGCATAAGTTCTTTTAGTTAATGTTTATACAGAAAGACCAAAAAAACAGTAAAACGGACTCCAACATAAACATTGATTAATTAATTTTTAATTTATAGAATAATAACATAGTTGTTTGTGCATCGTGCATGCAAGTTTTGTAACGGGGTGGTGCCAATTTATCGGATAATTATAAGCAACAGCAGCAAATGAAAAGTCTATTCTTCACAGCAGCATAAAAGAATTACAAAAAGAGAAACTGTACTTGAACAATCAGCTTCGTGCTGGTTTCATCTTAAGGCGGGAAAAATGCGGCTGCAACTTCACTTTATACTAAGCAAGCACTGTTAGTAGCGCGACTTTACATGTATCTTTTCGGTAAGAAGATGTCTTTAATATTTAATCCTTAATCTTCCCTTTCCAAGCACGGTCTCTATTTTATAAGGCCAGAATCATGTATGGGGGTAGGGTATTTGACTTTTAAAGGTATCGCCGAAGAACCAAGTGTGTAGAATTTTCAGACAACAGCTGCCGAAATACAAACTGTAACAGCTTGCCAATAAGCCGATAACGCAATTATCAAATGGTTTTAGACAAAGGAGAACAATTTTGTTACTTTGTAACATCTTAACAGCTGCAGAAAACCAGATAACAAGTCTATTATAAGCAGATGTAAACAGGTGGTGAGTGGTCTTATCTTTTAAAAGAAAGCTGTGCATTTACATGCACCTTTAAATTAAAATGTAATCACTGCAGGTGTTAGAAAATATTGCAACTACTTTGTAACGTAATGTTTCCTAAGCAGCTGTTTGATTTTATAAAGCAAACCCTTACATAGAGTAATTACTTGAGAAATTTTATTAAATAACACTAATTAAAATGGAGGGAAATCGAGCTTGTTGAGGAATTTTAAGACGTTTTAAAAATAAATGCAGGAAAAATTGTTTGCAGGGTTTTGAACGTAACAAACTCCCTTCACATACCACTGAATATCAGTGAAATAGAGTATATATTTTCAAAACAATAGAAGGGAGACCGAACTATATCTAACAAAAAAAAACAGCGGCTATGTTCGAAGACAACAAACATAAAAACAAGGAAAAAATTGTTGGAAGCATGTGTGGAGTACAGTACGGTACCCTTAAGAAATAGGGACAGTAACAGAAGCAGACAGGAAAAGGAAGAAGCGTTTAGAATGTTATGCTTCAGATGCATGATGATGTTAGCATGGCTAGACAGAGTTAGTAAAAAATAGGTTATAGAAATAGTAGGGGAACAAAGATATCTGTGGAATAAAAAAAATAGGAGAAATAGAAGGGCATGATACGTTCTAAGGCATTTTGGGGAATAGTATGGGCTATATCACAAGCAGATATCAGAAAAAAGAGAGGTAGATGTATACCTAGATGAGACTATTGTACACAAATAGCGAAAGATGCAGACTGGGAATGTCATGGAAATGTGAAGGTTAGCTCAGAATAGGACACAATGGAGATACGCGTTTAACCAGTTCCAGGAACGAAGACTTAATGATAATGATTCAAAATATTGTTTTGAATGAATTCTAAAAATGTAAGTGTGTCCTGAAACCTGGACACTTGGAATTCATAGTGTATTTGAGATGACTGTAGAGCTTTAAAATAAAATAATGTTTATCCCTGAAGATTAGATATGCAATGTTACCACGAGCGTAAAAAACCGGTTTTCTTATGGGATTTAACATGGAAAATTCTAAGGTCCAAAAAGACCATTTTTGCCGGATACAAAGGTCATTCACCACTGGCGATTCTACAGTCAAGGTTTACGTGACTTTTGCTCAGTCGTTTTATATGGAAATTCTGGTGCTGTCCGATTCACAATCCCCCCCACTCTGCCTAAACCTCACAACTTAAATAAAAATGAGGAATCATTAAAATGCTTTATTACACATTGCACTTACATATATTAATTTTATATACTATAACAGTAGAGTGTTTTGGTGCAGTATGAAACCTCATGTACACCAACATCCTCATTTCCACACACATCTGAACCAAATATTTTTCTTCGACTAGCCATTTTCATCTTACACGATAAATATATCTTGTTTAGCTCGTCTTCGAGATAAATCTATCTTGTTTGGTATCAATAAATATTAGATTTTTCTCAGCTACCTGAATTTTTACGATTTTTTAGATAGCATCATCCCCCAGGGAGCTATCCTCATTTTAAGATTTTTTACCGGCAGCGATTTCTGGACGTCCTTATAAATTTTTCAGCCATGCGATACATCAAATGAGTCTAGAATTTTACGCAGAATCCGAATCTGCAAACAGATTTAAAATCCGACCACCCTAACCATTTTACTCACATACCCTCTAGCAGACATATTAAAGATTATTTCTTTTAAGATAAATCTATCTTGTTTAGTGTCAATTAAAATTAGATTTTTCTCAGCTACCTAAATTTCTACCAATTTTTTAGATCGCATCACTCTCTAAGGCGGTACCACAAAATTAAGATTTTTTTTACCAAGATCGATTTCTATCACCTCTCCTTTTTAACGTCTAGAATCATTTAACCAAACACTTAGAGATATTAACACAAAAAAATTAAGCGCACAAAGGTTTAATGATTTATTTTATTTGATTTACAGTTTAATAAACTAATAGAATACAATTTTTATATGCAAAGTATGACATTATTTTATTTTCTTCGTGTAGCCGAATCCAAGTAACCTGTAACAAGAAAAGACATTAGTGTTTTGTTTAAAAAGAAAAAGAAGGTAGGAATGTGTTCTTAGTCAACAAGACATATTGCTGTTAAGACCACATTATAGCTCACCGTCCAGAGACACCGCGTGGAGGTAAAACACATGTCGCCGAGAGCGAAGGGTTTATTAAGGATGGGAGCGAGAGGTTATAACAGTACCCTAATCTTACAGCTAATTAAAAGTAATCTACAACTATTTACAAAGATCATGTAAAGTAATAATCATTAACATTCTTGTGCCCCCATGCATAGGTCTTTGAGGTACTAGGAATCACAAATCGTTTATCATCCGAGCCAAATAAACTTACTTTATATACCTATTATGTGTAGATGGTGTGTTTGTTGCTCCTAATGCATGACATTGTATGCATTAGAGGTATAGTGCTTCTATCACTAACAGTATTTCTAAAATCGTTCGCACTGATTTGATTTTTCACGATATCTTTATTGACACCCTTAATTTTTTTTAATAACGCCATTCTCACTTATTATACAATAAGACTTAGCTCTAGTATCTATAAACTCTAACACCAATTTCCCATTAACTTCATCCGTAAATTTGCCCACAACTTTCTTATTAATTAAAGGAATATTATATCCATTATTGGAGGAGGGTCGGTTGGTCTCGGGCGATCCTCAATAATTTACAAGCTTGTTGGGGGTTGGCCGTGACGGATACGGCTTTTTGCTAAAATCTTTAAAAACTGCGTTGTGGAAAGATATGGGAGCCTACCACAATATTTCCCAGGTGTGCGTGGCCTAAAACACGAAATACATATGATGGAGAGCTCACAAGTAAAATTCTTGTCCGGAGGTAAAATACTCCCTCATTCGGATCTCCGGGAGGGGGTACTTGGGGCTCGTCATCGTAAGAATATAAAACAACAGTTCGATTTAGTGATAGGGACTTGGAATGTAAGGTCATTACTTAGAGTAGATAAGTTAACGAATTTATTAGTCGAAATGAGAAAGGAAAAGCTGGACATTTTAGGTATTAGTGAGGGAGATGGCCAGATAGTAATGACTTTTGGAAAGATAATTATAGAATAATTACAACTTCTTCAACTAATGGACAGGCAGGCGTAGGAATAGTGTTAGGTAAAAGATTAGGGCATAAAGTTAAAGAGTACTTACAATTTAGTGATAGAATAATTATGGTTAGATTGAGTACAAAACCCACAGACACTGTTTTAGTACAGGTTTACATGCCAACAACTCAGTACGAGGATGAGGAAGTAGAAAAGGTATACGAGGATATAAATAGTATAGTGAGAAAAGTAAAGGAGATGAGAATTTAATAGTTATGGGCGATTTTAATGCGTCAGTGGGAGAAGGTAGTGAGGGAAAAATGGTAGGAAAATTTGGGTATGGCAGACGAAATGATAGAGGAGAAAGATTAGTTGAGTTTTGCCAGGAACATAGATTAGTAACTGTAAACACCCTATTCGAACAACATGTTAGGAGAAGATATACCTGGAAAGCGCCAGGTGATAGGGCTAGATACCAAATAGATTATATTTTAGTTAAACAAAGATTTAGAAATCAAGTTAAAAACTGTCGTAGTTATCCAGGGGCTGACATAGATAGCGATCATAACTTAGTTAAAATGAAGTGTAAACTAAAATTCAAAAATTGAGAAAGGTTAAAAGAGAGGATGGGATCTAGGTAAGCTTAATGATAGTAGGGTAAAAGAGGAATATAAACAAGTATTAGATATTAAGAGCAAAGAGATAGCTTTAGGAGGGAACTTAGAAAATAGATGGAAAGAAATAAACTGACTGTACATGATACAGCAACACAGACTATAGGTAAGAAAAAAATAGAAGCGAGAAAACCGTGGGTAACAAAGGAGATATTAGATTTAATAGAGAATAGAAGAAAGCTTAAACCTTTCAGAGAAGTGGATAGTGAAAGTAAGCAAAAATATAATACAGTTAGAAATAAGATAGTACATGAGTGTAGAAAAGCTAGAAATAATTGGACGGAGGAGAATTGTAAGGGAATACAAGATGATTTGAGAGTAGGTAAGACAGACAGGGCTTACAGGGCAGTTAAAAAGTTTTTTGGGGAAGATAGGAAAAATATAATGGCATTAGAGACGAGAATAATGAGCTTCTAATAAATAAAATTGAGGTAGCAAATAGATGGAAAAGATATTTAGAAGATTTATATAAGGGAGACGATATGGATGAGTTAGAAAACGACCAAGAAGAGGATGTAGAAATAGGATTCTCAATATTAAGAGAGGAATTTGATAGAGCTGTTCGGAATCTTAAAATAAATAAAGCGCCAGGGATAGACGATATTCCCGCAGAATTAATAAAATATGCAAGTCAGAAAACTTTAGATAGATTATATGAACTAGTAATAGCAATATATGACACAGGTGAGGTTCCAATAGATTTCGAAAAAAATATTATTATCCCAATCCCAAAAAAGTCAGGAGCCGATAAGTGTGAGAATTTTAGAACGGTTAGTTTAACTTCTCATGCTTCCAAAATACTAACAATAATAATTAAAAATAGAGTAGAAGCTTTGACTGAGAATTATTTAGGTGAAGACCAATATGGTTTTCGTAAAGATAGAGAGACTAGAGAACCGATACTAATGATTAGGGTAATTATCGAAAAAAGATTACAAAAAAATAAAAAGACTCATTTCGCGTTTGTAGATTTAGAAAAAGCATTTGATAGGGTTAATTGGATTGTTATGTTCAGGGTTCTGCAAAAAATAGGAAACTCTCATAGGGATAGAAAAATTATTTACAGTCTATATAAAAACCAAAGCGTAGTAATTAGATTTGATGAAATAGAAAAGGAAGCTAAGATTAGAAATGGTGTTAGACGGGGTTGTATACTGTCTCCCTTGATTTTTAATGTTTATATTGAGGATGCTTTAAACTTAGCTAGAGAGAGAAAAGAGATAGGTATTAGTGTACAGGGACAGAAAATAGACATGTTACGTTTTGCAGATGATATAGCCATTATAGCAGAGTCTAGAAAAGAGTTAGGAGAGTTTTTAAATATTTTAGATGAGATACTATGGAGTAACTATAGTATGAGAATTAACTCAGTAAAGACAAAGATAATGACAAGTGAGTTACAGCCTAGTTCTAAACCAAAATTAAAAATAGGTAATACCGAGTTAGAGGAGGTGGATGAATTTTTCTATTTAGGTAGTATAATTACAAAAGATGGACGTAGCAGAAGGGATATAGTAGCTAGAATAGCTCAAGCTAGAAAAATGTTTTTAAAAAAGAAAAACTTACTAATAGCTAATAGTATTAGTTTAGATAATAGAAAAAGTTTCTTAAAGTCGTACGTATGGAGCGTTCTACTATACGGTAGTGAGACTTGGACAATTAAAGAAGGTGATAAGAAAAAGATAAAAGCTTTTGAAACTTGGTGTTATAGGAGAATGTTAAAGATTAGTTGGACAAATAGAGTAACAAACGAGGAAGTTTATAGAAGGATAGGTGAGGATCCTTGTATATGGAAACAATTGAAGGTCAGGAGAGATAGAATGATAGGGCACCAGTTAAGACATGAGGGACTATTTAGTAAAGTCTTAGATTATAGACTACCAAATAAAAATAGAGTAGGAAGGCCTAGACAAAGCTATATTAGTCAAATTATTAGAGATTTAGGTTGTGAAGGGTATGTGGACCTTTTTAGACTAGCTCAGAATAGAAAAGAATTTAGAGCTGCGTCAAACCGACTTTAAGTAAGTTCGAAAACAAAACAAAAAAATAAAAATCAGTTAACTAAATGTCACCAGGACATAACTCACAATTAGTTAGCGGTCTGGCATGTTGGTAGCGTTTCGTTGCTTAAGCCTTACCATAACATATAATTTAATAAACGTCACCATGACATAACTCACAATTAGGTAGCGGTCTGGCATGTTGGCAGCGATTCGTTGCTTAAGCCTTACCATAACATACAATTTAACACTTTTCCTTTTTGAAGCGGATAACCAGGTTATATTTCATTTTCCTATAAATGGTAATCATGTAAACATGTTAGAGTTCTTTAACAACCATCAGGTTGCTAATATCTATGTAGAGCCAGCAGGATAGGAAAAAGATAGAAGGATATAGGAAGACCTAGACCAAACTATATTAGTCAAATTATTAGAAATTTAGGTTGTGAAGGGTATGTAGAACTTTTTAGATTAGCACAGAATAGAAAAGAAGTTAGAGCTGCATCAAACCGACCTTAAGTAAGGTCGAAAACCAAATGATGATGATGATGATATCTATTATTAGCAGGATAATTGCTGGTATCAAAATAGTTTAAGTTCGCAAGAATGTCACTATACAAATCGTCTGTTTGTATACTATAAACTAAAGAGTCCGTATCCGTATACAGAGGCGAGAGTTTCAAATCATACAGGCTTCATAAACGCGTTGTGAAACTCATACATCAGAGTTGCATACATAGACCTGCATACATAGGCAACAGACTTTAACCCGATCCATTTTTATGATGACCAAATTTTTGCTTAGTACAGTGCAGCTGTTAAAATTAGGCCTAGCGATTAAACTACTTGCGCACAATTTACGACCTTTTGGCTCCCACTGGGTAATAATTTTGGTATCTTTACGTTTGTCGATATTCTTCATAGTTTTACCGAATATAGCATTATTCATTAATTTGTAAAAGTCCTTCTCGAAAGAAGACTTTACAGCAGCTTTTAAACCTGTATTTAAATCTATATACGGTTTCAACCATGTACAAAGAGCTATAAGATTTATTTTAAACTAGAAATCAATTTTAAGTTTAGATTTATATAGAAACTTTTTAAGTCCGAGATTTTTTGCTAAAATGGTAAATAATAGCACCTAATAAAATCTAGAAGTAAAACTTTTATCAAAAGTTATGGTTAGTAGTTAAACCGTAAGATAGACGGTTTAGCTACTAACCATAACTTTTGATAAAAGTTTCACTTCTAGATTTTATTAGGTGCTATTATTTACCATTTTAGCAAAAAAATCTCGGACTTAAAAAGTTTCTATATAAATCTAAACTTAAAATTGATTTTCTAGTTTAAAATAAACCTCATAGCTACTTCAACATTTTACCTTTTACATTTTACCTTTCATCTGCCACCTACCACCTACCACCTGCCACCTGTCACCTGCCACTTTCCACCATACACATATTTAAGTCTCACATTCCACTTTTTCACCGTGCACATATAAAAACGTAAAATTTTAATAAATTAAACAGAACAACAACAGAAAAAGTAAGTTTATGAAGTGCCGACTTTGTTTAAAGTGCTACAGAAGCTGCAAAATGTAAGTACAATTTTAAATATTAAGAAAATTGTAACAGTTACTTTATTTCTTTAATTGTATAGTATCCGCATTAATTATTCTATAGAACGTTGTAAAAGAACTTTAATGATTTGGTGACAGTATGAAGGGGTATAAGTTTTAACAATATTGCTTACATTTCAGAAAACTGAATGAAGATTTAGGATATACAATAGATGAAGAACATCAAAATTCAGAGGAATTTGTAGTTAAAAATGGTAGCTATGAAATGGAGTATGAAAAATGGTGACTTCTATAGGTAATTGTTGTAAATAGTAATTATAATGAAAATTGAATTAAGGATTTATTAAAGAATGATTATCATATGTTTAAAAATTTGTCTATTAGGGAGTATTGTAAGATAATAATTGAGAACTGTATATATAAGGAGGAGATTTTTGACACATTAGAATTGTATTTAAAAGGTATTTGTGAGAAACAATTGTAAATTACGTTTAGTGCAGTAAATGCAGCACATCTTGAGGTACAAAATTAAGAAAATTGCAATAGTTACTTTATTTTTAATTGTATAGTATCCGTATTAATTTTTCTATAAAACGTTGTAAAAGAACTTTAATGATTTGGTAACAGTATGAAGGGTAAAGGTTTTAACGATATTGCTTGCATTTCAGAAAAATGATAACTGAAGATTCAGGATAATAAAGGTTACCAGTGTATCCTTATGAGGTTGTATTGCGTTACCAAGTACGCAATTGTTAGATCTTTAAAAATTAAAACAGGTCCAGAATTTACAAATGCAAGAATAATTAATTTACAAACGGACGAAGGCAAGGAATTTGAGAACACTGGTTTAAAGAAATGTATGCAACAATGCAAGATGAACCATTATTCCATATTTACTGCAGTCAAAGTCTGTATGGCAGAACGTCTTATCAGAACAATTAAAAGCAAACTCTGCAAGATTTTCCACCTGCAAGGAAGTACAGATGGCTGGAAATATTACCTAACATTATGGAAGAATATTACAACACCAAGCACCGGTTCATTGGAATGACGCCCGTGCAAGCAGAAAAATGTCCGGAAGAAATAAAACTTCACACCGCTGACAATGATGCAACAAATTGAAGAAAATTGCTTAAGATCGGTGACATAGCCCATATTTCTAAATATATAGCTGTCACTGACAGAGAATTTATTCTGAGCTATTTTGTTAAAGTGCAACAAGCGATACCTATAACCCATCTACTGGAAGATTTGGAAAGACTTAATCCTAGAGACTAAATATACACAGAGTAAGTCAAAAATCGTGACGTAGGAAAAAATGGCGGATTGTCAAAGTGACGTAAGGAAATTGGCGGATTGCCAAAGTGACCGCTATCAAAATGGAAGATTGTCAAAGTGACAGCTGTAAAAGTGACATGTCAAAGCGACAACTGTGGAGTTAGTGGTGGAAGGAACCGAGAGCAGAGGAAAAGGCACCAGACTCGATCATTTTACCTTAGTCACCATCCCAGTAAAGATCAGGAAATAAGGCAGTCATCCATCTACTTCAACTCTCAGGCGGATCTTATGGCCTTAAGAAACTTTACATGATTAGCAAGAGAAACCACATAGGTACAGTCTAGGTATCTATTTACTTGCACTTAACATAATTCAGTAGTTGGTTTTAAACGTATTAACACATATCATTTGTAGGACCAATTGCATACAATCAGTTTACAAATACCTTCTGATCAGTTATTATTAGCATACAAAATTAACGTTTGCTATTATTAAATATATTTTTGAATAATCAACTATAATACTTGTGACCAGTTATAACATGAAATATAAATGTTCCTTAATATTACTAGATATGCCTTTTAGTAATTTGTTACGTGCCGAAAAATTTGGCACTAAACCTTCTGAATTAAATTTTAAATTGTAAGGATTTCGCGCCAATAAATTTAAAAAGACTTGTGCGCACATTTTTGTCACTTCTGATAGGGCGTTGCGCGAGATTTGCGCCGACGCGGTGGGCCAAGGAGGAAGTGGTGGATTTCCGGGGACGGTGGAACTAGCCTCCAAGTGAGTTGTCGGGTATCTTACCGTGTCTTTTTTCTGATATGTAGGTTTCCTGTGATCCCAATTATCGTGCCTCTACCTGCCTTCCCTACCTTATTTGTCTACATATAGGAAGAAGACAATTTGAATTTGCATTCAACCGGGCTCAGGAATTTCCACGCCCGAAAGATCAGCGAAGCAGTCGACGCCTGAAAGACTAGCAAAGCCGCCCACATCATGGAGTGTTCCTGCGAGAAGCCCTACAGGTTCACGTGAGTACTCCGCTGGGGTTTTCCTTAAAATTTGTATACTTTGTAAATGTGTTGCAATAATTTGCATATTGTGTGACGTCATTTACAATTTGCGCGTTATTTTTACATTATTTAATATTGTTACCAACTGACATAGTGGCTCGCGTACCTCGACAGCGGGGTTGTAATAGTGGCGCCCACCGTGGTGTATCTTAATATGATTAAAATGTTTTTGAAAATTCCGATAAATTTCCTACCTTTCGTGTAACCAACAATAGATTATATAAATTTGTATCTTTTTCACCTCACAAAATATCTAACATCCCTGAATGGAAACTTGTTGTCCCTACCGCTAATCGCAGTGAAGTGCTTAAATTGTGTCATGATGATCTTATAGCTGCTCATCTTGGTGATACGAAAACTCTCGCTAAAATATCTGAATTATATTATTGGCCCACACTAAAACAATCTGTCTGTCGCTATATTAGGAACTGTAAAACTTGTGGTTCTCATAAGAGCTCACAAGAGGCTCGTTCTGACTTAATGGGTAACTTTAAACGTGTATCTTATCCCTTTCAATTAATATCGCTTGATTTATTAGGAACTCTCCCCCGATCGAAAAAAGGTAACCAATACTTTAGTTGTCACCGATTGGTTTTCTAAATTTGTTATGGTGCAACCCTTACGTAAAGCTACATCTGCCGCTATAATTAAATTCCTAGAGCTAAATGTATTTCTTATCTTCGGTGTTCCTCAGATTATCCTTTGTGACAATGGGGCACTATTTATCTCAAGAGATTTTCAAAATTTCGTTAAGAGCTACAAGGTACAAAAAATTTGGTTTAAAGCAAAATACCATCCTCAAGTAAACCCTACCGAAAGAGTAAATAGAGTTTTAATTACCGCTATCTCTTCCTATATTGATTCAGATCACACTACATGGGATGAAAATATCTTTAAAATTGCCCAAGCTTTGCGTACATCTAAACACGAAGCAACCCAATTCACTCCGTCATTTCTTGTTTTTGGAAGATATACCGCAATTAATGGGAGTTATTATGGTTTAGTTTCTGACGATACTAACGTAATTGAATTTGACGATAAAGTACGCCGGGACAAAGACTAACAATCATTACCTTCTATCTTTAACGACGTTAGAAAAAATTTGTTAAAAGCTTACGAAAAAGGTAAGGACCATTATAATTGACGCAAACGAAATATTTCCTTCGCCTTGGGCGAACAAGTTTGGAAAAAGAATTATGTCTTATCGGATGCAACTAAGAAATTTTCTTCAAAATTAGTCCCGAAATTATTCTTTGTAAGGTCACCCGTGTCATTAGTCCACTTATCTACGAACTTCAAGATGCTGAAGGAAAACGCCAAGGAAGGTGGCATATTAAAGACTTTAAGCCATTCTCTGCTGACCCAAATGCTAGTTAAGTTTTTCACGTTCCATTCCTCTAACGATTTACTTAATATTTTTTGTTTTTACTACCAATTAGTATCTTTAATTACTTATTCCTTCTCTTATACACCTATCTTTTATACGTTTGACTTATTTACCTTAAACTTTTTTCTTCTGGTTGACTCTTCCCTGAATTTACCGTTACTTATATATCGCTTTATTGTCTAGATCTCCCAGTATAACTCTGTCGCTTCATTTAATTAATCCCTCGCACCTTTCCTACAACATATTATTTTGTTTTTAGTATTTATCTTACATCGTTTAATTGTGTGGTAATTGTCGTAACTTTGGTCGTAATAACTCATTGAATGTTTATGATTGGTTTTAGCTGATGTTAGAGTGGATGCTTTCTTCTTTGGGCTTACATAGGAGACGCGGCCTATGCCATTGTAAGAAATAGCTCATATTCGCAGTTGCAAAAAACTAGGACTTTCTATTCCATGTGTTTTTCCTCTGAATTATTACAGTCGCCCACATTATCCTATATCGTTATTTGTTTCTCCTTCTACTAAATCATCATAACGTATAAACATTTTTTTCGTTGTTTTTTGTTGAACTTCGTGGTGAGGTGCTATTGCTTTCTATTGATATCTTATCAAATTTTCGGTTGTTTTAGCATATTGGGACAGTGTGTCTGTATTTAACTGCTCATAGTTAGGCATCTTTGTGTGTCTAGGGCGTTACCGTTTTAAAAAATTACCTCGCAATAGTGGGCTTTTGTGTGAATGTATCTGTAGTGATACTTTTAAGTTGTTGTGTCAACTTTTGTCTGATTTTCTTATCGTAGTGGATGCACTCGTTAGGAAAATGATTGTACTAGTTCTCTTAAGAGTCTAGTGAATTTTTTAACTTATAATATACCTCAACTTGTCGGATTAATATCGCAGGTGGTCCTTCAGACCGATCTGTGTTTTAACAGGGACAACTCTCTACCTTCTCTCGGACGCTTGTCCATAAACTCTACTTTTTCATATCCTGCTGTCTCTGTTTCTGCCTTATCTTTCTTTCGGTAGACCTGTTCTCGTCCCGGAACACCCGTCTACCACGTAAGAGTGATTTTTCGCTCACTCCGAGCTACTGACTACATTGGCTGTTTGAGTAGTGCTTTGCTATCCACCTTTTCTGTCTCTTTAGCTCAATGCGAGCCCTTCCTCTATTTGTTTCTACCTGGAAGTGCCTCTTATGCATTCCAAATACCCACCTCCCTCTTTCTACCGTTCCTATTTCTATTGCCTTTTCATTTCCGTCAGTCACCGTGTGGTTGCGCGGGTTTTTTTTTACAGACATTACATTTTTACATTTGATTTTCCAATGCTCCACCCGAAGGTACTACATTGGCCAGGAAGCGAGTTTCTTTTACCTGAAAAATTTGGAATTTTGCCGAACCTTTGCTGTTCCAAGCAAGGTAGGGATCTTTAACGTGCGTGATAACACTAACACACGGGACCTCCATTTTACCTCTCATCCGAACGAGGGTGTATTTTTGTGAAAAATGCTCGCCTAACATTTTTCAAGCGGACCGTGTCGGGATTCGAACCCGGGACCTTGGGCGTAGTAGTAACACACATACCACTACGCCACGGAGCCGCCTGGTTTTTACAGACACCCGGATCATGTCTCTGGGAATTTTTCGTGAGGTCATGCGGTACCGCTGTCAGCGCACATGGTCGCTAACAGTGAATGTATGTATGAGTGTGTGAATGTGTGAGTGTATGTAGATATATATCGTGTAGATATCTGGTGATTATATCACCGATATTAATTAACGCCGGGTGCAGGGATGCACCCAAATGCCTTTGCCAGTCCCTCGTGCCGTTTATTGCAAACGGGCCTGTTTCACAGGTCGCTTTTTTTAGGGGTACGAGAAATTCACATGTAACGGCTCCACGGAGCCACTCTATCGTTATCTTACTTATTGTCTTGGATAATAACTTAAGTTAATATCTTTATCTTATTCATTATCTTTGATAATAACTTTAGTTTAATATCGTTATCTTACCGATTACCTTTAATAATAACTTTAGTTTAATATCGCATTATCTTACTTATTATCTTTAATAATAACTAAAGCTTAATATCGTTATCTTACCTATTATCTTTGATAATAACTTAAGCTCAATATCGTTATCTTATCTATGATCTTCGATAATAACTTGAGATTTTGTTTTATCTTTTTATTTTCCTAACGTTTGG
Source organism: Platerodrilus igneus (assembly GCA_036346225.1). NCBI lineage: Eukaryota > Metazoa > Arthropoda > Insecta > Coleoptera > Lycidae > Platerodrilus > Platerodrilus igneus. The sequence continues at coordinate 1,656,331 of JARFIW010001145.1, forward strand.
TATTTATGACCAGACGTGGAAATTATTTTCTTTGAATGTTAAGTGAAAAAGCTAACCTGATGGTAGAAGTGTAATTTGTTAGGTTAGTGATGTAAGGAATTAGTAAGGTGGTACTTTTGGTAAATTTGTTGATTCACAAGCATGTCATGGACAAGTTTTGATGTGTATTGTTTATTAAACCAGAGTACCAGAGTACCACTAGAGTGTAGAGTAACTCACTCTTTTGAACATATTTGAATTTGGCCATTTTTTGCTAATGAAGAAACAGTTTAGATGCAACGCTCATGTGCGTCTGCACTTAGGAAACTGTAGTGTTAGCTTTAGGTTAGTATATAGGTTAGGCGACTTGTCGCATTTGTTTTAGTTTAAGTAGTGTTTAATGCTCCCCGACAAATTTGTGCTGTCGACTATAACTGCGCCACACCAAAGACTCGTGTGTGCACTTTTCCGTTTCCTGGTAAGTTTTAAGTTTTTTCTTTTATGGCTTTGTCGCGATTGTTACGTGCCGAAAAATTCGGCACTAAACCTTCTTAATTAAATTTTAATTTGTAAGGATTTCGCGCCAATGAATTTAAAAAGACTTGTGCGCGTATTTCCGTCACTTCAGATAGTGCGTTGCGCGAGATTTGCACCGACGCGGTGGGCCAAGGAGGAAGTGGTGGATTTCCGGGGACGATGGAACTAGCCTCCTAGGGTGAACAAGTGAGTTGTCGGGTATCTTATCGTGTCCTTTTTCTGATATGTAGGTTTCCTGTGATCCCAATTATCGTGCCTCTACCTGCCTTCCCTACCCTATTTGTCTACATATAGGAAGAAGATAATTTGAATTTGCATTCAACCGGGCTCAGGAATTCCCACGCCCGAAAGATCAGCGAAGCAGTCGACGCCTGAAAGACTAGCGAAGCCGCCGACATCATGGAGTATTCGTGCGAGAAGCCCTACAGGTTCACGTGAGTACCCCGCTGGGGTTTTCCTTAAAATTTGTATACTTTGTAAATGTGTTGCAATAATTTGCATATTGTGTGACGTCATCTATAATTTGCGCGTCATTTTTACATTATCTAATATTGTTACCAACTGACATTGTGGCTCGCGTACTTCGACGGCGGGGTTGTAATAAATTATCTGTAGAATGATTGAGCAAACTGAACATCGCAACATGCATACTGTGCTGTCCAACCTGAGTTAACTAGCTTGGTGGTAAAGTAAGGTAATCTCTACGTAGTTCTCCAAATCACAGCAGAAATCCCCTATAACTATTAGTCTATCATCAAAATTACTATCAAAAACGTCCAAGTTAAATGATGCGGCGATCAATTCACTACTTAACAGGTTAGCAGAAAACTAGATGAATATTGAGAATGAGTTCCAGGTGCAAATGGTACATGTTGCTTTAGTCTCCCACGAGGTTTATAAATATAAAAAATCCGTTTCCGATACAATATATTTATATAATAAAGTAGACCATTAAGTGATTTAATCCCGTTTACTATGATTAACGGACTGGTATCTAAAATAACAGAAATCTGATAAATTTTTCATTAATGTTCTTGAACAACCATGCGGTCAAACGCCACTTTGAGGATTAGCATAAAAAATGACCGAATTTTTTTAGAAACTTCAAAACAGAACCAGCAAAAGGTTTGGCCTTGCATTCAACGCTGTACTTGCCGCAGCCGTACTACTTGTATGCAAAAATCAATAAACCATAACTGCACAGATATTATTACAAAATAAATAAGCAATCTTGTGCTCCTTATGAATTTTCTTTTATCAATCAAAATATGTGAAAAAAATTAATTTGTGGATTTAGTAGTGAGCTTATTCCAAAATTGTAAACACCACTGAACAAACCTTGAAGAACAGGCATGTAAATCAGGGCAAGCCATTGGGACCCTTAAAGATGAAAATTATAACTGACAAGTAACTTAACCACACAAATTGCGTGCGTGTAGACGTTAAGAACATTAAAGAGAAATAAATTATCAAAGCACTAGTGAGCTGATAGACTATCATTAGTTACAGTATACATATTAGAAAATAATCCATTCAACATTTATTCTCATTTAAAAATAAAACATGGAAATTTCTAAAGAAATATTAAACGAAGTGTATACTCTAAAAGTTGGAATTTCTTAAACCAACCATTAAATCTAGCATCTACTGAAAATCATTGCTTACTTTTCAAAGACCCTAAGATGTGTACCAAATCCAAAATAAAAGAATTTCGAAAACTATAAATTGGTTTTAACTAGCTCCAATAAATTACGTAAAATTAAACAGGATAAATAACCATAGTGGCAGCATGATAAACATAATCAGGCTGTCACACTCTTAGAGTTGGTCCTAGGTTAAAGTAATGTCGGATTGGGACTTCCAAGATTGAACCCATTCAATGCTCTACACGCAAAGAAAACGTATATAAATAAAAAGTAGGCGTTTAGGGGTCAAACATTGATAAGGGGGTCTAAAGTTAAAATTAATTGCGGATTCTTACTTCTCAAAGAATTTTAGGCCGCCTAATGCTTTACACGCTAAGAAAATATTTAGAAATAAAAAGTTATAAAATTGTGGTTTAGGGGCTTTACCTCGATAAGGGTGGTCCAAGATTAAAATTAATTGCGGATTCTTACTTTTCATAGAATTTTAGGCCGCCTAAGAAAATGTTTAGAGATAAAAAAGTTACAAATTTGAGGTTCAAGGGTTATAAAAATGTTATGGATTGATTGGTCCTAGGTTAAAAATAATGTCCAATTGGAACTTTAAGAAAATTTATACTCATCTTATGTTTTGTACGCTAAGAAAATGTTGATAAATAAAAAAAGTCATGTTTAGATTGGCAATTATTGGATTACTAAATTTAAAGGTAAAGGAACTAGCCCGTGTATGCAATTATTTGCAAAAAATTTGGCCTCAACCTAATATAGTAAAACATATCTTACGATAGAATTAATAGCATTAGCGGTCACGTTGTTGAGTGACAAGCACAGACAAAGAACGATTTGTAGTTAGCAACGTCTTGTTAGGGTTAAACCGGTTACTAAGGTAGCTAACTTGTTTGAAATTAAAAGGTGGTAAAAATAAGCGGTATGTCTGTTTCGCTTCAACTGATATAAAGTACAGATTGAGTAAATTACATTGGAAATTCCGCTTGGTACAGTTCTTTTCTAACGTCGATTTTCCCATTTGGTGCAAAGGAGATAGTGCTATAATGTAGAAGGAAAATGTATAAAGTAAAATTTGGATGGAAGAATGTGTAAGGAAAATTGTGGAAGGAAATCTGTGGAAGATGGGAGGTAAAAGGTAAAATATGGAAAGAAGGATGTGAAAGAAAACCGTGGAAGGTGGAATATAGGCAGAAAAATGGAGAAGATGAAAGGTGTTAGAGGTAGCAGGGTGGAGGAGTCCGAGATACACTCAATCTTACCTACTATGTCGTGTTTATTTATTTATGTTAGACGCAATAGTTTTTCATTTTTTATTAATTCTTTGAAAGTATTTCTTTTGCAATACTGCTGAAAAAAGTTTCTCTACACTACAAATTGTGTTTATTTTTTTATAATATCTACTAATGTTCGTAAACTTTAGGAGTATCTGTGTGTGGCGCCGGGGGCAAAAGGGCGGCAAAGATAGTGTTGCCCATAGGTACCAAATAGCTACATCCGACTCACTGTGTGTGTATGTGTATGTGCGCGCGCGTATGCGCGTGTGCGTGTGTGCGTATGTGTGTGTGCGTAAATGCCGTTTGCTCCTCTCGAAATTAAATTCTCTCTATGAAAAAAATACTAATATAATGAGTTCACAATATCCTTCTTACAAATAATATTTTAAATACATAATTCATAATTATTCTCTAGACTACTACTGTAATAAACTGATTTTAAACACATAAGAATTATTCATCCATCGTTCATCCATAATTAAATATTTTCAGCACTACTTGCACAAGTTTCCTTTTTTCATTTACACCTTTTTAAATAATCAGTCCTATTCAAAGTCATCTAATTTAATATTCTTTCTCTTGAAACATTATTAAACCCGTTAAATAAAGTATGTTTATTTTATCTTATGTAATCACAAATTCTTTGCGTGTTTGCAACCTCAAATAATTATTTAAATAACTTGCATACAAAATCTACTATGAAAATTAATTTCTTTAGCTAAAATTAGTCTTTTATGAAATCAATAAATTGAAACAAAATATTTTATATAACTGACCTCTATACACCCAAGTGTCTCTGTGTGCTTTTAAATTACCAGAGTTTACACTTTAAAAATTCAAATATAAGGATGGTCCAATTCTTATAAATCAATATTCATTTTAAATTGCAATTAATCTCCAAATCTTTGATTAAACTCCAATCTTCGAATTGTTGTTAATATGCACTAAATTACTAATCTTGTAATTTAAAATAATATTCTTTAAATAATAATTAACTGTCAAATATTGTCCATTGTACGCACGAAATTAATTACGTAACGTATTGTAGCCGCCGCTTGGTCTACCTATGATCAGAATAATGACAGAACACAAACGAAGGATTTAATCACACAAGATGATTGATAGGTTCTGCGATGCAAGATCTCTTGATTAGCAGATACAAAACTTTTTATTTAAAGATTAACAAGAAGCAATCTCGAGAACATTATTTACATAATTTTTGAAATGTTTGTGAAATGACTAGTACTATTAATAAGTATAAATATCCGTTAAAGGGGTTGGAAGTCCGGTTCTAATTAAAGGTGTTCTCTGATTGAAGCTTTGATTACGATATGTTCCAGTTTAAAGCTTTGACAGTTCTGATATGAAATAAGTAATGGTACATATGTGACACAAATTTCTGTCGATATAAATGACACTGTTTATATAAATTACGGTAATGATCATAAAAATTAATAGAAATTAGTAAATAGTGCTTGAATAGTTAGTTGTAGTGTTTCGATAATAAGTAATTAAGAAGATAGCAACGTACTGTTAGCGATTAGTTGAGAGTAAGGAATTGTGAGAGCTTTTAAAATACCAATGTATCTACGAGTTGTTGAAAAGGCTTATATATTCAGTTTAAAAATAAAGAACTGTTGTTTATGCAAATAGAGTTTGCGTTACACTGGTGTCAAGAAGCGAGATAAAAGACTTTTGAACGATTTCTATTTGCATACCGATCACGCGTAGTCAAAAAGTTAAATAAACAGTCAACTTTTTTTGTTTTTGAAGGATTACAAGTCCAGCACGGAAGAGAAATAAGAAGACAATGCAAAGAAACAAGAATGATCTGCCACAAACCTTTCAGAAAAACTGAACCATACTGCAGATAAATTAAAAGAGCTTAACAAGAGTTTTACAGAAAAAATACAAGAAACTGCTGCAAACTTTGCAGAAAAACTAAACAAGACCGCCGTAATTTTACAAAAAAATTACAGTCAATTGAAAGAAAAGCTTATACACGAAACTACAAAAATCGTAACAGCGGTTGAATAATTAAAAATGAGTTTTTAAAAGAAACTATAAAATCCGCAACAGACCTGGAAGCTCTTATGCGGTTTAAAAAAATTTGAAATCAAGTTTTTATATGATTCCCATGAACTGAAAGCGAAATTTACTGAAAAATTGTTAGGAAAATTAGAAATTAGAAAAAAATGATTACTGAGATTGGAAGAACGAATTAATTTCCTAACAGCGCAATCATGAGAGTCCCCAGTATCGGTGATAAAACAACACATCCCAGAAATTAAGAATGTCGAGGAATGCCAGCTGACGTCGAGGTTCAGAATAAAACCACCCACATTTGATGGAAAATTATCTTGACGGACATATTTTACACAATTCGAGGCTGTCGCGAGAGCTAACTGTTAGAACGATGGTAAAAGAGCAGCCGCATTGATTTTCGAGTTTCGCGGTGAGGTCTTGAATATTCTGCCGACCATACCAGACCATGATCAAAGAAGTAACCGAGCCTCAACATTAATGCTGGAAATGAGGTACGGCAACTCCTATCGGCAACAAGTGTACCACGCTCAAATGAAGAATCGTTACCAAAAGGTTAAGGAAAATTTGCAAGAGTATGAAACAGATATTGCTTGTTTTGTGAGACTAGCCTACCCAACATCATCGGATAGCTTCCTAGAACAGCTGACAGCACAGACCTTTGTGGATGCGATACGCGATGGAGAGATCCAGTAAGCACTAGAGCTGGCTCGACCAAGGATCCTAAATGAAGCGCTAGTTCATGCTTTAGAACTTGAACCAACAAAGCAGAATTTGCATCATTGTGGTGGCAAGGCAAGATGCTCGGTAGAAGAGCAGTGCCAGGAAAGCATAAAAGAAATGATTCAACAGGTACTTCATAAACATGAACCAAGGAGGAAGGGATTGAAATGCTGGAATTGTGGCGAGTTTGGGCATATATAATCGAAATCTAAACATCTCAAAAAGGAAGCAGAGAAGCCGGAAAACTGAGCGGGGGGTCAACGAGAGGAGTCGAAAGTAAACCTGCTTGGATTCTGTCCCGGAAACTAACATCCTCATTGCACAATCTAACCACGCAGACAGCATTTACATATATGAACAGTTTAACAGCAAGACTGTAGTTGTTGGTTGATAGCAAAGCCACTAGGACAATTGTCAATCCAGAAGTAGTGTGCGAGAGTGGTAAAGTGTCACCCCCGACCATACGTCTTCGAATCGTGGCCGATGAGGAATTTCAAACACACGGAATGCTAGATATAAAAATCTGAGTTGGGAGCAAGATATTTGAGCATCAAATAGTAATAGCGAACATCACCGCAGAAGTTACCTTGGGAATGGTTATCTTGAAGAGGTATGGTATGAATTCCATATAGATATGAAAAAGGATGCCTTGAAAGTAGTTGAACGAGGAAGTGCTGTATTGCAAAACAGACGTGTCTGTCCGAGTTTGTTTGACGGAGGACGTTATCCTAGCGGAAAGGAGAAAAATTGTAGTTATAGGACTGTTAGAATCTTAAACGCCAATGACTACGATATCGTGCTAAAAAAAACACAACGGTTGAGTGGTGTTCTTCGGTTGTCTACGTAACGGGGTGTGCCGGCGTTACTTAAAAACCACCCATCAAAAGGTGTTCTGCGAAGATAATGAAACAGTTGACGACACCATGCCGGTTTCTTGAACAACAACAACTGGTGAGACTTAAAAACCTGATCCGACGGTACACGGACATGTTTGTAGTCGACGGCGGTCGATTTGGAAAGACGGTAATAGTCAAGCACAGAATCGATACAGGAGATGCCCGACCGATAAGACAGCAATCGCGGAGACTCCCATTAGTCAAGTGCGAAGAGTCTAACAAAATGATGGAGATATGGAGGGGCACATGCTGATTGAGCACTCTGATGGCCTGTGGGCATCCCCTGTTGTGATTGTTAAGAAGAAGAAGGGGTCGACAAGATATTGTATGGACTACAGACTATTGAATGACATTATCAAAAAGGATAGCTGCCCACTTTCAAGGATTGGGGACACCCTAGATACATTTTAGGGTCACGATGGCAAAGTAGATACAAAACCCAAATATCGGGAAAAGACTGCTTTCACTATTGATATTGGCTCATGACAATGTACAGTCATGCCATTGGGTTCTGTAGCGCTCCTGCCACCTTCGAGCGTTTAATGGATAATCCTGCGAGGGCTATCGTGGAAAATGTGTCTTGTATATTTGGATGATGTGATCGTGATTGAAAAGTTGTTTTGGAAACACCTGAGAAATTTGGAAGAAGTGTTTCGAAGACTTAGAGAAGCCAATTTGAAACTGAATTTAAAGAAGGGTCACTTACTAGATGAAGAGATAAAATACATTGGGCACATAGCTGCAGCAACGGAGTCAAATCAAACCCGGAAAAGGTTAAGGCGGTACAAGAGTGACCGACGCTAAATGACAAACAATAGCTACGTAGCTTCCAAAGGTTGTGCACTTACTATAGAGGATTCGTTTCCGGTTTTGCGAATGTAGTCAAGCTCTTGACCAAACTGATCGAAGATGAGCATAATTGCGTTTGGAATGAAGATTGCCAGAATGCGTTTCAAAAGCTAATACATTTATTGACAACAGCTACGATTTTAAAGTTATCTTTGGTCGAAAGGCAAATTCATCTTGAATACAGACGCAAGCAATGTCGCCATCGGAAGTATAATATTCCAGATGCAAGACGGGCAAGGAAGAGTCAAGGTACTTTTGAAATCGGAACAAAATTATTGTGTTATAAGCGAGAACTGTTGGATGTGGTGAAATCCGTAGAAAACTTTTATAAGTTTCCTACGGGAGTAAATTTCACCGGATAACTGACCACGCATCCTGAAGTGGCTATTACAGTTTAGAAACCTCGAAGGGCAAGTTCTTAGATGAATAGAAAGACTGCAGAGGTATAACTTCGACACGGAACACTGTGCTAGAACAAGTCATCGTAATGCGGATGCGCTTTCGAGACGGCCATGCTCCGAAGATTATTGCCATTACTTACGGTTAGAAACAAAGTGTTATGTTGTCAATGGTAATTAGCAGCTTCTACAGATGCGAACAGAACAGGAGAATGACAAAAACCTAGGTGTCATTCTGGGTTTGAAAGTCAGAGGAAAACGTTCATCCTGGCAGGACATTAACCCATTGAGTAGCAAATTCGTACTGAGCCAATGGAATTCCCTGAAAGTAGAAAATCTGTGAGTACGCTTCAGATGGTGGTCTCAAAAAGTCGAGTGTCACAGATTTTAGGGCATCTGCACAATGGGATCTCTGCCGGACACTTTGGCGTTAAGAAAGCTCTGGAGAAAGTTCAAGCAAGATTCTACTAGGTAGGCTGCAAAGACGATGTTAAAAAGTGGTGCCTCTAGTGCCAACTGTGTGCACCATGAGAAAACCGTAAAGATCCAATGAGACAATACAACGTGAGAAGCCCTTTTGAGAAAGCTGCAATCGACATTGTCGGTTCATTCCCTGAGACCGACTCGATTACATCTTGGTAGTTATGGACTATTTTACGAAGTAGATCGAAGCGTATGCCATACTAAACCAAAAAGCTGCAACCGCTAGAGGAACTGTTTTGGAGTTCCTATGGAGTTGAACGCCGATCAAGTGAGAAATCTTGAGTTAGCGTTATTTCAAGAAGTTTGCCGGTTGCTAGGAATGAGGAAGACCCAAACAACATCATCGCACCCGTAATCGGATAGTATGGTAGAGTGCATGAACCGCACCTTTCTAAGGTGGTCTTCTAACATCAGAGAGACTGGGACCAATATTTACATCTATCCTTATTGGCTTATCAATCTTCGGTTCATGAAGGCACTGGACAGACATTATAATTTGAATAAGGGCCGCTATACTTGCGGCCGCGTCTCCAATGCTCCACCCAAAGCTACTACATTGGGTTTAAACGCGAAAATATAAACGTGCTCTAAATTAAATCTAACTTCAAAATCAATCCATCCTAAATAAAAATCTAACAAACTGAAACAAAAACTAAAAATAGGGTTTGAATAATGGTATCCTTAGCGTTGATTTTGGAGTGTGCCCGATCAACAAGACACAACCAAAAGTAAAAGGAGGAGGGATTCGTAATACCAGATAGCAACTTCCGGCTCTGCTTACCGGTGCGACTTGAAGGGTCGATTTAAAACTATCCAAAGCTAGCTAACTAATTTTAAAATGGATTCAAATTTCTAAGCATTTGCCAAATATTTGTAATAGTGAATCCAGCTATTTTGCCTGCTTTATAAATTTACAAATTCATCCTCCCTGGTCCAAGTATTTATTACAATTTCATCCTAAATTGTCCCTAGCGTTTCCCATCATTCCCTAACTGACATATTATAGGTACAATCTTCTTTCCTATATATACTGCCACCAAAAATTGACCGCAAAGCGTCAAACAAATAAAATAGAGCCACAGAACAAAAATACAGGCAAAAATATAAATATAAAATAAGTATTAATATATTAATATATATATATATATATATATATATATATATATATTGCCGTGTAACCTTTCTAAATCGTGCCTTAGTAACAAAAATATTCGAAAATTTTATTAATTTACCAAAATCAAAAATTGCACACTATAGAAAATTTTCAAAAAAATATAATTTCTTACCCAGATTCCTACTTCCTCGGTTGAATTACTTCCACAGCTCCCTGGCTAGCTCAGTAGGGCCTGCTCTTGGATACCTAGATTCACTATCATACTCTTTATCGTTCACGCACACTCTCAATAAAACCACAAAATAATACAACAATCATACACTATTTATTTATCACTATTTACAAATAAAACTTCAAGATTATTTACATTTCAGTGGTCAACTTACACCTCAATAAATTCGATTTAAGTAAAGTCCAGAATTTTGACTAGAAATATCAAACACATTGAATGTAACCTGAGTAAATGGGCCCGGAATAATACCTTATCTTTCTTTCTTTATTTATAATTAATTTTAATTAGGAAACTCTGGAGTATGGTGAGCTCATGATAACCCAGTTAATTATGATTAATGTATGCTTTTTACTTTGCATATTCTTATTACAAACACAACAAAAACCCATGTACTCATAACAAAAAAATATTTAAATTCCTGAGGAACGTTAATCAGCTTTATATACACCTTTAGATTTATATTTAAATACCATAATAAAAGTTAGTTATACGTATTATTTTCAATACGCAAAATAATGCAAAATGCCATCATAGTTCACTCTCACACATCACAATAACCTTCATAGTTTATCAAAAACAACAAATTCTAAAGCGTTACCTGGAATTTCTTAAAGATCCCTACTCCGTTGACGATGCCGTTAAGTTGTTTTGCTCTCGGTTTCGTGGTTCTGCTCTACTCGCCGCCTCTAGCTATTTGTAGATGAACACCCTCTAAGTTGTGCTGCAATGCTGTTCATACACGATACATCCAAATACAAATCCAAATATTACACTTCTTTTATAATTGCTTAATTTAATTTACGTTATATTACGTCATTTCACGAGCTTGTTAAAAAAAATATATGTGGCACCTCAATAAAATTTAGACTCGTCACTATCCGCGTACAAATTATGAGGCCAACACTAAACTATTTAATTTAAAAATTTTATATACTTACAAGCTCGTGGTAAATTTCTGTACGTAGTCTGAAGCGATGAAAATACTAAGAGACCTCTATTAATTTTCTTAAAGTATTTATACAATTTACTATGCCACCTCTCGGCCGCTCTTTACGCGAAATCTTTTATTTAAAATAATACTTCTTAAAATTTTGGTTTAACCGTTTTCGAAATCTTCAAAATTTTATCTCGTCGATATTATATTTTCCGAAAAGCCCGCATTCAAAATTTCCCGTGTTTGTCTGTTGTACTACTAACTATATAGACCAATGAGATATTTAGTGACGTCTTGAAACCCCGCCTGTATTAACGCTATTCCTCTCTTATGCATATTCTATGTTTCCTTCTAACCTTGTTTGAGTGGTAGAAAATCGATATTGCTGTCCGCGTTTTAAACTAACCCATGTGGACTGAATACGTGCGTTTTGAAATGAACTGCTATTATGCCTGCCTCATTTCAAAGCATTTCATTGATCGTTCATCCTTTCTGCGCTTTAAGGAAACTTTTAGTTAGCATTCATGCGAACCGTCCGACCGTATACCCGATATACCGCAAATACTGTCTTTTATCTACATAAATAAGAGAAACCTGACATTTCGAAAACATGTAGGTGATCAATTAACAAACGTTTTAAAACAACCTTTCTAGGAGTTTACGTTTCAAGGTATTTTATATACAACGGCTGTTCGTTTGTTAGCAAGGCGTTTCACCTTGGTATTATTGATTTTTAAGCTCTTATGCGTATTAGACGTAATAACCCTTTCAACTAAACTCAATTAAATTAATTATTAATTTGCATTGGCTTCTAAAATTTATTTTCTTTACGAACCTAACTAAATCTTAATCACTACTTGTAAAATTTTGTTAATACTTGTTACTTTAGATTCACTAAATGAAATAAATTTCGCACGTAAATTCTGGTTGTTTCCTCTATACAGGGTGTTAGAAATTGCCTTGTTTATATTTAAATTTAACCTTTTAAAATCACTACATAATCCCCCTATTTCAATTCTAGGAAAAACCCTTCCCGGTTTTTCTGAATTTAAATAACTACACTCTAATTTAATTTTACCTGCTATTTCTATACACCTATCTACTCACCTAATACTACCTATACTTATTTATCCAATTTATCACTACTTATTTACCTATTTATATCTATTTCTACACCTATCTCTACTTATTTCTGTCTATCTACACCTATCTTTATTTATAATTACCTATTCACACCTATCACTATCTTTTATCTAACTATTTCTATCTATTACCAACTCTTTACTCTCTTATTTCATTTTATTTTCTCCTTTTATTTCACCCTTTCGTCCTTTATTGACTCTTTACGTACCTTTTTTGTACTTTTCTCTTTGTCTTCACTTTTTATATCTTTTAACCCTACCTACTATCACTATCTATTCTTATCCTAACTCTACCTACCTAATTCTATACCTATATCTAACTATCTTCTGTATTTATCCTATACCTAGCTTTATCTTTCTATAAACACTTACTTCTAGTTTTCTATATACATCTATTCTTATTTGTCCTATTCCTACATCTACTTTTCTATATACCTATTTCTATCTATAACTATTCTACTTCTACACTAAATTCACCTATTTCTATCTTTTTTTTCATTACGCTTCATCTTCTTATTTAAATCTGACTTTTTTCTTGACCCTCCAAGTCTTTCTTCTTACAATCCTAATACTCTTCATCTCTATTCTCCTCCTTCTATTTATATACTTATCATCCTTGTTACTTCACATAAAATAAACTTATCCCTATTATCCTGACTCTTAAATATTTCTTCTTCAGTCCCTATACTTGTCTGTTTCTCATTTATTATACTTTCTTTTTCTGTGGACAAGCCAAACGATACTACCTTTACATCTTTATCTTTCCCCTCTATACAAAACTTTTTATCTCTTCTAGACCTTTTATGTACAATATTCATTTCACAAAAATCGTTTAAATCCAAATTCAAATTACCAAAATTATCTTTGCCCCTTAACTCATTTATGCCTATATTTACCTCTTGTGTGTCACATAATGCTATTTTTACTTTTATCTTTCTTAATTCTGATTTGTTATCCACTATTAACGCTGCGCTTGACTCTACCTCTACTTGTTCAGCTTCTTCTTTCACTATTACTTGTACCTTATCTAACTTTTCCTCACTATATTCCCCTGAGTCGATCTCTCTCACTTCTTCATCATCTCCCTCTATACTATTTATACATAACCCCATGTCATCTTCTGTGACATCATAACTTGCCTTCCAGGGCAATATCCTATCCCCAATTCTAACTATTTTCCTCTCCATATCTATTATAACCCCTAACTTCATCATGCAATCGACCCCTACAATCCCTTTAAACTTTAACCCAGGTACAATTATAAACTCTTGTTCACAGCTTACTGAACCTAACTCTACTTTCAAAATAACCACGCTATTCACAACAGCAAATCGTTTTTTATTCGGCGCAACCAGGTGACTTCTTTCTATTGGCATTATCCTGTCACACACTGTATTTTTAATTTCATTGACGAATTCCTCCGATACCAAACTCGCCTCAGCTCCTGAATCTAATAATGCTCCTAAATTTTTCTTAAAAATTTTAATCTCGATATAGGCAAACGAAATTTTTCTATAATTTCTGGCTCAATTTTTTCCTCTATTTTCAAAAATTCCCTAAGATGTTCATATTTGTACACAGTGATGTCTAGTGGTTTGTCCTGCTTTAAAAATCCTGTCTATGTCTGTTTTCCCTACTCGGTCCTGGTTTTGCTGTTACTTCCGCGTATGTCCTTGGCGTCTCAACTCTATCCGTGTTGTTACTTTCCCTGTTGGTATCTGCTGTCCCCCTCATGTCCGGTGAACTGTTCTGTCTTGTTGGTCTCGGTCTAGGTGCAGGTCCCCTGCCTACACTGTTGCTCCTATAAAATGTCCGTCGCGGTTCCCAATTCTGTCGCTGATACGTAAAATTATTCCCCCGTCTTGCGTAGTTGTCCCGTTTTTCAAATCTTATAGCATTAACCTGTTTTTCCCTATTTTCCCTAGGTCGTCCACTGTTAACGTCGTCATAACTCTGCAGGTACTCCAGAAACATCTCTCTGTTCACAATGTTTTGTAACGCTACGTGCTGTCTCACTTCAACCTCAAAATGTCTCGACAAGTATTTTATGATCTGTCGGTCCGTCAGTGGTGGGTTCAGTTGTTTCGCTATGCTATACTTTCGTATAGCATATTGCTCCCTACTTTCTAAAAATTCTCCTTTAAATTTCCCCGTGATCAAATCGTCCCGTACCTGGTCCTGTCTGTGGTCACTCCAATAATGTTTTAAAAACCTGTCCTCGAAGTCAGTGTAGGTGTCAATTTCCTGTCCTATTAAATTGTACCAAGCTTCAGCATAGTCTTTTAGTAAAGCTTTTACAACATTCAATTTTGCCAGTTTATCGTATAAATTACTTATTAAACCTCTAATATTGTTAATGAATATTTGCGGGTTTACTTTACTATCCCCATAAAATTTCATTTGTTGCTCTAATGACATATTACCTGTTACAAACCTTGGACCATCCCCCATTAAAGTCGCTACATTCTGTTTAATCCCGATCACTTCTCTCTACCCGACCTAACTGATCCTTACACGAGTCCGTTACCTCACTCATTTTTGCATTAATCTCGTCCTCACAGAAAATTCTTACATCAGTCCTTAATTGTTCCATGTCTTGATTTAAAACCAATAAATAAGCGGTTTGTAGGAGTATGCAATCAAACATACTCACTAACTGACCAACAAGCATGCAGCGTGAAAATAAATAGCATGCACGCATAAAACATCCCTGGATCAATAACAGACCCGTCTGACACTCCTCGAAATACATAAACGAATCGACTGAACGTACAATAAAAGTAAATCCAGGATATAAAGGAGCTTCAAACGTTGGTGAATATTACTTCTTAATTGTCCTCTTCTTGAGGTATTCAACAAACCTCTTGAAGAGAATGTAAGAATATTGAAAGCTCCTCGTGCAGTAGGAGTTTTCCTACAAATTATCTCCAAATCTAACGGAGTATAATAAATTAAACCCTTATAACCACACCATGGATGCAGCAGATCGCCATAACATAGCTTGGATCTGCTCCACTTCCAAAGCCACTATGATCATCTCCTAGAGCGCGTGACATCAACAAGCATTGCAGGATTGGGCGTGCACTATATGCCAGCATCTCCGCATACCAGCCGCCGGGTACTAAAAGGTGGAAATTCTATTCCAGTCACCACCGCTAAGTGTCGTATCACATTCAGTGTAAGGATGGACATCATCCTCTACACAACACCAGATCCAGGTCTTTGCCATGAAGACGCAACATTCAATTCTACAACATGGAAACATCCAGCAACTTTGCCTTCATGTTAAAAGATATTTACAATAATTCTCACACAAAAACTTTGTAAATATTTTCTTTGTGCGTCATGCTTTAAATGTATAATTAGTTAGTCTTTGTAACTTGTAAGGCAAATGTAATCTCTGTTGCTACGAAGCATTAACAAGGTGATTCCAGACAAACCAGAACACCACAGATTATCCATTTATCTAGCCATTACTACAAAAGTTTATTTATCTTCCTACATTTACTTGGTAACGTTCAAGAAAATAACATACCAATCAATTAAAATAAAAAATCTATTTCAATCTGATTGACGCTAAGTACCAAAATGACATTTCTTTTAAAATTACCCGTTACTATTAACATATGTCCAATATTAAAAATTTCTATCTTAAATATATTAAAAAATATCAGAAGTGTTCGTCATTGTGCCTGGTATAAACAAGAATGATAATGAAAATGTACTGGCACTACAATGAAGTTCAAAAAGGATAGAAGAACACAACTTCTATTTGTAAATATAGTTACCAATTAATCTATTTATATCGCAGAAATATACAACTGCATTAAAAAATTATTGTACTATGTTGATGTGCATGCGCATAATCAAAAAGTAACAATCAAAACATACACTTAAACTTTATTTTAATTATGCATTTTTTAAGTCTTTTATGATGAATTTCCATTATCACCGTTATCATTTACGTCACTGCTAGCATTTCCATTCACAGCAAAAGATGTACCTAATCCATACAAATGCCATGAGAACTTGGAGTCATCAATGGTATCTTCGAAGAACATCTACAAAAATATTGCATTTAATAATATAATATTAATCTATGCACCATATGCACCTCCTTAATTTTGAAAAAAGCCATGCCGGTGAGTAATGAATCAGAACCAGCTTGATGTTGGGGTCCAATTCTTTCTAAACCTAATTGTTTTGCTGCTTGTTGAAGGTCACCTTCAAAACTTGTACAAGACTTCATAAGGCACTACAATTGATATAAAATAAATTTGAAAACAAACAAGTAGGATAACTTTGTTCTTGCTGGCTCAGTAGTAAATATAGGATAATGCAAAACTATTCACTTATATATTTGAGGGTAAGAAACATCTTATTTACAAAGTAGGTTTGAATTAACATTAGCCTACAAAATAATAATAAGTATGAAGTCAATTTGGAACAATATTTTTAATATAACCTTGAATGTCATGGCAATGATTTATACGCATATTTTGAATTATTTTAACTTTGACATTTGTACTGGTATATTATATGGATTATGCTTGGTTTCTTAAAGTATTTACTTGGGCTAGTTATGGCACTAGGTTCCGATATTAGTGATGGATGTTTTGTTAACAAATGTTTAGTGTAAGAAATTTAATGTATTGTATGTATTGCTAGCACGTCATTTCAGGAAGCATTAAGTAGTAGAACTAATGTATATATTTTTAGATAGCCAAATCAGCTTTTAGCATGAAAGCAGTCTGTAAAATGTAAACGCTTTAGTAGTTTACATTTAATAATGTTGCTGTATCAGCAAAATATTCAATTAGGACAAAAAATTAGGATAGAAAAACACCCATTATATTAAATACACCACTAATGAATTCCAGTTACTTTACACTTCTTCCTATTGAATTAAAAAAAATTGCAGATAGGCACCAGGAAAATAACTGGATATTTGTACAAATTCACACGAATTCAAAAACCATCAACTAGTTGACACACTACAAAAACTACAGACTCACAAAACAGACAAAACACACGGACAGTTTAGACGCACCATCTGTGAGAACGAAAATAGAATGCAATAACCTCATGACGAAAAAATAATAACCGACGGCGAGTAAAAAGAGGTATTCAATTTGATACTAGACATCAATTAGCAGAGTTTTGATTGAAATGCACAATCATCGCTGTGCAGAACCACGTACCAGGTAGTTAACGTGACAGTATCCAAGCTCCTGAACTATTAGTGAAAACAGGTTTTTCATATGCGAGTAAGAAAGCGCTGATGTAGATATACCATAAAAACGTCCAAGCGACTCGTGTTATGTGCTTTTGTACAACAATAAGTTGGATTTTATCAGAAATGATTCCAGTATTGAAAGTCAACAAAGTTTTGACAAAAACAAAAAACTGTAAAACGATTGAATTTTTATTATTTTCTTATAAATATTACAACATGCTGTCTTCCTAAATTTAATAATTGTTTTAGATGGTAATTATAAGGTGCGGAGATAATTAATATTAGAAAGGTTTATTAACGTTGATGCATTCTTATTTATAGGGTATTGTACAGACTGACTTCTCATAACAAGAAGTTCACAATTGTATCTTCATAAGGTACATAACCATTTCGAATGGACCTGCACCTTGCCGAAGTTCTAGATTAGTAGAACCGATGAAATGGCTTGCGTGTTCTAATGAGCTAAAGAGCCAAACTACAGGTCCAACCGAAGTAGTAGGATCGTTAGTGAGGAACCAGACTAAGAAGGTTCCCGAAAGAGGGCAGCGGCTCTTTCGGTACATAGATTGGCAGAGACCATAGGGGTCGGTATCCCAGTCTAAAACACACTACCGCGATGTGGAAGGCAACGGGAAACCACCACATTACCTCCCAAGTACACAGCGTACCTAAATTATAATAAAATGATGGTATTCTCTGAGTTAAAAGATTCCAGAGTTAAAATAGTCTTCTATTCGGATCTTCGGGAGGGGACTACTTTGGAGGATGCGATCGCAAATTTAAGAATAAGAGTCGGGAGCATTTTGCGAGTCGGAGTGTGGAATGTTAGAAGTATGAAGCAAATAGGTAAGCTAGAGAACCTAAAAACCGAAATGAATAGGTTATCACTAGACATAGTACGGATCAGCAAAATTCGGTGGCCAGAGGCGGGGGGATTTTTGGAGTGGAGACTTCAGGGTAATTCATACAGGAACAGAGGAAGGAAATTTGGGTGTGGCGATACTGTGTAGAAAATTACTTACAAAAGACCGAAAGAGTACCCATGGTTAGATTAGAGTCTAAACCGGTAAACACAGTAATAATACAAGTATACATGCCCACCTATAGCTACAGTGACGAAGAGGTAGAGCGATCTACAAAGATCTCAAAAACATATTAAGACACGTAAAAAACATGAAAATTTAATAATTACGGGGGATTTTAATGTAGTGGTAGGTGAGGGTAGAGAAGGAGCGGTAGTAGGTTTATTTGGTTTAGACACGAGCAACGACAGAAAAAATAGGCTGGTAGAATTTTGCCACAAGAACAATTTAATCATCACAAACACATTATTTCAACATCATGTTAGAAGACGATATACGTGGAAGATGCCAGGAGATATAGGAAGATATCAAATAGATTACATTCTTGTTAGACTACGATTTAGGAATCAAGTAAAAGACTGTAGAAGCTACCCAGATGCAGATATACACACTGATCACAACATCGTAATTATGAAGGCAGCACTTAAATTTAAAAGTTTGAGAAAAAGAAACGGAAAAAGGCACTTAGACTTAGAGAAACTAAAAGATAAAGATGTTCAAGAAAGATTAGAAAAAAATCAAATGAATTGCTCAAAGATATCGGGAAAATATCTGATACTAAGGAAGTAGAAACAGAATGGAATAACATTAAATCCAGCCTAGACATGGCGGCCAGAGATATTCTGGGGTACACACAAAAAGAAAATAAGAAACCATGGATAACAAAGGATATCCTGAATTTAATAGAAGAACGACGAAAATACAAAAATAAATCAGATAAAACAGGAAAACAGAGATACAAAGCCATAAAATGGGAAATTATTCGGAAATGCAAGAAAGCTAAAGAACAAAGGATTGATGAAAAGTGCAAACTAAGATGGAAGTAAAAAAGATAGATGAAGCATACAAACTAATTAGAATCAGTTTTAGGTATATAAAATCGTATAGCAAAAATATAAAGGACGTGGGAGGAAACGTCGTTATAGAAAATGTAGAGAAAGTGGGTAGATGACAAGAATATATATAGGGAATTTATATACAGGAGAAGAACTAACTGCATTAGAACAAGAATCAGACATTGAAAATGATGACTTGGGATATCCTATACTTAGAGATGAATTTGAATTAGCATTAAAGGTCTGAAAAATGGTAAAGCGCCGGGTACAAATAAGATGCAAGCAGAAACTCTAAAAGCCGCTGGATAAGCAGTAACGGAACGTTTGTTCCAACTTGTAAGCTATATGTATGAGACAGGCGAGATACCCAAAGATTTCAAACGTAACATTATAGTAACTATACCAAAAAAGAAAGGCGCAGATAGATGTAAAAATTTTCGAACTATAAGTTTGACAGCACACGGTTCAAAAATATTAACTAGAATTGTACAAAAACGAATGGAAATACGGGCTGAAGAAATACTAGGAGAAAACCAATTTGGGTTTAGGCGAAACAGGGGAATACGGGAGGCTATCCTAGCTCTGAGAGTGATAATGGAGAAAACAATAGGAAAAGGGGAAAGCGTGTATATAAGGCTTGTAGATCTGAAAAAAGCATTCGACAGTGTAAAATGGAAGAAAATGTTCGAAATACTGAAAAAGATTGGAATGAGTTATAGTGATAGACGAATAGCAGTGATAGAATTAGAGCAAGAACGTAGA
This sequence comes from Platerodrilus igneus, assembly GCA_036346225.1. Lineage (NCBI taxonomy): Eukaryota > Metazoa > Arthropoda > Insecta > Coleoptera > Lycidae > Platerodrilus > Platerodrilus igneus. The sequence continues at coordinate 1,676,503 of JARFIW010001145.1, forward strand.
GAAGTTAACATTAGGAAAGGGGTGAGACAGTGATGTGCCCTATCCCCATTAATTTTTAACTTGTACATTGAAGAGGCAATGAATACTGTCAAATGCAGGAAGACATTTGGAATTACTATGCAGGAACAAAAAATTGATATGCTTAGATTTGCAAATGATATAGCGGTATTAGCATCTGGCAAGGAAGAGTTAGAAGCTGCTCTCAATGAAATGGAAACGGTTCTAACAGCGAGATATGGTATGAAAATTAACACAGCTAAAACTAAAATACTAGTATGCAAAGGATGAAAAAATAAATCAAAAACAAGAATACAAATACATAACACGAACTCACAAGAGATTAAGGATTTCTGGTACCTAGGAAGACAAATAACGCAAGATGGGAGAAGCACAAAAGGTATACAACAAAGATTAACACACGATCGTGCTACATTTAACAAGAAAATCAACTACTGTGTTCAAAGACAACAAACATAGAAACAAGGAAAGGATTGCTTAAAACATATGTATGGAGCACAGCACTGTACGGCTGTGAAGCCTGGACAGTAGGAGAAGCGGACAAGAAAAAGGTAGAAGTCTTTGAAATGTGGTGCTACAGATGAATGATGACAAAGTTAAGAACGAAGAGGTCCTAAAAATGGTAGGGGATAAAAGAAATATGTGGAAAACGGTAAAAAATAGGAGAGATAGGATGATAGGCCACATACTACGGCATGAGAGAATAGTGCGGAATATATTAGAAGCAGAAATAGGAAAAAAGAGAAGAAGAGGGAGACGCAGGTTAGACAACTGCACACAGATAGTGAAAGATGTAGGCTGCAGGAGTTTCAGGGAAATGTGTAGGCTAGTTCAGAATAGAAATCAATGGAGGTACGCATCTAACCAGTCCTAAGATGGATAAATTAATGCCAAAGGAAGTAACTGCACTTAAACATGATGATTATTATAAGCAACTACAAGTATTGGATGGGAAATATTTTCGAATAATGGTAATTGTGTGAAAGGATTTACTGGAAAACTATTATTTTGACAAATGTCTAAGTGTTGGGGGATCTTGGCAGCCACAGGCTGTTTAACCTCCTTCACTGAATCTCGGTGAAATAGGACATAAAATTAAAGAACAATAGAAGGGGAACCGAGCTGTATACATTCTATGTGAGAATTTCAGGGAACTATGTAGGCCAGTTCAGAAAATAAATAAGTGCAAGTACGTATCCAACTATTTTTGAGACGGAAAACCTAATGGCGAAAAAATAAGCACAGATAAATCTGATGATTATTATAAACAACTACAAGGGTTGTTTGTGAAATATCTGCAATTAATGTTGACTGTGTGAAAAGATATATTGGAAAAAATATTAAATCGGTAAATGTTCAAGTGCTGGGAGAACTTGGCAGCCATAGGCTGCTTACCCCCCTTTCACAACCATTGAATGTCGGAGAAATAGGGTATATAATTGTAAAACAATAGAAGGAGACCGAACTGCATCTACCAAGAAAGAACAGCGCCTATGATGAAGGATAACAAACATAGAACAATAAGTTGTTGAAAACATATGTGTGGAGAACAGCACAGACAGTATGCTTATAAAATACGGGCAGTCTGAAAAGCAGACAGAAGAACGGTAGCAGGCTTTGAAATGTCGTGCTTCAGATGTATGAGGATGGACAGACAAAGGTAATAACAAATAGCTTACAGAAACAGTACAGGAACAAGTATATCTTTGGGAAAAAAATAGGAGAAATAGAAGGGCAGAATCCGTTCTGAGGCATTTTTGGCAAATAGTATACGATATATTACAAGCAGAGATAGGAAAAAAGAAGTGGATGTAGACCTAGATCAGATAGTCCGAGATGCAGACTGTGCAAATTTCAGGGAAATCTGTAGGTTAATTTAGAATAGGAAACAATGATGTTACGCGTCTAACCAGTTTCCGGACTGAAGACCTAATGATGATGATAAAGGTACATAAAAATTAAATTGGTTGAAATTCTAATTGAGAATATTGTTTTTGATAGCTACACGTATATTTGGTCAATTAGGGGTAAATCATAGTTTTTCTTTGTTGTTATTCACTGTTATAATCATGTTTTACAATACAGGTTAGGTGTACATGACGTAGAGTTTCATTTTTTTTTATTAGACTAGTAGGAGAAGTTGATAAGGGTGTAAGCGAGGCTCCATCAACCCTTAACAGAAGTGAAAACCGCTAAATCATCACTGGAAACATCCAGTGTCTGGTAATGCTTTTTTTAGGGTTTCTTCGAGTGGGTTGTTGCTCAAAGACAAAACATAGATAAAAGAGATTCAAGACCTTTCATGGTAAGCAAACAGATATTTAGTAAAGGTGTCATAATTTATATGCCCTAAAGTGTTATATTTGCTTTCATAGAATCTACCCTACACCACTAAAAGCTAGTTGGTACACCAACCACCATCCACAAAGTTTTATTCACATTTGTAGGTAGTTAGTTGATGGTGACCACTGGTATTGTTTAAATGACGTGTTGCAAATCTCCAGATAGAGCAGATATAATATATATTTAATTTGTTTTATTATTGGGGAAAGCAGTCAAATTTGATGGATTAATAAAATTCTCTTTCAATCATTCAAGCTTTCGATAAATTTATTATCTTCGTCAGGAATCTAATATATATAAAATTAATTGTTGGAATAGTAGTTTAACATTACTTACGGTTATGAGTTTTATATATACATATAACTAAGGATATTGAAAAAAAATTTTAAAATGTACAAAGTATGAAAATTTGAAAGACATTGACATGTATTAACAGTTACTTACTATGTAAAAATAATTAGTTTGTGTAAGAAAATTTACATATCTCAATGTGTTTATAAATATGTATCAAATTAAAATTAAAATTATAAATAAATTTAAAAAAAAACCATTGGGAAACAATTAAATCTCACTGCAAACTAAGTTATAACAAATTTATTGATCTAGTAGAATTTATCTTTAACACAACATACTTTACTTATAACAATACCTTCTACAAACAAACAATAGGCACTCCCATGGGATCTACGATATCTCCTATAATTGCACAATACGTTATGGATGACCTACTCAATACATGTATTCCTAAACTAAATTTTCAATTTCCATTTTTCAAGAAATATGTTGATGACTTAATTTGCAGTATTCTTGAAGGAAGAAGTGACGAAGTACTTCAACTATTCAATGCATACAACATAGATATACAATTTACTATTGAAACAGAAACCAACAAAAGTATTCCTTTTTTAGATATGCTAATTACTAGAACAGAAAACAACATCCGTATTACTAGTTGATATCAAAAACCAATGTCTTCTGGAAGACTTTTAAATTTTCATTCCTATCATCCATTGAAAACCAAAATTAACCTAGTACTAGGAATGAAAAATAGAATTGAAATAATATCACACCCTACACAAAAAAACTATAACTTAAACCAATTAAAAAACATACTTATACAAAATTCATACCCTCCAGGATTAATAAATAAATTATTATTCAATAATTCTTCGAAATCAGAATATACAACAAACAATACAACAATAGTAATAACAATTCCATAACACAATCTTTATTTTACACACTTCCTTACATACAAAACATCACAAATAAAATATCTAACATATTTAAAGAATTTAAAGATGTAAAAATTTCCAATAAAACTATACTCACTATAAATAAGATATTTTCTAACGTAAAAGATAACACTCAAAAACTGGTGTCTGGTTTAGTTTAAGAAATACCTTGTCAGAATTGTCAAACCTGTTATGTTGGACAAACAGCAAGATGGCTTTCAGCCAGAATAATTTCACACAAAAGTGATTGTAAGAGGAAAATTAACTCTTGTGCTCTTACCACTCATGTAATTGAAACAGGACATTCCATGAACTATACAGACACTAAAATTATTTTCAGAGAACCAAATTATCACAAACGTTTATTTTTAGAAATGATTGCAATATCAATAAATGCCAACACACTAAGCAAGAAAACAGATACACAAAATTTGAACAATATTTATTCTTATCTAATATCCCTTATTAAAAGTAATAATCATTCACTATAAGTTTTCAAAAATTAGTTTAAATTTATTTATAATTTTAATTTTAATTTGATACATATTTATAAACACATTGAGATATGTAAATTTTCCTACACAAACTAATTATTTTTACATAGTCAGTAACTGTTAATACTGTTAATACTGGTAATACATGTCAATTGAGTATTTTAAAGGTTATTAGTTTTCGGTTGTATCTTACCACCCTGACTTGCAATTTAGTTTACTCTTCTTCACTGAATAATGAATCAAGACTACAACCTTAAAATCCTTAGTTACCGATAAAAAGATGGATCACTTCTGGTAGTAGTATACTCTATAAATCTGTAAGACTAAAGTGGGTTCTTTGAATTTGTATTTCTAAAAGACTTTATAGATACAGATTTTTTACTGGTCATGTTGAAGATAAATTATACGTAACAATATATACACAATTACTTACAAAATATGCATGTCCTAAGTTGCCACCCTTAAATATGCTGTAATACAAACAGCATCTGAAAACTAAACAAAAATAATTCTGTGTTTTAAACTGAAGTCAACGAAAATTAAATTGAGCTCGCTATAAAATTAAAAAGATGATAAATTAATTTTAAGTTTAATTAACTGCATGTTTTGAGTTATTAATAAGTAAAGAAAGCCTTCGTTATAACATGTGAAACTACTTCGAATTATCAAAATAAAATAATATGAAATACCTGTTATTGGTTTTGATAAACTTCAAATTGTCACATCCTGCTAACGTTGACGATGCCGATACCCTGGTGAGTTTCAACCAGTATTTTAGCAATTAACGTCACCAATGATGACTACACTTTCCAAATTTATTTATAATAATATGCTAAATTTTCTAAAAAAATTCGAACCTAATTTCACTGACAGCTATAATTCCAAATTTGGTGCAACAAATGCGGGTACGTTCGGTGTCGCAACTAAGAGTGTTTGAGTTACCCCAAACTTAAGTGATGTCTCTCGCACAGTACATGTTCCAGAATGCGCCAAGACTTAATTAATACCATGTGCTACCGGGTATAACTTAATTTGACATGCACTCTTAATTAACTTATTGTGTCGGGCTCCCGCAACCAATTGCTAAAAGGAAAAACCCTCCATCAATTTTGATAACTACTAAAAATAAAAGTAAAGTAGACGTACCCCACTGTTGGGTAATCAACCAAAAATAAAGTGTCCAAACTAACTTAGGACCAAGTTTGTGCCTAGTACCTACCTGCCAAAAATCAAATTCAAAAATACCTATTTTGCAGTGCTTGAATCACAAGCAACGATACAAATTCCACTACCACAAAAGAGCTGAAATCACTCCTTAACACAACTAATTACTAGAATTTAGCTAACAAATTGTTGCTCTTAAAGCTAGCACATTCCTGCAAGGTTTGTAAGTAGGGTTGCCTATCTATTGAGAGTAAATAGAATAAATTGCCTAACTAACAAACTTATAAGAAAAAAATTATCCTTATACACAGTTCAGAAAATCAGGAAATTTTTCACAGAGAAATCTGATTGCAATGTCCCAAACAAAATTCTGTAATTCAGAATATAACCATCGACTACAATTGCAAACAATGAAGTGTGATAATTAACTCGTGGGAAAATATGCAGAAAAAGAAAAGGTATACCAGTTTTGTTAGTGGTTCATTTGTATGCTTACAAAAATGTTCTGGATAAGTTACAGATTTTGGTTTCTTGCAAATGTTATTTTTTTTTAAATTTTGTTGCCAGTCAGATCTCCATAATTTGAAATTTGAGTAGACTTCTTAATTTTTGGTTTAATAGGTTGGCTGGTGCCATAGGTCGCCTAGGATCAGCATCGAGCTATGTTGCTGTGTGGCAGAAAATATTAGTAAATTAAAACAATTTGCAGTAATTATGGCTTTTCTGTATTCTCACTTACGTTGAATATATTTTTCTAAGAACAAAAGTGCAGAGTTTAATACCGTCTCTACAAAATAAGCATTCCGTTGGACATCACAAACGAGAATTTAGAGAAAGGGTTTCTATGTTTGATGAAAATATGAAGTCATTTGAAGACTGATTAATCTTTAAAAAGTACATACCCAGCAAACACATTTTTTGGTATCAAAATATATAAATTATATGTAGTTGATGGTTACTTTTGAAATATAATGCTACCACAAGCTGGGCATAACTTGCACTTTGACGGTTTTCACTCTAACCTTATCTAAACAGGAACATTATTTAAGCACAAAATGATCTATTAAAACACGTATAGATCAAATCAAAACAGATGCTAAAACACTTCCTCCTAGAATAAAATAGATCTTTATGGCATCAGACTAATTAAATACAAATTAGCAAACGGATGAATGAATGACCCATTCTGAGTTCAGATCTGACCCATGTTGCAACAGTTGTACCCACTGGAACAAGAATGTAACAAGCCGAATATGTATTGAAGTATAGTAGACTATAAGAAAGCCAAAAAGGGTTTGTCTTAGCAACCAAATGCCATCATACAATTAGGTTATACGCAGTGTTAAATGGATATAGAAAACTAATTTTTGAAATTTTTATTTAAATTATCAATTGTAAATTTTTGAATAATTTATAATAAAATAAGCTCAAAACTATCAATAACCAAATTAAAAAAGATCAGAACAAAAATAATTTATATCCTATACCACGAGAAGAAACTATTATTTTCAGAAGAGTAGCGCATACGTTTGTTAAGCTATAAAGACATCGAAAGAAAAAGAGGATACTTCTAAAGTTGCTACAATAAATTATGGAAAACTAGAAACGCCAGTAATCAAGTGATAACGTAACAAGCTACTGTAGTGACTGTCTTTATCAACCAGAAATGTGTTTGTTTAAATTTAAAACGTAAGTTGTTACGTTTATTTTCGACGATAAATTCAAATACACCCTTTTGGTGGTAATTTGTTTTTCATTCACCTAGCTTCTGTTTCTATTCAAGACCCCATCCTGTATTTTTATCTCGTTACAATAGTACGCGCAATCATAACATTTCTTTCAAATCCATTCATTCTAAAACAAAACTTTATTCGAAAAATTAAATGGTCAATACCTTGTTTTAGGTATCCGTTACTTTGTTAAACATTCCTATAACGTATAATTGCTTTCTCTTGTGTTTTCCATTTAAAGAATTGTCTAAATAATAGATCTTACTATTAGTTGAAGCGTGTTTTCCAGTTTGCTAATCGCGCTCTAATAACGCGAGGATTGCAGTTCGAACTCGTGTTATTTTGAACCAATTTTTAATTTGATTCTGCAGCTTGTGCGTTGAAATATTTTCTACAGCGATGCACGTTCTTTGATTCGACAAGTAGGAGGTATCTTGCGTGTATTCGCTCTTAGCTGGAGGACAAATTAGTTTTTTCTTTATGTAGGCCCAATTGTTCGTTGATGTAGACCAACTGCTTTTGTTTGTAGACCGCTACTGCAGTTACAGTGGCAAGGCGAATGGATTCTGACTACCGTGGCGTTGCTGTGCTGACTCACCCCCTACAAATTGCAAGATAAGCATTCCGACGCATAGAGGTACGTGACTCGTTTTCTTTTATGCACATCGAGGATTATTATTTATCAGCGGTTGATGTTGTGAAACCAGTTCACCATACATGTTTAAAAGCTAGCTACGCTAGTGCTTCTGGTTATATTTCTTTAATTCTTACTACAACTTGGTCTATATTTAATACTTTAATTTAATACACTTGCTATCGAAAAAATCTAAGCAATACCTTTTTCCCCAATGAGTTTTATTACATGCTAGCTACGAAATGCGCACTTTGTAGATCCATTATCAAATTTGTCCTTTACAATATAACTTAAATTTAATACTTTTCTTTGTCCATGTGAATCAAGAAATTTTTATTTATTCTTATTGTTAATAGATAATCGTGCGCGACGTGCTTTTTTCTTTGTTTTGTGGTATTTAGCTGAATCCCCCACTTTCCGCGTTTGGTAGTTAACCTGGTATTTACGTTTCTTCCGACTACATCTAGGTATGTAGCATAAATTCTGATCCCCTGGCGTGGGGCTTCGATTTTGTTTCGTGTAACTTTGTCCCGAGTTTGTTTTAGTTAACGGTTACTTCGATTTGGTTTTGATTAATTTCTGCTCGGAGTTTGTTTTAGTTAATTTTTGCTCAGATTTTTTTTGTTGTTAGAGCCTAAGTTCCTACATTATCCGCATTTCTCGGCCTGATGCTACTTGTTTTTTCTTTCTTTAAGTTCGATCTATTGTTTATTTTTTATTTTTTTTTCGGCTATTTGGTGTTCCTCATATGAGGATCGGTTTTCTTTATTTCTTGTAGTTGAATTTTGATTTTGTTCTTTTCCGTGATTGCTAAAAATCCTTGGTTAGTTAATGTCAGATTATCGAATTTGTGTTTTCGCCAATAATCCTAGTCCATTGAAAACGCTGGCGTCCAAGATTTTTCTTTTTCTTCCTTTCCTCTCTGTACATTTTGTTCTCCCCGTCAAGTCTAGAGTTGTTTTCATTCTTTGATTTTTCTTTTATTCTACAGCCCTATTCTAATTTCTATATTGTTGTTTTTCTTCCATTGGTGTTTTTGAAGTTTATCCGTCGGATATGTTTTAGATTGCCCTATATTCGCAATAATTTCCTTTTAGCTTCTATCGAGTTACGGTTAGCATATGTTTAATTACTTTCTACTAATTTCTTTCTTCTTCGTATTCAAAATGACTTCTTTTTCGGCTTCCCGCCAAGGTCTTCCTGTGTGGGAGTAGAATTTAAAATTTTCTCGTAACCCAAACACTCGTACCATACATGATTTTTTGGGACGGGTCGAAGAACACCGACGAACTCAACATGTGTCAGAATTGCAGTTATTTGTGTCCGCAGTAAACTTGTTCGAGGCTAAAGCCTTACTTTGGTATCGTGATTACCGGCATAGATTTTCTGACTGAAAGTCGTTGTCTAATTTACTGATTCATCATTTTGAACCCTCTCATTTTGCTTATAAGTGTGCTACTATTGAGGAAAATACTTTTACTTCACATGACCGAATGGTTAAGATTTCTCCTACACCTACGGGTAGATCCGATACTTCCTCCGTACGTTCTACTGTTCTTCTTCCTAGTCTTACTTCTACTCGTCAGGTCGTATGTTTTAATTGCGACAAACCAGGTCATGTTTCGACATGTTGTGCTCGTCCTAAAGTACTCCATTGTTAGGGTTGCGAGCATAGGAGAGTTTCTCGCTGCAACTGTCCACACTGTCATCCTACTACTGATAGGTCTTTGAATCATACTTCCAATTCTTTTCTCAGCTTTAAGAGTCAAACATCTTCTGCTCTCACTCTACGTTCTCTTTTGTCCCTCATCCAAGTCATCCGACTCCTACTATCAAAACATATTCTTCTTCGGCAAATGTAGCTTCGAATAAAATTTCTCCCGTTTCTAGTTCTACATCCTTTCCTACAACTCCTTCTGCTCGCCCTACTACCATCGTCTCGTACTCTTTTCAGCCATATGAGTCTTTGAACTGCAATATTGACTTTTACGGCTATCACACCCCTACTTACCGAACCTCTACTAACAAGAACCAAATTCCTTCTGTTTTTCGCAATTCATAAGATTAGCAACCAGACCCGACGTTTTCACTTCCACCCCAAACTGTGCCTCCACCACCATTGCAACCCATTTTCGAATTAGTGACTTGCAACTAGCTTCTCAAGAGTTTGTTCTCGCTTTCTTAAACGATTCTATCCACGAAATTCCTGTCGTGTCTGCAAGCACACATGTCGCTGAAGTGACGATAACTTCTAATTCAGTCTACGAAAGTCCTCCTGAAGTCCATGAACCTGTATCTTTAATGTCTTTTCCCATTTTTGTCAAAATTTTACCTGAAGTTTCTGTCGTGCCAGCAATCACGGCCGTAGTTGAAATGAAGATAATTTCTAATACAGATAGAGAAGATTCTGTTGAAATTAAGGAACCCGTAGCGGTGATGCCTGTTGCTGTCATCGTCAAGTTTTTCCCTAATCCTGTTTCGTTATATATTATTGTTAAGGAAGCAGCTCCTATTGTGGCTGAAGTTTTGTCTGTTCCTACTCTGTTATCTAACAGTAATGAAGTCTTACTTGATTCTATTCCTTTATCGGACGTTGAGGATACGGTAGGAAACCGCATACCGCGTAATAAGGGGTAAACAACAGAAAATCGCGCTCGGTAACATAAGAAAGACAAATAGCGAATATACGAAAGGTTTTAAAACCATGGCGGAATATTTATTAGAGAAATTCTTCTCTTCGGATAATTCTGAGGAGGATGAGGGGTCGCACGATTTAGTACATCGGAGAGCTACAGAGGCGCAAGGAACAGGTGCCGCTAAGGCAATCCTAGTTCACGACGTCGTCAGGGCTCTTACGGGGATGAACCCTAAGAAGGCACCGGGAGATGACGGAATCACTTCAGACGCAGCTCTGGAGACATGCCTATTAGCCCCGTGTGTCTTTGCCGGGTTGTTTAATCTTTGTCTAGAAAGGGGCGTCTTTCCGCGTTGCTGGAAAGTCCAGAACGTGAAATTCATACCTAAACCTAAAAAGGCGTATGCGTCAGACCCGGGCAGCTATCGTCCAATTAGCTTGCTACCGGTGCTGGGGAAAGCTGTGATCGCGTTATGACTACCCGAGTTAAGTACTTAGTGCGTGACAGCGGCGGTTTTAATAACCGACAGTTCGGTTTTATAGAGGGAAAGTCGACTATCGACGCATTAGAGTTCGTTGTCGGGGAAACTAAGCAGGCGAGAGATGCAAAGGAGTGCTGTGTCTTTGTTGCTTTGGACGTTTCAGGAGCAGTTGATGCTGCCTGGTGGCCATTGATTGTTTGCGAATTGGAAAATAGGGGTTGTCCGCGAAACTTGATGTCTTTGGTCAAGAGTTATTTCTTGGGGCGATTGGCACAGGTTGAAATTTCGGGTGAAGTTTTGTCGCGTGAGGTGGAAAGGGGATGTCCGCAGGGGTCATGCTCTGGTCCCACATTTTGGAAGTTGTTGTATGAGAGCATATTTAGGATCAAGTTGCCCACAGGATGCTCAATCGTTGGGTTTGCGGATGATACGCTTTTAATTGTCAGATCGCGATTTTTAATGGATCTGCGCACAAAACCGAACGAGGCGCTTAATAAACTACACGTAGGCGGTAAAATTAAAATTTAACACGGCGAAGTCAGAGGCGCTTTATTTCGGAAAGAAACCGGGATAGCGACCCCCTAGGCTAGAGCTGGGAGGGGAGAAAAAACCGTTTAAATAAGCAATTACGTACCTCGGCGTAAAGATTGCCGATAAGTTAAATTGGAAAGCTCACGTGCAGTACGTTAAAAGCAAAGGCAGCGAAATATCAAACAAAATGATGGCGGCTGCGAAAATAAACTGAGGTTTCAGGGGCGAATCGCTGAGGACGATTTATCCCGGAGCAATTGAGCGGGCAATGCTGTACGCAGCTTCTGTATGGGCGGAAGATTGTAAAGTCCGGGAGATGCGTTAGTTGACAAGCGTACAACATATAACCTCGGTGAAGGCGGCCAGGGCGTACAGGACTACTTCCACGGAGGCGGTCCTGGTGATCAGTAAGACTCTCCCTATCGAATATGTCGTTAGGGAGATTAGAGATAGGAGATTAATAAACATAGGGAAAGGGCGCGAAATTATCGAAGATATTCATCTTGGTAATAGGGAGGTAGAAAGAAAGATCGTTGTATCGGAGTTGGGGCACCCGGCTGATATTAGAGAAATCGAGTTTGTCGAAGGCGATGGGGACGCGACGGGTATCAGAATTTACACGGGCGGTTTACGCATGGATGACGGGCAAGCAGGCGCGGCGATTGTAGTGTTTAAGCAGGAAAGGGAGGTGTTTCGGTTTCAAACCAAATTTGTAAACTGGAGCACTATCTTCCAGTGCGAATTGGTAGCCATACAAAAGGCTATCGATTACGTAATATGCCACGCGGGCAGATATGAATATTATATAATCAGCGAAAGTAAATCAGCGCTGACAGCTTTAGCAAATATGAACACCTCGACAGACCTCCAGGCGGATGTCTGGAGGATAGCGCATACGGGGCTCGAGTTTCGACGTTTAAAGTTCTGTTGGGTTAGGTCGCACAATGGTAACGTAGGGAATGATAGGGCTGACGAATTAGCTAAAGAGGCCGCGACGAGCGACTTTCGGATATATTCGTCGATACCGAGGTCTGTAATTAAAAGAAAGCTGCGCGAAAAGTCAATTCGACAATGGGAAGAGAGGTGGAACGACGCTGCACGGGAAGGTTGACCCACAAATTCATTCCGAGTATAGTAGCGAGAGATAGAACCGAGATGAAGCTTGGCCATAAAATGGTGCAGCTGGTAATAGGGCACGGCGCCCTGAAAGCGTATTTACAAGGATTTGGTCTAACCGACAACGACCGCTGCGAATGCGATGAGGGCGCGGAAAGCGCAGAGCACGTGCTCTTCGACTGCCCGCTGGAGGTGGCAAATCGAGGGTTAGCTGATATGAAATTAGCAATCGCAGGGCTGGTATGGCCAAAGAGCCTAGAAGAAGCCGGGGAAGTGGCTAACCAGAAGGCGTTCTGGACAGCCTTTAAAGAGTTCGCGGAAAGGGTTGCGAGATTAGACGGCGATAACCGTGCGTAAATCGGAAGGGAGTGGGGGGAAGGATTGGGAATTTTAGATTCTGACTTGGCGTAAAATGATATGAGTTTGGTAACCAAAACCTGTATTTAAATAATAGTATATAAAGAAAAATAAAAAAAAATAGAAAAATAAAAATTTATCACAATAATTATAAAAGTCCATATGCACGAAACCCCCACACCACTAATACAATCACTATCTAACCTTATACGCGCGGAAATCAAAAATAAATTAAAAATTTAAAACTTAATCCAGGCAAATAAATAAATAAGAACATATAAATCAAAACCCTCATTAAATTAAATCAATAAAATAAACAAAGGAATTAAATAATAAAATAAAATAGAGTGAAACCGCGCAACCCTCTAGGACTTAAAAGTGAAGTCATAGTGATTGTGACCCCCCCAGGACGATTAGTGCATACCCACCAGAACCTTAGCAGTGCATATCCATTTCCGCCTAGCAGTAAGTTTAAATGTATGCAGACGACCAGATCTTCGGATGCTAGAGAAATATATTAACGAGGTAAGAACAAAATTGTGGCGGTTGTGCTCGCATAAGCATTGATTTATCATAATTAGTAGATTTGAAATAATTTAACCAGCACGGTTTGTGCGTAATGGCGCTCGCCGGTATAATGCTTATGCGAGTTCACCTGATAATATGGGTTATGCTTTATGAAATTTAATGCACTGCTCAACGCTTAATGCTTATAGATGTTTATTTATAGATTTACATTTATATTTATTTTTATATCTATATTTTTGCCTGCTTTTATTGTTTGTGGCTTGATATTATTTGTTTGGCGTTCTGTCGCCATTTTAGGTGGCAGCTTATATATAGGAAAGAAGATTGTTTGAGAAGATTGTAATTACAATATAAATCAGTTAGGGAATGATAGGGAAAGCTAGGAACGGACTTAGGCTAACAAATTACTTAGACCAGGAAAGACGAATTTGTAAATTTATAGAGCAGGTAAAATAGATGGATTCACTATTAATATATTTGGCGTATTCTTAGAAAATTTGAATCCATTTTAAACTAGCTAGCTAGATTTGGATAGTTTTAAGTCGACCCTTTAGGTCGCACCGGTAAGTAGAGCTGGCAGCTGCTATTCGGCATTACGGATCTCTCCCCATTCATTTTGTTCGTGTCTTGTTGATCGGGCACACTCCAAAGTCAACGCTAGAGATACCATCATTCAAACCCTATTTTTAGTTTTTGTGTCAGTTGTTAGATTTTTATTTAGAATGTGTTAATTTTGAAGTTAGAATAATTAGAAGCACGTTCATTTTTTCGCATTTAAACCCAATGTAGTACCTTCGGGTGAAGCATTGGGGACGTGGCCGCAAGCATAGTGGCCCTTATTTAAACTATAACGAGGAAACGATACCCACTCTTACTCATTTTTCTCATGCCGACAAAATGCTACTTGCTTCTGTTCTTTTAGCTAAGATCGGCGAAATTTTAGCTGATGTCCTGTTATATAATGTTGACGAAGGTCAACCTGATTCTGCTTTCTCATCTATTGGGGATAAAGTTCTTCCTGATACTGCTTGTTCTTGTAAAGTGAATGAAATTCCGTGTGGTACTGCTCCTTTCTTTCATGTTGATAAACTTCATTCTACTCCTTTATCTAACATTGGCGAAGTTCTACTTGATACTGTTTGTTCTTGTAACGTTGATGGACTTTTACCTGATTCTGTTTTTTTATGTAATATGGTTGAAGTGTTATCATATTCTGCTCCTTTTCCTAGGGTTGATATTCCTACAGTCAATGCTGTTTCTTTCCTAACTGTGATACTTCTAGTCCTCTATCTAACGTCGTTGAAATTTTATCTACTTCTGCCCCTCTAGTTAACGTAACTGAAGTGTGCTCTGCTTGTGTTTCTTTTCGTAAGGTTGATTCTTGTACACTCATACTTTTTCCTTTTCTACCATTCACTTTCTTACCACCAATTCTAAAAACAAACAACCTTTTTCCATAACGTGTTCTGAGTTCCATAAATTACGACAACTACTACTATCTACACCGTCGCCACCACTTTCTCAACCTCATGCTACAACTCCTACACCCCTGCTGTTGCTGTTTGGCAGAAAACTGCCCAACAGAGTAAGACATTATTCTATGCTCCCTCTGAACCGGAAAATGTATGTCGGCGAAGTCCTAATGTCCTTGATCTCGTTTCGTTCTCCTTCTGACGGCGTAAACGCCTTAAGCCCAATATCTAGTCCTTGCGCACCAGATTCTTATGCCGACTTTGCTGTCCTTTGGACTTGATTTTTGGACGTTACGATTTTGTTTTACTTCCCTGTTTTGTTAGGTTTTCTTTGGTTTTCTTGCTTTTTCTTAACCCGTGTGGGTCCGGGAATAGAATAGCCCCATGGTACGACCTGCCTGTCGTAAGAGGCAACTACAGCGGTCCAACACAACACATACACACACGCACACTTTATACACGTACAACACATACACACACACTTCTTACACACCCACACACACATACATACACACGCACGCACGCACGCGCCCACACCTACTCATACATAGCTACACTGGGATTCTGTTCTATTTTTTCTGTATGATTCTTTTGTTGGTTCTGATACTTGCACTTGTTGGTGTTACTCTTTTTGGTTTTTTTCCTCTTTTTTCTCGTTCCTTTCGTTCCACATTCCTCTCCTTTTTCCTGTTGCTGGTCTTCTTTGCTGTCGGCCCCTAGTTCGATTGTGTTTCGTCCATTCGCTCCTGTGGTAGGTGCTTCTAGTTCGTTTTCTTTTCTTCGAAAACCATTACTTAGTCGACTTTAGGACTACGTAGCATTTTTTTTTTGGTTCTTCGGTTTTGGTCACCACAGTTAGTAGTACATCGTTTCCTACCAGCGCTCTCCCTTTCCTCCGCTCGTTCTCCCTTGTTGTCCTTTTGTTTACTTGAGGCTTGACCTTTGGATCCTGTTTTGGTTTGAATGCTGGTTTTCTTTCTTGTTTCTTTTCTTCTCTTGAGGTTGATAACCTTACTGTTTCTTCTGAAAACGCATCCGTCCTTGGACGACTTTCTCAGTGTTAACGCCATTCTACCTTTGTTCTCGGTGATTTCTACTTTCTACTTTTCCTTTTCCTAAGCGAATTCTTCCTTTCCCCCTCTATCTATTACTATATACTGGTTTGTCGAACCGGATGAGCGTTCTTTTTTTGATTTTGGGAGTGTTTATTTTTTTTATTTTTCTGTTGTTTTGTTTGGTTTGCGCAAACGAATTTTCTTTTAGTTTTTAAGCGAATTTTTTGTTTGGGTTTTTTCTTTGGTTTTTTTGGGTCCTGCCCATTCCCGAATTTTGGCTTTCTACTCCGACTTGTTAATTTTGATGGGGGGAGATTTGTTACGTTTATTTTCGACGATTGATTTAAATACGTCCTTTTTGTGGTCATTCGTTTTTCATTCCATAGCTTCTGTTGCTATTCAAAACCCTATCCTGTATTTTTACCTCATCACAATAGTACGCGCAATCATAACATTTCTTTCAATTTATTCGATAAATTAAGTAGTCAATACCTTGTTTTAGGTATCCGTTAATTTGTTAAACATTCCGATGACGTATAATTGCTTTCTCTTGTGTTTCCCATTTAAAAACTTGTCGAAATAATAGATCCTGCGATTAGTTGATAGCGTGTTATCTAGTTTGCTAATGGCGCTATAATAACACGAGGATTGTAGTTCGAACTCGTGTAATTTTGAACCAATTCTTAATTTGATTCTGCAGCTTGTGCGCTGAAATATTTTCTACAGGGATGCACGTTCTTTTGTTCGACAAGTAGGAAGTATCTCGCTTGTATTCGCTCTTAGCTGAAGGCCAAATTGGTTCTTTCTTTATGTAGGCCCAACTGTTCGTTGACGTACATCAACTGCTTTTGTCTGTAGACCGCTGCTGCAGTTATGGTGGCAGGGCAAATAGATTCTGACTACCGTGGCGTTGCTGTACTGATCCACACCAACGTCTTGCAAGATAAGCATTCCGACGCATAGAGGTATGTGACTCGTTTTCTTTTATGCACATCGAGGAATATTATTTATCAGCGGTTGATGTTCTGAGGCGTCGCCGTGGATCAATGTAGTAAGCGTAAGGCTACGGATCCCAAGGTCCCGGGTTCAAACCCCGACACGGCCGACTGCTTGAAAAATGACAGGTGAGCATTTTTCACAAAAATTACGCCCTCGTTCGGATGAGAGCTTAAATGGAGGTCCCGTGTGTGAGTGTTGTCACGCACGTTAAAGATCCCTACCTTGCCTGGAACGGCAAGGGTTCGGCAAAATTCTAAATTTCCAGGCAACAAAAAACTCGCCTCCTGGCCAATGTAGTACCTACAGGTGGAGCATTGGAAATGTAAATGAACGGTTGATGTTCTGAAACCAGTTCACCATACATGTTTAAAAGCTAGCTACGCTAGTGCTTCTGGTTATATTTCTTTAATTCTTACTACAACTTGGTCTACACTTAATACTTTAATTTAACACACTTGCTATTGAGAAAATTTAAGCACTTTTTTCCAATCAGTTTTATCACATGTTAGCTACGAAATGCGCACTTCGTGGATCCATTATCAAATTTGTCCTTTACAATATAACTTAAATTTAATACTTTTCTTTGTCCATGTGAATCAAGAAATTTTTATTTATTCTTATTGTTAACAGATAATTGTGGGCGACGGGCTTTTTTTCTTTGTTTTGTAATATTTAGTAGAATCCCCCCCCCCCACTCTCCGCGTTTAGTAGTTAGCCTGGTATTTACGTTCCTTCCAGCTACGTCTAGATATGTAGCAAAGTAGGGAGTTGCTTTATATATAAAGGGCTAGATATAATTAAATTTTATTTCTATTAGCACAATCATATGATTTTCATCTTAAGCGAGTTATGTATCCTCCAATTTACCTATATATATATATATATATATATATATATATATATTGAGTAATAGAATCTAGTAGGAATTATTAGAAATTGTTAATTAAATTATAAGTCAATTGTAACAATGTAATACAAGGATAAACCAGACAGGTTATTAACAGTTCATGAGAACGGATATGCAGCTTTGTATCCGAGACGACAGTGATACTGCAGGTGGCAGATCACAGACTGTTAACATACCGCAATTACCTAGAAATAAGATTGTTACAATGTAATAAAGTGCAGAATTAAGATAAAAGCAGACATGAAATCTGCAAGTTTCCACAGCCATGTGAGGGGGCTGGATATTATAAAAAGCCCGGGAGCTCAAGACCCGGCAGTCAGTCTTTGAACTCCATACTTCATTGTTCAAGCTACTCAATAGAGTCAGTCTGAGCATTACAGCTTTTGCACTGCTGTTTACCTAGGCAACTCGCCATAATACTAGTACAATTAATTAATTATTTTGATTTAAAGAAAAGAACAAGTTGTCAAAATTCCACATTAATTTCTGTTTAAAATAAATAAATTTTGTTAAGTTTTGGAAACGTTTTTTAAAAACATCGCTCCAAAGGCCCGAACCTTAACTGGCGCAGTCATACGGATATCAAAAGAGACACTAAGAATTCAAAAATCGAAAGATTTGTGACCAAGAATTTCAATTCGCAATTTTGACAGAACCCAAACAAGGTTGGAGGAAGTACAAGACCAAATCCAGCAAAGCAAACCATCGTGGAGAAGATACGGAACCGATCCAGCTTACAAAAGAAACAGATGAAGAAATTAATGTAAGTTTATTTCCTTAAAACCAAATTGATCTCACAAACTATAATTGATATATGCTAGTTATATTACTTTATTATTATTATTTTATATACAGAATTTTATTTTATGCCAATATTTTTTGAAAATAGTTTACGAAGAGAAATTATTTTCAAACGAAAATTTATCTTGAGAAAATTGTATGAGACTTGAATTTTAAGAGATTTTTTTTATTACAATTACTAAAACAAACCGAAAAATAAACCGAAAACAACTGACGCACATCCATTAATACCAAACGTAATCGAAGTACGAATAATTATACAAAATTAACTAGCGCAATACAAAAACGCAACGGTTAATCCAACAACTAAAAACAGAACGCAAATTAAATCCATTATCTAACACCAAAAACAACTGCATGATTCTTATAAATTTACCTCTATCAACTTTATAAATTACAGCAAAACACTCTGCAAGTAACCTCAACCATTAAACCAGTGTAATTAAAAACCAGCGTGCAAATTAGTACAATCCTTACATAAGATAAGACCGATGAATGAAACATCATTCATCACGGAAACGATTACTCCAGATTTAATAACTTCATTAGGGAAACGGCTATCTTTAAATAACTTTCAGAATCTTTTCTAAAAGAACGCAATTGCATTACGATCTATAAGTAATTAATCCATCACGAAGTAGAATAAAGCGCATAAAATTAAGACCAGCATTGAACGAAAACTATTCATCATTGCAACCTATAAATAAATTGCATTACGTGGAAGCTATTTATTCCAGTATAATACTGAATAAAACTAAACGCTTATCATAAAAACTTTAAACCCACATTACGGAGAAATACAATTACAATACGTGCGGCATAACTGAATACGGAGACATCAAAAATAATCATGCGCGACATTAATGCAAGCATTTAACGAAGTACAGAAGCGAATTATCTAATTCCACACCAACTAAAAATAACACCTTTTAGTAAAGTATTAATTACTCCAATAAGTATAATTGCATATTATACAACACTTACGCAATTAAATAACCAAGAGACTAAACTACATCTTCAAGTAAACATAACTTTGTGATTAAATTACAAAGATAAAGTGTAACAAAGTAATTAACTGAAAACCTGCAAGTTATATTTAGAATTCAAGGAGACGAGACAGACGAACTATACGTTTATGCAATTTAATTAAAACCCACAGAAAAGATATAATTACAGTAAACTGACAAAATCAGCAGAACTGAACGAAGATAAAGCCATAACTAACGCAAGACATACAAGCGAAGTAAATACCGCGCGAAATTATTTATTCTCATCAGATTCTTTTAGGAAGCAAAACTCAAGCAGAACTTACGACCAATTAACGCCCGCAAGATAAAAACAAGCAAATTCAAGGCTACAACAATTAAACCAACATTATCGAGTATAAATCCCACAAATTTATTACCGTACCGTGTAGCCAAGTACAAATAACAGCAACTACGATTTTAAAAATAACCCGACGCAATCTAAACTGAAAATTAATAAATCCAAACCAAAAATAACGATACAAATAGCGCAATAAACCTCAATTTTTACAAAATTTGAAATTATCCAAAAGCAAAAGCAACCATTAAACAAAATGAGTAGAGATATGAAACTTTATTTGGAGACAATTCAAAGTTTGATGGCCAGCAAGCCCATGTCTTGGACTTTATAACAGCATACGAAATGTTTCTGAAAACCTTCTACAAACCCGGAGATAACAAAAGGAAGTTATTGCTTTTACGCCTGATAATAAGCAAACTGACCGGAAGGGCACTAACCTTAATTGCCAGTAGGGACGATCTACAGGAATGGCATAACTTTAAGCAAATACTAATCGCATATTTCGGAGACCAACGTAACATAAAATGCCTGGTACGAGACCTGATAAACCTCAGAATAGAAAACAACCAATCCCCATATCAATTCGGAATGAAATGTCAAGACGTAAAGGGTCTAATCCTAACGAAATTAAAAATCGAAGAGTCCGATCAAAATATTCGACATTTAATAACAAAAATGTATGACGAAATGGCACTAAACACATATATAAACGCTTTACCAGAACGACTATCAGATAAGATCAAATTCCAACGTCCCCAAAAACCTAAAAGAAGCCATGAACCTAGTAATAGAAAAAGAAAATGTAATGTATTACCGCAACAGACTATACAACTCCAACACAAATAAAAATTACTCACCAATAAAATCTATACAAGCTGCGAGACAAACAATCCCTCAATAAAAATTCACACCCTTCAACGCACAAACATATCACCCGCGAATTAATAACCCAAATTTCAACAATACGAATTTTAATAATCAAAACTAAACATTTTTCGAAACCAACGTTTAACCCAAATTTTACGAAACCCGCATCTCAACCAAGATTCAATTTAAACCTAAACAAACAAAAACCAGCATTCAGCGCGAACCCCAGTAGAAATACACCAATGAATAATAACAACCCTAATAACTATTATAAACCAACACCAATGGATACCTCATCTGGTAACATTAGACAAAATACAAAGATAACACATATACGACCAAACCCTCAACAGAAACGCAATTTTACATCAGAAGAACTATTTCACCAAGAAGTAAAAAAATTTGACAATGACAAGAGTAATTACATTCAGCCCAGTACGAACGATGAATCACACCATGCAGAAACTTATGAACGCGACGAACAATACGAAACTTACGAGGAGGACAACGAAGAAAACTCGTGCTCACATTTTCAGATAGACCGATTCATAAACGATCGAACGTAATAAACACAATACACAGAAATACCCCTCGCCGAATTTAAACTATTAATTAATACCGGATCCTCAAAAACATTAATTAGCCCCAGAACCGTGAAGAAACATTATTTAGATTATGTAAAAAAAGAACCATTTAAAATTAAAACAGCCCATCAAACGACACCACACCAATTCATAGCTAATATACCCTTACCGAGAACATTTAATGTAAAAATGAAACATAAATTTTGTATTTTCGACTTCAACGACAAATACGACGCACTAATCGGAATGTACGTTCTAAGGAAATTAGGAGCCAACATTGACATCAAGAACCGTTTATTAAAAACGAAATACGGAAAGATCCCCATTAAATTTCAAAACACTCAAATCGAACAAAAATACACAATAGAACCCCGAACGGAAAGAAAAATAAAAATCTCAGTAAATTGTAATAAGAAAGTAGGAATAATAAATTATATGACATGCCAACAAGGAGTAGAAACCCCAACTGCCTTAGTACAAATAAAAGATAATTATGCCACTACAACGATATTAAATTCAAACGACTCTCCCGTAGAATATCATTAACAGACCCAATTAACGTAGAGGAATTAAATTTCAAAGAAATGGAAATAGACCAAAATTTAGAAAACGATTACAACCCAATAGAACATGACAAAATGTTAAGAGAAAATTTAAGTAACATCCGCTCTAATACCGACATCAATCAAGAAGAGCAAAGAGCAATTAAAAACTTATGTTTTGAATACCGCGACATATTTCACTGCGAAGGAATACCTCTAACATTCACCAACACAGTGAAACATAACATCGAACTAACAAACAACAAGCCAATTTTTACAAAAGCATATAGGCTACCTCATGCGAGCCAAGAAGAAGCTGACAGACAAGTAGCAGACTTATTAGAATAAGACACAATCCAGCACTCCAAATCACTATGGAGCAGCCCCGTGTTAATAGTACCTAAGAAGTTAGACGCAACCGAAAAGCGAAAGTACAGAATGGCAATAGACTACAGAAAGTTAAATGAAAAACGGTAGATGACAGATATCCACCACCAAATATAACCGAAATTCTAGACAAATTAGGCAAATGCCAATATTTTTCAACATTAGACCTCTCATCAGGATATCATCAAGTAGAAATGGACGAAAACGATGTATCAAAAACAGCCTTCAGCACACCTAGAGGACATTACGAATACAAACGAATGCCATTTGGATTAAAAAATGCACCCGCAACTTTTCAGAGAGTCATGGACAATATATTACGAGGAATACACAATGAAAAATGCCTTGTGTACCTAGACGACATCATAGTTTATTCCACATCATTGGTAGAACACATAGAAAGATTGAAAGAAGTATTTGAAAGACTAAGACAAGCACATTTCAAAGTACAATTAGACAAAGGTGAATTTTTACAAAAGGAAGTATCATTTTTAGGACATATAATACCATCCCAAGGAGTAATGCCAAATCCCGAGAAAACAAATGCAGTTCTAAATTACCTCTTACCAAAGACAACCAAAGAAATTAAAGGATTTATAGGACTTAGTGATTACTACCGCAAATTCATTAAAATACCCAGACTATTCAAAACCATTTATACTGACGACGGACGCATCGAATGTAGCATTAGGCGCAGTATTGAGCCAAGGAAAAGTAGGTAGCGATAAACCCATCAGCTCCGCATCCAGAACCCTGAATGAAACCGAACAGAAATATAGCACCATAGAAAAAGAATTATTAGCCATAATTTGGACAACAAAATATTTTAGACCTTACTTATACGGAAGAAAATTTTACATATACACTGATCATAGACCATTAGTATGGCTATGCAAACTTAAAGAACCAAATTCCAAATTACAACGATGGCGAATCAGACTAGAAGAATACGATTACGAAATTATATATAAAAAGGGAATTTATAACAACAACGCAGACGCTTTAAGTAGAATCCAACTCAATGCATTAGAAACGGAATCCATTGTAGGAAACGTAGACAAAGCAGAAATAAGGGAAGATCCAGACGAGTTCGACACGATATACTCGACACAAAACGAAGAACCTAAAAACGCGATTAAAATTTTAAACGAAGTAATCGATATGAAACCCAAACAATTTATAATTACCGTAGTTTTAAATAACCCCAATCCCGTAAAATATACAAAAGTAGATAATACAAAGATATACCAAATTCAAATAACCAAAGATGACAACGAGGAGCAAATAATTAAAATTCTAAAAGAATACACCCCCGAGAAAAAACAATTTTATTTCTATTTCAACACCGAGCACTTATACCGTAGATTCTCAGAACTATACGTTAAATTATTCAATAACTCTGCCCTGAACTTATCAGATGTACGAGAAAATTAATAACACTAAACGACCCTGATGAAATAAATGATGTAATTAGGAATCAACACGAAGGAAAAACCAACTATCGTGGAATTAACGGAACAATAAAGCAACTTGTAAGACGATATTGTTTTAAAGACATGAAAGAATTGACTACGGATTTCATTAACCAATGTAAACTATGTGACAAAGCGAAATACGACAGGAAACCCCCAAAGATACCCTTTATGTTAACCAAAACACCCGACAAACCATTTCAAAAACTACATGCCGATACTCTAGTAGTAGAAGCGCAAAACTATTTAACAATTGTAGACGCGTTCACAAAAATAGGCCAAGCAATACCAATCATATCCAAGAATAGCATTGACGTGACCCAAGGATCTTTACAGTATTTCACATTTTATAGAACACCCTAAACGATAACTCTAGATAAAGGTAGCGAATTTAAAAAGGAGACAATACAAAACACTTTAGAACTTCACAAAATAAAAATTCACTTCATAACGGAAAACCACCCTGAATCAAACGGACTAATTGAACGACTACATTCAACCCTGTTAAAACAAATTCGATTATTAAGAATAAATTATAAAGAGGAACATATAACCAATTTAATGTCATACGCACTAATCGCCTATAATACTACAATTCACTCATCAACAAATTTTACACCTTTGGAATTAACCTTAAGATATTCAGATTTACGCAATCCCAATGACATACACTACAACAAAGAAGTATATCAACAATATGCGAAAGATCACAAAGAAAAACTAAAAATAACTTATGACAAAGTAAAAGATAAATTAGATAACGATAAGGAACGTATCACCACAACCCGTAATAAAAATACCGACGCAAATAAATTTTCAATAGGACAAACCGTGTATGAAAAAAATTTCCAAAGCAAGCGACATAAAACGGCACCCAGAAATTGAGGCCATTTAAAATTAAGAAAATATCAAACAAAAATATAGCAGTAGTAGACAACGGTAAAATAACGAAGTACATTCACTTGAAAAACTTAAAACACCCTGTAACTTCAGATAGTCAATTATCACCCATACCGTCATCCTCCGCCCAGGTAGAACGGACAACCAAATAATAATAGAAGATATAAAAAACAACCCCGGTATACTACCAATAAGATTAGGCAGTATGCAAAATACAATCGACTATTGGACATTCGCACAAAAATTCGATCTAACAGAATTAAAACAAGAATTTCAAACAATCACAGAAAATTATTACCGATTAAAACAATCAATGGACACACCAAAATTCGGAAAGGAATACGCAATAGAAATGATGAATTACAACAGTATAATAGAAAGCATTTTAAGAAACATAGAAGATAAACTTAATAGATTAATACCCAACGAACAAACTACGAGACGAGAAACAGTACTAATCAACGGATTAGGTAACATAATAAAAGCTATCACAGGCAATTTCGATAACCAAGACGCAGAGCGTTATGACAACACAATAAAACAATTAATTGAGAATCAAAACGACATAAAAACCATAATCAGCAACCAACTTCACTAACCCAATCAACGATTATAATATTCAACAAAACACTAAGAAAGTTAGTAAGAAACTATGACAGTATAGCCAACCGAATACAAACCCTTGAAACCAACATGCAAACTACCATGTTAGGCATGCGAGATTTAATTGGATTTAATACAATATTTACTCAAATAATATCAACCCTTACTTTAATTCAACAAATTTTAGCAACGTTAGAAAACGCAGTAACATTTGCAAAATTAAATACCCTACACTCTAGTATCATTGAACCAACCGATTTATTAAAAGAATTAATAAGAATTAGATCATTTATAACTAGCAGTAAATTACCTTTTGATGTAACAGAATCAAACATTCTAATATTTGATAAAATAGCTATAGTCAAAGGCTATATTAAGAATAACGAAATAATATTTTTAACAGAGATCCCGATAGTAGAAAGTAACAATTATAATTATTATCATTTATTTGCTTTTCCAACAAAAGTTACTAGCACATACCAAGTTATCATACTCAGAACCAAATTCCTATCCTTAAATGAACTCAGATATGGTTATACAAACCAAAAATGTACTGAAGCAACGCCAAACCAATACTTTTGGCAATCGATGACGACAACAACCATTTAAGAAGACAGCCCTTGCAAAGTACAACTATTAAAATTTTCAAATCATTACGAAAACTGTGAAGCCAAACCAGTGCAAATAACCAACATGAAAATTCAAAAAGTTACAGAAAACAAATGGATTGCCATTTTCCCAACAGAAGTAGTAGCAACCATCCACTACAATCAAGATGAAAATAACCTAGCATTAACCAAAAGCAAATTAATTACCCTTAAAAAAGACTGTTATATAAAATTGAAAGACGAAGTAATCAGAGTATCAAGATCCCATAGCAACAAAAAAACTTGCAAACCTACCGGAACTACAGTTCAAGATAGAACAACAAGAAGACAAAAAAATAGTCAAGAAACCTATGAAGCTAGAGCATCTAGACTTAGACGACTTCAACCACGCCATGAAATTAATGGAAAGTTACAAAGAACATTTAAGTGAACTCAAAACGCCAAAGTTACACTATGACAATATAAGCGTTTGGACAATTGTGTTAATCATTTTAATAATTTTTGTAATTATATATGTATTTTACAAAATGTACCTTAGATATAAGAATGAAGGAAGCAGTTCTAGATTTAAGGAAATAAAGAGAAAAAAAGAAACGATAAGTATACCCTTAGAAACAATGAATTTTAAATAAAATTGAATAATGAATTTTATGTATTTAAAAATTAAGTAAAACCTTAATTTTTCATTTACGGTGGGAGGAGTTATGTATCCCCCAATTCACCTATATATATTGAATAATAGAATCTAATAGGAATTACTAGAAATTGTTAAATAAATTGTAAGCCAATTGCAACAATGTAATACAAAGATAAACCAGACAGGTTATTAACAGTTCATGAGAACGGATATGCAACTTTGTATCCGAGACGACAGTGATACTGCAGGTGACAGGACACAGACGGTTAACATACCGCAATTACCGAGAAACAAGATTGTTCCAATGTAATAAAGTGTAGAATTAAGAGTAAAGCAGACATGAGATCTGCAATTTCCCACAGCCATGTGAGGGGGCAGGGTATTATAAAAAGCCCGGGAGCTCAAGACCCGGCAGTCAGTCTTCGAACTCTATACTTCGTTGTTCAAGCTACCAATAGAGTCAGTCTGAGTATTACAGCTTTAACATTGTTGTTTACCTAGGTTACTCGCCATAATACTAATTCAATTAATTAATTATTTTGGTTTAAAGAAAAGAACAAGTTGTCAAAATTTCACATTAATTTTTGTTTAAAATAAATAAATTTGTTAAGTTTTGGAAACGTTTATTAGAAACATCGCTCCAAAGGCCCGAACCTTAACTGGCGTAGAAAAAAAGTTGTCGATAAATGAGAAAAGATTACTTGCTATATATTTTATAGTTTTAACCCATTTTAAAATGTTGTATAATCTTCTTAGCAGTTTGATGTCATTAAAATAATCCAGAGCTTAACATGGCTACGTAATAAGTTAGTATATGTATTAATTACAAAAAAAAGCTGTTTTTTTGTATCATTTATATAATGTCTATGTAACATAGAAAAATAAACTCTCTAGTTACCAGTTTTTGAGGATGAGTGTTATATGCCAGTTCAACTTAGCCGACCATTACAACAGTTAACCTATTAAAAAAATTTTCATAAACACCTAATTTTACTTTAAATAAACTTGGCCTAGTTTACCAAATACTTTGGTATTGAAACGTATTTTTTTGAAAGCACCAGCCCCACGTTGGGTGCTAGTGAAACGAATATTGTTTTTTGAGGCACCTGCCCTACGTTTATAGAAAGCCAGTGAAGCTAATCTTTCTTACATATAACTGGTCTCACGTTATGAGCAAGTGTAACGAAGTTTTCCGACATAACTAGGGGTCTATTCCTTGGGTAGAGCTATGAGAAATGGGGGGTAAGTCGAATTCTGATTGTAAGTTGAACTTAATCCAAAACAAATAGGCGCCACCAAGTCCTGACTTATTTATGATAATTGCGTGGTATATTTCTAGGGACGGACGTGGAAACCCAAAGAAAAAAAATCGCCTTCGATGACAAAAACCCGTCTTAACGGAATAAGACGCTGCTCCTGTAAGAAATGGTAATAATTAGCTTAATAGAAGGGTGGAACACTATTTGTGTCCCACAAACATACCTAAAAAAATATTAAAAAATATATCTCCTATATAAGTTGACATCAAAATTCCACTCTTAAGGATATTAGTTTCCTGTAGTTAGGTTTGACCATATTTGATCAAAATAAAAAAACTTTAATCTTGAACCAATAATTTACTCAAAAGATTCTCTTTTAAAACAAAATTCAATGCAACAAAATTTCATAAATAATTAAATGAGTTCATGGGTTTTAAATTAAGGTTTATTAAAATAGTTGATAATCAAACATTTTAAAACTTAGTGTGAACTTGTTACAAAAAAAAGTCGACCCGTGCAGATCTGTTCGAGTGGGTTACAAATTAAAACATAGTTACTCAAGTTTCCTTATCTAAATTATTTGTGTTAGTTTCAATTTCTAATATAAACGGCAGATCACAAAGTATTCTTGTTTACTCAACATGGGCAAACGCTGTTCAAAGCATAAGTTTACTAGAACACATGTGTCAGCAATATATCGCAGACAAATAAGTGACGTCGATAACACCTGTCGCTGTTACCAACAGTACAAAATGAACCACGTGCATGGTTTCTTAAACCATTAAAAATGGTGAATTATAATTTTAACACTGGAAACTTCCAGTTCAACAAATAATCTAAATTTTATATTATTCGTGCTTTTATGCACTAAACAAAATAGCGTGTTTCTAACTTGAAACACGAGAAATTACTTAAAGTTATCTACGAACCAAAGCTGCGTTTTGTAGCTGTGAAGAGGTGTTGTAATATCAAACGTAATCACCATACATCCATCAGCTGCGGCAATATGTTGAGCCCCGCGGCCTTATCAGATAACATCCTAACGTTGTGTACTAAAATGGTCTTCTATAAGTTATTCAAATCTTCCATCATCAAAGTTGCTTTCTACAGACTGTAATACAAAGTGGTTTTAACATCAGTGGTTGGAATAGTTGTTTTCAAAGTTGCTTTTATTGTGGTAATTTGCGCGCTAAATAAAATATCTCAATTAAACAAATTAAATAACGTTCGTAGGATACCAACCGCTATTTAAAGATGGATCTCGACTGCTTAAAATGTAACCGCAAATTGGCGGCCTGCTTCCAATCGTACATTTTGACTCAACAATCTCGCATAGCCGACTGGTTAACCCGCTCGCTCAGACGAACGGCGTGTCCCAGGTGGGGGCTTTCAATCAAAACGCGCTTGCGAATCGTTATCGAAGGCACAGAAACTTGACTATACATAGAATGCTACATATAGATACAGCTTTAGCGTATTACCAAACCTGCTAAATGTATTTTACTTATTATTTTAATAAAAGCGTTTTATAACTTTGCACTTTTATGAACGGATTTACTAACCAAAAAAATAAAATTGTTACACTACCTCTTTCCTAAAAGAAAAAAATTTTTTCTAACAAAGAAAAACTTTAAGTGTAAACACAAAAAATTTTTTTTTATAGATATGTATACTAGCCTCTCTTATATTCCTAATTATCAAAACAAATTCTTATGAATTTATCAAAACGAGGGGGACAAATATTTACTAATTTGAGTGTGTCGGTAGCTACGTGTACCTAACGTCCATAGGGAGACAAAATCGGGGAGTCACAAACGGTGTAGGTCAAAATTGGGAGGGGTCAAAGTAAAAAGTCAAACACTCCACGGGACAAAGAAATTAATCAAAAGCTAAATTCAAAGTAAGTCTTTAACTAGAGGTTCTTACTCCTACTGAGGCTAGTATTTACTAACTATAACCAAACACATTAGAAATTACCCTAATTTCCACAAATAAAGACTCCACTTCCTGGAGCTCAAGCAGCTCTATATACAAAAAATTTGAACGCTACAACATCAAAATAGCATAACTCTTCAAAATATTATCACTATAAAGTGACAATCAAAAAGAAGACCCAACTAATAGGTCTAAATTCAAAACACTATTATCACAAAGTGATACTCAAAACGAAGGTAACCTAACCAAAAGGTTACATACAAATTTCAAATTCTAAATATTATTATCACAAAGTGATAATCAAAACAAAAGTAACCTAACCAAAAGGTTACATACAAATTTCAAATTCAAAATATAATTATCACAAAGTGATAATCAAGACAAAGGTAACCTGACCAAAAGGATACTTACAAAATTCGAATGCAAAATATTATTATCACAAAGTGATAATCAAAACAAAGGTAACCTGACCAAAAGGCTACTTACAAAATTCGAATGCAAAATCGAACCAGTTGGGGCCGTACTCTCCTACACCCTACTGATTATCCTATCACTAATTTTCAAACAACACATCTTATTAGTGATGGAACAAATGGTGAGGTTCACCATGCAAACCTTTGACCTTATCAAACAAAGTTTTCTGACAGGTCAGAGACAAGGGAAAGAATAAATCAATATTCTCTCTACCTAAATGTGTAGAAATCAGGACTAGCAACTTAAATAGTCCACTTATCTCTACATCCTAAAGATATCTGTCAAAGACATCTTCTAACAACATCTTCAAATAACGCGCGACTAAAACAACCAGTATGCACACTAATGCACACCTCAAAACTACTACAAAAATTCTTAACCACTTGCTTCAATTATCAAACAAAATCTTCAAAATATTAGTTACCAAACGGCAGTCTCCATTTAGTATTAGTGAAACGATGCCAAATCAAAGGTCAGAACAAAACAAAGCAAACAACTACTGTTTTGCTTAACATCAAAGAGATGACTAGACTGGAACTAATCGTCAGGGTCATCATTTTCATTTGGATATGATGCTTCAACGGGTTTTATGTCCTTAACATGCCATTTTCCGGCTCTTGTACCATCTTCATTTTCTAACTCATAAACTAAATTGGAAAGTTTTTTTCGAACTTTACTCAAAACGAACTTTGGAGCTAACTTAGCGGAGATTTTATCACCAGCACTTGAAAGCACCTTATTAGCTCTCCAAACGCTCTCTCCGACTTGGAATGAAATGTCTCTTCTTCTAAGGTTTTAGCGTTTACTCGAACGTTGATAAGCTACATGCAAATTTTCACGGACATTTCCAAAAATATCAAACAAAAGTTGACGATCCAAAACATAAGAAGGTCTACTACTTGAAACAACATCAACATCCTCACCAGGTTTAAAATTATCACTATAAGCTTTTCCACTTAAGGGTACCTGACGACCTAAGACTAAAAAATTTGGAGAATAGTTGGTGGGTTCGTGTTTTGCTGAATTGCAGTATCAACTGTCTTATTAATTCTTTCCACAAAATTGCATTGAGGGGCATACACAGCATTGTACCAAATCTTTTGGATTTTGTACCTTGCACACAAAGCTTTAAAAACACGTCCAATCAACTGTGGACCATTATCACAAATAACAAATTGTGGTACTCCGTAGACTAGAAATACTTTTTCCTCTAAAAAGTTCTCAATCAAATGTGCCGTGGCACTACGCAAAGGTTGTAAAATCGAATACTTCGAGAACCAGTCACCAACAACTAAATGCCATTTACCTGCTTATGAGTCATCAATAAAAAAACTAATCACGACGATAGCTAACAAAAAAAATCAGTGTATGGGTACACTCTCACCCTACTACCAACCGAACTGTCGAAACAACTACAATGCTTCGCAACGCCTAAATTTGCTAGAGTGACAAACTCTCTACGAGTCTCACCTAGACTAACAATACAAAAATTTACATCAAATCAAAACAAAATATGATGCAAAAATTCTAGACCGCCTAACTCACCTCGAGTCTCGTCTAGACTTATGTAATGCCGAGCGACCAACTCTTCCTGAGTCTCGTCTGGACTAACATACTGCTGAGCGACCAACCACGACGACAAGTTCCGCCTAGACTAAATTGCGTTGCAATGCCGATCTAAATAAAAATCTGCTAACAAAATCAAAAACGTGCTTATGCACAAGAGCAATTCTCAAATGACACGACGACAGCTCACTACAATGTACCCTCAAAATAGAATCTCTAGCCTTATCATCAAATTTGGACAAAAATGTTCTTTATTGACTCAAACAAATCAAACTCCAGGCTTATCAGCTTCTTCAGCTAACAGTCTTCCTAAAATTTTCTTTTTCTCTAACACTGGTTTCTCACTCACTACTCCAGTTCCTCTTACAGTATAATTGATTTTAAAGTTACTAAAGATTAGTTGTATTTTTTACTACATGGAGTTATTTATTTTCATATACAAAATTTTACACATGTTTATATTGTGATTGGAGTAACATATTTCGAAGGAATTTTTAATTTTTGCTTGTGATTTTTTACTATTTTTAGCTTTTTGAAAGGCTAATCCTAAAGTCAAATAATTAATTTTTGTAAATTAGAATCTTCTACTCTGCTTTAACTGGCAAGCCTGAATGTGTTAACTATATCGAAAACATGCAAATATCAATTAATTACCTTAACATCATATATTATAGGAAAGTACAACTTGAGCGAATCAAAAAAAACACTTTCATCTTGGGGTAGGTAGCTGTCTGTTAAAAGTTTTACAAGATATCCAAAATTATAACAAGAATGAAATGATAACCACTTTATGTTATCCATTAACACTATATCAGACATTATTAGAAGTTGTGCAAATTCCACTGGCTCTATTCCTTCTTCTTCGTGTTTTTTAAATTGTATTCCTGCATGTTGTAGTAAACGAATGGTGGCTTGTTCATACATATCCTCACTGCAAATAAAAACATTATTGATAAGAGTTAATTTAAGCATATATTTGTAAATAGAAAAGCATTCGTCAATTGTAGCTAGCTCAGGAGATTTCGTAACGGAATATTAGTAGATGGTAGATAGCAAAACCACCGCCTCATTTCCACCAGAATCTCTCATTTTCACACTCATCTGGACCAAATAGTTCTCTTCGACTAATCATTTTTCATCTTTCGAGATAAACCTACCTTGTTTGGTATCAATTAATATTAGATTTTTCTCAACTACCCGAATTTCTAGGAATTTTTTAGATATCATCACCCCCCAGGGAGCTACCCTCATTTTAAGATTTTTTTACCGCTAACATTCTGAACCAAATAGTTTTCTTCGTCTAACCATTGCATCTTTTGAGATAAACCTATCTTGTTTGGTATCAGTTAATATTAGAATTTTCTCAGCTACCCAAATCTCTAGGAATTTTTTAGATATCATCATCCCCGAGGGAGCTACCCCAATTTTAAGATTTTTTACTTGTTGCGACTTTTGAGCGTTCTTATAAATTTTTTTATACATGCAATACATTAAGTTAGTCTAAAATTTTACGCAGAATTCGAATCTGCAAACAGATTTGAAATCGGACCACGCCCTGCAAAATTACACACATACCCTCTGCGAGATAAATCTTTCTCCACACTTCCACCCACGAGATAAATGTACATTGTTTGGTATCAATTAATATTAGAATTTTCTCAGCTACCTAAATCTCTAGGAATTTTTCAGATAGCATCACCCCCAAGGGTGCTACCCGAATTTTAAGATTTTTTTTATCAATGTCGATTTCTAATCAGCTGTCCTTTTTAATATCTACAATCCTTTAACCAAACACGTCGCAGTATTAACATAAATTAAGCATGCAAAAATTTAATAATTTATTTTATCCGATTGACAGTTTAATAAACTAATTACAATTTTTACAAGGTATAACATTTATTTTCTTCGTTTAACCAAATCCAAGCAGGTTAAAGTAACCTGTAACAAAAAATTGAAATTAAGATTAATGTAAAAAAGAGGAGACGTGTTTTCGATCAATAAGACATATTGTTGTTAATCTAACAATATGAGAATAATGTAAAAACATTCCAATGTAATGTGTTTTAAATATGTAAATGGGAGGGTCGACTTTTACGTAATCATCCTCCGAATTACATGTGAAAGCTGCATATAATTTCTTTTTAAAAGTGTATATCTTCTCCAAACAAATGCGGTTATTACAATAGGAAAGTACGCTAAATGCGAGTCAATTAATAACAATTTAATATTGCTTACTGACCTACCTTAATTAGGTTGCTGTACTATTAAGAATGATGTACTACCTGGTTCGCATCGTCGATGGTGCGAATGCCGTTAGTAGAAACATCGGAAACGTCTTCCATGTTATACGGATCGCGTGCATATTAAAAATCCAAAAGGGTGATAGCACACGCACACAAATTGTGTGCAAGTCGTGCTGTAGAAGATGCAGTGCTACGTCAATTAATAGCAATTTAATACTGTTTACTGACCTACCTTAATTGTTTGTACAAGGAAACACAATAAAATATATACAAATATAGTAACTACCTTATATATTTATGCCCCATGTGTAGGTTGCTGTACTATTATGACCAGGGTATGCAGACTTTAACACCTCCATGTCGCACACTTTACACAGAATCCGTGGTTGTTTCGTACAAGACCCTTTAACAGCTGGCGGAGCTGAACGTTTACTGCTTAATGACATACCGTGCTGTTTTTCCTTGTGTCGCTGTGAGCTATTCTTGTAAAAGCGATACTGCAAGACCCAGAATTTAAGTACTTTGCTGCCGACGGATGTATAAGCTTAACCGTGGACGATGTTACACCACGACATTTGTTCTGGTGCCGTTTGAGAGCATCCCTCCTGGTAAAGTAGACGTGACAGGGCTCGCATTTAAAAACGTTTGCAGGTACCATTTTAGTACAAAACAAAATCCGCACTATAAGACTTTGGTTAAACTTGTAATCGATCTAACTTATAACTAAAAAGCTTACTCTAGCGTACCTGATTTATGTTCCTTATAGAATGCATACCGAAGGTTTCCGAAGACAGCCGAACGATGTTGAGGATTCAGCGGGGAACTAAATGACGTCATAATCTTTACTGCTCGTCCAATACATTTAGCGCCAATGCATGCACCTGGTTCGCATCGTCGATGGTGCGAATGCCGTTAGTAGAAACATCGGAAACGTCGATGCAGTGCTACTATAACCAAAAACTTAATAAAAACACTTTAAACCATTACTAAGAAAATACCAACTTGTTGTCTACAGGATACTTACTAATAAAGCAATTTAATTTTAAATAACTTCTACGTCATACTTTAGGAAATGGTGGGCTTGAATATTTTCTAAATGAATCACCAAGCGAAAGTATATGCTTAGCGGTATTAACATTAACCATTAATTTCCCATTTTTACGACCATGGTTAATTATAGATTAGAATTTAATTTGTTCACGTTTGAGCTTCCCGTAAACTAACATATTTTATAGTAACAATGCGCTGTATAATACATGCATACCCCTTCGCCGCGCTACTGCTATTCTTGTAATTGCTAGAAAAAGTCACTCTCCTTTTTTACTGTTAGGACCTATGCAAAGCACCACTTTTTTAATGCTTTCTATAGCACATCGCGCATTTTTTCGTCTGATAATTAAATTTTGCTTCTGTAGGCTTTTACACTTTCGCATAGCGGTCGGCCGCACGTAATGATTTCTAGAACCGGTAAGTACTCGATATCACCCAAATAGAGAATTAGATGCTCGATGTCTGTCAACTTCCGATTCCCTCGTAGAAGGTAGAAAAAACTCGGTCAATCATCCATCTAACTTAAACTTCGACCCGCTCCTGTTCTGATAATTTCCAAACATTTTTCAAACGACAATGGCCTCAGAATTTTTTAAACCTTCGAGGGATCTATAAGTCGTAATCAATTACACGTTCGAGCTACCCGTAAACTAACAATGCGCTGTATAATACATGCATACCCCTTCTCTGCGCTACTGCTATTCTTGTAGTTGCTTGAAAAAGTCAGTTGCCTTTTTTACTGTTAGGATCGCTGGATCCGATGAACTTCCACGCACTAACACCTAACGTATCTCTCCTACTATTTGTTAAACAAAAACTACCAGCATCGCCATGTTCGTATACGGACGTAAGCAGATGTTTGTGGATGTGTACGAGAATATGTCATATACATTAATCAGTCTAAGCTATTTTATTTAGTCCAAGAAAGCTAATATTATTTTTCTAAACCACAATTACTAATCGTCTTTATAGGTTTAACATTTCTACCATTTTCCAATGGCTGGTGCTACGTACATAGAAACTTAAATTTCTTATTGGAGAGAATTTTTATTCTCCCACGCACTGCTGCGTAGTTGCATGTCCACCCCTTTTGGGGATATATGCTCTTTATAGGTTGTAGCGCCCGCGGTTTTACATAACTACACTTCGTGAGACCCCTTTAATCTTTTTAATCGTATCTTTCTCGCCTACAATACAGTAGGACTTAACCCTACTACCAACAAATTCTAATGCTGGACCCCCAATAAATTCGTTTATAAATTTTCCTACAACTTTTTTGTCGACAAGTCTTATATTGTATTTATTATACGCGGTGTAGTAACTCTTTTAAGATAAATATATTTTGCTAGGTATCAACTAATATTAAATTTTTCTAGGGACCCCAAATCTGTAAATAGATTTTAAATAGGACCACCCCATACAAAGTTATGCCTTTTAAAGACCCAAATCACTAATTTTTGCTCATCTTTATTTAACTCCATCCTTAGAACCTTTTTTTTTTGCTACGCAAGACATATGCCTTAGCCAACCATCTCCCGAGAAATCTAAAACCGCTGTATTCCGCGAACACCACGTGGAGATAACACGTATACTCTGTCAACCAGGATAGAAGCAGGAAGGATTTGGAAGGTGGGAGAAGAACTTAAAAATTATGAAATCTTAAAACTAATATATACAATAGATTTACAAAATCCATACAAATATAAACAACTATCTTATATCTTTACGCCCCCATGCGTAGATTGTTGTACTATTAGGAATGATGTACTTTTTGTCATCTTCCCTCGATAAACTAATTTTATTAATAAGCTGCGTATACAAATCGTATTCTTTTACTCAGGATACATACGCAGGCAAGTACTCGATACCATCCAAATAAAGAATTGGATGCTTGGTGACTGTTAACATCCGCTTCCCTCGTGTACGCCCAGACACATCCCAGCCCATGAACACCCATGCGCATACACACCCCTGCCCATGCGCACACCTGCGCGTGCGCGCCCCTGCCCATGCGCACCCCTCTCTGTGCGACTGCTATTTCGGTGTAACGTCACAGCCTTTTATAAATAAAGAGCAATGTAATACTATTCTAAAATTTTTATTCTGACATTATACATAACAAAGTTTAAAAAATGTAATGCCAAGAATGAAGTCATTTAAACTTAATTTTAATACAAAGTTATACACAGAAGACAGTCCTTTCTTTATGTTTGTTTGGAGTGGCTTTAATTTTATCTAATTTTATTCGCAGCTTAAAATTTAAATCGTTACCGAGTCCTATATCTCCTTTTCTAACCAATAGTTTGATACATAGAGACCGTCTAGGTTTTCGAATTGTAAAATGTACCGAAGTTTGCCTCTATATTTAAAGTCTTTGATTCCATCGACAACCAGATCCATTCCTTCGTGTAACTCTTGCAGCTTGTGACAACCTTTTAATCGCAGCTTTCCCACTATATCCTGCATACGTATCTTGTTAGCTTGATCGACTTCTTCTTGTCGGTATTGGAGGAAATTCTTATTCTCCCACAGACTGTTGCGTAGTTGCATGTCCACCACTTTTGGGAATATATGGTTGTTATAGGTTGTAAGACCCTCGGTTTTGAATGATCCAAAAGGTTCTTTACTAGGCAAATATACAATGTTTAGCACAACCTCTTTGCGTGTCGTGTACGCAAAGATTACGAAACCCTCATTCCTTAGTTCGTCTTTGTTATCTGCCATTTCGATAAATACGTTTTTAAAACAACCTTTCAAAAAATATACGGATTTAGTACCATCCTTTTCCGCAAGAACGCCTAAATAACTAAAAGAGTCTTTTTTACTAACCACAAATGCATACAACTTGTAGAAACCAGATGTATCTAAGTCAGTCCATCGGCACATAAAATAATCTTTTAATTCTTCCTCATTTTCTCTAATAAGATGTTCTTTGTCTAACACATCTTTGTATTGATCGCGTATTGTCGCAGTGTTTTCCATGTAGTCCAATTTTCGCCTTTTTGCATCCATTTCCTCTAATTCCAGTTGTCTTTTCCTTCCACTTACAGCGTATGGTATACATAATGGGGCAATTTCCTTTAGCGTAAACGGATAGAGTTTACTACCGATATTTACGCGTTGTCGTACAACCTCTGGACGAATGTTAAGCGCATCTATCAATCCCAATTCCGAAATTACTATTTCTTTTGGAATTGTAGAATATGGTGTTGCAGATTGTGTAAAATATGTACTACCTGCTTTAATGTAGCACTTGTGTAAGATTTTATTTTATCTTGGCTATCTTCCTCTACTATCTCCAAATAATTTACAGGTAAATAGTTAAAACTAAAGCCAGCACATACTTTATCAAATTTTCCTTTCCTCTAGTTTTCGGACAACTAATTTGCAAGCCCGTCAATTTCTTTGTATTGCCATTCCCCAATACACGTACTGTAGTAGGTTATTATACACTAATCAGCAGCTATTTTGTAGCTTGTCCGATAGCTTACTCCACATTTTGGCAAGTGGTACCGAGTACATTGGCGCCTTTAGGAAGTATAACACTATCTTCTAATACGGTTAAACAGTCTTTTAAGGGTTTATACACCCGTTCCGCACTGACATAGCTTCAATTGCACAGTTGTAGATTGTCGCTTCCAATCGCGTAATACCATGTTCTTTGGCCAAAGTAGACACAAATGTTTCCCTTAAACGTACATCTGGACAACGTAAAAAATCTAGTATATGATTGCCAAGTTGTTTATTAACACCAGGACTTGTTATCTGACACACAAATTTGTTGTATATCTTAAT
Organism: Platerodrilus igneus; assembly: GCA_036346225.1. Taxonomy (NCBI): domain Eukaryota; kingdom Metazoa; phylum Arthropoda; class Insecta; order Coleoptera; family Lycidae; genus Platerodrilus; species Platerodrilus igneus. The sequence continues at coordinate 1,715,252 of JARFIW010001145.1, forward strand.
TCTTGCATTGGTTGTTAGAGATGTTAAACAATCAATCCCCGCAGTTTTATCGTTGTCAACTATAATATTACACTTTTCTTCGTATTGTCCCTTATAGCAAAAGTTATGCTTTGTAGTTAAATAATTACACATCTCCATCTTGCTAAATATGCCCGCAAAATCTTGGGTTACATCCATGTCAAAAAGATAGAAATAATCTTTTTCGACTTCGTCTAATATATCTGGTAGTTCCTCCAATAAAGTTTCCAACTTAACATCTGCTAGTTCCACTTTGTATGGAACACATATAGGATTTTGAAATTTTTTATTAATGCATTCGAGGTCTTCTTTTCCGATAATTTCTTTTACTCTCTGGCCCATCTTGTTAGTGCTTTCCAGAGAAAACGGAAGCTTAGCTTTAACACCATACCTAGCGGAAACAAATCGGTCGAACTTTCTTCGTAGATAGCTGTTAAATGCACCACAAATTTCTTTCTTTAAGATAAACATCCTTTTGTTTGCAGATGCTTGTTCGGTGTCAGAAAGGTCGCAAATTTTAACCAACTTTATATTGTCACAAAATGGTTCTGTAATTGGTGTGTGTAGTCCGCCAGTCAGCATCTTTTCGCCTTCGACATAACAAATATTACCAATATCTGTCACCAGATTATTGTTGCACATATTTTCTGCCAACAGCCATAATCCGTCAACTCATTTGTCGGTTTCACTTTATTCCCAAGAAGTTGAGAAACGTTAATCACCTTGGATACGCTCATGTTTACCGTTCTAGCTACCGTCAAATACTAAATTGAATACGAAAATTTTTTCCCTTATGTATCCTACAGAGTGGGGCGTATATTACCGAAAATAGTCGAATATGTCGGACACCGCCATATCGCTTACATTCTCTGGTTTAGGAACTGTTTTGTTATCCGACCTAGGTCGGCAGGGTTGCGCATCGACATACGTCCGGATATATGTGGGACATATGTGGGACATATATCCGGACATATGTCGATGCGCAACCCTGCCGACCAGGTCGGATAACAAACAGTTCCTAAACCAGAGAATCTAAGCGATATGGCGGTGTCCAACATATTCGACTATTTTCGGTAATATACGCCCCACTCTGTAGGATACATAAACGAACAAATTTTCGTATTCAATTTAGTATTTGACGGTAGCTAGAACGGTAAACACGAGCGTCTCCAAGGTGATTAACGTTTCTCAACTTCTTGGGAATAAAGTGAAACCGACAAATGAGCGATATTTGTTATGTCGAAGGCGAAAAGATGCTGACTGGCGGACTACACACACCAATTACAGAACCATTTTGTGACAATATAATGTTGGTTAAAATTTGCGACTTTTCTGACACCGAACAAGCATCTGCAAACAAAAGGATGTTTATCCTAAAAAAAGAAATTTGTGGTGCATTTAACAGCTATCTACGAAGAAAGTTCGACCGATTTGTTTCCGCTAGGTATGGTGTTAAAGCTAAGCTTCCGTTTTCTCTGGAAAGCACTAACAAGATGGGCCAGAGAGTAAAAGAAATTATCGGAAAAGAAGACCTCGAATGCATTAATAAAAAATTCCAAAATCCTATATGTGTTCCATATAAAGTGGAACTAGCAGATGTTAAGTTGGAAACTTTATTGGAGGAACTACCAGATATATTAGACGAAGTCGAAAAAGATTATTTCTATCTTTTTGACATGGATGTAACCCAAGATTTTGCGGGCGTATTTAGCAAGATAGAGATGTGTAATTATTTAACTACAAAGCATAACTTTTGCTATAAGGAACAATACGAAGAAAAGTGTAATATTATAGTTGACAACGATAAAACTGCGGGGATTGATTGTTTAACATCTCTAACAACCAATGCAAGAATTAAGATATACAACAAATTTGTGTGTCAGATAACAAGTCCTGGTGTTAATAAACAACTTGGCAATCATATACTAGATTTTTTACGTTGTCCAGATGTACGTTCAAGGGAAACATTTGCGTCTACTTTGGCCAAAGAACATGGTATTACGCGATTGGAAGCGACAATCTACAACTGTGCAATTGGAAGCTATGTCAGTGCGGAACGGGTGTATAAACCCTTAAAAGACTGTTTAACCGTATTAGAAGATAGTAAGTTATACTTCCTAAAGGCGCCAATGTACTCGGTACCACTTGCCAAAATGTGGAGTAAGCTATCGGACAAGCTACAAAATAGCTGCTGTTTAGTGTATAATAACCTACTACAGTACGTGTATTGGGGGAATGGCAATACAAAGAAATTGACGGGCTTGCAAATTAAGTTGTCCGAAAAACTAGAGGAAAGGGAAAATTTGATAAAGTATGTGTTTTCGGCTTTTAGTTTTAACTATTTACCTGTAAATTATTTGGAGATAGTAAAGGAAGATAGCCAAGATAAAATAAAAATCTTACACAAGTGCTACATTAAAGCAGGTAGTACATATTTTACACAATCTGCAACACCATATTCTACAATTCCAAAAGAAATAGTAATTTCGGAATTGGGATTGATAATACGCCTAACATTCGTCCAGAGGTTGTACGACAACGCGTAAATATCGGTAGTAAACTCTATCCGTTTACGCTAAAGGAAATTGCCCCATTATGTATACCATACGCTGTAAGTGGAAGGAAAAGACATTACATGTGATTTTCCAATGCTCCACCCGAAGGTACTACATTGGCCAGGAAGCGAGTTTTTTTTTACCTGGAAAATTTTGAATTTTGCCGAATTCTTGCTGTTCCAAGCAAGGTAGGGATCTTTAACGTGCGTGACAACACTCACACACGGGACCTCCATTTTACCTCTCATCCGAACGAGGGTGTATTTTTGCGAAAAATGCTCGCCTAACATTTTTCAAGCGGACCGTGTCGGGATTCGAACCCGGGACCTAGGGCGTAGTAGTCACACACATACCACTACGCCACGGAGCCGCCTGAAGGAAAAGACAACTGGAATTAAAGGAAATGGATGCAAAAAGGCGAAAATTGGACTACATGGAAAACACTGCGACAATACGCGATCAATACAAAGATGTGTTAGACAAAGAACATCTTATTAGAGAAAATGAGGAAGAATTAAAAGATTATTTTATGTGCCGATGAACTGACTTAGATACATCTGGTTTCTACAAGTTGTATGCATTTGTGGTTAGGAAAAAAGACTCTTTTAGTTATGTAGGCGTCCTTGCGGAAAATGATGGTACTAAATCCGTATATTTTTTAAAAGGTTATTCTAAAAACGTATTTATCGAAATGGCAGATAACAAAGACGAACTAAGGAATGCTGGTTTCGTAATCTTTGCGTACACGACACGCAAAGAGGTTGCGCTAAACATTGTATATTTGCCTAGTAAAGAACCTTTTGGATCATTTAAAACCGAGGGTCTTACAACCTATAACAACCATATATTCCCAAAAGTGGTGGACATGCAACTACGCAACAGTCTGTGGGAGAATAAGAATTTCCTCCAATACCGACAAGAAGAAGTCGATCAAGCTAACAAGATACGTATGCAGGATATAGTGGGAAAGCTGCGATTAAAAGGTTGTCACAAGCTGCAAGAATTACACGAAGGAATGGATCTGGTTGTCGATGGAATCAAAGACTTTAAATATAGAGGCAAACTTCGGTACATTTTACAATTCGAAAACCTAGACGGTCTCTATGCATCAAACTATTGGTTAGAAAAGAGATAGAGGACTTGGGTATCGATTTAAATTTTAAGCTGCGAATAAAATTAGATAAAATTAAAGCCACTCCAAACAAACATAAACAAAGAACTGTCTTCTGTGTATAACTTTGTATTAAAATTAAGTTTAAATGACTCCATGCTTGGCATTACATTTTTTAAACTTTGTTATGTATAATGTCAGAATAAAAATTTTAGAATAGTATTACATTGCTCTTTATTTATAAAAGGCTGTGACGTTACCCCGAAATAGCAGTCGCACAGAGAGGGGCGCGCATGGGCAGGGGTGCGCACGCGCAGGGGTGCGCATGGGCAGGGGTGTGCATGCGCATGGGTACTCATGGACTGGGATGTGTCTGGGCGTACACGAGGGAAGCGGATGTTAACAGTCACCAAGCATCCAATTCTTTATTTGGATGGTATCGAGTATTTCTGCGTATGTATCCGGAGTAAAAGAATACGATTTGTATACGCAGCTTATTAATAAAATTAGTTTATCGAGAGAAGATGACAAAAAGTACATCATTCTTAATAGTACAACAATCTACGCATGGGGGCGTAAAGATATAAGATAGTTGTTTATATTTGTATGGATTTTGTAAATTTATCGTATATATTAGTTTTAAGATTCTATAATTTTTAAGTTCTTCTCCCACCTTCCAAATCCTTCCTGCTTCTATCCTGGTTGACAGAGTATACGTGTTATCTCCACGTGGTGTTCGCGGAACACAGCGGTTTTAGATTTCACGGGAGATGGTTGGCTAAGGCATATGTCTTGCGTAGCAAAAAAAATGGTTCTAAGGATGGAGTTAAATAAAGATGAGCAAAAATTAGTGATTTGGGTCTTTAAAAGGCATAACTTTGTATGGGGTGGTCCTATTTAAAATCTATTTACAGATTTGGGGTTCCTAGAGAAATTTAATATTAGTTGATACCTAGCAAAATATATTTATCTTAAAAGAGTGACTACCCCGCGTATAATAAATACAATATAACACTTGTCGACAAAAAAGTTGTAGGAAAATTTAAAGACGAATTTAATGGGGGTCCAGCATTAGAATTTGTTGGTAGTAGGGTTAAGTCCTACTGTATTGTAGGCGAGAAAGATACGATTAAAAAGATTAAAGGGGTCTCACAAAGTGTAGTTATGTAAAACCGCGGGTGCTACAACCTATAACAAGCATATATCCCCAAAAGGGGTGGACATGCAACTACGCAGCAGTGCGTGGGAGAATAAGAAGTCTCTCCAATAAGAAATTTAAGTTTCTATGTACGTAGCACCAGTCATTGGAAAATGGTAGAAATGTTAAACCTATAAAGACGATTAGTAATTGTGGTTTAAAAAAATAATATTAGCTTTCTTGGACTAAATAAAATAGCTTAGACTGATTAATGTATATGACATATTCTCGTACACATCCACAAACATCTGCTTACGTCCGTATACGAACATGGCGATGCTGGTAGTTTTTGTTTAACAAATAGTAGGAGAGATACGTTAGGTGTTAGTGCGTGGAAGTTTATCGGATCCAGCGATCCTAACAGTAAAAAAGGCAACTGACTTTTTCAAGCAACTACAAGAATAGCAGTAGCGCAGAGAAGGGGTATGCATGTATTATACAGCGCATTGTTAGTTTACTGGTAGCTCGAACGTGTAATTGATTACGACTTATAGATCCCTCGAAGGTTTAAAAAATTCTGAGGCCATTGTCGTTTGAAAAATGTTTGGAAATTATCAGAACAGGAGCGGGTCGAAGTTTAAGTTAGATGGATGATTGACCGAGTTTTTTCTACCTTTTACGAGGAAATCGGAAGTTGACAGACATCGAGCATCCAATTCTCTATTTGGGTGATATCGAGTACTTACCGGTTCTAGAAATCATTACGTGCGGCCGACCGCTATGCGAAAGTGTAAAAGCCTACAGAAGCAAAATTTAATTATCAGACGAAAAAATGCGTGATGTGCTATAGAAAGTATAAAAAAATGGTGCTTTGCATCGGTCCTAACAGTAAAAAAGGAGAGTGACTTTTTCTAGCAATTACAAGAATAGCAGTAGCGCGGCGAAGGGGTATGCATGTATTATACAGCGCATTGTTACTATAAAATATGTTAGTTTACGGGAAGCTCAAACGTGAACAAATTAAATTCTAATCTATAATTAACCATGGTCGTAAAAATGGGACATTAATGGTCAATTTTAATACCGCTAAGCATATACTTTCGCTTGGTGATTCATTTAGAAAATATTCAAGCCCACCATTTCCTAAAGTATGACATAGAAGTTATTTAAAATTAAATTGCTTTATTAGTAAGTATCCTGTAGACAACAAGTTGGTATTTCCTTAGTAATGGTTTAAAGTGTTTTTATTAAGTTTTTGGTTATAGTAGCACTGCATCTTCTACAGCACGACTTGCACACAATTTGTGTGCGTGTGCTATCACCCTTTTGGATTTTTAATATGCACGCGATCCGTATAACATGGAAGACGTTTCCGATGTTTCTACTAACGGCATTCGCACCATCGACGATGCGAACCAGGTGCATGCATTGGCGCTAAATGTATTGGACGAGCAGCAAAGATTATGACGTCATTTAATTCCCCGCTGAATCCTCAACATCGTTCGGCTGTCTTCGGAAACCTTCGGTATGCATTCTATAAGGAACATAAATCAGGTACGCTAGAGTAAGCTTTTTAGTTATAAGTTAGTTCGATTACATGTTTAACCAAAGTCTTATAGTGCGGATTTTGTTTTGTACTAAAATGGTACCTGCAAACGTTTTTAAATGCGAGCCCTGTCACGTCTACTTTACCAGGAGGGATGCTCTCAAACGGCACCAGAACAAATGTCGTGGTGTAACATCGTCCACGGTTAAGCTTATACATCCGTCGGCAGCAAAGTACTTAAATTCTGGGTTTTGCAGTATCGCTTTTACAAGAATAGCTCACAACGACACAAGGAAAAACAGCACGGTATGTCATTAAGCAGTAAACGTTCAGCTCCGCCAGCTGTTAAAGGGTCTTGTACGAAACAACCACGGATTCTGTGCAAAGTGTGCGACATGGAGGTGTTAAAGTCTGCATACCCTGGTCATAATAGTACAGCAACCTACACATGGGGTAGTTACTATATTTGTATATATTTTATTGTGTTTCCTTGTACAAACAATTAAGGTAGGTCAGTAAACAGTATTAAATTGCTATTAATTGACGTAGCACTGCATCTTCTACAGCACGACTTGCACACAATTTGTGTGCGTGTGCTATCACCCTTTTGGATTTTTAATATGCACGCGATCCGTATAACATGAAAGACGTTTCCGATGTTTCTACTAACGGCATTCGCACCATCGACAATGCGAACCAGGTAGTACATCATGCCTAATAGTACAGCAACCTAATTAAGGTAGGTCAGTAAGCAATATTAAATTGTTATTAATTGACTCGCATTTAGCGTACTTTCCTATTGTAATAACCGCATTTGTTTGGAGAAGATATAAACTTTTAAAAAGAAATTATATGCAGCTTTCACATGTAATTCGGAGGATGATTACGTAATAGTCGACCCTCCCATTTACATATTTAAAACACATTTACATTGGAATGTTTTTACATTATTCTCATATTGTTAGATTAACAACAATATGTCTTATTGATCGAAAATACGTCTCCTCTTTTTTACATTAATCTTAATTTCTATTTTTTGTTACAGGTTACTTTAACCTGCTTTGATTTGGTTAAACGACGAAAATAAATGTTATACCTTGTAAAAATTGTAATTAGTTTATTAAACTGTCAATCGGATAAAATAAATTATTAAATTTTTGCATGCTTAATTTACGTTAATACTGCGACGTGTTTGGTTAAAGGATTGTAGATATTAAAAAGGATAGCTGATTAGAAATCGACATTGATAAAAAAAATCTTAAAATTCGGGTAGCACCCTTGGGGGTGATGCTATCTGAAAAATTGCTAGAGATTTGGGTAGCTGAGAAAATTCTAATATTAATTGATACCAAACAATGTACATTTATCTCGTGGGTGGAAGTGTGGAGAAAGATTTATCTCGCAGAGGGTATGTGTATAATTTTGCAGGGCGTGATCCGATTTCAAATCTGTTTGAAGATTCGAATTCTGCGTAAAATTTTTAGACTAACTTAATGTATCGCATGTATAAAAAAATTTATAAGAACGCTCAAAAGTCGCAACAAGTAAAAAATCTTAAAATTGGGGTAGCTCCCTCGGGGATGATGATATCTAAAAAATTCCTAGAGATTTGGGTAGCTGAGAAAATTCTAATATTAACTGATACCAAACAAGATAGGTTTATCTCAAAAGATGCAATGTTTAGACGAAGAAAACTATTTGGTTCAGAATGTTAGCGGTAAAAAAATCTTAAAATGAGGGTAGCTCCCTGGGGGGTGATGATATCTAAAAGATTCCTAGAAATTCGGGTAGCTGAGAAAAATCTAATATTAATTGATACCAAACAAGGTAGGTTTATCTCGAAAGATGAAAAATGGTTAGTCGAAGAAAACTATTTGGTCCAGATGAGTGTGGAAATGAGGGATTCTGGTGGAAATGAGGCGGTGGTTTTGCTATCAACCATCTACTAATATTCAAAAAGTTTTATAGAAGTTGTGTGGTTCACAATTTACTAACAGGGATATTTTATCATAATATTAAATTAGGACATGAATAGTAAAATTCCTAGTATATTTTTTTACATCTAGCAAGTAAAAACCAGTATTTCACAATCCCAGTACTTCACACATCAAATTAGAAAAAAACACCCATTCTATCAACATGCCCCTGAAAATACTCTCATGCATTGATAAGAACAGAAATCATTGTAAATTATTCAAACAGACAGAAACCACAGTCATAAAATTTAAGACAAATCAGACCCGACCAATAAAGCAGATGTCGATATTAAATAGCAACTGTGAACGTACCTAATATTCCCATGCACTGACAAACCTTTGACCTCTATCACAAGTTTAATTTAAATTATACAAACTGCGTTAATAGATGAAAATGGGAATGGAAAGGAATTTATTATGATCATTGCATACGAACTTTTACCTCGAATGGAGTAACAAGCAACTAGCATCAAATTATAACAAGTTTTTAGTAATTCGGAGGGCAGTAATTTAAAAAAACAGGTTTGCTAGTGAACATGGTCAGGTAGTGGATACTTTCTTCAACATCTGTTCAATTCAAAGAATTTTTAACACCCAAGTTTGTCTTGCAGCGAAAAGGTTGGTCGAACCTTACCCTCAAACCAAAAGCTGTAAGTGGTAGAATTTAGCTTTCTATCTGCTTTATATCTGGTTGACGTATATTCCATTAATCACAAACAATTTAATAGGATCTAGGCCGCTACGTTGGTGCATACTTAACAAGAGTGTAAAGTAATAGAAATGTACACCACTATTGTATTTGTACAAATATACATATACCAGTCAAATCTGCTAAATAATTAGACTTGAATAAATTTAAGATGTTACTTTTGTTTTAGATACACACAAGTTGTTACGTGCCAAGGGTCACTTAAACATTGTTATTAGTTTAGTTTGGATGCACGGAAGTTTCGCGGCATATTTTTAAAAGACGCGGTGCGCGGGAATTTTAAATAGACTAAGCGTGTGCTTCCGTATGTCATAGTAGTGCATTTGCGCAAATCGTGCAATGCTAGAGGGGTAGAGGAATACTAAAAAGGAGTGGGAGAGTTTTCCGGTTCTCTCGCTATAACGTGGCTTTTTGCCTGGTATCGTCGAGTGAAGTGCTCGTGTTTCTGGTAACGTATCGTTAGGGTTACCTATGTAGTTTCTTGCTTAAATATCTTTTGTTGGTCTACCCTCATACCTTATTTTTCCCGCCCAATCCCTACATAGGTAAGACATCTGCCGCCACCTAGGCGTACCGATCTTCACGTCTATGGATGAAGACCTCATGACTACCTTAGCTGGCCGGAGCTGATCCGACGCTTTTGAGAGCGACGGCGTATCATCTCTAATCCCTCCGGGAGGAGTCCTGATTGGACTTGGTTAGGGGCCTACCCTAGCGCAACTTCGCGAGAATCTGGACCTATTATGTGAGTACTTCAAAGTTTATATTGTTCGTTTTATCTTTGTTCTATAATTAGTATGTAAATTTCCGTAGTATTGCGCAATATTGAAGACGTCATTGGTAGATGACCGCGCCCAAATCTGTATAAGATTAGCGCTGCCAACCACCGATAGTGTCTATTAACCCACGCTTCCGGTGTTGTATTTATAGAACTTTTTAAATATAACTACCGGTTGAATGTAAGAATGTTGGCCAATTAGAATAGAATTTAGTTTATTTGCGAATGGTTGTGTTTGTTCAATATTGAGTTATTCACGTTTAATACAAGTTAGGTAAAAGTCGTGCAGATGTTTTTGTTTGTACTTAGTTTAAATTTGTAGAAGAAAGAACGTGTACACAAGATTCCACCAATCCCTCAGTCATTTCTAGACTACCCATCGTCTAACGAAATAACACAAAATTCCAGATTTAATTAAGCTGAAAGTTCGGGTACCTTTATAAGTTGGTGAAAGTGTTAGTTTGTATTACCCCTAAAAGAATTGCATTTGTTTTCATAAAATGCACTCCTAACGAATAAAAGTTAGCTGGTGCATACATTTCAAAAGTCAGCATCAATTTTACATGTAACAAGTGGTAAGAAATACGTATACTGTTTAGTGAATGTAGAAATTAATAATAATGGTGCTTTACCAATTCCTAAATTTTTACACAGCAAAAAAATAAAATGAACAATCAGTAGAACCAATTGTGATAAAATGCATCCTTAAGTTAGAACGCTACAGCTCTTACCCATTACATTTCCAGCTCAATAAACTGAAATATAGGAATAACATTAAGTAAACGCAATCTTGACAACACTAAATAAATACAAGAAATTGAAAATACAATTGTTACAATAGCACATCGTTAAATTGAGCACGCATACATGTAGAGTTAAGGTTCTACATATTAGTATAACTAATTTACCTTTAAATAAACCATAATAGCACATTATTTTTAAACGTATGCAATTGCTTATTTTTGAATTTTGCTTAAAGATACAACGTATGTTCGCCGATTCCGTACTATGGTAAACAAAAGCAATTTAAAGATTTTGCTATTGAAACTTACTCATTACAAATCCCATACATCGTCCACTATCAACCGCATTATAACTTCGAATAAAAATAATGAATTAAATTTTGGTCACATATCGATATTAAGGTTTCAAAGCACGATTTGATTTTCCTTTTGTATTTATTTGAAGCACATAACTTCAGTGCAAAGCTATTATGTGTAGAAATTTTAAAAGTAATAACTTTGAGCTGCTTAATGTTGACGCTGAAAGTTTGTCGTTGCGACAGATTGACGAACCTCCGGATGTTGCCACTAAGTTAACCATATTTAATAATTTACTTACTTCAATGTATGACATTCATGTTTCCATACGGCTGCATCGTTCAATCCACACATACAAGATATAGAGCGTTTTAAAGATACACCACTTTTTTTTTATAAGAAGTATCAAACAACGGCAAAATTTAATAAAACAAAATAATATAATTAGGAATTACAAATTACGATTCTTTTTCTCCCTGCCCACTAATAATGAACCGTGCACAACTTGGAAAATTTTAAAACATTCTGGTATTGAGAAATCTCCATTACATGTACCTATCAATATTAATTTAAATTCTCCAATTTCAACATTTTGTGTTAGTGCATCACTGTGATACTACAGAAAAACAGAATATTGTTGCAAGTTACTATTAGGCAACTCATGAAACACACAAGCGCCGTAACCAACGTATATACTACAGAAGCCTAGAATTTTAAAGCATTATACTAGAGAATAAATCACCCTTTTAATTCAGGGTATATATAAGACCGCTTATTAATGTAAGAGTTTAGTCTATATCAGAATTTCAAATACAAATTATATCGTGTAAAGTTATATAGTTGAGCTTTTGAAAATCCAAGAGTAAACATAAATGTTATATGATGTGAACGTGTCTAATGTACATGCAGCTTGTAGAATACATAAATAGACAAAAGTGTAATAAATAAATTATAGTAGTGTTTAGCGTTTCTAAGAAGGCCTATAGTTAAGGAACTACTTTAAGAAGATATTAGTGCTTGTAAATTCATTAGTGTGATAGTGCTTTATTGTTAATTGGACTGAAAACATCTCTAAATAAGGCATATACTGTTAATTAGCCTTGTGAACAGTGAGTAATAAAGACTCTTGTTATTAATTGTTTTAAATCAGTGAAACGCGGTAGTAATAGCCCGTTTTATACTAGGGTTTGCGAACATTGCCAAACCGTTAACGAAATTAACCGAAGATGGACAAGAATATGATTGGAATGACGACTGCCACAGTGCATTTGAACAACTGAAACGACTACTAGTTACAGCACCAATTTTGAGTTATCCACGGATGGAGGGGAAATTTGTGTTGGATACCGATGCCAGTAACACACCTATAGGAAGCGTTCTTTCTCAAGTGCAGGACGGACAAGAAAAAGTTATTGGGTATTTCAGCAAGGTCTTGTCGCGGTCACAAAGGAACTATTGTGTGATAAGAAGGGAGCTGTTGGCCGTCATCAAATCCGTAGAACACTTTTATAAGTACTTATACGGCCATAAATTCCTGTTGAGAACAGACCATGCTGCACTAAAATGGTCACTGCAGTTTCGAAATCCTGAAGGGCAAGTTGCAAGGTGGATAGAGCGGCTGCAGGAATATGACTTTGACACAGAACATCGTGTAGGAACTAGCCATCGCAATGCAGATTCATTAGTGTGATAGTGCTTCATTGTTAATTGGACTGAAAACATCTCCAAATAAGGCAGATACTGTTAAATTAGACTTGTGAACAGTGAGTAATAAAGACTCTTCTTAGTACCTGTTTTAAATCAGTGAAACGCGGTAGTAGTAGCCCGCTACAATATATAATATGTCAGTTATCTCTAAATTTCTCTCCGATTGCCCATAATTCTTGTTTACCCAAGTATCTGATGACGTTGCGTTGCAAGCCAGATAACACATTAAATCAAAATCACCAGTTGTCGACAATATTTATTGTTTTGTTTTTCTACATTACATATGCTCAGCAACTCTAAAAATTACCTCAATCATTAATACCTCTTTTCAATCAGGATGCTTTCAAACACCTTGGAACCATTCTCGTGTTAGACCATTGCTAAATGTCAAATTCATTTGCTCCATTTGAATTACACTCTATAAGCATTTTATCAGAATTTCTGAAAATAAATAATATGTTTGGCATTTATTCAATTAGGGTTTAGGGTGACATATAATACATGTACAGTTTCATTACGAGTTGTTGATGATTCTCGTCAAGCCATGGACAATCAACAATTAACCGTTCCGATACTTCAAGATTTTAGCTCGGCTTTTAATAATGTTGATTTTATGATATTGCTTTATGTAAAATGTATTTGAATAAGGTTCCTTATGAAGCTTAGTATATATTCATTTGCAGAAACTGTATGTGTACGTGAAACTTTTAGTAACGTGTGACCAAGAGTTCAAAATATAATTGAAAATTCAGATGGAAGAAAAAGAGTACGTCCTTTATTACTTTTTTAAACAGGACTTATAGCCCATAAAAGGAAAATCTAAGAGTATTAAACTAGAGGTCGTTAGGTTTAACTACTGTGTTAGTAAGGCATTCATTTTCTTTCTTTCTATTCTTTATTATCGTAAGTCGGGCGAGCATTCTGTTATTGATTTCGTTCTTTTCTTACTGGCTCGCTCGTCTTAAGGTTACCCCGGAGACCTGTGATATAGTGGACCCCTCTCTTATCAAGCTCTCATGACAACTATCACAAAACATCTAGAATAGATTACTAGGCATTATTGGATATCAAAAAGGTAATTTTCAGTTATAAAATGGAATGATAAAAAAATAAGTTTATTTACTGTTGAGCAAGGCTCAACTATGAATAATTATTAATTAATTTATCATATCATTATTAAAGCTTTATTATGTTAAATTGTTATTGATAATTATAAGTATCATAACACTACTTCTAAATCTATATGTTAGATACCTCATAATGCATTAGTTACGAAATCATAATAAATTTGTTACAAAACCAGAAACAAAATTTATTTAAAAAACCTACTTATGCACTATGCTCCTACAGAAAGCTCCCTTCCAGGAGGCGTGGACACGAGTGGGTGGCCTTGATGTCTGCCCGGACTAGCGGCACCCCTCGCATGCTGTATTGTCGTGATCCTTTTCGTTTTACCTGTTACAACCTGTGAATATTTAATAATAACTCGTAGATGGATTTACGTAGTTTAATGACTTGTAACCAATATTATTACATAGAAAACAAACACAGCTAAATAGCAATTCGCAGCATATACCGTAATTACACTGCGGTTAAGGAAACAACAAAGAACAATTACTACGCTATAACTTATCTGTAAAATACAATCCAACTGCTCATCAAACATTAGCATCCTTTGACACACTCCTACGGGTCACTTTATAATTTTCAACGCAAAGTTCACAAATTAACTATAAATTCTAAGCAACCGACACGCACCCCTTGCGCGCTTCAACCCGACTCCTTGTTACCTATCGGACCATTTAAACACTACCAATACTTCTCCCTCTTATTATAGGGGCGGCCTAGTACACTTATTAATATAAATATTAAAATTTTGAAAATTTTCAAATTTGAAAGATGTATCCGATATGGTTTGCGTGTCCATCGTGACCAGGAAGTTTTTTGTAATTTGGCCAGCTACATCCTTTTCCAGTTTGAAAGTCGTTTTAATAAATGATGATGCACTGCTTACAGAAACATTTCCAAGCTGAATTTTCCAAACAATAGAAACCTTCTTCGTCAAATTTTCTTCTTATATATCTTATATATATATATATATATATATATATATATATATATATATATATATATATTCATCACATACCACTGCAAAACCATTTCTTGTGAGCTTTTGAGTCGGGAATAGTGATAACTAGCTTGTTCTCTAGAACTTCAACATCTTTCATGGACATTTTTGTTAATTCTTAGTTTTACATGCTCCACCAATTCCAACCATAAAAGCTACTTTCATCATTAAAAATGTCTTGTCTGGGGCAGTACACACAAATTCATTTAACTTGTTCTCTCGTGAAAACTTTCGACTTTTTAATTCTATTTCACACATTTCTTTTCTTGATAAATCGAATCAAAGTGTCATATTTGTTGATTTCTACTCTTTTCTTCAATTCGAAACAAGTACATAACAGAATATTTGGTCCACAAATTTGATAGACTCAGATAGTTTTATTATTGGTTTCGACGTTAGGAACTATACTACTGAAAAGGGGTGGTTACAAAAAATGTTGTGGCATTAAATGTATTAGAAAAAATAGGCTCACCTTGTAGCATGCTAAAATAGTTATTAAGAACTACTTATTTGTTATCTATTTTTAAATATTGCTTTATGTTGCATTAGCAGAGTTGAAAGTTGCTTTGCTTAGTGTTTATAGCAACTGCTATGAAAAATCATTCGGCTAGTTTCTTTAGCTTTAATAGAGTCGTAGTTATAGTTCTAGAATATTTTTGATGTACGTTGTAATTATGTTAATCATTGTTTACAACTAAAGATCGCTAAATAAAAGTTCAGTTATGCTGTGTTTCTATGATCCTTAAGAAACCCACGATTCAACCCCGCAACCAAGAGAGTGTTCCCTGATTCTAGTACGCTGTTAACAATCTATTGTTTAGAATAAATTATTGTGAAAAACATAATAAAGAAATAAGTAAGCTACAAGTAGTCCATTCCTACAATGACACCATGGGCGGGACAGATACAGTAAATCAACAATAATATACTTACATTCTTCCTCATCGGATAGGTAAAAAGTACTAGTAAGAACATTTTTCATCACATAGTTGATTTGACGTTATGAAATTCGTTTATATTATACAATAAATGTGGTGGCGACGAGACGATTGAAGTTGTTCATATTATGATCAAGCATCACCATTACACTTCATGTAAGAGAATAGGAAGGCACAACATTTGTTATTTACATAACATACTATCTGAGTATTCGACGTCTCATTAATAGACAATTAAAAATATTAATTAAAACCCTTTATCAATTATAATAGAAGCCTAAAATTTGTAATTTAAGTAGTAACTAGGCTGACAAACAATGCATTTAGTGTGAATTTTCAAATGGAATTATACAACACAAAACTTAAAATATAAAACTTTATATTTTTATATGAACCACCGTTTGCTTCTACACCAATAATTTAATACCCTAAATCAATTGTTTAACACCCTGTAATAAAGAAAAACTACTAGAAATAATCAACGGTTTTAAAAATAAACAATCGGCAGGTTTTGATGAAATTCCCATAACAGTTATCAAACTTTGTAAGAATTTTATTGGAACATGGCATTTTTCAAGAATGCTTTGAAATATCTAAAATTATTCCAATCCTAAAAAAGGGCGACCCACACAACATATTCAACTACAGACCAGTTTTACTTTCACCTAGCGTTTCTAAAATTTATGAGAAAGTTATTTGCAATAGGTTAATTACTTTTTTTCAGGGATTGCAGCATTATATTTAAACTACAACACGGATTCTTTAAAAGTAAGAATGTTGATACTGGATTATTTAGCATTACCAAAGATGTATATTTTGGTCTAGATGCTAAGTTGCACACATGTTGTATTTCATGTGATTTTAGTAAAGCACTTGATACAGTGGTGCACCAAATATTGTTAATTAAATTATATCATTATGGAACTAGAGGAGTAGCATACAGTTTAATAAAATCTTATTTAACAAATCGTAAACAAAGTGTTGCAATCACTAGTAGTGATGGAAGAACAACTTTCTCATCAAAAGTTCTTGTACCTTGTGGAATCCCTCACGGCTCCATCTTGGGTCCCCTGTTGTTTCTTTCGGACACGTGTTATTTTTCCAATCTACTCAATGTGATGCTTAGAAGTTACTCTTTTTGTATTATTAGTTCATATATCAGACGTGAAATTATAGAAATCTGCCTCTTTTATCGTTTCTTGTACTCGTGTTTATGCTTTTTGACAAAGAGAATCAAGCTTGCTGCGATAATCTTTTCCTGATTTCAAGACCACATTTGGTTAAAGGTGGTGAATGACGTGGATAAAACCTGTCTCATTTACTATGGTAAATGGATAATTTACAACACAAATCATTGCAAGGACAAATTTATCTAATGCCTTCGACTGTTTACTGTCGTTCTTCTATTTTTGACTTCCTCACGTTTCTGATACCTTTTTGTACTGCTTGATTTTCTTGCAATGCTTTTAAAAAAACAGATTTCTACGAAATTTTATCAGTTTAATGCTGCTTAAGTGTGTTGCATATATGTCGTTGTGTTTCTTTGATTGCATATGTTTTAACACATTACTTGTATTAGCAACATGTTCTTGTCTCTGCCTAACGCAAAATGCAAGATGACATTAAAACGTCAAGCTTGTGTAGTATTATAAGTTAAGATTTTAATAATACCCAAAAGAAACAAAAATCAAAGGAATATCGTATTTCAGTCTGTTTTTTTCTTACTTTTAAGTTATATTGTTTTATTTTTACTTTTACATCTGAACACTGTAGGTATTGTACAGTATAGTAACTATAAACAAATAAAATAATATTTTTTTGTGATTTTTCAAAAGGCCTGGTTAGTTCCTATTTAATGTAGTGCCTTGTAAAGAAAACCACTAGTTACGAAACAGAATAATTAATTTGTTTTTAAGACAAATAAAAAAATATGAAGAAACTCCGAGTCTCAGCCATATTTGTGTTTGGCAAATTGGATTACACATTAGAATCTTGAAACATAGTGATTGCAACATGCGCCTGTACAGTGTTTGAAAACTAACCCGAATTTCTACTTTCCAAAATTTCAAAATAAGAACTATACTTAATGCATTCAGGCAATACATGTGCCGACAACGCAGGTCTTTTAAATTGTACATATTCCTAGAAAGAAAACAAAATAGTAATAACATGAAAACTTAAACAACTGATCTATGAACTTTTACCAAAATAATATTTCCCCTTCCCATTGCATCTTTTCAGTTTGTGTTATTATTTGAAATTGACAAAGTAATCTAGTATTAACAGTTAATGAAGATTGTTCAGGTTATATTGGACAATGGGTAGAAATTAGCAAATTCAAAATTCCTGTATACAGGGTGGTCCGGTTTTCATTAGCCAGCGTATATCTTCTGAGCTATGCAAGATATAGAAAAATTTCATGGATAAAAGTTTTTTATATATATTTTCTCTACAAGTATGGCATTAAGTATTTTTCATGGCCTACTATATTTGAGTAATAATATGTCACTTTGGTTTTTTAAATAGAACACCCTGTATATTTTTTTGAAAAAATATTCTACATGAAATTGTCTTTACGGTAATATGCCACAAATCAATGATTTCTGTTCAAAGTGCGCTAAGTAGCCCAAATAATAGAATTTCAATAGCAGTCTGATCGTTTCTGTTAACAAAAGCCATTGCAGTATTTCAGTTGTTTATTCACAATTATCTGTCACATTAATAAGAAAAATTATTATTGTGTTCTTAATAGTTATTTCGCGCAAAATAATGGAAATGAATTATTCAAACAATGAAAAAGTTGATATGTTATGCTGTTTTCATAAGTCAAACAACAATAAACGTCAAGCTGCAGTTTTATATTGAAACTTATATTCTGACCGTAGACAGCCAAATATAAATACATTTAAGAATTTAGAAAATTCTTTAAGGTCCAATGGTAGCTTTTCAACTACCACTAGAAATCAAGTACAACATAACGAAGATCGTGAATTGGTTATATTTGTCTGCTTTAGAGCTTATCCTAAAGGTTCTACGAGACAAGCTGCAGCTGAATTAAACATTTCAAGAAGACAGACTTTTAATGTTTTGAGGCGTCATTCAATGAAAGCATTCAAGATGCGTTTGGTTCAAACATTACATCCCAATGATCCCAACAACCGAGTTGGTTTTTGTATATGGATATTGAATGTAAGAAGACAATTTTTAAACAGTATAATTTAGACTGATGAATCTAACTTTCATAAAAATGGTATTTTTAACAGAAAAAATATACATTATTGGAATGATAGAAATCCTTTGTAGTTTGTTGAAACCCGTTTACAAGTATTATTTTCAGTGAATGTGTGGATAGATGTACTAGGTGACCGCATACGGGGTCCGTATTTTTTTAATAGTAGTTTAACCCAAAATAGATATCTGATGTTTTTGCAAACTTCGTTTCAAGATTTCTTAGATGATATTTCCCTAGCTATTAGGCAAAACTTATGGTTTCAACACGATGGCGCTCCACCACATAATGAAATCAATGTTACAACTTATTTAAATAATGAGTTTGGTCAGAACCGGATCGGTAATAGGGGACCGATTTTGTGGCCTCCCCGATCACCCGATTTGTCAGTTCTCGACTTCTTTGTTTGGGGGTTTTTAAAAAATCGAGTGTATTCTAACTCTACCCTTTTTCAAAATCTTGAAGAGTTAATCGCAAAAATAAGAGCAGCTTGCATGCTAATTACCCCGGTCATGTTGCAAGATGCTAGAAAAAAATTAATTATTCGAGTTAATAGATGTTTAGAATGTAATGATGAACAATTTGAACATTTACTAAGACAATCAGTTTCCTTGTTAGCTATTATTTTCAAATGTATGTATAAAAAAAATTTCAATTTATTAATTTATACAGTAAATAAACAATAATCACAGTTTCTTATTAGAATTCTATTATTTGAGTTATTTAGCGCATTCTGACAAGAAATCATTGATTGTGGTATATTGCCGTAAAGACAATTTCAAGTACAGTATTTTATCAAAAAAATATACATTATAATGTGAATAAGGGCCACTATACCTGCGACCACTTCCCCAATGCTCCACCCGAAGGTACTACATTAGGTTTAACGCGAAATTTAACATGCTTCAAATGTAATCTATCTTTAAAACTAATTTATTCTAAATAAAAATCTAACAAACTAAAACAAAACTAAAAATAGGATTTGAATAATGGTATCCCTAGCGTTGACTTTGGAGTGTGTCCGATCAAAAAACACAAGCAAAACGAATGGGGAAGGGATCTGAAATACTGGATAACAGCTGCCAGCTCTGCTTACCGGTGCGATCCGAAGGGCTGTCCTAAAACTATCCAAATCTAGCTAGCTAATTTAAAAAAAATGGATCAAATTTTCTAAGCATTCGCCAAATATTTTAATAGTGAATCTAGCTATTTTGTCAACTCTATAAATTTACAAATTTGTGTTCCCTGGTCTAAGTATTTTATTCTAAGTCAATCCTATATTCGTCCCTAACGTTTCCTATCATTCTCTAACTTGACATATTATAACTAAATTTTCTTTTCCTATAGATACTGCGCCCAAGAAATAGGCGGCAGAACATCAATCGAATTTAATCAAGCTACAAAACACTACATGCAGGCAAAAATATAAATATTAAAATAAATATAAGTATAATATAAATATATAAATAAACATAAAATAAATACATAAATAAATCAATAAATATTTAAATAAGCAAAAGCATGTAACAGTGCATAAATTAGCAAAAGCATCACCCAAATTATCAGTTGCACTTGCATAAGCATTATGATGGCTAGCGTCATTACACACAAAAATGTGCTCGTTAAATTATTTCAAAATCTTATTAATACAAATCAATGCTTATGCGAGTACAGCCGCCACAATTTTATTTCTACCTCGTATATATATTTCTCCAGCATCCGAAGATCTGGTCATCTTTTACGTCTATTGATATCTTACTTTCTTTATTTACTTTACTGATTTAAATTAATGGTGGTGTTCTGATTTAGTTTGTTATTATTTATTTACGTTTGATTTATTTCTGATACTCCGCGCGTTTAAGAAAAGACATCGATTGTTTCAGTAGCGTGGGGGGTTCGTCGTGCATAATAGATTATTGGTTAATGATTTTTGTGTGTGTTTTTAAATTTTTCTTTTAATTTTTTTTAATTCAATTCTCCCTCCGCCCCCCCATCCTAACCACCGATTTACGCGCGGTTATCACCGTCCGATCTCGCGACCCTTCCCGCAAATTCTTTAGAGGCTGTCCAGAACGCCTTCTGGTTAGACACTTCCCCGACTTCCTCTAGGCTCTTGGGCCATGCTAGCCCTATTATAGCTAACTTCCCATCAGCCAACCCTCTATTTGCCACCTCAAGCGGCAGTCGGAGAGCACGTGGTTGCGCTCTCACCGCACTCGCAGCAGTCGTTGTCGGTTAAGCCGAAACTTTGCAAATAGGCCTTCAAGGCGCCATGCCCTGTTATTAGCTGCACCATTTTATGGTCGAGCTCCACCTCGATCTTATCTCTAGCTACTATACTTGGTATGAATTTATGTGTCAATATGCCCGTGGCAGTGTTGTTCCACCTCTCTTCTCATTGTCGTATTGATCTTTCCCGCAGCTTTCTTTTAATCAGAGACCTCGGTATCGAAGAGTACGATATCCGTAAGTCGCCCGTCGCGGCCATTTTAGCTAATTTGTCAGCCCTATCATATCCTACGTTACCGTTGCGCGATCCAACCCAACAGAGCTTTAAATGTCGAAACCGGAGCGCCGTATATGCTACCCTCCAGACGTCCGTTAGGAAGTCTGTTGAGGTTTTTATATTTGTTAGAACCGTTAGCGCTGATTTAGTATCGCTGATGATAGTAGAGGGGTAGGGCCGGTCCTAATTCAAAACGTGGTCAGACGTATTTTTCATATGTAAAATACACGTGCACCGTTTTGAATTAGGATCGGCCTTATATAATTTCAATGTAAAATAGTTGTGAAAATATTTCAATGTAAAATAATTGTGAAAACATTAATTCTTATATACTTTTAATGTAAAATACTTGTGGGCAAGTTTTGAATTAGGATCGGCTTTATATTACTTTCAATGAAACATACTTCAAAACACACGTATGTTGAAAAATGTAAGTGCAGAGAAAACTGTGTGTAGCTGTTTTGAATTCGGTTCTCTAGTGACAAGTTACACGTGCACCGTTTTGGATTAGGATCGGCGTTATATACTTTTAATGTAAAATGTAAAAACATGAATTCTTATATACTTTCAAATGTAAAATACTTGTGGGCACGTTTTGAATTAGGATCGGCTTTATATTACTTTCAATGGAACATACATACTTCAAAACACACGTATGTTGAAAAATGTAAGTGCAGAGAAAATGTGTGTAGATGTTTTGAATTTGGTTTTCTAGCGAGAAGTTATAAAGTATGACAGATGCAAAATATCGCATTCAAGTCAATTGTGTTTAATTAAAGTGGATTCTGATTTATGTTTAGAGGCTGCAAATACACATGGGCCGGTTTCAATTCAAAATGTGTTCACTCTTGTGATAGGTTGAAAAGTGGGTTCGCAAAGTACACAGATGGTGGTAATCTGCTATATAAGGAGATTGCTCCTAATATTAATTTAATTAGTCGAAGAAAAGCAATATGGATTTTAATACTCTTAATAAAACCACATATCGCAAACCTTATGTAAATTCAAAAGATCTTGTAGTGAATAAGAGGTTTGAAGTTTTAAAAGTGGAAACAATCAAGACAAAATATGGAGAAAGAGTATTAGTGGAAACAGAAGAGTTCAAGAGTATATTGCCATTGAGATATTTTGAATACCTTCAAGCACATGGAGTAAAACAATTACATGAAAGTATTGGCTCGAACAAACACGTATACATAACTAGTAAGGGATCGATCGGTCTAACTGTCAACATAGAATTTTCAGAACAATATGTCACTAATTTAAGAAATTAGTTTATTATTATAATAATGTACATCTTGTTCTTTACTGTTTAAATTATTACAACACATCTAAGTCGATTGTATAAAGAATGATGTATTTAATTAAAGTGGGTTCTGATTTATGTTCGTTTTACTTTGAGTTTACTACCTTGTTTAGAGAAAGTTTTGTTTTAAAAGAGAAACTTTTATAAAATACTTTTTTATTTTACAAATTGTTGAATATTTTGATCTAACTATTTATAAATGAAAAAGTATTTATAAACTCCCGTTCTTAAAGTATCTGCTGCTCCCTCGCAACTAGTTCCTCTCTTTTTTGCTTTATTATTTCTAGCTCCAAATCTATACGACGTAGTAGATTCTCTCCACGCTTTTTAAATGCGTTAAGCAACTCTACTGTGTCATCTTCGTAGGATTTGTCATCTTCGCAGCAAACAGCCATATTAGATTCTGTACATAACTTTTTCATAGCCAACATGTTTTTGCCTGATCTGTGAGCATAAACATAAAAGATTATTGTAGGTTTACCTTTTCTTTTGTATATTACCTGATGTTTCTGAGAGGATCAGAGTGTGTCAACGATCCGACGATAGCCTCAGAATTTCCAGAATGGTTTTTTGATCTAATGTAACTTATAAATTAGTTGTGTTTTAAAACACATGTATAAATGTGAAAAAGCACTTACCGTGATATATCTATTACGTCACTATCAAAAATAGCAGCAGTGTCGAATAGAGGCGAAGAAAAACCAAAAACTTCTTTAATCAAGTCTTCGTCAGAATGTAACATAAATTGCTCTAGAACTTTTACTTTGGTACTATTACAATTTTTGATTGATAATAAGTTACTCATTTTTAAAAGTTGCTAGTAATAGTAACTAATAATTATACAAGAGATCTGATTGAATACTGTTGGTAAAATCTACGTGAAGTATTTATATTAAATAATAAACTGACCTGTTAGAAAAAATTAAAAATTTGCATCGTTTTCTGAAAAAATTCAGCTCTGTAATCTATTCTAATGAATAAAACAGTATGTAAGCGAATATAATTATACCTCAGCAGAAATAATGAATTAGATTTATTGTCTAAAAAAGAAATTGCAATGAAGGCACATAATAAAAAACCTAAATTAGATTAATTTCGTTTTAGATTACTGCTAGCATAATTTATTTTACATAAAAATTACCAAAATTGACTTTATATGCATATATAGGTATATGGTAATTTGTGTGTGTGTGTGGTTACGCGAATCATGCTGAATAAGAAATTCTTTAATTCTATCAACGTACTGCAAAATATTTTTAATTCTGGGTTTTTAAAAAAACCATGAGTGCGTGTAAATTATTATATTTTTCTTTAGATTAATTTCGTTTAAAATAATGCAATGCAAATGGTCCTTAACTAGTAATATATAGAATAAGTTTTAGATTACCGCTGACAAAATTTATATGCATAAATAGGTAATTGTGTGTTTACACGATTTATGCCGCATAAGAAATTCTTTAAAGGTACTGCTCAGCAGAAATAACGAATTAGATTCATTGTCTGAAAAAGAAATTGCAATGAAGGCGCATAGTAAAAAACCTAAATTAGATTAATTTCGTTTTATATTACTGCTAGCATAATTTATTTTCCATAAAAATTAACAAAAATTGACTTTATATGCATATATAGATATATAGTAATTTGTGTGTGTGTGTGTGTGTGTTTACGCGAATCATTCTGAATAAGAAATTCTTTAATTCTATCAACGTACTGAAAAATGTTTTTTTAATACTGGGTTTTTAAAAAAACCATGAATGCGTGTAAATTATTATATATTTTTTTAGATTAATTTTGTTTAAAATAATGCAATGCAAATGGTTCTTAACTAGTAATATATAGAATAAGTTTTAGATTACCGCTGACATAATTTATATGCATATATAGGTAATTGTGTGTTTACACGATTTATGCCGCATAAGAAATTCTTTAAAGGTACTGCTCAGCAGAAATAACGAATTAGATTCATTGTCTGAAAAAGAAATTGCAATGTATGCGCATAATAAATAACCTAAATTAGATTAATTTTGTTTTATATTACTGCTAGCATAATTTATTTTCCATAAAAATTAACAAAAATTAACTTTATATGCATATATAGGTATATAGTATTTGTGTGTGTGTGTGTGTGTTTACGCGAATCATGCTGAATAAGAAATTCTTTAATTCTATCAACGTACTGAAAAATGTTTTTTTTTTAATATTAGGTTTTTAAAAAACCATGAGTGCGTGTAAATTATTATATTTTTCTTTAGATTAATTTCGTTTAAAATAATGCAATGCAAATGGTCCTTAACTAGTAATATATATATATATATATATATATATATATATATATATATATATAGAAGAAGTTTTAGATTACCGCTGACACAATTTATATGCATATATAGGTAATTGTGTGTTTACACGATTTATGTCATATAAGAAGTTCTTTAAAGGTACTGCTATATGATAAAACTGCAGAATGTTTTTTTAATACTGGGTTTTTAAAAAAAAACATGAGTGCGTGTAAATTATTAAACAACATTGACGGTTTGATCTGAGACATTTTTTCAAATTTGCTTTGTTTTTTATTAAAAGATTTCATATGTAACAATAAAAAATAGCGCTGTAATGATAGTGTATTTTCTGTACACACATCATAAATCAAAGGTCGTATAAAACATTTTTTATTACTATACTGCAAACAAGAAATTTTTTGTCGTAAACGCAGCTGAATAAAAAATGATGTTGTATGCTAATTCTTTTTACAGTTGTTTTGCTTACGTCAGATGATATTTTTGTATAAATAGTAAATAGAGCTATACATATATTAAGTAGTGTATTGATTTGTATAGAATCATGAATTCTGAAACAGTGGCCGAGATTAGTAGCTCTATTTTGAGATTAACTGTAAAATGCGTGAATCTAATCAGAACAGTCGATGAAATAACGAAACAAATTTTAATTATAAAATCAAATATTAGTATATTGAAGCTTGCTATTAGAAATAAGATATACGAAGACAATTGACAAGAAAATCTTAGTAGGCTGGTATCTAATTTGGCACATCTTAAAAGCTACCTTGTACGATTGAGGCACTTGAAACGCTCTTTGGAATATCGAGGTAAAAGTTTTGATGCAACGCTTTCTAGAGGTCATACTCAAAAAAATTTGATTTGGCATGAGGTACAATCATGTTTTGGAAGTCGAATAATTACGAGACTTATTACCAATTTAAGTTATAGAGATCCTCTAGTGTTCTTAGACAAGGCGTTCGCCAGTTTTAAACGCAAGATTGTTGCTTGCTTAAAAGTCAATATTGAAAGTTAATGTAATATTTGCCGCTAACTTTGTTAAGCCTACAACTGGCGAAATAGATTTGAAGACGTTTCCTACTGCAAATCGTCACATCGATATAAATACCAATCTCAAGCGGTGGTATAAGGAGAACGTATTGTACAAGATTTCAAAGCGATTAGAAGAATTTAGCGAAAAGGATTCTGGTTGGGCAATCCAAGAAGTTTTACACTTGAAGGTAAATATAAACAATCATGATCCACTTAAAGGAGGGTGTTCAACGTTTGTACTGGTTCTGGACTTTATATAAAAAAAAAGCTGTGGTAAATGTAATAAATAACGATCAACATTGCATTCTTTGGAGCTTGGTTTCAGCTTTATATCCTGCTAAACAAAATAGTCACAGAATATCTAGCTATCCACATTTTGATACAGTATTACGCTACAATTCAATTCAGTTTCCAATCGAATTAAAAGACATAAAAAAAATTGAGAAGCTTAACAATCTCGCAATTAACCTATATTGTATAGAAAATACTAAAATACTGCCATTTTGTTTAAGTGAAAATTTTAAAAAAATTGAATCTATTAATCTGTTAGTTTTAAATAATGATTCCTTACAATATTCTCGTCCGACAAATGCTAATGAGAATCACTTTCATTTTACTTGGATTAAGGATATGTCAAAATTATTTGCAAAACAGTTGTCTTCACATCACCCTAGAAAATTTATTTGTTATAGATGTTTAAATAATTTTAGTACAGCAGCATTACTTAAGCGTCATTCGAATTATTGCGAAAAACAGAATACTTGCTCAATAAGATTACCCGAAGAATCCGAAAAGTATCTAACATTTAAACATTTCCACTATCAAGAAAAAGTATCATTTGTAGTTTATGCAGATCTCGAATGTATATTAGAACTATGCAATGAGTCGGAGGTAATATTAAACACAGTCCGTTACCAAAGGCATATACCCTTTAGTGTAGCGTACTATTTGAAATGCTCGTATGATAATAAATATTCCAAATTTCAATTGTATCGCGGAAAGGATTGTATAGAATGGTTTGTTGCTCAATTGAAACTGATTTCAGAAACGACTAATAAAATTTTCTGTAACCCAAAACCTATGAATCCTTTAACAGAAGAACAAAAGTCAGCATTTAAATTTTCCCTTCACTGTCACATTTGCAATAAACCTTTTAGTATAGATGATATTAGAGTTCGCGATCACTGCCACTTTACAGGTAAATTTCGAGGAGCGGCTCATCAAGATTGCAACATCAATTATCATAATTCTTCTATGATACCGGTAGTTTTTCATAACTTATCAGGCTACGATTCGCATTTCATTATTAAAAAGATCTCAGGTTCGTTAAGCATTCTACCAATAAATAAACAAAAATACATATCTTTTACAAAATATGTAGAAGGTACGAAAGTTAGTTTTAGATTTATCGATTCATTCAGGTTTATGGCATCTAGCATCGAAAAATTAGCTTCCTACTTAGATGATAATAAAAAAATCTATCACCAGGGAAAATTGTAACACTGATAATGAGTTTCAGTTACTTACGCGTAAAGGCATATTTCCCTATGATTACATTAACTCTTGGGATAGGCTCAATGAAACCGATTTACCCTGTAAAACAGCATTCTTTAATCGTTTGCGCAATGAAGAAATCTCAGATGAAGACTGCTAAACACGTTTGGCAAACATTTAATATAAAAACACTAGGAAACTATTCAGACCTATATTTAAAAACAGATGTACTGCTCTTGACTGATATATTTGAAAACTTTAGAAAAACTTGTATATTCACGTATAAGTTAGATCCACTTCACTACTCCTGGTTTAGCTCTAGATGCAATGTTAAAAACGACGAACGTTAAACTCGAGTTGCTTACTGATATTGAAAAATTAATGTTTTTAGAACGGGGAATTCGTGACGGTGTTTCTCAATGTTCGAATAGATATGCTAAAGCAAATAACAAATATTTGAATGTAGATTATGATCCAAATTTCGATTCTAAATATTTAATGTATTTTGATGTTAATAATTTATATGGGGCTGCAATGTCTGAATATCTACCATATGGAGAATTTGAATTTTTAGATGGTACCAGTCCAGATATAGTACGTTTAGACATACTTAATATTCCCGATGATTCTGATGTAGGATATATTTTTTAATGCGATTTACACTACCTAGTGTCTTTACATGAAATTCACAGTGACTTACCTTTGGCGCCTGAACATATGATACCACCAGTACCTTCTAATAAATCAAACCTAAAGAAATTACTTACAACTTTATATCCAAAACTCAACTGTATTATTCACTACAAGAATTTAAAAATGTATTTAAGCTACGGTTTAGAACTGAAAAAGATTCATAAGGTTCTTCGGTTTAAACAAGCCCTTTGGTTAAAAGAATACATTGATTTAAATACGAATTTAAGACAAAAGTCAAAAAACAGTTTCGATATATGCTTTTATAAAAATATGATAAATTCGGTTTATGGAAAAATGATGGAAAACGTACGGAAAAGGAAAGATGTGAAATTAGTGACCGAATGGGAAGGACGGTTTGGAGCTCGTAGTTACATAGTGAAGCCTAATTTTCACAGTTGCACTGTGTTAGACAAAGATCTTGTCTTAGTAGAAATGAATAAATTAGAGGTTTATTTAAACAAACCCATTTATGTAGGTTTCTCTATTCTAGATATTTCAAAAACCTATTTATATGAATTTCCATATAGTTATATAAAATCGCAATTTGCTAACAAAGCAAAGCTGCTGTACACAGATACGGATAGTTTGATATACGAGTTTAGCGTTGAAGATATTTACTCTTATATCAAACAAGATATTCATAGATTTGATACTTCCGATTACGACCCTCATAACAAATATCATATTCCATTATCAAATAAAAAGGTTCCTGGTATTATGAAAGATGAGAACAATGGTGATATCATGCTAGAGTTTGTAGGGCTTAGATCTTAAATGTACACTTACAGAGTTCAGGATAGGATAATAAAAAAGTCAAAGGATCTTCCTTAGCAAGTATTAAGCAAATTTCTTTTGATGATTATAAGAATGCTTTGTTTTATAAACAGACTGTACAGAAACAGCAATGTTTAATTAGATCAGTCAAACATGGTGTGTTTACTATTAAACAAAACAAAATTGTTCTTAATTCAAGTGATAATAAAAGAATTCTTAGTACATCAACCACTGATACTAAACCTTGGGGTATAACTATACACTCAGAAATAACTTGTAAAGCTTCAACCACTGGCTCAAATAAAAAATGCAATTTATTTTTATCCCGATTAACATATAATATTTTTTTTAGTTATAAAAACTTCAGGGTTATGTTTATACCTGCACAAGTACACCGTTTTTCTTTTTGGGTGTGTCTAAAAATAGGATACCTTTTAATCTGTCCGAGTTGAACTATATTAGTATAAATGTATTGTAGAGAAAAAATAGTAACCGTTCTGTTTAAAAAAAAAATTCAGTTTGTTAATAACATACCAGTGAGCTTATTTGAGAAATGTATAACAAAACTTTTATTTAAAATTGTCAATGTTTATGGCTGTTTACTAAATCACTTAATAATTCAAACATGTAAAAGATATTGTAAAAACATGTAAAAATATTAATAAATAGACTGTGATTGCTAAATGATTTATTGTTTTTTCATAATTTGTAAAGGTACAGTAATAATAATAAAATAATTATAATATTCTTATGCTGTTTGAGAGTGGATTGTATTTGACTATCTTATCATGAAGTATAAGGCAATGACAAGATGTATTTGGCAGAATGTTTCTGCTAGTTTCAAATTCTAATCTAATATCGACAGTACCAGATTTTAATGCTTCGTTTTGTCTAGAACAATCTTTGACTACTAATGGTGCAATACTTCGTAAATCTTCAGGATTAAAAAGTGGTTCATTTTCCTTTACGTAGTATGATTGCTGAAACTGAGCATACATCTCATATAACAACGCAGTCTGTTTATTCTCGAACTTCAAATTTAAGTTATCGTACGGGAAAATTTCTGAATTTAAATATAGTTTCATGTTGGTTAAATAGCAATGATCAAAACGACTGTAGTTGCTCATGTATTTATTTTTTCGGTTGGTTTGGAAACCAACAATCACAAATCTTGGTTTTTCTAATTGTGTTGTTGTTTTAATGTTCCATGTATGACGTTGCGTTTCTTGTAGAAGTTGATATTCATGCAACTCCCATCCTCTAAACGGAATATGCAAATCCTGATTTTGTGCAACGTATTCTATTAAATTAATTCGTTGAGTATCATCAACGGCTACATGCGGCATTTTCCATAAAACTTTGTTTAAAACAACTTTTATTTCTTCATCGGGTGTAGGATTAATTATAGCATTAGTATCAAAACTAGAAAGTAGTAAAACTAACTCATGACGAAGGTTTAAAATAATTTTTTTTAAATCTTCGCATAATCCGAGAACCATTGAAAGGTTTATTGCAACATTAAAATTCCCATTGGCATCAACTATTTGTGAATCATCCATAGGAAACCACCCAGCGTTCTGTAAATGTTTACTTTGATTGCTATTATATGAAACATATCCCTTCAATATAGACGTTAATCCAGGATTCCGAACACGATCTACAATGACACCACCAATCTTATATCTAATTTCATCAAAAAGCAGCAAAATTCCATTATTTACAAACTTTGCTATCTGAGACGGCTTTCCATCTGTTCTAATTAATTTGCCTTCTATGTACAGCACGCTCTTCGATGGTAAGGTGTATACATCTTGTTGTTGTATAGGGATTCGAATTTCATCATTATTGTTTAAAGATGTGTTAGCATAAGGTTGATGAGTATGTTTTTCAATATTAACAATTGCATTGTCAAAGTAAACTTTTTCACACACGTTCAGTATTTCACTATTCATTCTACTTTTTAATTAAATAAATGCAGTCTTAACGATTGTAGAAACTGCCGGTTTTGTGTTGTTAGCGGTCTTGAAACAATCAATCGAGTGTCAATTGCTGTGAAATTTCCAGCATTTATAGCAATTCTTGACATGTTGCGTGCATTATACTTAATACCCATGGCTATTGCAGATTTTTTTTAAATGCAACCTTACAGTTAGCAGTTCTCTTCTGAAATTAACTAAATTTCCATCTTGATCTAACACTTTAACTATTATTTCATTTATTATACGTGACCTGATTGGTAGATATATAATCGTAGGTGGGCACTCGACAATTTTAAAACCTGCAGGTACTTGTGGAAAAAATTCGTGTATTACATGGGCTGGTTTACTATTTAAATAGGATCCACTTGTAATATTACAATCGATTAAAACTGCATTCACTTTACAAATGTTGATCGCGTAGTCTGCTTGATGCGTGACATATGCTAGCAATTTTCGCGGATTGAAACCAAGTAGAGAACTAATTGAATCCTTTTTGGTAAAATCCACATCTAGGCTACATTTAATACTACATTTAAGTGTATTATTGTCAGCTGTAATTTTTATATACACTGGCGTCTTTCTAACGCTTCGTGATTGTTCTATACGACCACGCCATCTTTTATCACCTAAAGCTTTTTGAAGATATTTATTAATTTCTCTAATCTCATAAGCACCTTCAGGTATTTCTATGAATTCTCCGTTAGATCCATAATAAAATTTATTATTTATTCCTTTTTCTATGTTTGGAATTGTGTTATAAGACTCAAAATTTGTCATTCCTAATACGTACTCCGAATCATTATCCAAGTTTATAGGCGGATTAAAGTTGCTTGTTAAAACTGAAGTGTTTCCCGTTAGAGTAAAAGTGTACGACATGACAACTTCGTACGCAGTTCTATGTACTACTCAGAAATTGTAAGCATAAATGACCGCAAAACACAGTACCGTACGATTGTTCTTGGTTAATGTTATAATGAATTTTACATTTACCCCCGCTATTCAAATAACTTATCAACTCTGTTAGCGGTCGCAGGTTTCCGTAGCTGTCATAGTAAATAGCGCTACCACCGAAATTTTTATAAGAGGTCCAATGCGTGCCTAAGCCTTCTATTCCATCTAAATTAATTATACCACATTCTTTTAAATTAACTTTTTTGGGAAGATTGTTTCTCATGAACACTCCACGGAAATATGGTACTTCTAATTGCTGAACAAACTCTATTAATTATACATTTCTTAGTGCTCGATTAGGTAAAATCAAGTTGCGTTCCTTTGAGGTTTTGCAGGTGCTAAAAAAAGACCAAAACCTTTTTTATAAGGTTTAATGTACATGCCGCTTCCGACTGCAATGTCCTCCATTGCCTTGTTATGACGTTGTTTTTCCGCTAGTTGTTTTTTAGCTATTTTAGTATCTGAAACTGCTTTTGCAACAGCAGCTGCACCTCCAGTAAGAGTACCAAGGGCGCTTAGGCCTGCAAAAATTGGTATTAGTGGTAGAAAACCTCCTGTTTTAAGAATTGATATAATACGAGCTGATTTAATATGCTTCTTTTGTTTTGCTGTATTGGCGGCCTTAATTGCTATGTTGATTGCATCCATAATATTAGATCTTTTAGCCATTTTTTTTAAAGCTGTACGCGCTTGTTTAATAATACTTTTAATACCTAGCGTACTTCTTATTTTACGTTTCTTTATCAGTTTTCTTATTTTATTGATATTTTTTGTTCTCAGTGATGCACAGGCACCCATACCAAGTTTTACTTTAGCTTTCATTGCGGTAGCTACTCCAAATGCTGCTACTTTTTCACCTAAAGACGAGTCACCAGAATTTAGTCTTTCTGTAGCTAACTGAGCTAACTTCGAATCTGCTTGATGGCGTTTAGATAGATCCTTTTCTTTGGAGTATGCAATATCGTGCTCCTTACAAGCCTCGTCTAACTTGTTTATTCCCTTGTCTCCACGAGCTAACCGTTTGATTAGTTTTGTACCCGGACCGCAAAATTTGTAACCCGGAATATGCGCTTCAAATGGTAAATTGTTAATTACAGTATTTAATAGTCCGTTCCCAGTAGTTTTAGAATTATTATATGTAATCATTAGCGGACAACTATATTCTCAAGCTGTGCAGTAAATAAATAAAATATTGTGAATTAATGATTCTTTATTTACTCGCCGTTTCTTATATATATAATTCCACTTTTTTACAAATCGAATTTAGTACTTGCAAACATGCGTGTTGTGAAAAAATCAACACCTTTAACCATAAACAATAATGACATTGGCGTGCAATCCTTAGCTTAAAAAAAACATTCTGCTTTCATCTATTCGATGTCTAGTTGTTGGTCCATCAAATTGCGGTAAAACCAACGTTATAATTGGGTTGATAGAACATCCTAATGGTTTAAAGTTTGAAAACGTATATGTTTATTCTAAATCACTTTATCAACCAAAGTGTCAATATCTTTAAATTCTACTGCGACCAATAAAAGGGATCAAATATTATACATTTTCCAGTTCTGATAATATTATATCACCATTTGATGCTCGAAATAATTCTATATTTGTTTTTGATGATGTAGCTTGCGATAAACAAGGTATCATTAGGGAATACTTTAGTATGGGGCGTCATAAACAAGTAGACAGTTTTTAACTTTTGTCAAAGTTATACTCGTATACCTAAGCACTTACTACGTGATAATGCTAATCTTTTAGTTTTATTTAAACAAGATGATTTAAACTTAAAGCACATATATGACGATCACGTCAATACTGATATGAAGTATGATAAATTCCGTGAAATATGTGCTGCTTGTTGGCAAGACAAATACGGTTTCTTAGTTGTAGACAAAGATAGTGATCCAGGTCAAGGAAGGTACCGAATAGGTTTTGATCACTTCATACATATTTAAACCTTGAGAGACGCAAGTATCGTTAGTATCGAAGAATTTTTTTAATACAAATAAACTTTTTACGCAATGAACAAGGAAGCGATAAAACTTAAAAGAATTTTAATTAAGAAAAGAAACATTGTGAAAAACAAATTGCGTCAGTTAAAAGATAATGGAGTCGTCCAAGTGGAATCAATCTTACCCATAACATCGCGATTAGAAACTATTGCTAATAAACTGGATGGGGAAAGTGTGGTAAAGAAAGAAAAATTTAAAGAAGAAGAAGAAGAACTGCCTCATAGCAGTGTAAAAAAAATTAAACCTAAATTGCTAGAAAGGAACGTTGACTATATTGATTCGCCGGTTATTGCTCAGCATATAAATGATGCCATAGAGGAAGATGATGATGATGATGTTGAGAATGAATACGAAGCAGAACTTAATCGAAATGCACAAGAAACCCAGGAATATATACAAAGCTTTGCCGATTCACCTGGTATGACACATTATCTCGAACAGCTACATCCGCTACCTCGAGAATATATTTACAATATGTTTAAAGATGTTAAGAACGAGTTTGACCATAAATATGGTATTAGGTTTAACCCTGATTCAAATGGTCTTATGATAGGCAATTCGAATTTCGCGTTGGATGATGAAAATGTTATAATAAATGATTTGAAATATAAAAGTACTCCTGGATTATACGAACTACTGTTTAAAAAATATCCTGTCGGGAACAGTCCGCAAGATCTAAAGTCGTACCTTGATATTGTGAAAAGAACAAATGCTAGAAGATATTATTCTGAAACAGAACAAATTCACGGTAATACTTCATATATGTACAAAAATATAATATCTACATTAAACATACTTCCCCAAACACCCCGTAGACCTAGAACATTACCCTATAGAAAGCGTCTTGGAGACGGTATGACAATGGAAGTATCAAATAACGCTATAGATTATTTATATTGGAATGATCCCAATGAACTTGTTGATAGATTACGGCTTTTAGTTTCATCTCAGACTGCTGGACACACAGGTCACGGCAACGAAATAAATTCGATCATTGAAGAATTGCGTGAGGCGAAAGTGATTAGATGATATGACAATTGACAAATTTGGAAGGCACTTACATAACCGTAAAATAGATATAAGTGAACAGGAATATGAAAACAAAAGTGAAGGTTTTGAAACCTTGATTGAGTACAAGTTACATATGCTACATTACACGGTAGTAGCAACGTTTTACTCTAGTACATTCCTCGACGGTGACAAGACATTCCTTATTTTCAACATTAAACATAATTATGAATTTCCTTATGAGGAAGCAGTCATAGAGAATATTAAAGAATACCCGCAAGACATTGAAATTCTTATAAACGAAAAAGTTATGTAATTGCACAGTTACAAGGATTTTTGCTTAAACGTATGGAAGTAATCAGCTTTCGTGACAGCGGTGCTATCATAAACAATACCACAATGTTTCTTGATTTTATATTAAAAGTTCCTTTCAAAGCAAGTGGAGCCCACGACATTCAAACATAGAAGTATTTATTAATTGTATTTAATAAATCTTGATTAGAAAAAGTATTATAATAGTTGCTCAATCAAAAGTGAAAGAGAATATAGTAAATGAACTTCATAAACCAGCAAAGAATAAATTTCAAGAGACGCAAAGTGATAGTAAAAGGTTTAAATGACCTTCTTCAGACCGATTTGATTGAAATGCTACCATATTCGCAAACAAACAAAAGATTTAACTACATTTTAGTAGTTATTGATTGTTTCTCCAAATACGTATGGGCTGTACCACTTAAAAGTAAAACGGGTATTGATGTTACTGCTGCAATGAAAACAATTTTAAATAAATTTAAAAATCCACCAAGAAATTTGCAGTCTGATTTTGGTAAAGAATATTATAACAAACACTTTCAATCCTTAATGCAGACATATGGCATAAACCATTATAGTGTTTTTTCTACAAAGAAAGCATGCATTGTGGAACGTGTAATTAGAACTTTAAAGGGAAAAATGTGGCGCTTGTTTAACCTGAACGGTTCTTACAATTGGATAAAAAATTTAAGCGATATTGTGAAACAATACAACAATACAGTTCACAATACTATCGGAGTCAAACCTGTAAAAGTTGATAAATCAAATGAAAAAAACTATTCTTAAATCATCATTTACCCACATCAAATTTGCAACCAAAATACCAAAATATTCAATTAAAGACAGTGTGAGGATTAGTAAACACAGGGAAGCATTTATGAAAGGTTACCCGCCAAACTGGTCAAATGAAATTTTTAAGATTAAAAAGGTAAACGTAACCAATCTGACAACATATATATTAAAAGATCAAGACGAGAAAGAAATCAAAGGTGCATTTTATGAAACGGAGTTGCAAAAGGTTAAACATCCAGGAATTTACCTGGTAGAAAAAGTCCTAAGAAAGAGTGGAAATAAAGTCTTTGTAAAATGGTTAGGCCTCTCTAACGTACACAATAGCTGGATCGATAAAAATAATGTTTGCTAGAAGTTGTTATAGTAATAGTTAATAAGGCTAACATTGTAAAATTATATTAAAATAAATAATACAGACAAAATTTTTCTATTGTTTTTTATTAATATTAAACCATTTTTTTAATAACAAGGTATTTTGTTTTGCACATTGCAGACTATTATTGATGTGTCTATAACAATGCATGTTACATAGTAAACGATTGTTGATTTTTAACTCTGACAGCTTAGGACAACCTAGTGCAAGCATATCAGTTACAACGTTTTGCATTAGGTAGGTTTCCATCCATTTCTTCTTTTGTAGACCCTTCACACATACTTCTTTAGCGGGTCTGATAATTTGCTTCAAATAAAGCGCTACATATGATGACACCATTCCAGCCGTTGAAGATTCATCCCAAGAAAGACCATGAATATTCCTTGTCACCCAGTCGTTATGTGTTATATGATCTTGGCTCAAACAACTAGACTGCATTGGCAGTTTAAAAATTTGATGCCAAACAACACCTTCCAACAAGTCCAAAACCGCAATTTCTTTGCACACAAACTCGTTTTTCTTGTATTTAAATCCCTGAATATCAATTATATACATGTTTGTATATGTATGTATGTAAATATGCAGTAAACTTTGACTAATTAAATTAATATTAAGAGCAATCTCATTATATAGCAGATTATCACCATCTGCGTATTTTGCTAACCTACTTTTCAACCTATCACAAGAGTGAACACATTTTGAATTGAAACTGGCCGATGTGTATTTGCAGAGTGGTCGCACTTTGAATTCAAACCGGCCTTAGCATATTTTGCACCTGACCTACTTTATAACTTCTCGCTAGAATTCAAAACAGCTCCACATTTTCTGCACGCACCTACTTTTTTTCAATGTAGCATACGTGTGAACACGTTTTGAAGTCAAACCGGCCTATGTGTATTTGCAACCTCTAAACACAAGTAAAAAACATAAATCAGAATCCACTTTAATTAAATACAATTGACTTAGATGCGATATTTTACATCTGACCTACTTTATAACTTCTCGCTAGAGAACCGAATTCAAAACAGCTCCACATTTTTTTTAACGTAGCATACGTGCGGACACGATTTGAAGTCAAACCGGCCTATGTGTATTTGCAGCCTCTAAACAAAAGTAAAAACATAAATCAGAAACCACTTTAATTAAATACAGCATTCTTTATACAATTGACTAAGTTGTGATATTTTGCATCTGACCTACTTTATAACTTCTCGCTCTAGAACATCTAATGCGAATTCAAAATAGCTCCATATTTTCTCTGCACGCACTTACATTTTTTAACGTAGCATACATGTGTTTTGAAGTCACACACGTATGCTACATTGAAAGTAATATAAGGCCGGTCTGGCTTCAAAACGGTGCACGCGTATGTTACATTGAAAAACATACGCGTGCACCGTTTTGAAATTAGACCGGCCTTACTTACCTACTTATATCGTAACCTGCTTTTTGTGTACACATACACCAGTCAATTATTTTAGGAACAAACCCGATCTTGAAATAATTCTTGAATATAAACCTTTTACACGAAAATTGCTTTAATGCTCTAAATAAATTCTATACTGCACACTCCTAGCTAGAAATTTGATATTGTTTTAACTGCATAAATAAAATTAAAGGACTATTACAAAACTGCAAAATAAAGTATTTGCATAACTTATTACTTTCAAATTAATATTTATAAATACGCTTACTTACAATTCGTGTTTACTAAGTAATACAACAATAAGCTTTGTTCAAAATTATAGCAAAATTCATTTGCTAAACGACCATATGTCTATTTTTTTTATCAATCTAGACCAAATATTTATTTAATCATAATAACTCGTTCACCAACCAAAACTATAAATATTTTCACTGTGGGTAAATTGTACAGAGATCCACCAAAAGTGTGATTATAGCTATTACGGCTGTTATGTCAAATCCAATATTCCGTGACATCTTGCAAAAATGGTGTAGATACTTCAGTTTACGTTGTTAACGATCAAAAATCAAGTCGTCGTGTAAAGCCGATAATGGAACGAGTAAGGATTAAAGCGTGTACCACACTTTGAATAGCAACCAATCAATTATAAGCCATGAATTAATAATAGACGAATGCTTGTCAACCTAAAATAATAAAAATTTATATATAGATAAGGTGCATGCAGAAACTCTAAAAGCCGCTGGACAAGCAGTAACACAACATTTCTTCCAATTCATACGAGACAGGCAAGATACCTAAAGATATCAAACGTAACACCATGTTCACTATTAAAAAAAGAAAGGTGCGAATAGATGTGAAAATTAGCGAACCATAAGTTTGAAAGCACACATGCCAAAGATATTAACTTCAATTGTACAAAGACGAATGGAAAAGCGGGATGAAGAAATGCTAGAAAAAAATTAATTTGGGTTTAGGCGAAACAATGGTATACAGGAGGCCATTTTAGCTTTAATGGTGATAATGGAGAAAACAATAGAAAATGGAAAAGGCGTGTACATAAGGTTTGTATGTCTGGATAAAAGATTCGACAATATAAAATGAGAAAAAATGCTTGAATACTCAATAAGGTGAGAATGAGTTATAGGGATAGACGGTTAGTATATAGCTTATACAAAGAGCAAATAGCTGTAATAGAATTCGAACAGGAACGTAAAAAAATAAGTATTAGGAAAGGTGTGAGACAGAGATGTGCCCTGCTCCGTTGATTTTTAAATTGTATATCGAAGAGGCAATGAATACTGTTAAATGCAGAAAGACACTTGGAATTATTTTGCAGGGACAAACGATTGATGTGTTTAGCTTTTCAGATGATATAACGGTATTAGCATCTAGCAAGAAAGAGTTAAAAGCTGCTCTTAATGAAATAGAAACAGTAGTAACAGATAGATGCGATATGAAAATTAACAAAAATAAAACTAAACTATCAGTATGTAACGGAAGGAAAAATAAGTCAAAAACCAGAATACAGATAAGAAACGAGAACTTATCAATAGGTTAATGATTTCTGCTACCTAGGAAGTCAAATAACACAAGATGTGAAGAGTGCAAAAGATATAAAACAACAGTTAGCACAAGGCCGTACTGCATTTAGCAAGAAAAAGCAACTACTACTTTGTAAATGTTCAACTGTCATTTTATTTAAATTTGAAGCATTCGAATGAAGGAGATCTAGCAAAGTACACATATGTCGTTTCAAAAATAGTTCGCTAGAAGTAAGATTTGCAGTATAATCAGGAGACCTACGATATCCTAACAAATAGTTTTCTAAAGCATTTTTGATATTTATTGAAGGATTATCGAACAT
This sequence comes from Platerodrilus igneus, assembly GCA_036346225.1. Taxonomy (NCBI): domain Eukaryota; kingdom Metazoa; phylum Arthropoda; class Insecta; order Coleoptera; family Lycidae; genus Platerodrilus; species Platerodrilus igneus. The sequence goes on from JARFIW010001145.1 coordinate 1,754,947, forward strand.
TATTTTCTTAAGTGAAGATTAAATGATTATACATTGCCTTCAGCTTGACCATTTGATCGTGCATGATAAGCAGGTATGCATATGTGTAGAATACCATATGCATTTCAGAAATTCTGGAACTCTTCAAACACTAACAAAGGTCCAGTGTCACTAACAAGTTCTTTGCAAATTTAGAATTTGAATTGTAGTAGATGAAGATGTCTTTAACTTGAAAAATTTCTGTCCATTTCCAATGAGCATCTTTATGAATACTTTTACATGGGTTATCAGCAGTAGGCCATGCATTTAAAGGAATTTTTTGAGTGTCTGACAACAATGCTCTGCAAGCTTAACAATTTTATGCAACTTTTTCAATTTCTTCATCAACATTAGGTCACCAAAAATGTGTCTTGCTTTTCAGACTTCATTTTTACAATGCCTTGATGTGTAGAATGTAAGTGTTTTAGATTACGTTGTCTTAATTTTTTAGCAATAAATGTACGTACACCCCATAATATACAACCACAATGAAAAATAAGACTGCCAGTATTCTTCTTGAAGGTACGATGGCTACCAAGTAAGAATTGCTTTTTTGACCATTTTTAGTATAAGATCACGGGAAGTTTCAATAGAACTCAAAGACGCTTTGATAGAAAGTTTACTTAACATTTCTTCTTGAATTTGATTTATTACATGATGCATACTGAAATCATTTGACTCGAATTTGTTATAACTACAAGCAATCAAAAAAGTTCATCTACTTTTCAAAATTTTTCAATAAGAATGTATTCTATTTAGTAAGTACATGTCATTGAAACGATAGTTCAATGTTGAAGTCTGTTTGTAGTAGTGTAGGGATACCCTTCTTTGAGACAAAGATAGTTACTAATGGGTTGTGATCTGTTTGAAGAATAAATGTTCGTCTTCAAATGTATCTATGAAATTTTTTCACTACCATTATTAATGGGAGTCTTACTCTTTCTAGTTGGAGTATTTTTGTTCTTTAGAGCGTAGAATTTGCAATGCATATGTAATTACTTTTTTTGAGCCATTGAGGTAACGCTGATAAAGCACACCCAATTCTGACAGAAGAAGAATCACAAGAAAAAATAATTGGTAAGGTTGGATCAAAATGTGTCAAAATATTCTGTAGAGGGAAGTAGTTTTTAAGTTTTATGAAAGATAATTCACAGTCTTTATTCCTTTTGAATAGCACATCTTTTTTTCTTAAATAATTTAACTGGAGAGCACAATTTTGCCATGTCTGAAATGAATTCCGCATAATAATATATCATACCGAGAAATAATTCGAGTGATTTTAAATCATATGGAGCAGGCTTATTAATTATTACTTTAATTTAATTGTCAGTTGTACGTATACCATTTTTGTCGATTTTTAAACCCAGCAATTGAAGAGTCTTTAAAGAAAAATGTTTGTCCAACTTTAATTTGAAGTTATACAATTGAATTCTTTTAAAAACACGTTCTAGACTGCAAAGAAGTTCTTCATTGGTAGTACCAGTACAAATAATATCATCTAAATCTCATGCAATGCCATTTAGACCACTTAATATTTGATGTATTATTTTTTCATAAACTGTAGCAATTCCAAATGGTAATCGATTATAACGAAATAAACCACGATGCATATCTATAACAAGAAACCGTTTTCTTTTTTCATGTAATTCTAATAGGATATAGGCTTCTAAAAAATCTAGAACTGAGACACATTTTCCATCATTAAATGATGGAAAATGTTAAACACCAAACACTAAAAATATTTTCGAAAAACCTTCTGGTCTTGTAAGCTATCATGCTCTTCTTGCATAGCTTTAAGTCAGTTATTTTTATAATTGGTTGGAACACCTGTAATACCAACAAAAAACAGGCAATCATATTGAATGAACTGTACTTCAAGCTTTTCATTAAAATCATCCATTTTATTTATTCCATGACTATCTACATTTGGTTCTTATCTTCCACCAATACTGACTTTGCGGATTGATTACCAGCTTTACCATAAAAAATTTTAAAATCAAATAAATTTTTGTTGAACTGTATATTATTAGTTTTACAAAATCTTAACATCAGGTAAAATCCGCAATTTTGACAAATCATCATATTGGTAGTAAATACCTTGCTGTCCTTGTGATTTACCAGACTGTCGTGTATGGACAAATCTTTTTCATGTTTGCCTCGACTTTGTAAATTTGTGCAATAATGCTTTGGTATATGGTATAAAGCCTCACAACCAAACCTTTTTAAAGTAAATTATGCTGGACTTATTGCATTTTTTGCATTTAGTCAATTTTCCTCAATGAGTAAACAGTCTTTTACTAATGTAGTCGACAGTTTTTCAGTTGAAATTTGACAAATTGATTGTGCGACTGTGTCATACAAGTCACCTAATTCTAAAGTTTACTATAGCGACAAATCTATCTGAAATTTGTTCATTAAAATACTGTAACTCTTGTTACTATTTCCCATATTCTGAACTCATACACCTGCACTGATTCATTGTCGTTTTTTCTAACAGTGAATAAATCTTTATATAATAAAGCAAGCCGCAATGATCATAATGGTTCAAATTCGTTTTGTAGAATTAGTCGGGCATTATATGGACCATCTATACTAAAAGTGGTTGAAATTCTTCCTCTAGTGTTAAGTAAACTGTAGTAAGTGCGCGTTCTCTTCCAACCTAAAAATCATCCTTTTCTTTTTGAGCTACAGGGTTCATAAATGCAGATTGCAGCAACATACTACAATTAACTATCCAACTCGTATAATTGGAGGTATTTTGCCACACAAAATGCATTTGGCAGCATCGATAAAGAATTATGTAATAACGTCACATCTGAGCGTTAGTGTAACTCTAAATTTTTATACAGAAGATCTTATGGACTGTCAATACTAATCTTTTTATGTGAATATACATAATTTAAGAAATTGTATTAAACAAGTGACTGAAAACAATCCATAAAATATTTTTGTTAACTTCTGTTTTATGTGAATACTAGAATTGAGGTTAAAAATTGCTTTGAGGTGACTAAGGAGGGTATAAATATTTTTTGTGAAAATTTTTGTACTCTGTAAATCCTCCTCATATATTGGATAAATATTGGTTTCTCTGCTGGTTAGTTTCCCATTTTGTAACATGTTCTTTTATTAAAGGTTTTTTAAATAAATTTTTTCTCATAAGTTTTTTTCTTCTTTTGTGTGTGATCCACCTCACTCTATGACTTTCAAGCTAGCATGGCATTTTTTCGATTTCATTTTCGTTGTGATACTCGGTGCAGACTATTTTCATTGCATACATTTTCTTTTTGTCTGCACGGAATATCGTAACAATGTTGCTCCATTTCAATTATCATAAAACATACAAAGTATCAATTTCAAAGATATAATTTTGCTGTAAATCACAAATGCAGCCCCTAGGTTAACGTCAAGGGCATTGCATTATTATTACAACAACCAAGTCGAACAATTTGTCGTTTTGCACATGCATCCCGCCAAAACTGAGCGGAATTTTCCATTATGCGTTATAATAACACCACGCTCTGCTAGCACTTGTGATTAAATAAAGCGACCTTTTATTAGTTCATTTATATATTTATTAATGAATACAAAACTGACCCACATTTAATTATAGTACAAAATGGCAGGTACATTTAGAGCACATCAAAGACAGACATCAACAAGACATTATCTTCAGGATGACAAAAACAAGTTATGACATCAAAGTGACGTATTCCCAATATATTTAAATTAAAGTAAATCAACCACAATCCCCATTCATTCTGAATCTCTTCTTGTAGCTATAAATAAATTTCGATAAATTGATGCAATTCGAAGTAAGGATGTTGGCTCAAATTCCTGTTATGCAGGATCTGCTAACGAAGGATGCATTTTATCTATATACTTAAAGATGCTTCTGTTTCTGAGTAGCATAGTATAATTTATTTTTTAAGTTGAAAGTTATTATCTTTCTCGAAGGGCATTGCTGAATCTTTTCCAGTCTCAATGATGCATAAAAATTATAAAAGTTAAGAAATAAATTACAATTTTTTTCTTTTACTCATGTTTGAGGTCCCTTCTTTAATCGAAGAAGGGGCAAAATTACAAATACGCTCACTACAAAACACGTGGTGGCAATATTTCTTGTTTCCAACTAAAGCCTAAATTTTGTTTTCGTTATGCCATTCCAAGTACTTTTGAACTGTTAATTATTACAATTGAATGCACTGCACCATTGCTGTTCTATGGAAAGATTTGTAAATTTGTAAATCAGTGAAGTACATGTAGGATCCCTATAAAATTTTTCTATTTCTCTGGTCTGATACCACTTGTAGACAGTTAAATTCAATGACAGGAAACCGTGAACTATTTACAAAAACATTTGCATTCCGAAATAGATAAAATGCTAGAATCTGGTGTTATCTCTCCCTCAAATTCGCCATGGATGTCTCCCGTGTTATTAGTCCGCAAGAAAAATGATGAATGGGGTATTTGTTTTGATGGTAGAAAGCTCAACTCTGTAACTGTACCGGACACCTACCCCTTACTCCGTACTGATTCTTTTTTAAGTCGGCTTCGTAACGCTAAATTTATCTCATCTATCGATCTTAGACAAGCTTTTTATCAGATCCCTCTTGACTTATTTTCTCGTCCAAAGACTGCTTTTTGTGTTCTTGGTCGAGGTTTTTCGAATATAATTTTTTGCCATTTTGTCTCTGTAACGCACCACAAACTTTACAACGTACTATGGATCAAACATTAGGTCCTATCTTACACCACGAACGTGCCGTTGTATTTCTAGACGACATATTAGTTATCTCAAATTTTTTTGAAAAACATAGCGCTACATTCAATGAAGTTGCTGAACGCTTAAATGCAGCAGGTTTTAAAATAAATTGGGGAAAATGTCAATTTTGCTGTTCTTCTCTTACATTTCTTGGTTTTATTATCGATGGAACTGGTCTACGAGCAGATCCTGCTAAAGTCGACGCTATTACTAAATTTAAAACGCCCAAAACCGTCACCGAAATTAAACGTTTAATTGGAATGATTAGTTGTTACCGCATTTTTCTACCCAACCTCTCAACTATATCTACACCCATTACCGCTCTAATTAAAAATAAAAAGAAATCCCAATCTGTCGAATGGAATTTAGAAGCTCAGCAGGCTTTTGAACAAATTAAAACGTTAATCACTTCAGCACCTATCTTAATATCGCCTAATTTTGATGAAAGATTTTATATACAAACCGATGCCTCACTTACTGGTTTAGGTGCAATGTTGTTTCAGGTGAGCAATGGTTTAGAACACCCTATTGCTTATGCTAATCGTACCTTAACTTCTGCTGAACAAAAATATTCAGCTACCGAACGTGAATTATTAGGGGTTATCTTTGGTATTGAAAAATTTAGAGGATATGTTGAAGGTACACATTTCACGGTAATTACGGATTGTGCAGCCCTCACATGGTTAAATAACTTCAAACAACCTGCTGGTCGTTTGGCAAGGTGGAACTTGGGTATCTTTCAATTTACCTTTGACGTTAGGCATACACCTGGCAAATTAAATATCGTACCTGATGTCTTATCTCGTGATGTCGCTTCTCTTAACCATCCAAATCTAATTCCTGATGCCTGGTATCTCAATATGATCAAGAAAGTTTCTGAAAATCCCGATAAATCTCCCACCTTTCGTGTAACAAATAATAGATTATATAAACTTGTATCTTCCTCATCCCGCAAAATATCTAACATCCCTGAATGGAAACTTGTCCCTACCGCTAACCGCATTGAGGTTCTCAAATTGTGTCATGATGATCCTATAGCTGCTCATCTTGGTGTTTCAAAAACCCTAGCAAAAATATCCGAATTATATTACTGGCCTACATTAAAACAATCAGTCTGTCGTTATATTAGGAACTGTAAAATTCGTGGGTCTCAGAAGAGCTCTCAAGAAGCTCGTTCCGGTTTAATCGGTAACTTTAAACGTGTATCTTATCCCTTTCAATTAATATCGTTTGACTTATTAGGACCTCTCCCCCAATCAAAAAAGAGTAACCAATATCTTTTAGTTGTCACCGATTGGTTTTCTAAATTTGTTATGGTGCAACGGTTGCGTAAGGCCACATCTGCGGCTATAATTAAATTCCTAGAACAAAATGTTTTTCTTATCTTTGGTGTTCTTCAGATTATTCTTTGCGACAATGAAGCGCAATTTATCTCAAAAGATTTTTAAAATTTCGCCAAGAGTTATAAAGTACAAAAAATTTGGTTTAACGCTAAATACCATCCCCAGGTAAACCCTACCGAAAAAGTAAATAGAGTCTTAATTACTGCTATCTCCTCATATATCGATTCAGACCACACTAGATGGGATGCTTTAAAATTTCTCAAGCTTTGCGTACATCCAAACACGAAGCAACCCAATTTACGCTTTCATTTCTTGTTTTTGGAAGATATACCCTAATCGATGGTAGTTATTATGGTTCAGTTCCGGACGATACTAACGTAATTGAATTTGACGAAAAAGTACCCTGGGACAAAGACCAACAATCATTACCTTCTATCTTTAACGACGTTAGAAAAAATTTGCTAAAATCCTACGAAAAAAGTAAGGACCAGTATAATCTGCGTAAACGAAAGATTTCCTTTGCTTTAGGCGACCATGTTTGGAAAAAGAAATATGTCTTATCGGATGCAACTAAAAAATTTTCTTCAAAATTAGCCCCTAAATTCATTCTATATAAGGTCACTCGTGTTGTTAGTCCACCTATCTACGAACTCCAAGATGCCGAAGGAAAATACCAAGGAAGGTGGCATATCAAAGACCTTAAACCATTCTCTGCTGACCCAAATGCTAATTAAATTTTTCACGTTTCATTTCTTTAACGATTTACCTAATGTTTGTGTCCCTGCTATGAGTTAGTTAACTTTATTTAGTCATTTCTTTTCGTATACAGCACCTACCTTCTACACGTTGGCTCATTTACCTTAAATTACCTATCTTTTTGCTATCTGCTGACTTCCCCTTGAACTTATTGTTAGCCACATATCTGTTTATTATCTAGGTCTTCCAGTATAACTTTGTCGCTTCATTTAATCAATCTTCGCACCTTTTCTACATCATATTATTTTGTTTTCAGTATTTATCTTACATCGTTTAATTTTGTGGCGATTGTCGTAACTTTGGTTGCAATAACTAATTAAATTTTTATGATTGGTTTTAACTGATGTGTTGAGTGGATGCTTTTTTCTTTGGGCTCACATAGGAGACGCGGCCTATGCCATTGTAAGGAATAGTCCATATTCGCAGTTGCAAAAAACTAGGACTTTCTATTCCATGCGTTTTTCTTCTGAATTATTACAGTCGCCCACTTTATCCTGTATCATTACTTGTTTCCCCTTCTACTAAGTCATCATAACATATAAACATTTTTTTGTTGTTTTTATTGAACTTCGTGGTGAGGTGCTATCGCTTTTTATTGATACCTTATCAAATTCTCGGTTGTTTTTAGCATTTTGGGACAGTGTGTCTGTATTTAACTGCTTATAGTTAGGCATTCTTGTGTGTTTATGGCGTTACCGTTTCTAAAAATTACCTTAAAACAGTTGGTTTTTTGTGTGAAGGTATCTGTAGTGATACTTTTAAGCTGTTGTTTCAACTTTTGTCTGATTTTCTTATTGTAGTGAATGCACTCGTTAGGAAAATGATTGTACTAGTTCTCATCAAGAGTCTAGTAATTTATTTTTACTTATGATGTATTTTAACTTGTCTGATTAACATAGCAGGTGGTCCTTCAGACCGACCTGAATTTAATAGGGACAACTCTCTATCTTCTCTCGGACGCTTGTCCAAAAACTCTACTTTTTCTTATCCTGCTGTCTCCGTTTCTGCCTTATCTTTCAATCGGTAGACCTGTTCTGGTCCCGGAACACATATGTATCGACATATATATAAGTGTGGATATCTTATCGATATCGATCAACGCCGGGTGCAGGAATGCACCCACACGCCTTTTTTCGGTCCCTCGTACCGTTTATATAAACGGGCATGCCTCACAGGTCGCTCTCTTTTAGGGGGTACTAGTATTTTTCCTGTATAACGGTTTCAAGGAGTCACTCTATCTTGTGTCTTTGAGATGGATGACGAAACGGCTTGGTGAGCTGGGGAATTCTACGCTATATCTTTAATGTATGTAGTCGTAGCGTGCCTTAGCGTGCTGGGACGTTTTGGATCCACCTATAGTTATCTAGTTTTATCTTAATATCTTTATGTTACCTATTGTCTTTGATAATAACTCGAGCTAATATCTTTATATTACCTACTATTTTTGATAATAACTTAAGCTTAATATCGTTATCTGACCTATTATCTTTGATAATAACTTGAGATTTTGCTTTATATTTTTTTGTCTTCCTAACGTTTGGTATTTACGATCAGACGTAAGAATTATTTTTTGAATATTAAGTGAAGAAGCTAACCTGATGGTAGCAATGTAATTTGTTAGGTTAGTAATGTAAGAAATTAGTAAGATGGTACTGTTGGTAAATTTGTTGATTCACAACCATGTCATAAACAAGTTTCCATGTGCATTGTTTATTAAGCCAGAGTACCAGTACATAAAATTTACTAAAGTGCATAGTAACTTGCTCTTTTGGACATTTTGAAATTTGGGCATTTTCTTGCCAAAGAAGAAACAGTTTAGATGCAATGCCTATGTGCGTCTGCACTTAAAAACTGTAATGTTAGCTTTAGTTATAGTATATATGTTAGGCGACTTGTCGCATTTGTTCTAGTTTTAGTAGTGTTTCGTGCTCTCCGACAAATTTGTGCTGTCGATTATAACTGCGCCACATTAAAGACTCGTGTGTGCATTTATAGATGTAGTTCATAAACAAAGGGTCTACACAGTCCGTTTCCTGGTAAATCGTAAGACGTGTTATCGGTTGAAAAAACCAGGTGGCGCCTAAAATAAACATTTTCTAGAATTTAAGTTAGGGTATATGTAAGTTAGTTAGGATTTAGATTTTAAGCTTTTACCGTGCCAACAGTCATTTTCTTTTGTTTAAGTTTTTTTCTTTTATGGCTTGCCGCGATTGCTACATGCCAAAAATTGGCATTGCACACTTTTTAATTTGTGACTGAATTCGCGCCAATATTTTTAAAAATAGACTTGTGCATTTCCGTCAATTCGGGCAGTTGCGTTGGCGCAAGAAAATGCGCAGACGTGAAGTGAGGTTTATCTGTGTCGTCCTTTTTGTCTTTTCTCTTTTAGAATGTAGGTTTCCTCCTTAACTTTGCCTTTTATCGTGCCCTATCTATCCCTATCGTACCGCTACAGACGAAGAAGAGGGAAGACAAGGCAATCTGGTTTTAACGAAGGTATAGCCCCACCCACGCTCAACAACGACGAAATCCACGAAGATAAGTATGGCTAGTGCTCAAGAATAACCGCAAAGTAGTGAAGCGTTCCACATTTTTAAGTGAGTACATTTGATCTTTTTCTTTAAAGCGCCTCTTGTATCACTATAAACATTTTTGGTACGTAATACAATTTGAGACGCAATTATAACGTAATATCTTGTTGTCCAATATTATGTACGTGGTTAGTATGTGTTGTCAACTGTTGTAGTGGCTCTGAACACGCGCGCGCGGGACTATAACAGTTATACCCTAAACTATAACAAAATACGGTATATAGTTGTAAAACAATAGGAGGGCACCGAACTGCATCTAACAACTAAGGACAGTGGCTATGTTCAAAGTCAATAAAAAATAGACACAAGAAGAAAATTGTTGAAAGCATAAGTGTGGAGCACAGTACAGTAGGAAAAGCAGACAGAAGGAGATAGAAACCTTCTGGAATGTTGTGCTTCAGATGTATGACGATGATATCATGGACAGACAAAGTTAATAACAAATAGGTTATAGAAATAGTAGGGGATAAGAATAGCTGTGGAAAAAAAGGTTATTCTAAAAACGTATTTATCAAAATGGCAGATAACAAAGACGAACTAAGGAATGCGGGTTTCGTAACCTTGGCGTACACCACACACAAAGGGGTTCCGCTAAACATTGTATATTTGTCTAGTTAAGAACCTTTCGGATCATTTAAAACCGAGGGTCTTACAACCTATAACGAGCATATATTCCCAAAAGTGATAAACATGCAACTACACAACAGTGAGTGGGAGAATAAGGATTCCCTCCAATACCGTCAAGAAGAAGTCGATCAAGCTAACAATACACGTATGCAGGATATAGTAGAAAAACTGCGATTAAAAGATTGTCATAAGCTGCAAGAATTACACGAACGAATGGATCTGGTTGTCGGTGGAATCAAATACTTTATATATAGAAACAAACTTCGGTACATTTTGCAGTTCAAAAACCTAGACGGTCTCTATGTATCAAACTATTGGCTAGAAAAGGAGATAGAGGACTTGGGTGCCGATTTAAATTTTAAGCTGCGAATAAAATTAGATAAAAGTAAAACCACTCCAAACAAACATAAAGAAAGGACCGTCTTCTGTGTATAACTTTGTATTAAAATTAAGTTTAAAGGGCTCCATGCTTGGTATTAAATATTTTTAAATTAAGCTATGTATAATGTCAGAATAAAAACTTTAGAATAATATTACATTGCTCTTTATTTACAAAAAGCTATGACGTCACCACGAAATAGCAGTCACACAGAGATGGGTGCGCATGGGTAGGGGCGCGCATTGGCAGGGGTACGCATGGTCAAGGGTGCGCATGGGCTGGAATGTGTCTGGGCGTATACGAGGGAAGTGAAAATTAACAGTCACTAAGCATCTAATTTTAATTTGGGTGGTATGCAGTACTTGCCGGCGTATGTATCCGGAGTAAAAAACACGATTTGTACACGCAGCTTATTAATAAAATTAGTTTATCGAGCGAAGGTGACAAGCTTAACGTCATCCCTGAAAGCATATCAATCTACGCATTGGGGTATAAAGATATAGGTCTAAGATAGTTGTTTATATTTGTATAGATTTTGTAAATCTATTGTATATATTAGTTTTAAGATTCCATAATTTTTAAGTTCTTCTCCCACCTTCCCTTCTTCCAAATCCTTCCTGCTTCTATCCTGGTGGACAGAGTATACGTGTTATCTCCACGTGGTGTTTGCGGGGCACAGCAGTTTTAGATTTCTTGGAAAATGGTTGGTTAAAGCATATGTCTTGGTTGGCGAAAAAAAGGTTTTAAAGATGGAGTTAAATATAGATGGACAAAAATTAGGGGTTTGGGTCTTTAAAAGGCGTAACTTTGTTAGCGGTGATCCTATTTAAAATCTATTTGCAGATTTTGGCTCCCTAGAAAAATCTAATATTAGTTGATACCAAACAAGATGTAGTTATCTTAAAAGAGAGACTACCCCGCGGATAATAAATACAATATACCACTTGTCAACGAAAAAAAAAGTTGTAGGGAAATTCAAACACGAATTTAATGGGGGTCTAGTATTAAAATTCGTCGGTACAAGAGCGAGAAAGACACGATTTAAAAGATTAAAGGGGTCTCACGAAGTGCAGTTAAGTAAAACCGAGGGTCCTACAACCTATAACGAGCATATATTCCCAAAAGTGGTGGGCATGCAACTACGCAACATTGCGTGGGAGAATAAGGATTCTCTCCAATAAGAAATTAAAGAAATTAAAGTTCCCATGTACGTAGCACCAGCCATTGGAAAATGGTAAAAATGTTAAACCTAAAAAGGTGATTATTATTTGTGGTGTAGAAAAATAGTAGTTTTCGTGGATTAAATAAAATAGCTTAGACTGATTAATGTATATGGTTACATATTCTCGTACACATCCACAAACATCTGCTTACGTCCACATATGGACATGGCGATGCCGGTAGTTTTTGTTTAACAAATAGCAGGAAAGATACGTTAGGTGTTAGTGTGTGGAAGCCTATCGGATCGTTGGATTTAAAAAGAACGGTGCGGCAAAATGTATGGTGGTTCCCGTTAGAGTAATCGAAAGTGGTTAATCGATCGTATTAGATGTTTAAATATGCGGAAGTGTAAAAGCCTACATAAACAAAATTCAATTATCAGACAAAAAAGTGCGCGATGTGCTATACTTATAAAGAAAGTATAGAATGATGCTTTGCAGCGATCCTAGCAGTAAAAAGGCAACTGACTTTTTCAAGCAACTACAAGAATAGCAGTAGCGCAGAGAAAGGGTATGCATGTATTATACAGCGCACTGTTACTATAAAATATGTTAGTTTACGGGTAGCTCGAACGTGTAATTGATCACGACTTATAGCTCCCTCGGAGGTTTAAAAATTCTGTGACCATTGTCGTTTGAAAAATGTTTGGAAATTATTAGAACAGGAGCGGGTCGAAGTATAAGTTAGACGGATGATTGACCAAGTTTTTTCTACCTTTTACGAGGGAATCGCAAGTTAACAGACATCGAGCATCTAATTCTTTATTTGGGTGATATCGAGTACTTGCCGGCTCTTGAAATAATTACGTGCTACCGACCGCTATGCGAAAGATTTGGTTCTAGGAAATGAGCAACCTACGAAAGTACAGAATACTCGGTATTACTGCTAATTGGTTTAGTGACCGCGCTTGTGCACTCTTCGAGTGTCTTCGGCAATCTTCAATTGTTTTCAAAATGTATATAAACCATGACGCTATCCATAGAAGCTGGTCGAAGGAAAATGCACACTGAAAATATTTTTATTTGCAACTCTTGCAGTGCTTCCTATACCTGGAAAAATGCTTTCAAACGGCACCAGAACAAATGTCGTGGTGTAAGATAGTCCACGGTTAAGCTTATACATCCGTCAGCAGCAAAGTACTTAAACTGCGGGTCTTGCGGTATCGCTTTTACGAGAATGGACAATTTACTACGGCACAAGAAAAAACAGTACGGCATGTCATTAAGCCGTAAACGTTCATCTCCGTCAGCTGTTAAAGGATCTTGTACGAAACAACCACAAACTCTATGTAAAGTATTCAATTTCGTTATTTAAAACAAATTAAATTTTAATCTATAATTAACCGCGCTCGTAAAATGAGAAACTAGTAGTTAATTTTAATGCTGCTAAGCATATACTTTCGCTTGGTGATTCATTTAGAAAATATTCAAGCCTGCCATTTTTGAAAATATGACGTAGAAGTTATTTACAATTAAATTGCTTTATTAGTAAGTATCCTGTAGACAATAAGTTTGGTATTCCCTTAGTAAAAGTTTAAAGTGTTTTATTAAGTTTTTGTTTATAGTAGCACTGCATCTTCTACCGCACGACTTGCAGCCAATTTGTGTGCGTGAGCTACCACCCTTTTGGATTTTTAATATGCACGCGATGCGATTGCTGACCCGTATAACATGGAAAACGTTTCCGGTGTTTCTACTGACTGCATTCGCAGCATGGACGATGCGAACCGGGCGCATGCATTGGAATTCTTAGGAAGCAGAAAGAGCGGTTTATTCGATTAATTAATAAAAAAAGAACACAATATACAGCAATAAAAGTTAACTGCGAACTCTACGGCATCTACACAAAAATGGGGAAAGAGACTACCGATGTGAAATCCTTTAACACAAAAAATATGGTTAAAACAGCTTCTAGTAATCTGGAAAATATGTACGAGGTCTTAAGCGAAACCATAAGAACAAAATCAGAGGAATTTGAAACACGTGGGTTCGGTTGGTCTTTGGAAAAGGTGCTCTATTTAGAAATAAATATTAATAAGTATAAGCCGATGTGAGGAGTTCTAGGTTAAGAATAAAAATTGTGAATATGTATTTAGAGATGTGGTTTACAAAATTTAAACTGTATTAGTAAAAATTGTCTGTAATATAAAGTTTTAGGAATGGTTTTTAGATTTTCTTTTAGGTATGAGCTGCAGGAAAGGTATAATTTAGAGGTTATGTGTGTAAAACGATAAGGAGTGGTCCTATTTAAAATCTATTTACAGATTCGGATTCTGCATAAAATTCTAGACTAATTTGATGTATCGCATGACTAAAAAATTTATAAGGACGGTCAGAAATCGCTGCTGGTAAAAAATCTTAAATTGATGGTAGCTCTCGGGAGGGGGGGGGTGCAATCTGAAAAATTCCCAAAAATTCAGGTAGGTAAAAAATTTTTAATATTAATTGATACCAAACAAGATATATTTATCTCGAAAGATGAAATGGCTGGTCGAAGAAAATTATTTGGTCCAGAATGTTAGCGGTAAAAAAATCTTAAAATTAGGGTAGCTCCCTGGGGGATGATGCTATCTGAAAAATTCCTAGATATTCGGATAGCTGAAAACAATCTAATATTAACTGACACCAAACAAGATATATTTATCTCGTGGGTTTGGTGCAATAAGCACCGAGAGGTATCTCGAAAATTTTAGGGGTTAGGTTACCGATTTTTTAGGGTAGGGATTGGTTGGGGTAAAAATTCCACAAGGAGGTCCACAAGGAGGAAGCAAGGAGAAAATCCATCTCCTCAAATCCTCCTTATGGGAATTTACATGTAAATTTGGTGCAGATGTGTGTGGAAATGAGGATGCTGGTGGAAAAGAGGCGGTGGATAGTCTGTATTCCTACTACTTTGGAGTCATCCTGCAGAAGCATTAAAATCTTTTTTGCCTAAACTCTGCAATTTGTTTAGCTCTTGATCTAATGATAGGTACTGTAGAGTATGAACCGTTATTAACAGGTGGATAATTAATTACAGAGTGTTCTTTATCTATATGCAGAAAACAACAGTGAATAAATTGAGACTGAATACGTTTAATGCTACCATTTAAACACATACATATGTACCAATGAACATGCAGTATGATTTGAACAATGTGTACTCCATAAAAATCCTTAATTAAAAGGATCTCACCCAATGTGGGCAGTTACAATGTTCACATCTTAACTTATCTGGTAGAACATGTTATTCTTCAGTTGAAGCACTCACGCGCCTGCTACTAATTTCGGCACTATCACACTTCCTCACTACCTTAATTAACACAATAACCTACATTATCATAGTTGGGCCTGTTACAGTTTTGGTAAAGAAAAATTTTTCTCCACGCTTTTACAAATTACCCATAACACAGCATATCAATAGTAGGACCCTTGGGTTTAACAAAACTTCGTTTTTGTTTAAAATTAGCAAATGTTTCAATAGTCCTCTATTCTTATCAATTTCAGCAGCTTGTGTTTTTCCAATATTGAAATGACATGCTAAATTACGCACACTAAGTTTTTCTGCTTCAGCTGTTTGAATAATGTCCACTTTTGTTGAAGTCAACATATGTTTTTATTTGGCTGTAGCAGAGGCATGTTGCACACATTAATTTAGACACATCAATCACAAGTTAGTACACTTTATTTGTTTAACAGTACATGTACGTTATTACATACTGAAACGGGCTACTGCTACCGCGTTTCTTTAATTCAAAACAAGTAATAATAAATGTCTTTATTACTCACTGTTCACAAGTCTAATTAACAGTATATGCCTTGTTTACAGACGTTTTCAGTCCACTTAACAATGAAGCACTATTACACTAATGAATTTACAAGCACTAATATCTTCTTAAACTAACTTCTTTACCATAGGTCCATTACCAACACTAACACTACTATTTGTTTATACACTTCTATTTATTTATGTATACTACAAGCTGCATGTACATTAGACACAGCATATCACATTCATGTATACTTCTAAAAGCTCAAACTACTATTACTTTGCAACGTTATAATTTATATACAACATTCTTCTGTAGACTGACTCTTGCATTCATTAGCGGTCTTATATATACTCTGGATTACAAGGATGACTCATGCTCCCGTAATTTCTAGAAGAATTCTGGAATCCTTGAGAATACGCTGTGCCCCGAGCGTTTGTATGTTTGACGGGTTGCCTAATAGTGGATCGCAACAATACATACAAACAATTAAACTACATACATATTTACTAACTGCAGTTCAGATTAGCACTTGCAAACAATCATTTATGCCAGATTTAGCAAAACAATGTGACTCACTAAGTGGTTCATAAAGTTAAAATCTCATCCGATCTAATACATACAATGTATATAGAATTCTCGCACCACCAAGCGCATTCCTGACATATTTTGTTGTCCTTCAAACTTCCTTTTATTTGACATTCATCGTTTTTACAGTTTACAAACAAAATGATTCTCATATGTCCGTTTAAGAGAGAGATACAAAATAAATTTGTGTGTGGGTGTCCACGTCCGGTTAATAGAATGTCCGCTCAATCAAAATATATTTGCATTGAAGTAGTAATACAAATTGTTGGTCACCACAAATCTGTCCATATAAAAGAGGTGGCCGCTTATGAGAAGAGTTCGTTTGAGGAAATTTCACCGTATAATGAATTACCATTACGGGTAGTTTTGGTTCATTGGACAGACAGATTTTTATTAAGAATACGCATTGTTCGTCTTAATGATGAAGAGGCCATACTAGTTAAGGTCTAATAAAAATATTTGTAATGCTTTTTTAACCATTCATTGCAATTTAATAAAGCAAACTTTATTTCATATAGTCATATTGTTAGAAAAAGTAGATCAATGATTATATAAATAAATTGATTTTAAGCAGCAATTACTGCTATTAGCAATCGGTAAATTTTTCAGGATTTATGATTCTAAGCGTATAACCATTCAGTATACTGTATAAAATCATTTTAGATATAAAAATTATCTAACCATTTTGTCAGAATTATATCACAAATACTTTTTCTATTACAATGAATGATGCATGTAAAGGGACAAGACTATCTGAAATTTTAAATACTACTACACCAGTCAAAACCAAATAGACATAAATTAATCTTGGCATGTTAGTTATCCTGAAATAATATTCAGAAAAGTACACCAACCATTCCAATATCACAGTTTTACATCTCATAATCGTCATAGGTTTTATTCATATCGTCTCATGTAACATTCGTTATGTTGCTACTTTGAACCTAAAGCTCTGTAAAAGTTGTACTTCAAAAAATGCTCACAAATTGTTAAAGAACTTTAACACAGAGCCCATGCAACAACTTTCATGTACCCTCAATAACACACCGTTGGTCCCAACTCTACTACTTAAGACTTAAACCCCCATCGCCTCATTGTTCGTTATAAAATAGGCCACAAAAATGAAGCAGGAACCTTAATATGAAAGAATTTTTTCTCAGAAAGCCCAGGTTTCAGAGATACAGGTTATTAAATTTAAAAAAAAAAAAGAATTTTTGGCTGACTAATTTTAGCTTGTGAACACTCAGGAGGCCCAATATAAATTATGATACAGCAGAAACATTGCACTTGCGATTGTTAAGATAGGCTAGGTAGGATTGATACGGTTGGGATATGTTGTCATTTAAGTTAAGGTTTCTTGTCATTTAGGTTGGGTTTGTTTAAAGCTGAATTTAAGCGAATGGCCAATTATTACCGATAATAGTTGGTACTTACTACACATATTCAAGCGGCTGTGGTTACAAATAAAAGGGCTAAATGACGTCTTACATAAACACTTCAAACATCATTACGTTAATTTCTATAACCGCAATAAATACCAAGCCCTAGAGATGTTTCACTAACCGAACTAACCTATAAAATTGTAACAAGAAAATCATGGAAAACTATGTAATAAGTGTTAAGATTGAAGGGGAGGATATTCAGTTAGAAGTTCCAGATATGGGGACAGCTTATTTGCTACTTAATGGTATGTAAACACAATTTATAGAAATGATGTTAATAGTTAAGTGAATGATTTGTAGATGATGAAGCTGTATATAATTATCTTTATGAACACAGCAAAATATCATAGTGACTGATGTGGCATCAGATTCAACCTATGATTTGATTGCCCCCTCAACTTCCATGGTAAGGTACAAATCGGCTGAACCATCAGTGGAAACGATATAGACTAAGAAAAGACCAACAGAAAGAGACTTGGAAGCTATTATATTACACCTGGCTCTACGAGAAAAGTTAAAAAAACAAATTTGATGATAAAAAAACATTAAAGATAAATTGTGGCACGAAATTGGTCTAGAAATAGAGGCAAATGACTTTTTTCTGGAAGAAAATGCAGCTGAAAGGTGCCGTCGAAGGTTTGTAAATTTAAGTAAAGCTTACATTGGTTATATAAGACACTAGAAAACAACGGCCACAGGTGGAGATCAGGATGCGACTTCTTTCTTAGACGAGTTACTTTTGACTATGGGTAGTAAAGATAAAATAAATTCGCGTCATCTTGAAGATTCTTTCTCAAATGTCTGGCGATAAAGCAACGTGTCGAGCATGGAATATCATACGAACCATAATGAAAATATGAGCGAGGAAACTGTGTCGATAGATACAAAAAAAGTAAGCTGAGATGAAATTTTGCAAGAGTTGAAAAATGACAGGGAATGCAGGCAAATGCAATTTCAGTTAAGGAATAATATATGAAGAAATCAAAAGGCCAATGGGAGAGATTTCTCAATATTTTGGAAAAACGGTTGTTAAAAGGAAACGAGACTCATCTGCCGACTTTTATTAACTTCCGCACGAAATCTATCGACTACGTAAGTTACTTTACGTTTTATGAATAACTACCATATACAAAAAAGATTATGCATTAAAGTATTATACAAATATCACTTTAGATTCTAAGTGATAGCATTTTACTAAAATAAGATTTTATTGTTACATTGATTAATAAATATATTGCATACAAATGTGGTTATGTGCTAATGTTTTATTTTACTATGTACATACAAATATCAAAATTTGTTATAAATAAGGTGATGGAATATCGGCTATTGCATTTCGTTTCATTTTACCTTCGCATTGATCTTGTGTAATAATACCATCATTATCTAATCTATCAATAGGAGCCTTTTCTTCCTAGGAATCAGTATTTGAAATACAGAAATTATGCAACACACAAGCAGCAGGTAAGAGCTCAATAGCATTGAATATGCTGTAGGTGTTTATATTGTTACGAGCTACTATTAGGCAACCCGTCAAACACACAAACGCCGTAAGCACTGTATATTTTCCAGGAACCGAGAAAGTTCGAGCACATACCAGAGAATGAATCATCTATTTTAATTCAGGGTATATATAAGACCGTTGATAAATGTAGGAGTCTAGTCTATATCAGAATGTCGAATATAAATAATATCGTGTAAAGTTAAATAGTTAAGCTTTTGGAAGTCCAAGAGTAAACATTAATTTGTATTATGTGAAAGTGTATATTGTACCGACAGCTTGTGGAATACATAAATAGACAAAAGTGTAATAAATAAATAGTAGTGTTTAGTGTTGTTAATAGATCTATGATTAAGAATTTAGTTTAAGAAGATATTTGTGCTTGTAAATAACGTTAGTGTGATAGTGCTTCATTGTTAATTGGACTGAAAACAGTTATAAATAAAGCATATACTGTTAATTGGATTTATGAATAGTGAGTAATAAAGACTTTTATTACTACTTGTTTTAAATTAGTGAAACGCGTTAGTAGTAGCCCGCTACAATATATTCAATTCTCCTCCACCGTCCTTTTATAATTTCGAATGTGTGTTCCACGGCTACTCTATCAGCACTAAGGAAATAGTTGTGTTGTCGCTGCTTTACTGTTAAAGGATTGCTTTCATTAACCATATCGTAAGGGAAAATGCACTATCACCTATGAGGTGGAACTTCTCCACATCCACAAATGTTTTGCCAGGGCCATATCGCTCAATTTACTGAAATAGCAGGGAGTTTTGGAAAACCTGTAAAGGTAATGGAGTAAAGTTAAATGACGTTTCTTCCTCTGAACTTACTCTCGAGTCATGAACCGAACCAGGAAATCCTACCATAATGTATGTAAGTTTGAGTCACATATTCCAATAAGGTTGATTGAATTCCGTCTGTTTCGATCAATATAACTGCTTTGCTGATGTTTTCAATTTTTATAAAAATATGACAACCCTCAATTGCACCTACAGTACCTGTAACAGCAAACATTACTAGTATTAAAATACACTGATATAATATACTTGCTAATACCTGAATAATTTGTGAAACCTCTTGGAATATTTTGTAGCTCTTCTTTGGTTTTTGGGAAATAGATATACTTATTTTTCGGTATTATCAGAAAATACAACACTTTATTAACTATTGGTATTACTGTAGCAGGTGATATTGCAAATCTATCACCAATACCTATTAAAGTTTATTCTGTTGTCTTGTACCATACAAATACAAGTATTTGGCTGGTGGACTCAATAGGATAATAACCTCCGGTACATCTTTTACGTAAAATATTGTTTATGTATACTCTACGTGAAACAGCCAATGTTCAGCAAACGGGAAACACGGTAAAAGTCTTTGTATTCATTTTTGTAAGCATATCCCAAATATGCAAAAAGTTTATAACCGGGTGTTTGTTAAAATCACATTTAAGCGATGTGGTTTTGATTACTCAAGACAACCATAAAGAGCAAAACCAAGGATAACCACAACTATAAGCGCGGTATTAAACGGTCATTCGCTTGAATTCGACTTAAGTTAGATTATGTTAGGTTACGTTCATTATAATAAACTATATTACGTTAGGTTAGGTTAAAAACCTTTATAACTATTTTAAAAGGAAAAATTATTTTTATTATATTCCGATTTTTCATTATTGCCTTTGTTATTACCACTGGGTAATGATATTTACCATATTTCAGAAACCTGAGCCTTCTGTCAAACACTTTCTCTAAATCAGGTTTCTCGGGTGAAAATCAATAATTCTACTACAAATTATTTGTTTTAAGCAATTTCATACATGTATGCTTTTATCAATTGTTAAAAAGAGGAATAAACAAATAACGAACAACACAGTTTCTAACACTACAAGCAAAAAGCAGATGCTGTAAACATAAAAATTGGCTATTGTACAAACTTCCATAAAAAAGCTAAACAAAATTAATATGACACTGTTATTACTCTAACTTAGAATTCCTAAGAGATTGGTTACTTGAGTGCATAGTTTGATATCCTAAGGTCGAATAACCATCAACCCTTAAAAGTAGCTAAAAACTGAAATCATTATTACTGCACTACATATATACAAACACATCTCTTATTTTTGAACGAATTGCATAGTTAGAATTCGAAGCAAATAATATATACTTCATACATGCATAAAAATTTGAAATAATACGACTTTAAACCGGCAATAAAAATAAAATAACAATACATTGATATACTTACGCTAAATTAAATTTAAAATTAAACTGCCATGTTGTATAAGAACCCTCAAGGGGTTTGCCATTTTCGTCTAAAAAAGTAAGTCCAAGTTGAATTATCTTTAATAAATCGACATTGCATTTTAACAATTGATATTGGTAATCTGCAAAACTTTTAAATTTCCCAGTAGGCTTAGCTACAACACCAGGAAACTCTGTATCCATTGCTATGTAAGTACACTTTTGGACAATCTAAAAATAAACCACATTAAAAGAAAGCACTATCAATTTCAATAAAAAAATACTTGTCGTATAGTCCTAATTTCATCTACTAAATTATGGTCCCACACATCCCTAATTCCACAATCTTCATTATTTGGATGTTGGGTGCTACCGATGGTAGCAGTTGGCATATCCCCACAGGCTTCCATGTTTATATATTTATCAAATGGGTTACGTACCCAAGTAACATTAATGTTTTTGCTATTATCACCCACCTTGAATTTATAAACAAATTCACACGTTTTGTTACAAACTGGATCTTCCGTAGCACTTATATGCAGATCAGAGTCATCCCAATTGAAAATTCTCGATGAAACTTTATTTCTGCAAAGAGGAAATTTCGTTATTGTGTTTTCATTTCTAAATTAAACTGTTAGGCGCACTATATTATAATCTAAAAAGATGAAAAATTGAATATATCACGAAAAATGTGTAATCATCAAAATTAACCTAACAACAGCTGTCAGTAGGGCTTAATTTCAATTATAACAAAAATCATTGAAAACAAAAGAAAGTTCACATTTTTAATTCTGGTACCTACTTATATACTATACAACCAAAGTTTTAAAAGTATAAAATTTTCAAAAAAGAAATTCAATTCATAAACCAAACAAGATCATCTTTGACTGTAAGAGTATGTTTTACCCATAGAGAACTATTTATCTATGGTTCTACCCTTTAGTACATTAACTTATATAATCTTTGCAATTTCTAAATAGACCTGCGTCACCGATGTTTGTGACGTCACATACTCGCGACTTTGTCACTACCAAAATCTGTTACTACGTGAATATAATAACGCTATCGGTAGCATACGGCAGGTGAAAATATATTAAACAGTAGGTGAGAAATGTAATTTAAGAATTTTTAAAATGTATTTTTAGAACGATTTTCTATTAACAATATTGCAATTTAAACTTTTTAAATTAACTATGAATGTGATTAATCCGTGAATTTTTACTACTGAGTATATTTCAAATATGATTGCTAAATTCTATGGATCTTAATTTTATAGCTACATTCATATTTTACCAGACGTGGGACAATAGCCACAGACATTCAAGAGATTATGCTATTGAATTATAAATTGCACTACTTATTAAACATGGATGTATATAATTATGATTTCACATATAAAATATTCTTGAAGAAGTAACAGAAGGATTAAAAGTTTGTAATTTAGCATTAATACATATGCAGGTATACTTGATAATTATACATAAAATTAAAGATACATCAATCATGTAAAAAGTTTCTTTAATTGGATTGAAAATCTGTATTAGTTATCGCTACAACCAATGTTAGTAATTAGATGTGCAATGTACCCTTGATCGCATTTGATTTCACTTTCCCACTAGTCCTTGATAATTTTTGAAGATGTTCCACCTAATGTCCTTCCGATATGTTGATAGTAGTAGGTCTTACACCCCATACATTCTTATTGCATTGGATATCCAATGATACGGAGACCACATGTCTGTATTTTTCAACCAGCAATTCCACTTTAAAAACCTTTGACAGTTTATGCTTTCAATTTTAAAAATAATTACATATTGCACTATAAACTTAACTGGAAAATGAATACTAACGATCTTTATACAACCTATAAAGATGATCAAACCAGCAACAAGTAGCTTAGTTCTGGGTCTAAATGAATCTAGTTCATCGTTTTCGGTGATTAAAGTTCAGTTTAATACTAATATGACTTCTGTAAAGAACTGTTTGAAACTAAAACCAGCCAAATATCAATGTATAAAAACAGAAAAATTCACGAGGTCGTTGACACCAACTAAACAACGAATGACATATAACCTAAAATTTAAACGTCAACATTTAATATTTGGTTTTAAGATTATTGGCAACGTCGTACGTTGCTACTATTCAAACCCAAACTGTAACATAAATATTGTACGATATTAGATTGACAAACATCTACATAAATAGTTAGTACTTGTGTGACGTCGCGGATGACGAGGTCTATTTAGAAATTGCGAGCACTATAGCTCTTGCAATTCCTAAACCGACCTTCGTCATCAAAATTTGTGATGTCATATATTGGCGCCGTTGCCACTATCAAAATAGCAATTCCTCGTAACTACAATGAACCTATCGGTACAATATAGATTTTGCATTTATTTAGTAATTGGTGACGGAATGTGGTTTGTGTTCGCGCGAGAAATAGTAAAATTCATATTTCATTACGTTTAAGTCGCGATCGTGAATTTACTACAGTCGTCGTTCCAGCTGATACGATAAACAATTTACTTGTGTGCGCATATGTAAACGAGAGTTTGTTACAGGCGGAAAAACTGCTAAGTATGTATTTTCCAGTAAAATTATAAAATGGGGGCAGCCTGTAAAACAAAAATTAAAGGGGGGTCACCGGCACTAGCTAGCGGAAGGTCGTGGATCATATAGAGGGTTAAAATTTTGCAAAAAGGGTTAAATTAATTTATAATATACTACAAAAGATTTGGCATTTACCTTTCATAAAATATTGTGGCTTAATGACAATTGCCAAGGGCGCCAGACAAGTCGAGAATGTCCAAATGTTCGTACAAAACCTTGAGAGACTTGTCATCCCAAGGAGGACAATTGTTCCTTTTAATCAATTCCTCACTTTTTTTCTACTTATGCAACTTCCATGATAAAAAATAAAAAAAAACTATTGACGTAATCAACGGCAAACAAAACTATTTAATTCACAGAGCAATAAACGTGAACCTCTTACATTCATTGAGTTTAAGTTAGAAATTTAAGTGAATAGGTGACTATGGAATTTATGAAAATTTTGAGTACATAAGTAGTTCCCAAACACTTGTATATGAACGAAAACGTATATTACAAATCGTACACTAAATTAATCCTACGGTTTATGGCCAAAACGTCCTAACAAACAAACTAACTAAAATTGGTCATGCTACTTAACTATAAAAACTTACTAAAAATTGTCCATTGTTTGAGGGTTTGTCTTCCAACGTAGAACAGCTCTTAAATTGGGGGAGAGAATCTTGCTTGTTGCTCTTGTTTGTAAATTTTTAAAGAATTGACTGGCACACGAACCCGGCAGAATCTTGATAATATCACTTACTTGTGCGTCACACGTCTACAAGCTTTTTAATAGTTACCTTGTATCACTATAAATTCGCGAACATATGTGCATAACCCTCGCAAATTGGAAAAGTAATCACTTCTTTCCAATTTTTAATATCCAACCCCTTTTTAGATGAGGGTCACGGAAGCAATTATTTTCCCAAGGGTTTACATATATTGTATCTTCTACGAATTTCTTAATTGTTGAAATGTGCACCATACCTATGGCGACAGTAGTCTGCCATTAACAAAGACCGGCTAACCTACTTGAGCCGAAATGGCTTTTAAATACAATGGATGTCTCCAGACTACTTAAAATTACTTGTAATATTTGAACAAATCAAATTGGAAATAGTTTTCGCTATTTCTAATGTTTCGTTTTGTATAACCCGCTGTCAATCAACAAAAGTATTAAGAAGGTTAAGCTTTTCAACTGAAAATTGCTTTCTTTTATTTACGCTAAAAGGTACTATTACATTTTAATTTTATCACTTTCGTCAATCTGTAACTGACCTAAACTTTAAGAGGTTTATTGTATTTGATTTACAAGGGTCTAGAGCTTTAAATGATGACCTGCCGCTGGAATTTAGTAGCCTGAAGCTATTTGTAAAGCTGGTCTTTTATTATAAAGGATCCTAAATAAAATGAGGTAATTTATTGCGGAATTTTTGTCTATAAGTTATGCAAGTTACTGAATTTTAATTAATTGATCTGTTTATTCGTTAACATTACAAAATAATGTTACACTCCTTTTACAAAAGGAGATTTTTCCAAAAATCTTGTGTTAAGAGATTCACTCTTTCATTCCTATTTACTAACTTATCCTTTTCTATCCTTATCTTTATCTTAACTAGTATTCTTAAAATTAAGTTTTTGTTTAAAAAATTTTTAACACTATAAGCGTCGTTTTCAAGTTTCTTAATTATTAATATTAGGTTTTCATAACTATTTTTATTCGTCATATCCAATTGGATTTGCTTTCAAATCTTTAACATGACAAACTCCTCTGGATTAACCTGTTTCGTCGGCTAACTCATAAGTATTTGTTGAAACTTTTTCTGTTATGGTAAAAGGACCTACATATTTCGGTGCTAATTTGGCATTGAAATACTTTGATGCGTCTGAAAGTACAAAATTTTTCTTCCAAACTGTATCTCCCACTGAAAATACTACTTCTCGTCTACGTAAATCATAGTTATGTTTTGATTTATTATACGCTATTTCTAATTTCTTTGTTATTTCCTGGTATACTTTATTTAATTCTGGAATACGCTCTATTAGTTGTTTTCTTTCTGAAAATTGAACATCGGTTAAATTTTCTGAATCAGTTATTTCACCAAAAGAGGAACCATCTATTACCATTTCTCTACCGAAATTTGCGAAATATGGTGACATGCCTATTACTTCATGAACTGCGGTACGAACAGCGCACGAAACCATGGGTAATATCTTGTCCTATACTCTCTGATTATCTGACACATAAGGTGCCAACATTGTCTTTAAAACGAGGTTGACTCGTTCAACAGGATTTGCTTGTGGATGATAATATGCATTAAAAATAATTTTGGATTTGTATTTGTTCATTAAATTTTTAAATAAATGACTTCGAAATTGTACACCGTTATCTACTAGAACATATTGTGGTGCTCCAAAAAGTAAAATTATAAACTCTTCTATCTTTTGAACTACGGACGATGCAGTGGCTTGTCTTAACGGGAAAAATAGGGGAAATTTTGTAAATGTATCAACTACGGATAAAACACATGTATGTCCTTTTGTAGTTCTACTAAATCTATGGATATCATTTGCCAAGGTTTTGAGATTATTGGATGTCTTGACATTTTTCTTGCTGGAAGTTTTTGTTCTGGTTTGTGTGAAATACAAATTTTACATTGGTTTATATATCTTGCTACTTCTGCACGTAATTTCGGCCAAAAATATTTCTGAGATATCCTTTCATAAGTTTTAAAAATTCCTAAATGACCAGCCGTCGGCTCATCATGAAAACGTTTTAAAATTTCTTTCCTTTGTGATTTTGGAATTACTTCTTTCCAGTTGTCTGTCTGTTTAGTTAAATTTGGAAATTTTGGTTTAACATGTTTAAATAATTTGTGGTCTATTACTTTCCAACAATTATATTTTATTGGATATTTTTCAACATTATTAATCATCTTTTTACACCAATTATCATACTGAATATTTGATTTTTGAATTTCTTCTTTATTGATTTTAGTATTTTGGTATACAATTTTTGTGTCTGGTATTATTTACGTAGAATTTTCAGTTGTTGTTTTCATTTTTAATTTGTATAGTTTCAATTATTGGTACAGCCTTAATAATGCATCTGGGACTACATTATCTTTGCCTTTTCTGTGAATTATGTCAAAGTCGTATTGCTGTAATTTGATGGCCCATCTACACAGTCGACCATTTGGATTTTGTAAATTGTTTAACCAAATTAAGGAATGATGATCTGTTATGACGGTAAAATGTGTTCCTTCTATATATGGACGTAACTTTTCTATACTGAATAGAACTGCTAAACACTCCTTTTCTGTTACGGTAAATTTTCTTTCATTTTGAGTTAGAGATCTTGAAATATAACATATTACTTGTTCGTTTCCATCTATACTTTGCGTCAACACACCGGAAACTCCATAATCTGATGCGTCACACTGAATTGTAAATTCGTATTCGTAATTTGGGCAAGTTAAAATTGGTGCTGAAATTAGGCAATTTTTATAGTGGAAAAGGCTGTTTCGCAACACTCTTCCCAAACAAATTTTCTATTTTTTCTCAACAATGCGGTCAATGGCGCTATAATGGTACTATATCCCTCGATAAATCGACGATACCAAGAAGCCATTCCGATTATTCGTCTTACTTCTTTTACAGTTTTTGGTGTTGGTATTTCTAAAATAGCTTTTACTTTAAGTCAATTTTGTGTGCCAAACAAGATTGCTACATTCCAAGGAGACTATTCGATTATGCAGTATGAATACTTAGTACATTGCCAGCCTGCATTTGGTACCATCGTAGCAGATCTGAAAGTGCGTACTTACAACTGTTAACAGACCGGACACTTCTATGAAACAATTTCACTCATTTACTTGTTATGGAACATCGACTATTTCTGACATTATACAAACGAAACAAAGCAATGTCTCATAAAAGAAAGCATCTTAAGTAACTCGTAACATCGCGATTTTCAAGTCTCTTCGTGCAAATGGACTCTGGATAGTAATCATCTTTTTCGTCGGTTAACTTGTATATATAGGTGGAGATAACCCACATAATGGTATTGCGTTTCACTTCAAAAATATTTCCTGTTATTCAAACAACCACATAAAAGATATTTTCAAAACATCGCCTGCAGATAAGCGAAAATAACAAAGCGAATGGCCTCGATACAACACGAAAAATTCCACGAATCATGTCTACTTAGAAACCTAACCTGGTGTTTTCAAAGCAATGTCTGTTCAACCTGTTAGGCATATCTGCAACCAATTTCCTTCAATTATATAGTTAAGTTGCAATTAACTTGAAACGACTTTTGTTTTACAGAAAGCACCCCGTTGTGAGCGCCACTGAAACGTTATTTCTTCTACGTTGAGGCGCTAGTGTAACTTATTTTTCTTAATGGGCGCAAGTGAACAAAAATCTTTCGACATAGCTAGGGGTCTATTCCTGGGTAGAGCAATAAGAAGTGGGGGAGGGGGAAGTCGAATTCTGTTTGCAAACCCAAGCTAAGCTAAATTAAATAGACGCCACCATGTCCTGAAATAATTACGATGATAGCAGAGCACAGTTCTAAGAGCGGACGTGGAAACCCAAAGAACAAATGATCGCCTTCGTTAACAAAAACCTGTCTTATCAAAATAAGACGCAGCTCCTGTAAGAAATTGCAAAGATTAAATAAATAAAAAAGTAGAACACCATTTGTGTACTATAAAAATATATAAAAAATAAAAAAATGTATATCCAATATGATATTGGCACCAAATTATTACTCAAAAATTTTACCTTTGTGTAATTAGATTTGATCGCATTTGACCAAAATAAAAGCCTTAAAGTTGAACTAATTGTTTACTAAAAAGCTTTCTTTTAAAATTTCGGAACTTTTTAACAAGTAACTAAGTGATACTAAGTGAAATATTATATCTGTGATGCCGGAGGACGCTACCCGCGAACTACGTTTCTTTCTACTTCTTGACCACGGACGGCCCCATTGGAAGAATTCTCCCTTTTTTGGCTAAAGCCTTAAGCTATATAGACTAATTCCTACCCTAATCATTATGTACGTAATTTTCTGTTATCCAATGACTGAATGGAACCTCCCACAAAACGAGATTTCAGAAACCAAATCCAACCCCTTTTTAGATGAGGGCCACGGAAGCAATTATTTTTCCAAGAGTTTACATATATTGTATCTTCTACAAATTTCTTAATTGTTGAAATGTGGACCATACCTATGGCGACAGTAGTCTGCTATTAACAAAGACCGGCTAACCTACTTGAGCCGAAATGGATTTTAAATACAATGGATGTCTCCAGACTACTTAAAATTACTTGTAATATTTGAACAAATCAAATTGGAAATAGTTTTTGCTATTTATAATGTTTCGTTTTCTATAGCCCGTTGTCAATCAACGAAAGTATTAAGAAGGTTAAGCTTTTCAACTGAAAATTGCTTTCCTTTATTTACGCTAAAAGGTACTATTACATTTTAATTTTATTACTTTCGTCAATCTGTAACCGACCTAAACTTTAAGAGGTTTATTGTATTTGATTTACAAGGGTCTAGAACTTTAAATGATGAATTGCCGCTGGAATTTAGTAGCATGAAGCTATTTGTAAAGCTGGTCTTTTATTATAAGGGATCCTAAATAAAATGAGGTAATTTATTGTGGAATTTTGTCTATAAGTTATGCAAGTTACTGAATTTTAATTAATTGATCTGTTTATTCGTTAACATTACAAAATAATGTTACAAGTTGCTTTTGAGTTTCTGTGGAATAAAGACGTACTTGTTTGTGTTCGACATTATTATGTGCAGTTATCACAAATCGATGTTTACGTTTCGTGTTAAATTATGTTAGTGTAAATATCCATGTCCTTCTTTCCAATTTCCTACAACATTTCAGAAGATCTAGACAATTACACCAGTGCTGCTTCAACTTGGTAAGTGATGTTTTTTTACCTGTGATTTGTTAAGTTTACGTACATTAATACAGCTCTGTTATCGGTAGTCCCCTCGTTATTAAAGGAAAAATTATCACATTTCGTCTGATATCGGAGTTGTATTAACAGATTGATCATTTTGAACGGATTAATTATACAATAAACATTAAAACCAGTGATAATTTCAATTGTATTCAGTGAAATTCGGTATTCAAAAACCCGAAAACGAGCATGTGTTTAGCTATCGCATCGTAATTACGTTGTAATTGCATTTCTATTGTAAACAAGTTCATTGTTTACTCAAATTTCCGAAGGTTTCAAGGTTCTTGTTATTTACGTTCGAACATTTGTTCAAGGTTTTCCCATTTCTGCGATTTCGTATATTTTTCATATCGTTAGCGACAGGTTACATTTTCTTATGTTACAATTGCGACACACTCTAAATAATTTCGAATTAGAGGGTGAGCGATTAGTTTCCATTTACATATTTCCTTTACGTAAGATTTCTTAGAGTTGTTTACATTTACATTTTTTCGTGGATTTTTTGTATTACAGATTACAGTGATTTTCTTACAAGATGACTGATTTCAAGAAACTTGAAAGGCAAAGAAAAACTTATATTCAACGTATTATCAATTTGTAAATTTGTATCAAATTTATTTTAAAGCGACTACAGATTCCACTTTGGTAGACGAATTTAAAGTGAAAAATTCTGATTTACAAATCTCTTTCGATCTTTTCTATGAGCTACACAACGAGATAATAGGTTTAGTCGACGATGAAGAATTCTCCGCTCAGGATAAAATTCATGAACAAACAGTAAAGTTCTATTACGCAATTAAAGTTGCATTTTCAAAACTGTGTCGGCTACAGTGCAAGTACCTGCCACAAGCTCGGCAACAGTTGTATCTAGTGTATAATTACCTTCTTTAAATATTCCTTTTTCAGAGGTCAAAGGTCTCTCTGGCCAACTTTCTATGATCTTTTCGAAAATATAGTTATTGTAATCAATCGATTGCAAAAGTCCAAAATCTACACTATTTTTGAGTTTTTTTGAGGATGAGCCTTTAAAATTACTTTCAGGTATTCCCATTACAAATGATAGTTTTGAGATCGCTTATCGCAAGCTCATTAAATATTATCAAAACAAACGCCTTTTAGCCTCCGACGCGCTTAGTGGTCTGATGAAAGTTTGTTTAAAAGACGAAACAGACAAAGATTTTCGTCTTCTATTGAATACTTTTTCTGAATCCATTTCAGCATATTCAGCATATTTCATATTCTAATTGAAACGCCCTATTCAAGATCGTGTTCCTGCGTGTTCTTGACATTATATTCCGTCAGAACGGAACGCCGCAGACGCTGCTTCAAGAGGTATGTTTCCTCGCGATTTACTTTCCCACGACATATGGTGTAATGATCCTGAATTTTGTAAATGCCAAACAAAATGTGGACTGATATTTCTACTACATCTATTACACTTGATATAGATATGGATTTGGAGGAAAAGTCTAACGCTTTTATGGTTACAGCGGAATGTCACATTTTAACTACATTAATTGAAGCATTTTCTTCTTTAACCAAAATCCTTAGGATTCTAGCTTATTGTTTACGTGTCTCTACCAACTTCCGCAAAAATTCTCGGAGGATACAAGGGACTATTACCGCCAACGAGTTACAGCGTGCTTTAATGTGTCTAATTAAGCATGTACAATCCCTCGTCTTTTCAGAACTTATTACGAAAATTAATAGCAATCAGTTGTTGCCAAAATCGTTCAGATCTCTTTGCTTATTTCTTGATCCTGACGGGCTTTTAAGAGTAGGAGATTGACTACAAAATTCTGACTTGCCTTATGAAGCAAAACATCCGCTACTATTACCTAGCTCACATAGGCATACAACTTAGATTATAGAATTTACGCATTTCAAATATTTACACCCAGGATTCAAAGCTTTTTTACACTACTTACTAAGACATCAATTTTGGATATTATCAGCTAGAAAGGTTATAAAAAGGACATTTTCCAATTGTTTCAAATGCTTCCAAATGTCACCAAAAACGTATTTACCGCCACTTATGGGCGTTTCACCTCATTTCCGGGTGAATGCGTTCAAACCTTTTTCTCATATTGCCATTGATTTTTGCGGTCCTTTGTAATTCCACGTCGCTCACGTAGTTCTAAGGCTACAAAGGCCTACGTGTGCGTTTTGGTATGTACTTGCACTAGGGCAATTCATCTTGAGCTCACTATGAATCTCTCAACAGACAGTTTTATTGCTGCGTTTCGTTGGTTAGAATCTCGAAGCGGCATGCTACTCCGACAATAGGTCAAACTTTGTTGGTGCTAATAATCAATTTATAGATCTCGCTAAAGAAGCATCCGAAAAGCTTTCATTACAATGGCACTTCAGTCCGTCCTTCACTTCAATAGTCTAACGGAGGCAGCTGTCAAAATGTTTAAATCACACTTTTTTCGAGTTGTTGGGGAGGAACAACTTACTCTGGAAGAAATAAATACGTTACTTTGTCAGATTGAGGCTATACTCAATTCTAGACCCCTGTGTGCTATGAATACGGACCCCAATGATATTGTTTCTTTGATTCCGGGACATTTTTTGAATCTGGAGCCTTTGAATTCCTCAATTCCTGAGCCTAGAGTTCCTGAGATTGCTATAAATCGACTTACTAGATGGCAACTTATCCAACGACTTCGACTGGCTTTCTGGAAGAGATATTCGTTGGAATATTTAAATTCTTTACAGCAGCGGCTAAAATGGGATAAGTCCACTCCCGCAATACAGTTAGGTTCATTAGTGCTGCTCAAAAATGATATCACATCTTCCTTTCGTTGGCCGCTCGGTCGTGTTATAGGAATATATTCCGACGACGATAGACATATTTGGGTGGCTACTATAAAAACAGCTACCGGTACTTTCAGAAGGCCAGTTATTAAATTGTGCCCTCTACCTAATTCCTAATTCGTTCTACTTTCCCCCTTTTTTTTTAGAAATATTTTTGGTTTTTCGTTTTTCATTTTTGGCTTTCCCTTTTTTCTTTAGAGATATATTTTTCATTTTTTGTTTTTCATTTTTTGTTTTCAATCTAATTTTGCTATTTTTCTTTAGAGATATTATTTTTCATTTCTCGTTTTCAAATTTTTCGTTTTTTATTTAATTTGCTTTAGAGAAAAGACAGTGTTTTCGGCAGCTGGCATGTTCGCGCGAGAAATATTAAAATTCATATTTCATTACATTTAAGTCGCGATCGTGTATTTACTAAAATCGTCGTTCCAGCTGATACGATAAACAATTTACCTGTGCGCGCATATGTAAACGAGAGTCGCTTTTGAGTTTCCGTGGAATAATGACGTGCTCGTTTGTGTTGGACATTATTATGTGCAGTTATTACAAATCGATGTTTACGTTTCGTGTTAAATTATGTTAGTGTAAATATCCATGTCTTTCTTTCCAATTTACTACAACATTTTAGAAGATCGAGACAATTACACCAGTGCTACTTAAACTTCTAAGTGACGTTTTTTTACCTGTGATTTGTTAAGTTTACGTACATTAATACAGCTCTGTTATCGGTGGTCCGCTCGTTATCGAAGAAAAAATTATTACATTTCGTCCGATATCGGGGTTGTATTAACAGTTTGTTACTTTTTAAAAAGTAATTTGTAAAATGATTTTTTACTGACAAAATTGCAGTCTAAGCTGTTTAGCTTATTAATAAATGTTATTATATAGGAATTTGTACTAGTGGGCATATTTTAAATATTTTAATTGAACGATTTTAATGTGCTATATATTCTTAATTAAATAGCCATACGCATGTTATATCGGGCACGGTATAATAGCCACCAATAATCAAGGCTTCCAGAGGTTATGTTTATTAAACTAAAATAAGAAGACGACCAGTTATAAAAGTTTGTTTTAAGGTTTTCACTCTACTTCCTAAACGTGAACCGGACATGGTTTATTCACCCAAACAAAAATAACGCTAGCCTGTTCTGAAAAGAACAATTTTAAATGTAAGCAAATAATAACACAAAATGCGGGCCAAAAACTACACAAGAGGTTAATGACATGAAAAAAGATCGCCAACGAATATCTAACATAGTCACTACAAGTAATATTAGTTGTCAACAAATTTCTCAAATGAAGGCGGCAACATTGTAAAGTTTACAAACCGAGAAGGAAACTTTTTTCTGGAGTTAGAATAAGACAAGAATATCATTTGTAGTTGATATGGCGTGACGTCATTTGTGACGAAAGTCGGTTTAGAAATTGCGAGAACTATATCTAACCTATGCTACACTCTTTATACTTCTGTAAACTAGAAACATCCAATATTTAAAGCCATATTCTTCGTATGTATTTAAGTTTGGCTTAAGATTTAAGTGGGTTTAACATGTTTATTTTATATGCACCGATCTGGTAAGAAGTTTTAAACTGGCTTAAAGTTAAGCCTTCGAATTTGCGGCTTAAATAGTTAAGCTCAGTTTATTGTCAACTATAACCTCACTTATCGTGCTCTGTTTTAGAAGATTAAGGTGTCTTTAATTTTTGTATTTATCTTGTTATTTTTAATAATGGATATGAAAGATGAAATATTTTTGGAAGATGATGTGGACGTGTTAGACATTATTCAGTTGCGATTTCCACGTCGTCTTTATATCAGGCCTAATTATATTGTAGACATGGATGATTTAAAATTTTTTCGCAGATTTAGATTAACTAAACCAACACCGATGTCAGTATCAAAAATGCTAGAGGAGCATTTAGAATTCGACAATGATTTGTAAAAAATAGTTAATATTTGGCTACTCATTTTGCATCAGTACTTATAATTTTTTAGAAACAATTAATAGCGTATCTTCCATAAATCAACTTTTAACAACGCTCCTGTTTTATGCAAATAATGCACATCAGTTAAATATTGATGATATTATGCACATGAATCAAAGCAGTGTTTCCAGAATTATAACCAAAGTCTCGGAAGCAATACCTAGCTTGCGTAATCGTTTTATTAGAATGCCATCTACTACACTTGAAAGAATATCGTGTCAAAATGGTTTTTACCAAATTGCTAATTTTCATCAAATTATCGGGTGTGTTGACTGCACTCACATTAAAATTAAATCACCGAGTAAGCTTCAAATAGTGTAATGTAAAACGTGTAATATAAAAGTTTTAATGTCGTTTTTTATGCCTAATATTGTAGGTGGAGAAGATGGAGAAGTCTATAGAAATCGAAAATCTTATTTTTCTGTTAATGTGCAGCTAGTATGTGATAGTAATTTAAAAATAACCAATATAGTGGCCTGGGTCAGCCCATGATGCCACTATCTTTAATAACAGCTGTCTGAGGACTAGGTTAGAAGTAGGTGAATTTGGAAATGGGATCCTTCTTGGTAAGTAAATATGTTAATGACCATATGTTATTACTAGTAGGTAATATTGATTTGTTTTAGGTGATAGTGGTTATCCACTTAAAGCATTTCTTTTAACACCATTTCCAAATCCTCTTACACGAGTACAACAGCTATATAACCAATGTCATATTTGTACAAGGAACACAATAGAGCGAACAAATGGTGCATTGAAAAGAAGGTTCCCGGACTTGTGTTACGGGCTGTGTTGTAAAATTGAAAATGCTTTAAATGTGATCGTTGCCACAGCAGTTCTTCATAACATCGCATTAACAATGCATGAAGATATTCCACTACCTTCCAAAGGTGTGAATGCAGTTGAATTAGAGTATCTTATTCTCCAAGGACAAATTCCTGCTTTGATTATTCAACAACATGTTTCTTTGCTAATTTTTAAAAATATACATGATCTGTTTTATTTTAAATTAAAAACACCCAATAAAGGACTCATTTATTTACAAAAGCTTATATTATTGAATTCCTAAGGCAGAGTTTTCTGATAAAACAAACATAAGTTATATGTGTAAAATGCTGTAAATAAAAGCATGTTGCAGATATATTTCCGATATCTGCATTGCATGCAGTCCTTTACATAAACCATTACTCAAAATTATATACTGTAGCACCTTAACGGTTATGTTTGGTAGTATGTAAGTTGTTCAGCAACATCGGAATGTTGCCATACATAAAGCAATGTCTGTTGGAAGTTGAAGAATTGTAAATGGAGTAAAGTCTCGACGTGCAACTTGAAATAAGATCGAAAACTAGTTTCCTGTTGCATGTTACACCTTTTACGCATCACAAGCGTTATCTTAATTATGGAGATGGGGGATTTCTAATCCTAAATTGGGAGTACGTATCCTATCGTAATCTAACTAGTGTAGGTTACGACGCATAAAAAGGTGGTTTTAAATTTTTATGCACTGATAGGGAAATAACTTATAATATATTAATTGTATTTTGCCGAATATATGTTTTCTCACGTTTCGAGGTAATGTACATCATTGCTTCAACCAACACAAACGGCGATATAGAAAGAGGAGTATTTACAGGTTAGTGAAAAACAAGCGCTATGGTCGGCAGATTGCCTTGTGCTATCTTACTAAGCAGACGAGTGGTAGTTAGTGCGGGAATGTGGTTCAGTTACCCTTAAATTCATTACCCTTTTTCTATCTTAATACCTTACATGTATTTATTGTTTTAAATGTTGGTATTAACAACAAACTCCGCTTTGAATTTACAAATTATGGACCAATGAATCATCGAACCCGAACGTATGTGCTAAAGGACTACTATATAGCATTTGGCGTGCAAAACTGATCGTATTACGAAGATGCCGTAATTAGCTCTAATTACCGTAACAATATAGATTACTCAAGGTAAGCTAGATTTATTCATTGATTTGTTTGCTTATTTGTCATGGTAAAATTTATGTAATATTACTACGCACCTCTGTACGGTAATGCGATGAACAGAATACGTTTACCTGTAATTGTCATTTAGCTATTATAATTAATTAGACACAAACAAAAGAGGTGGTGGTTACTAACAGTGTATAGCTATATTTATTTACTTTCTAGAACGAAATTAAAACAGTTCCTTTTTGTAGAAAACAAAAGGTTCAAAACCTTACCTGTCAATAAGTAAACATGCTTAAAAATAAAGACATCTAAAGTTTTCTGGTATAAAAATACTGTCACATTTTTAATTAAAAGTAAATGATTAAATGAATTTAATAAAGTAATTAAGGCACTAAAGATCAATTAGACAAAACTTGTTTAAATAAAAAAAATAATGCATATGAAAGTAAAGTTAGAGTATCATTCAGACGAGTTTAAATTGAATTAAATTCCTGTTTGTAGGATTAAGTTGTTAATTTTTCTATTTAGATAAAACTCAAAAGCATGTAAAGCTTATTAGTAGTGGGGTAAGGCCGGTCCTAATTCAAAACGTGTACACACGTATTTTCCATATGTAAAATACACGTGCACCGTTTTGAATTAGGATCGGCCTTATATACTTTCAATGTAAAATCGTTGTGAAAACATGAATTCTTATATACTTTCAAATGTAAAATACTTGTGGGCACGTTTTGAATTAGGATCGGCTTTATATTACTTTCAATGAAACATACTTCAAAACACACGTATGTTGAAAAATGTAAGTGCAGAGAAAAATGTGTGTAGCTGTTTTAAATTCGGTTTTCTAGCGAGAAGTTACACGTGCACCGTTTTGAATTAGGATCGGCCTTATATACTTTTAATGTAAAATGTGAAAACATGAATTCTTATATACTTTCAAATGTAAAATACTTGTGGGCACGTTTTGAATTAGGATCGGCTTTATATTACTTTCAATGAAACATACTTCAAAACACAAGTATGTTAAAAAATGTAAGTGCAGAGAAAAATGTGTGTAGCTGTTTTGAATTCGGTTTTCTAGCGAGAAGTTACACGTGCACCGTTTTGAATTAGGATCGGCGTTATATACTTTTAATGTAAAATACTTGTGAGCATGTTTTGAAATCAGACCGGCTTTATATTACTTTCAATGGAACATACATACTTCAAAACACACTTATGTTGAAAAATGTAAGTGCAGAGAAAATGTGTGTAGATGTTTTGAATTTAGTTTTCTAGCGAGAAGTTATAAAGTATGCCAGATGCAAAATATCGCATTCAAGTCAATTGTGTTTAATTAAAGTGAATTCTGATTTATGTTTAGAGGCTGCAAATACACATGGGCCGGTTTCAATTCAAAATGTGTTCACTCTTGATAGGTTGAAAAGTGGGTTGGCAAAGTACGCAGATGGTGGTAATCTGCTATATAAGGAGATTGCTCCTAATATTAATTTAATTAGTCGAAGAAAAGCAATATGGATTTTAATACTCTTAATAAAACCACATATCGCAAACCTTATGTAAATTCAAAAGATCTTGTAGTGAATAAGAGGTTTGAAGTTTTAAAAGTGGAAACAATCAAGACAAAATATGGATAAAGAGTATTAGTGGAAACAGAAGAGTTCAAGAGTATATTGCCATTGAGATATTTTGAATACCTTCAAGCACATGGAGTGAAACAATTAAATGAAAGTATTGGCTCGAACAAACACGTATACATAACTAGTAAGAGATCGATCGGTCTAACTGTCAACATAGAATTTTCAGAATAATATGTCACTAATCTAAGAAATTAGTTTATTATTATAATAATATACATCTTGTTCTTTACTGTTTAAATTATTATAACACATCTAAGTCGATTGTATAAAGAATGATGTATTTAATTAAAGTGGGTTCTGATTTATGTGCGTTTTACTTTGAGTTTACTACCTTGTTTAGAGAAAGTCTTGTTTCAAAAGAGAAACTTTTATAAAATACTTTTTTATTTTACAAATTGTTTAATATTTTGATTTAACTATTTATAAATGAAAAAGTATTTATTAACTCCCGGTCTTGAAGTATCTGCTGTTCCCTCCGGATCTGTGAGCATAACATAAAAGATTATTGTAGGTTCACCTTTTCTTTTGTATATTACCTGTTGTTTCTGAGAGAATCAGAATGTGTCAACGATCCGACGATAGCCTCAGAATTTCCAGAATGGTTTTTTGATCCTAATCTAATGTAACTTATAAATTAGTTGTGTTTTAAAACACATGTATAAATGTGAAAAAGCACTTACCGTGATATATCTATTACGTCACTATCAAAAATAGCAGCAGTGTCGAGTTGAGGCGAAGAAGAACCAAAAACTTCTTTAATCAAGTGTTCATCGGAATGTTATATAAATTTCTCTAGAACTTTTACGTTGGTACTATTACAATTTTTGATTGATGATAAGTTACTCATTTTTTTAAAGTTGCTAGTAATAGTAACTAATAATTATACAAGAGATCTGATTGAATACTGTTGGTAAAATCTACGTGAAGTATTTATATTAAATAATAAACTGACCTGTTAGAAAAAATTAAAAATTTG
Organism: Platerodrilus igneus; assembly: GCA_036346225.1. Classification (NCBI taxonomy): domain Eukaryota; kingdom Metazoa; phylum Arthropoda; class Insecta; order Coleoptera; family Lycidae; genus Platerodrilus; species Platerodrilus igneus. Next base: position 1,794,119 of record JARFIW010001145.1, read on the forward strand.
CATCGTTTTCTGAAAAAATTCAGCTCTGTAATCTATTCTAATGAATAAAACAGTACGTAAGCGAATATAATTATACCTCAGCAAAAATAATGAATTAGATTCATTGTCTGAAAAAGAAATTGCAATAAAGGCACATAATAAAAAACCTAAATTAGATTAATTTTGTTTTAGATTACTGCTAGCATAATTTATTTTTCAATAAAACTTAACAAAAATTGACTTTATATGCATATACAGGGTGAGTTTTTAGTGCGGCAACGGTCGATAACTCCGTTATTATAAAAGCTACGTAAACCAAATTTGGAGGCATATTAGGCATGCCTAAAGTGCACATTTTAAAAATTTTTGGAAGCATAGAAGGTGTTTCATAATTCCAGGGCATATTAAACTTATATTTTTTTTAATGGAACACCTTATATATTATTACATTTTCGAAAAGCCCATAAAAGGGCTTTAATTTGATATTAAATTGTATTTGTCTATTCCTTTTAGTTTTTGAAATATTCAACTGTTTTTAGAAAAAATTACCCCGATTGGATACAATGCCACTGCACTAATACACAACTTATGTTAATTTTCAAGATTCAGAAAATTTTACCATATACAATAGTATATATGTAGATATCACTTTTTTGAAATTTCTTCACAGTATACAGGGTGTGTCAGGTTTCGCAAAATGCAATTTTAAAATTTTTTTTTAAATGGCATCCTGCCAATTTTATTGCTACAATGGATAGCTCATTAAGTGTCCTTTCATTTTTGTTAAGCATTCCCTATACCTAAATCTATTATTTTCTGAGATATTTTTGATTTTCTTCAACTTTTATGAATGTTTTTAATTTACATAACTAAAAATAACTTACTATTGGAGAAAATTATAAAACAATTAATTCATTTAGAAGTATGTTTCATTGAAAGTAATATAAAGCCGATCCTAATTCAAAACGTGCCCACAAGTATTTTACATTTGAAAGTATATAAGAATTTATGTTTTCACAACTATTTTACATTAAAATGTTTTCACAACTATTTTACATTGAAAGTATATAAGGCCGATCCTAATTCAAAACGGTGCACGTGTATTTTACATATGGAAAATACGTGTGAACACGTTTTGAATTAGGACCGACCTTACCCCACTACTAATAAGCTTTACATGCTTTTGAGTTTTATCTAAATAGAAAAATTAACAACTTAATCCTACAAACAGGAATTTAATTCAATTTAAACTCGTCTGAATGATACTCTAACTTTACTTTCATATGCATTATTTTTTTTTATTTAAACAAGTTTTGTCTAATTGATCTTTAGTGCCTTAATTACGTTATTAAATTCATTTAATCATTTACTTTTAATTAAAAATGTGACAGTATTTTTATACCAGAAAACTTTAGACGTCTTTATTTTTAAGCATGTTTACTTATTGACAGGTAAGGTTTTGAACCTTTTGTTTTCTACAAAAATGAACTGTTTTAATTTCGTTCTAGAAAGTAAATAAATATAGCTATACACTGTTAGTAACCACCACCTCTTTTGTTTGTGTCTAATTAATTATAATAGCTAAATGACAATTACAGATAAACGTATTCTGTTCATCGCATTACCGTACAGAGGTGCGTAGTAATATTACATAAATTTTACCATGACAAATAAGCAAACAAATCAATGAATAAATCTAGCTTACCTTGAGTAATCTATGTTGTTACGGTAATTAGAGCTAATTACGGCATCTTCGTAATACGATCAGTTCTGCACGGCAAATGCTATATAGTAGTCCTTTAGCACATACGTTCGGGTTCGATGATTCATTGGTCCATAATTTGTAAATTCAAAGCGGAGTTTGTTGTTAATACCAACATTTAAAACAATAAATACATGTAAGGTATTAAGATAGAAAAAGGGTAATGAATTTAAGGGTAACTGCACCACATTCCCGCACTAACTGCCACTCGTCTGCTTAGTAAGATAGCACAAGGCAATCTGCCGACCATAGCGCTTGTTTTTCACTAACCTGTAAATACTCCTCTTTCTATATCGCCGTTTGTGTTGGTTGAAGCAATGATGTACATTACCTCGAAACGTGAGAAAACATATATTCGGCAAAATACAATTAATATATTATTAGTTATTTCCCTATCAGTGCATGAAAATTTAAAACCACCTTTTTATGCGTCGTAACCTACACTAGTTAGATTACGATAGGATACGTACTCCCAATTTAGGATTAGAAATCCCCCATCTCCATAATTAAGATAACGCTTGTGATGCGTAAAAGGTGTGACATGCAACAGGAAACTAGTTTTCGATCTTATTTCAAGTTGCACGTCGAGACTTTACTCCATTTACAATTCTTCAACTTCCAACAGACATTGCTTTATGCATGGCAACATTCCGATGTTGCTGAACAACTTACATACTCCCAAACATAACCGTTAAGGTGCTACAGTATATAATTTTGAGTAATGGTTTATGTAAAGGACTGCAATGCAGATATCGGAAATATATCTGCAACATGCTTTTATTTACAGCATTTTACACATATAACTTATGTTTGTTTTATCAGAAAACTCTGCCTTAGGAATTCAATAATATAAGCTTTTGTAAATAAATGAGTCCTTTATTGGGTATTTTTAATTTAAAATAAAACAGATCATGTATATTTTTAAAAATTAGCAAAGAAACATGTTGTTGAATAATCAAAGCAGGAATTTGTCCTTGGAGAATAAGATACTCTAATTCAACTGCATTCACACCTTTGGAAGGTAGTGGAATATCTTCATGCATTGTTAACGCGATGTTATGAAGAACTGCTGTGGCAACGATCACATTTAAAGCATGTCGATAGTAAAATATTAAAAAGTGACCTGCCCGAAAAAGGAGTATTTTGATAGAATAAAGCATGTAGAAAACCCTACGATCACTATGCCTAATAAATCAATTTATCGCCTAAAATCTCAAAAATTTTCATACATCGTATAATAAAGCATAAAATCAAATAAAAAAGGTAAGCTAAAATAAGCTTTTGGACTCATACCCCAAATATAAAGAAATTTCCTTTTTAATTAAAAAACTATTTAAAATAACATTTATAATCACGCTTATTACAAGATCCATGATTTCGATCTCCAGAAATAATTGGTTAGGAATGTGAATCGGCTTAGAAATTAACCTTCTATCAATTATTCCGATTTTACAAAAACCTATAAATAAAATATCAACCGAATCTTCAATTAAATATTTTATTACACAAGCATTAGCCTCGTCTATTCTAATCATAACTATAATACTAATAATAATAAAAACCGGATTAGCTACGAATATAGAAAATTCACTGTTAAATCTAACTATAATTTCAGCGCTTCTAATAAAAATAGGAATAGCCCCGTTCCATTTTTGATTCACTGAAGTAATAGAAGGATTAACATGAATAAATTGCTTAATCATAATAACATGGCAAAAACTAACCCCCATAGTTTTTGTTATGTATAACACGGTTTTTCCAGTATTTATAGAAATTATTATTATTTCAGGAACCATTATTAGAAGAATCATAAGATTAAGTCAAACAAGAATGCGAAAATTATTAACCTATTCATCAATTAACCATATAAGATGAATATTAAGAAGAAAAATACTTGCACAAACTATTTGATTATATTATTTCTCAATTTATTCGTTTATAACAATCAATATCTCATGAATACTAATAAAAAATAAAATTTCCTATATTAACCAGCTCAGATCAAACAGCCTATCCCCCAAAATAAAAATACTATTCTCATTAAATTTCCTTAATTTAAGAGGATTACCACCATTTTTAGGATTCTTACCTAAATGAATCACAATTGAACTATTAGTGAATAAAAATATGGAATATATTGTAACAATTTTATTTTCGCATTAAAAATCTCTGCATTAAAGGTATAACGAATGCTAAAACACCTTTATTAACTAAAGTAATAATACGTGTAACAATCAAATTTTTGCATTAATACAGTATCTAGAGTCGTTAGTCTATTTGTTTCGGAGGTCGGTGTATTCCACAGCCACAGGCACGCGCGTGAGAGGATTGACAACCCCCCTCGGGATCCTCCCACCATGCAAGAACGCGGCAGGGGCACTCGTCGATAGGTAAAAGCAGCGACAGCATGCATTCGAAGAGAATGGCGAGTGACCTCCGGGTCGCATTAATTGTGTAACACACTTCCTGAGTAACGGTTGGTATTGTATATTCGTTATCATAGTATCTAATTTAAAAATTTGTTTAGCGCAACTACGACTTACAAACTACGACTTACAAACTACGCAACGAAAATTATATTTATAACTAAGATTAGACCATGGAAGATTACGCTACAAAATTTATGCAACTTTGAATCAATGTAAGAAACCCACTTCGCTTCGACACCTGTATTTAAAGCATGGAAAGCAGGAATAATTAGCTGCAGACTCCGCACGGCGATGCAGTTCCCAATCTAGCCAAGGACAGCAGCCTGGGGTTTGGTTCGTAATAGCTTTAAGATTTCCTCAGTGCTTCCTTCTAAAAGCACGTTATTTCGTTTTGTTTTATAGAAGCACAAATTTGTTATTCAGTTTATCTGTAGCTAAGCTGGTTTTCTCCAGTATCAAATTTAAATTTCACTTAGTTTCGTAGATATGTGACTACACGTGGCTTCAGCATAAATTAACAGCTGCGGCTACGTCACCTGTTTGTTTGAAATATGCCGTCAACAATTGCACAATTGCAAGCAGATGTTTAGTATTACATTACTACCACCTTTGATAAAATTAGAGAATATCTTTGTGAATATTTTGACTTCAAATCGATTTTAATACTGTTAACTTAAAAAGAAAGTTTTGTATATTAATTTGTAAATGACCTACACAGATCTGATTGGGTTAGAAAACCTTAGTATAACCAGTTACACTGGGTTGTAATATATTTAAGTAAGAATCAAGTTGATAAACTTTACAATAATTCTTCAAGTAATTCAAGTATTCATTTTATTTTATTGCATTAAATTTTATTTACAGAAACAGAAAAATTCTTTCTAGTAAATTTATAATCCACGCTTAAAGTCTTTTATTCTGATCTAGTTTGATCAGACCTGATAAACAAAAAGCAATAAGAGTTCAATTTTATGGTACCCTTATGTAGGAAACATTCTTTTGCATTTTTAGATATATTTGAGGGACACAAATAGTGTTCCCATTTTTATGTGACTTAATTATTATTTTTCTTTACAGGAACAGCGTCTTATTCTGTTAAGACAGGTTTTGTCAGCGAAGGCGATCTTTTTTCTTTGGGTCTCCACGTCCGCCCTTAGAAATTAGCCATGCCATTTACATGAATCAATCTGGACTTGGTGGCGCCTGTTTGTTTTAGTTTGAGTGTGACCCCCACAGATTTCGACTTACCCCCATTGCTCATAGCTCTACCCAAGGAATAGACCCTAGTTACGTCGGAAGACTTTGTTTTGCAGACACCTAACTTGGAGCATGGTGATTATAGAGTATTGTCGGCCAGAAGTATAGAAAAGCGTTTCACTAGCGCCCATGCGTGAGGCTAGCGGAGCCAATTATAGAGAGGAAAAAATCGTTACACTGGCGCCGGCAACGTTTGGGGCTTCGAAATTTGTTGGTTCATAGTTTGATTTACCTCGAAATTTGTTATTCATAATTTGATTTGCTTCGAAATTTGTTAGCTCAAAATTTAATTTGCTTTGAAATCTATTTGTCCAAAAATTATTTTGCGTCGAAATTTGTTTGCTTAAAGTCGATTTGACATTTAGATTTGTTTGTTTGCTTTTGATAAAAGATTGGTTGTAACATTAACCCTCATACAGTCAATTGATTAACTTGGTCAAATTTATTTTTGACTTTCGTTCTATTTTGACCCCATATGTTTTTGATATTGTTTTGGCAAAATTATTTTACCAAAAACACCTTTTGATTTTTACCTACGAATTTGTTTTGATCACTTTTGTGAGGTTCAGATCAGTTAGATTTATCGGTTTGATTCCATTAGGCTTGAGTAATCATGTCGGAAAAATTCCAAATTGTTTGTCTACTTAAAGAAGAATTGGAGTATGAGCTGAGAATCAGAGGAGTGGTGAGTGAGAGACCAGTGTTGGAGAAAAGGAAAATTTTAGGTAGATTGTTAGCTAAAGAAATAGATAAGCCTGGTTGTTTGATCGATCTTTCGTGTTATGAAGTAGACTTTGCAACGGAAAGTAAAGAAATTTCAGTTTCAGTCGAGTCAGTTCGTAATGTTGTGTCCGAATTTGAAGGTGACTCATCAGACTCAATTTTAGGAGAGCTTGTTCAAGGTTAAACCACCTTTCGGGGCGAGTTAAGCGCATGAAAATCCCTTCAATAAATTCCGAGGAAGCAATTAAGTTCAGAAATGAGACAGTAGCAACGATATTAACCCTTGAAGCTGAGTTATACGATAAAACCAATAAAAGTACAGAGTCCACCTATTTGGATCGGTCCGTTGTAGTATCTCCTTCAGTTGCTAGTGCACCTATTCATTCGACTTCGTATGTAACGACTTCCGTACCTATAGGCTCATGGCCTGTAAAATTCTCAGGTGATCCCAAACAACTATATTCATTTTTAGATAGAGTTAGTGATTTAGCACAATCTCGTAAGGTATCCGAAACTGATTTATTTGGATCAGCATGTGAACTTTTGTGGGTGACGCTTTAGTTTGGTTTAGAACAGTAAAAATACATTGAGAGACTGGAACTCCTTGTTAGAACGTTTAAGGAAGATTTTCTACCCGGTTCTTCAGATCATGACATTTGGGAAAAGATCAGAAATCGTCGTCAAGGTAAAGACGAAAGGATTATTTTATTTGTCGCGCATATGCAAACCCTGTTTAGTAGACTGACCAACGAGCCAGCAGAAGTTACTAAAGTTAAGATGATAAGAAGAAATTTGGTTCCTGAATATATTTCAGCACTTGCATTGTCGGACATTCAAGATTTGTCTACCTTAGTAAATTTGGGTAAAAGGTTAGAAGAAGCTTCTTTGATGAAACTAAACTTGGTTTTAGCATCTTCTAGTAAACCTAACAAGATTTGCAACCCTCTAAGCATCTATTTGAGAACAAACATCCTGGGTTGAATGAAAAAGTTTGTGCTGTTAAGAGTAGGGTGTTTCAGAATAAATTAGTTAATCCCCAAGTAACAGTAGCGGATAAGAGCTCTTTGGAGTCCTCAGTTTGTAATTTCTTTAGTCCCGACAAGAGAAATAATTTTGTTTGTTGGAATTGCTCCGTAGTGGACATTGGTTTAGAGATTGTAGAGCAACCAAGAAAATTTTTGTTTTGGATGTGGTCGAAAAGGCGTTAAGGCAACGTCATTTCCACAATGTTCAAAAACCAGTAAGGCGGCAGGCGCATAGTGGTCGGCATCCTGTTCCGCGTAATAAGGCCATGGTTATGATTTGTAAACAAGAAAAATACTTTTGTAAAGACGAGTGGTCGAGATGGCTTACAGTTGTTAAAAATTTTTGTCAGGACTCTCCGAAGCCTAAGAATAATACTTTATTCATTGAGAAGCAGTGTGATAATCGACCTTACATTATGGTGAAGTTAATGGATAGAGACATTACCGGTCTTCTAGATTCGGGATGCACTACCTCAGTGGTAGGATCCTTAGCCCTTTCAATTGTTAGAAAATTAGACTTGAAAATTTTTAGTTCAGCAAAAACAGGTATCACTACAGCTGATGGTTCAATAAAGTCTGTTGTAGGCTCAGTTGATTTGCCAATTTGTATAGGTAATGATTGCCGCATCCTTAATGCATTAGTGGTTCCGTCCCTACCTCACACCTTTATCTTCGGTAGTGACTTTGCAAAATTATTTGGTGTAGTTGCTGACTTTAGAAGTAATAATTGGTTTATCCAAAGTAACATTGGGAACGACATTGGGTATATAGGTTCGTCTTCCATCCCTTTGAACACTGAAGATTCCTTATTTGGTTTACATGACCTTTCAGATGCTCAATGTCTGCAAGCACAAGAGTTAATAAATTCATTTAGTGAGATTAGCAGCGACGATAGATTAGGACGAACTCACCTAATTGAAATGGACATAGACACAGGCAATGCCAAACCCTTCCATAAGAAACCATATGTCACGTCACCATATATGAGTAAGATATTGAATGAGGAGTTGGACGACATGCTTAAACTTAAAGTTATAGAACCGTGTACTAGTCCGTGGTCCTCTCCAGTTTTGTTGGTTAAGAAAGCAGATGGAGAATATCGCTTCTGTTTTGATGGTAGAACCCTGAACGACAAAACTGTTCATGATTCGTACCCCCTTGCAAACGTAGACAGAATTCTCAATATGTTGAGAGGTGCGAACTACATTTCGTCACTTGATTTGAGAAAATCGTTTTGGCAAATCCCTCTTAGTGAGTCGTTTAAGGATAAGACTGCCTTCAGTGTTATTTCACGAGGACAATTTAGATTTACATGCATGCCGTTTGGGTTGAAGAATGCTGCGCAGACACAACAGCGTTTAGTAGATGCAATTTTTGGTCCACGTTTTGAACCCCATGTATTTTGCTATTTGGACGACATAATATTATGTTCGTCATCTTTTGAAGAACACCTAAAGTTATTGGTAGAGGTTAAGCAACGTTTAAAAGAAGCTAACCTCACTATAAACATAAGTAAATGTGAATTTTTTAAAAAGACACTTAAATTTTTGGGTTATATAGTAGGCTCTAACTCACTTCGTACAGATCCCGATAAGGTGTCGGCAATGGTTAACTTTCCTCGTCCGAAAACCACAACGGAGATTAAAAGGTTTATAGGAATGTGCAGCTGGTACCGTCGTTTTATAAAGAATTTTTCGTCTTTAGTTTCGCCTATCAATGACCTCATTAAGAGTAAGAAAAAAGGTCAAACTGTAAATTGGAGTGCGGAAGCAGAAAATTCATTTGTGCTGATCAAGCAAGCATTAGTTTCTGCACCTCTTCTTTCGCAGCCAGACTACTCAGCACCCTTCATTGTTGAGTGTGACGCAAGCAACACTGGGTTAGGAGCTGTTTTGATTCAAAATGTAAAAGGAGAAGAGCGTGTAATTTCGTACGCAAGTAAAACCCTGAGCCGTACAGAGCGCAATTATTCCACCACAGAGAGGAGTGTTTAGCAGTTATTTTGCAATTGAGAAATTTCGTCCGTGGGTAGAAGGAGTTCGCTTCACAGTTGTCACCGATCATTTTTCGTTACTTTGGTTGAGTAATCTTCAGAATCCAACTGGAAAACTCGCCAGGTGGTCAGTTCGATTAAGGCAACATTCATTTGAATTGGTGCATAGGAAAGGAAAGTTTAATATAGTCCCAGATTGTCTTAGTCGTGGTGTTCCTTAGAAAATCCAGAAGTTAATTTAGTAGAGATTAAACTTGATGGTGTAGACTTGTGGTATGAATCTTTGAGAAAGAAAATTTTGTTGTCACCCAAAAGCTACCCACAATGGAAAGTGGAAGATGGGTTTATTTATAAGTTTATACCTTCCTATTACCGCATTCGGCGAATGTTGTAGAGTGGAAGTACTTAGTGCCAAAATCTCAGCGTATAAATGTCATTAAATCATGTCATGACCCCCTTCAGCAGGACATTTTGGTTCTTTAAAACTTTGTCTCGTGTCCAAGAATTATATTATTGGCCAAAGATGATCTTTGACGTACGTAAATTTTGTAGGAAATGTTTGGTTTGTGGTGCTCAAAACCACCCAATAAAGGTCCCCTTGGGATGATGGGAAAGGAGAAAGAGGTTGGACTACCGTTCCAAACCATTGCTTTAGATTTGATGGGTCCGTTTCCTCGTTCCAAACGCGGACATAAATGGCTTTTAGTTGTTGGTGATTGGTTCTCGAAGTATTCGATTTTGCAACCTTTGCGAAGTGCCACGGCACATTTGATTGAGAAATTTTGGAGGAAAAAGTATTTCTTGTCTACGGTGTACCACAGTTTGTTATTTGTGATAATGGTCCACAATTAATTGGACGTATTTTTAAAGCTTTGTGTGCAAGGTACGAAATTCAAAAGATTTGGTATAATGCTGTTTATGCTCCCCAATGCAATTTTGTGGAAAGAATCAATAAGACAGTTGGTACAGCAATCCGTTCATACGTAGAAGGACATGATACGTGGGATAGTGAGATATCAAAGATCCAATACGCAATCAACTCAGCAAAACATGAGTCCACCAACTATTCTCCAAATTTTTAGTCTTTGGTCGTCAGGTACCCTTAAGTGGAAAAGCTTATAATGATGATTTTAAACCTGGTGAGGATGTTGATGTCGTCTCCAGTAGTAGACCTTCTTATGTTTTGGATCGTCAACTTTTATTTGATATTTTTGGGAATGTCCGTGAAAATTTGCATGTAGCTTATCAACGTTCGAGTAAACGCTACAATCTTAGGAGAAGAGACATTTCGTTCCAAGTCGGAGAAAGTGTTTGGAGAGCTAATAAGGTCCTCTCGAGTGCTAGTGATAAGTTTTCCGCTAAGTTAGCTCCAAAGTTCATTATGAGTAAAGTTCGAAAAAAACATTCCAATTTAGTGTATGAGTTAGAGAACGAAGATGGAACAATAGCAGGGAAATGGCACGTAAAGGACTTGAAACCAGTTGAAGCGTCGTATCCAAATGAAAATGATGATCCTGACGATTAGTTCCGGTCCGGTCATCTCTTTGATGTTAAGTAATGCAGTAGTGGTTTGCTTTGTTTTGTTCCGATTTTTGATTTAGTGTCGGTTCATTAATTTTGAGTATTTTGTTTAAGAAGTGAAATAAGTGGTTAGAGAGTTTGTAGATTTTGTAAGTTTGAGATGTGCCTTGGTGTGCACGCTGGTCGTTTTGCTCGCGCGTTATTCGGAGATGTGTTTAGAAGATGTCTTTAACAGATATCTTTACAATGTAGAAGTAAGTGGGCTATTTAATTGTTAGTCCTGATTTCTACTTATCTAGGTAGAGAGAATATTAGTTTATTCTTTCCTTGTTTTTTGACCGTTCGAAATTCTTTGGTTTGATAAGGTCAAGGTTGGCTTGGTGAGTCTCACCATTTGGTCCATCACTAATGAGATCTGTTGTTTGTTGGAACTTAGTGATAGGATAATCAGTAGGGTGTAGGATATTACAGCCCTAACTGGTTCGATTTTGTATTTTGAATTTGTTAAGTAACCTTATGGTTAGGTTACCTTCATTTTGATTATCTCTTTGCAATAAAGTGATAATATTTTGTATTTGAATTTGTTAAGTAACCTTATGGTTAGGTTACCTTTATTTTGATTATCTCTTTGCAATAAAGTGATAATATTTTGTATTTGGGTTTGATAAGTAACCTCTTGGTTAGGTCACTTTTGTTTTGATTATCACTTTGTGATGATAGTGTTTTAAATTTAGACCTATTAGTAGGGTCTTCTTTTTGATTGTCACCTTATAGTGATAATACTTTGAATAGTTATGCTGTTTTGATGAGGAAGCATTCCTTTTTTTTAGAGAGAGCTAATTGAGCTCCAGGAAGTGAAGTTTTTTTGTGGAATTTGAAATAAATTGTAAAATGTTTGGTTACAGGTAGTAAATATTAGCCTTGTTTGAAGTAAGAACCTCAAGTTAAAGAATTATCGTGAATTTGAATTTTTTTGTCCCGTGGAGTGTTTGACTTTCTAATTTGACCCCCTTCCAATTTTGATTAATACCGAATGTGGCTCCCCGATTTTGTCTCCCGATGGACGTCAGGTACACGTAGTTACCAACACACTCGCATTTGTAAATATTTGTCTCCCCCATTTGAATAAATTCATAAAAATTGCATAGTTAATTAGGAAGGTAGAAAAGGCTAGTATTATTATAATAAAAAAAATTTTTTTGTATTTGTTATATTTGAAGTTGTTCCTTAAAGGAAAAAAAACTTTTTTCTTTTTAGGAAAGGGTAGTGTAACAATTTTATTTTCGCATTAAAAATCTCTGCATTAAAGGTATAACGAATGCTAAAACACCTTTATTAACTAAAGTAATAATACGTGTAACAATCAAATTTTGCATTAATACAGTATCTAGAGTCGTTAGTCTATTTGTTTCGGAGGTCGGTGTATTCCACAGCCACAGGCACGCGCGTGAGAGGATTGACAACCCCTCGGGATCCTCCCACCATGCAAGAACGCGGCAGGGCACTCGTCGATAGGTAAAAGCAGCGACAGCATGCATTCGAAGAGAATGGCGAGTGACCTCCGGGTCGCATTAATTGTGTAACACACTTCCTGAGTAACGGTTGGTATTGTATATTCGTTATCATAGTATCTAATTTAAAAATTTGTTTAGCGCAACTACGACTTACAAACTACGACTTACAAACTACGCAACGAAAATTATATTTATAACTAAGATTAGACCATGGAAGATTACGCTACAAAATTTATGCAACTTTGAATCAATGTAAGAAACCCACTTCGCTTCGACACCTGTATTTAAAGCATGGAAAGCAGGAATAATTAGCTGCAGACTCCGCACGGCGATGCAGTTCCCAATCTAGCCAAGGACAGCAGCCTGGGGTTTGGTTCGTAATAGCTTTAAGATTTCCTCAGTGCTTCCTTCTAAAAGCACGTTATTTCGTTTTGTTTTATAGAAGCACAAATTTGTTATTCAGTTTATCTGTAGCTAAGCTGGTTTCTCCAGTATCAAATTTAAATTTCACTTAGTTTCGTAGATATGTGACTACACGTGGCTTCAGCATAAATTAACAGCTGCGGCTACGTCACCTGTTTGTTTGAAATATGCCGTCAACAATTGCACAATTGCAAGCAGATGTTTAGTATTACATTACTACCACCTTTGATAAAATTAGAGAATATCTTTGTGAATATTTTGACTTCAAATCGATTTTAATACTGTTAACTTAAAAGAAAGTTTTGTATATTAATTTGTAAATGACCTACACAGATCTGATTGGGTTAGAAAACCTTAGTATAACCAGTTACACTGGGTTGTAATATATTTAAGTAAGAATCAAGTTGATAAACTTTACAATAATTCTTCAAGTAATTCAAGTATTCATTTTATTTTATTGCATTAAATTTTATTTACAGAAACAGAAAAATTCTTTCTAGTAAATTTATAATCCACGCTTAAAGTCTTTTTATTCTGATCTAGTTTGATCGGACCTGATAAACAAAAAGCAATAAGAGTTCAATTTTTATGGTACCCTTATGTAGGAAACATTCTTTTGCATTTTTAGATATATTTGAGGGACACAAATAGTGTTCCCATTTTTATGTGACTTAATTATTATTTTTCTTTACAGGAACAGCGTCTTATTCTGTTAAGACAGGTTTTTGTCAGCGAAGGCGATCTTTTTTCTTTGGGTCTCCACGTCCGCCCTTAGAAATTAGCCATGCCATTTACATGAATCAATCTGGACTTGGTGGCGCCTGTTTGTTTTAGTTTGAGTGTGACCCCCACAGATTTCGACTTACCCCCATTGCTCATAGCTCTACCCAAGGAATAGACCCTAGTTACGTCGGAAGACTTTGTTTTGCAGACACCTAACTTGGAGCATGGTGATTATAGAGTATTGTCGGCCAGAAGTATAGAAAAGCGTTTCACTAGCGCCCATGCGTGAGGCTAGCGGAGCCAATTAGAGAGAGGAAAAAATCGTTACAATATAACAATTACAATATTAATTTTCACAACCTTAATAATTTTCGTTTACCTGAAAATAATGCTCTCCTCACTTTTAACAGAAAAATCATTTAAAAACTGAAAATCAATACCAACAAAAATAAAATCGTTCACATTTAGAAAATTCAACATTATTAACCTATTAACCTTACCATTAATAACGATCTCATTTAATTTAGCTTAATCCGAAAGGATTTAAGTTAAACCAAACTATCAGCCTTCAAAGCTGAAAACAATTATTTTTAAGCCTTGAAAATAATTTACCATTAAATTTGCAATTTAATATCATAGTTGACTACAAAACCTATTGAAAGAAATCATTTCATAAATAAATTTACAATTCACCGCCTACAATTCAGCCATATCAATGAAATGGCTTTTTTCCACTAATCATAAGGATATTGGAACCCTGTATTTTATTTTCGGCGCATGAGCTGGAATATTGGGAACATCCCTCAGACTATTAATTCGAATAGAATTAAGAACTCCTAGAACATTAATTGGTAACGATCAAATATATAATGTTATCGTAACTGCTCACGGATTAATCATAATTTTTTCATAGTAATACCCGTAATAATTGGGGGTTTCGGTAATTGATTGGTACCTCTAATATTAGGAGCACCAGATATAGCATTTCCTCGAATAAATAATTTAAGGTTCTGATTACTCCCACCTTCATTAACCTTATTAATTACGAGAAGCTTAATCGAAAGGGGGGCTGGAACTGGATGAACAATTTATCCACCCCTATCATCCAATATCGCTCACAGAGGAAGAACTGTTGATTTAGCTATTTTCAGAATTCATTTATCAGGAGCTTCATCAATCCTAGGAGCTATTAACTTCATTTCCACAATTATTACTATAAAACCCAAAAGAATAACCTTTAATCAAATACCTCTTTTCGTCTGAGCTGTAGGAATCACAGCAATACTTTTATTGCTATCGCTCCCAGTTTTAGCCGGAGCCATTACAATACTATTAACAGACCGAAACAGTAATACATCCTTCTTTGACCCCGCTGGAGGTGGTGACCCAATTCTTTTTCAACATTTATTTTGATTTTTTGGACACCCAGAAGTATACGTATTAATTCTGCCTGGATTTGGTTTAATTTCTCACATTATTATACATGAAAGAGGAAAAAACGAAACATTTGGACACACAGGAATAATCTATGCTATAGCAACAATCGGTATTTTAGGATTTATTGTTTGAGCTCACCACATATTCACAATCGGATTAGATATTGACACTCGGGCCTATTTCACGTCTGCTACAATAATCATTGCAGTTCCTACAGGAATTAAGATTTTCAGGTGAATAGCAACAATTCATGGAAGACGAATATATTACTCTCCCCAAATAATATGAGCATTAGGATTCATTTTCCTATTCACAGTAGGAGGTATTACCGGAGTAATTCTAGCTAATTCATCTCTAGATATTATTTTACACGATACTTATTACGTAGTTGCACACTTTCACTACGTTTTATCAATAAGGGCAGTTTTTGCTATTATAAGAGGAATTGTACACTGATTTCCCTTATTTTTAGGAACTGCCATAAACAATAAACTTTTAAAAATCCAATTTTTAACTATATTTACAGGAGTAAATATAACATTCTTTCCTCAACATTTTTTAGGATTAAGAGGAATGCCGCGACAATATTCTGATTATCCAGATGTATACATACCATGAAATATACTTTCTTCAATAGGATCCTTAATTTCTCTTATAAGAGTAACCCTATTTATTTACATTTTATGAGAAGGATTAATCACTAAAAAAAAAACAATCATAAAGACACATATAAAAACATCAATAGAAGGATTACAAAAACTTCCACCCTCAGAACACACATATAACGAATTATCAATTTTAGTGAAATTCTAATGTGGCAGACTAGTGCAGTAAACTTAAGATTTTCTTATAAAATATAATTTCTTTAGAATGGCTACCTGAGCAAATTGATCATTAATAGATGCTAATTCACCATCTATAGAACAATTAATTTTCTTTTACGATTACAGAATAACAATCCTAATCGCCATTATTTCTATAGTAGCATCCATAACACTAACAATAGCCTTAAGAAAATATAAATATAAGAAATTATTAAATGGTCAACTAATTGAATCAATCTGAACAATTATTCTAGCCATTACATTAGTATTTATCTCAATTCCATCATTAACCCTAATATATCTATTTGATGAAACTAACTCGCCTATCATATCAGTAAAAACATTGGGAAATCAGTGATATTGAAAATATGAATTCTCAGATTTCATTAAAAAAGAATTAAACGCATACCTAGAAAACAATAAAAAATTCAGCTTCCGCTTATTAGATGTAGATAATAAATTAATTTTACCACTTAAATCAAAAATCCGTATAATATTCACATCACTTGATGTAATTTACTCTTGAACAATCCAATCGCTAAGAGCAAAAATAGATGCCACCCCCGGACGATTAAACCAATTATTGTTCATAATCAATTACCCGGGAATTTACTTCGGACAATGCTCAGAAATTTGTGGCATAAATCACAGATTTATGCCAACATCTATTGAAAGAGTAATACCAAAATTTTTTATTAAGTGACTGAAAACCCCGTCATTAGATGGCTGAAAGTAAGTACAGGTCTCTTAAATCTTCAAATAGTAATTAACAACTACTTCTAATGGAAAATTTAGTTAAACCTATAACATTAGTCAGTCAAGCTAAAATTATTTAAACAATAATTTTCTATCCCTCAAATAGCTCCCTCGATATGATTAAATATTCTAATTATTAGATCAACAATAATTATATTAACAAATTCAATAATTTATTTTCAATACATATAAAATCTTAATAGTAAAAACTCACTAAATCACAATATCAATTGAAAATGATAAATCTTTTTTCTTCATTTGATCCAACCACATCAAATAATTTCTCAATAAACTGAATAATTATATTAACTATTATAATTTCAATACCATGTGTTTTCTGAGCAATCCCCTCACGCATAAATTATTTATGAAATACCTTAACAAATAAATTAAATAAAGAACTTAAGATAAACATAAAAACCAGCAAGACTTCAACACTTCTATTCATTTCCCTATTTATATTTATCATCGTGAATAATTTAATAAGATTATTCCCCTACATTTTTCCAAGAACAAGAACCATTTCAACTAACCTCTCCCTAGCCCTTCCCATATGAATAAGAATTGTAATATTTGGCTGAATAAACAACACGAAACATATATTAGCCCATTTAATCCCCTTAGGAACGCCACTATTGTTAATATCATTTATAGTATGCATCGAAACAATTAGAAATCTTATCCGACCTGGCACTCTAACCATTCGATTAACTGCCAATCTTATTGCGGGCCATCTAATAATAAGTCTACTAGGAAACTCATTACTAAATTATTCAATTTTAACCGTCTGATTAACTATTTCAATTCAAATAATATTAATAATACTAGAATTAGCAGTCTCAATTATCCAAGCGTATGTATTCACAACTCTCATCACCTTATATTTTAGAGAAATCAATTAATGATAAAAAATCATCCATTTCATATGATTGAAATCAGCCCTTGACCCATTCTTACCGCTTTAGCCTCCATATCAATAGCAGTAGGTATTATCATAATAATACACTTAAACAATACTAATCTATTAATATTAAGAATAATAGTTTTAATAACAAACTTATATCAATGATGACGAGACGTTACTCGAGAAAGAACATTCCAAGGAATACATACTACAAAAGTCTTAATAAACATAAAATGAGGAATAATTCTATTTATTATTTCAGAAATTATATTTTTCTCATCTTTTTTTTGAAGATACTTCCATAGAAGACTATCTCCTAATATCGAAATTGCAATAATATGACCACCCAAGAATATTACTACATTTAATCCCCTAGAAATTCCCCTATTAAATACCCTAGTATTAATCTCCTCAGGAATCTCTATAACCTGAGCTCACCATAGTTTAATAGAAAACAATTTTAAACAAACAATAAATAGATTAATCATTACGATCTCATTAGGAATCTATTTTACTATATTACAAGGATTTGAATATATACAATCAACTTTTTCAATTTCAGATTCCATTTATGGATCGACATTTTTCATTGCAACCGGATTCGACGGAATTCACGTAATCATTGGAACTACGTTTTTACTTGTTAATTTAAAACGTATTTATATAAACTACGTTTCATCTTTTCACCACTTCAGATTCGAAGCTGCAGCATGGTACTGACATTTCGTAGATGTAGTATGATTATTTTTATATATCTCTCTATACTGATGAGGAAAATATTTATATAGTATAAATATTATCTTTAACTTCCAATTAAAAGATTTAACTAAATTAATATAAATAATATATCTAATATTAAATATCATAATACTAACAATTATAGTTTCAACATAATTAACCATAATTTCACTAAATCTAGCAAAAAAAAACATTTAATGATCGAGAAAAAACATCCACATTTGAATGCGGATTCGATCCAAAAACCTCTGCACGATTACCATTTAGACTTCATTTCTTCTTAATTGCAATAATTTTTTTAATTTTCGACGTTGAAATTACAATAATATTACCACTAATAATAATAATAAAAATTTCTAAATTATCAACTCTAATCATATTAATAATTACATTCGTCATCCTTTTGCTAATTGGACTATATCATGAATGAAACCAAGGAGCATTAAACTGAACAATTTAGGATAAAATAACTAACTTGCAAATAGTTTTAATATTTGATTAACATCAAATTATCTTAATAAAAAAAAAAACCCTGTTTTCAGAAATTTTAAAGTAAAACCTTATAAATAAAGCATAACAAATGTGTACAAATTTCGTGAACAAATTATTCATTAGTATTAAATATCTATTTATTATAAATTTAAGCGTTGTACACACAAATCAATTATTGTTGCTCATATTATTTGGGGAGAGTAATATATTCGTCTTCCATGAATTGTTGCTATTCACCTGAAAATCTTAATTCCTGTAGGAACTGCAATGATTATTGTAGCAGACGTGAAATAGGCCCGAGTGTCAATATCTAATCCGATTGTAAATATGTGGTGAACTCAAACAATAAATCCTAAAATACCGATTGTTGCTATAGCATAGATTATTCCTGTGTGTCCAAATGTTTCGTTTTTTCCTCTTTCATGTATAATAATGTGAGAAATTAAACCAAATCCAGGCAGAATTAATACGTATACTTCTGGGTGTCCAAAAAATCAAAATAAATGTTGAAAAAGAATTGGGTCACCACCTCCAGCGGGGTCAAAGAAGGATGTATTACTGTTTCGGTCTGTTAATAGTATTGTAATGGCTCCGGCTAAAACTGGGAGCGATAGCAATAAAAGTATTGCTGTGATTCTTACAGCTCAGACGAAAAGAGGTATTTGATTAAAGGTTATTCTTTTGGGTTTTATATTAATAATTGTGGAAATGAAGTTAATAGCTCCTAGGATTGATGAAGCTCCTGATAAATGAATTCTGAAAATAGCTAAATCAACAGTTCTTCCTCTGTGAGCGATATTGGATGATAGGGGTGGATAAATTGTTCATCCAGTTCCAGCCCCTCTTTCGATTAAGCTTCTCGTAATTAATAAGGTTAATGAAGGTGGGAGTAATCAGAACCTTAAATTATTTATTCGAGGAAATGCTATGTCTGGTGCTTCTAATATTAGAGGTACCAATCAATTACCGAAACCCCCAATTATTACGGGTATTACTATGAAAAAAATTATGATTAATGCGTGAGCAGTTACGATAACATTATATATTTGATCGTTACCAATTAATGTTCTAGGAGTTCTTAATTCTATTCGAATTAATAGTCTGAGGGATGTTCCCAATATTCCAGCTCATGCGCCGAAAATAAAATACAGGGTTCCAATATCCTTATGATTAGTGGAAAAAAAGCCATTTCATTGATATGGCTGAATTGTAGGCGGTGAATTGTAAATTTATTTATGAAATGATTTCTTTCAATAGGTTTTGTAGTCAACTATGATATTAAATTGCAAATTTAATGGTAAATTATTTTCAAGGCTTAAAAATAATTGTTTTCAGTTTTGAAGGCTGATAGTTTGGTTTAACTTAAATCCTTTCGGATTAAGCTAAATTAAATGAGATCGTTATTAATGGTAAGGTTAATAGGCTAATAATGTTGAATTTTCTAAATGTGAACGATTTTATTTTTGTTGGTATTAATTTTCAGTTTTTAAATGATTTTTCTATTAAAAGTGAGGAGAGCATTATTTTCAGGTAAACGGAAATTATTAAGGTTGTGAAAATTAATATTGTAATTGTTATATATTCCATATTTTTATTCACTAATAGTTCAATTGTGATTCATTTAGGTAAGAATCCTAAAAATGGTGGTAATCCTCTTAAATTAAGGAAATTTAATGAGAATAGTATTTTTATTTTGGGGGATAGGCTGTTTGATCTGAGCTGGTTAATATAGGAAATTTTATTTTTTATTAGTATTCATGAGATATTGATTGTTATTAACGAATAAATTGAGAAATAAAATAATCAAATAGTTTGTGCAAGTATTATTCTTCTTAATATTCATCTTATATGGTTAATTGATGAATAGGTTAATAATTTTCGCATTCTTGTTTGATTTAATCTTATGATTCTTCTAATAATGGTTCCTGAAATAATAATAATTTCTATAAATACTGGAAAAACCGTGTTATACATAACAAAAACTATAGGGGTTAGTTTTTGCCATGTTATTATGATTAAGCAATTTGTTCATGTTAATCCTTCTATTACTTCAGTGAATCAAAAATGGAACGGGGCTATTCCTATTTTTATTAGAAGCGCTGAAATTATAGTTAGATTTAACAGAGAATTTTCTATATTCGTAGCTAATCCGGTTTTTATTATTATTAGTATTATAGTTATGATTAGAATAGACGAGGCTAATGCTTGTGTAATAAAATATTTAATTGAAGATTCGGTTGATATTTTATTTATAGGTTTTTGTAAAATCGGAATAATTGATAGAAGATTAATTTCTAAGCCGATTCACATTCCTAACCAATTATTTCTGGAGATCGAAATCATGGATCTTGTAATAAGCGTGATTATAAATGTTATTTTAAATAGTTTTTTAATTAAAAAGGAAATTTCTTTATATTTGGGGTATGAGTCCAAAAGCTTATTTTAGCTTACCTTTTTTATTTGATTTTATGCTTTATTATACGATGTATGAAAATTTTTGAGATTTTAGGCGATAAATGGATTTATTAGGCATAGTGATCGTAGGGTTTTCTACATGCTTTATTCTATCAAAATACTCTTTTTTCGGGCAGGTCACTTTTTAATATTTTACTATCGACAAATTAAATAAATGAATCTCTTTTTATAATCATTAGAAATTGTAATAAATTTAATGAAAAATATGTGAAAAGAGAAATAAATTAATTTTGAGTGATAGGGCTTCGATCTATTTTGTCTTGTAAATAAAGGTTTTATAGTAAGAGTGGTTTCCTGGAAAGAGAATTCTTGTAATATTTAAACTTAAAGTAGCACTAAAAGGGGCTTTTTTAAAAATTATTGGAAAATTAATGTAATATTGATAAATTTTGTTTTAAATAAAAATAAATCAATTTTATGTGACACGGTTATGAATATTTATATCATGTTAATAAAGGCTCTATAATAATAGAAATTTTATAAAAAATTTTTTGTGATCATAAGAAATAGTCAAGGTTAATAAATAATAGTTAAGAAATATTGAATTGGTCCTTTTTTTCTCTAAAAATGTTTTTTTTTTCGTTTTTTTCCGATTTTTTCGATTTTTTTTTGACCTCAAAATCCCCATGTTTTAAAAAAAGATTTTAATTTACCCTTACTATATAAAATTTTACTTATTATATCTCCATAATTTTAAAAATATATACCAATTATTATTTAATAAGTATTTAATAATTTATAAGAATAATTTTATCATAACTATATATAAATATATAATATATTATATATATATATATATATATATATATATATATATATATTAAAATATTAGATAATAAAAAAAGGTCTTAATATAGTAGGAGAAATAAGTGTGTATGTAGAGCTATTCATATATAGTCGTTATATAAATCCTCAGAAAAAAAGAGAAAGGATAGATTTATATATCTTATTAATAAATATTGTGATATTTAAATATACTCTTTATATATATATATATATATATATATATATATATATACTTTATTCATTAAACATTTATATAGAATAAATTAACTAACAAAAAAAAATACCCTGTTTTCAGAAATTTTAAAGTAAAACCTTATAAATATAGCATAACAAATGTGTACAAATTTCGTGAACAAATTATTCATTAGTATTAAATATCTATTTATTATAAATTTAAGCGTTGTACACACAAATCAATTATTGTAAAATAAAATTTAATGGGCTTTTAACTTTTTAATATAGACAATTAAGGTATTATTATAAATTTAAGCGATTAAAGTAAATTAACAATTGATCGAATGAGAATTTAGTTAAATTTATAAAATTTTCATATTTAAAAATTGAATAATATGAAATTTTCATTTATATAGTAAAATTTAAATTTTTAAAAATTTTAATATTAAAATTTTTAAAAATGTTAATTTAGAAAATTTTAAAATTTAGAATTAGTTTAAGAATTTATTGAATTTTCTATTCATTTATATTTTTACAAATTTAATTGATTTGTATTCTTTAAAATTTAAAAAAAAATTTGATATAAATTTTAATTTATAAAATGTGATTTAAGCTTAAATCACATTTTATAAATTTATTTAAGAATAGGGGTGTTCTTAATTAAAGATAAAATTTATATATAAATTGAATAACTATAGATTTATTGTTCCAGTTTAATTTTATAGAAAGATAGCCATTAATAGGCTTGGAGAACTTTCTATGCATATTTAAGGGTCGATCATGGGAGCACGATCGATCTTTTGGGGCGTATATTTGAATAGTTTAGGTGATTAATGTGCTTTAAAGGGGCAGTGCATTAAAATTGCCGATGTGTAAGGGCACCTAGCCGTTATAGGGAGTTATTATTTTTACAATGGGAGCTTAAAAGTGGAAAATTATTTAAATTTTCTATTTAATTTTATGGGTAAGTGTTATGGGGTAGGTTACATTTGTAAAATTTAATTTTGATTTTTAGTTTTAGTATTTATTTTTTTTATATACAATTATTTTTTTATAAAAGAATTTGTAGTAGGTAGAATTATGTATTTGGGAGTTCTTAATTTGGATATATATATATATATATATATATATATATATATATATATATATATATATATATATAGTTCTAATAAAGTTTGTGCCAGCAATTGCGGTTATACGATCAGAATAATTAAAACTTTTTAGTGATTGAAGAACAGAAGATTTTAATAAATTAATAATAATTTTAATAGGTGGAATTTGATAATTATTTTATTTATATGTGTGTTTGTGATATTCTGCGAAATTTTTAATAAACTAGGATTAGACACCCTATTATTGTAAAGGAATTTTTATTTTCTTATTATTAAGTTATGTTTAATTGAAAGTAAAAAAATGTGGCGGCATTTTAATCTATTCAGAGGAACCTGTTCCGTGATTATTTTTACTTTTTTGTTAGGCTTGTATATCGTTGTTTGTGAGTATTTGAATTGAATTTTAATATTTTGTAATTATTTTTTATTTAATGTCAGATCAAGATGCAGCTATATAAAGAAGTGTGAAATGGGTTACAAATTTATTAGAATTGGTTCTAATGTTTAGTAATGTTAGTTAAATTGGATTTGAGTGTAAATTAAATTTTTATTATTTTTTTGATTTAGTTTTAAAATGCGTACATATTGCCCGTCGCTTTCGTTAGAAATAAGTCGTAACAAAGTGGATTTACCGGAAGGTGTATCTGGAAAACAAGTTATATCTTAATATAAAGTATTTTATTTACATTAAAAAGTTCATTTTATAATGTTATTTGAGTTGTATTAAATTATTTTTGTTATTGTTCTAAAATTAGTTTTTTGTTTATTATTGATTTTGAATAAAGTTTTATTTATTATAGATTATTAGTAATGTGAATGAATTTTTAAATATCAAGAAAATTGAGAAAGAAGTTTTAATTTAACGTACCTTTTGTATCAGGGTTTATTAAATATTAGATTTGTAAAAATTTGTCCCGGTTTAAAAAGATTTAATTTGTTATTTATTTTTCTGTTTAATTAGAATTTATAATAACTGGTTAGAGGTTAAATGTCATTCGTGTTTTAATATATCTGGTTTTTAAAGAAAAAATTTTATTGTTTACTTAATTTTGAATTAATTTTTATTTAAAACTTTTAAATATTATTTATATATTGGGATAATCTTTTATATAAATAAATTAAAAATTTAGGTTTTTGTAATTTTTGTATAACTAATATTGTTAATCTATAAGATAAATTTATATTTTTGATTGTTGTAAATACTATTTTTATTGTTTTAATTTTTTTATTTAAATTAAATTTTAAATTATATTAATTTTGTAAAAATGATTAAATTAGTAAATTTTACTGTATATGTGTTGAGTTTGTAAGTTTAAAATAAGGAATTCAGCAATAAATTTTCTGCCTGTTTAATAAAAACATGTCTTTTTGATTTTGATTTAAGGTTTAATCTGCTCAATGATTAATTAAATTGCCGCAGTATTTTAACTGTGCTAAGGTAGCATAATCATTAGTTTCTTAATTGGGAACTGGAATGAATGATTGGACAAGATGATTTCTGTCTCCTTTTAAATTGATTTTAAATTTTATTTTTAAGTTAAAAAGCTTAAATAATTTTAAAAGACGAGAAGACCCTATAGAATTTTACATTATATTATTTTTAGTAATTTATGTTAATGAAATGAATGATGTGAATTTAGAAATTATTTTTGTATATTAGCTTGTTTATGTTTTAAAATATAAAGCATACATTGGTATTGTTTAATTTTTCAAATGTCCACGTAACTGAAATGGGTATCTAAGTAATTATGAAAAGAATTATAACAAAGATGTGTATTATTTTTTTAAAAGGGTGTTATAAACGTTTTACAAAATTATTAATCAGAATCGTTTTATTTAAAACTATAACATAATTTTATTGACATCTATTAATATCTGTAGTTGAAATACAACAATTTAGAAACGTACAAGAAAACAAAAGTGTAATTAATAGTGTTACAAAATTTTCAGTCTTTGGCTTAAAATTTAAACATCACTCGTAAATGCGTGGAATGGAAACCTGTTGTATTCTTCCATATACTCAACTTGTTTACAAATACTGTTTCAAACAATCTTGGGTAGGTTCTTATAAATTCGTATAATATGACCCCAATATCACTATTACTGTATTTGCTTTTAATTATATCATGTGCGAGATTCTGTAGGACATCATTCCTATTATATCTTTCCATTGCGACATCTAACAGAAACAGATCTATATTAGAGTACCCTTTTCCGTTAGTTCTTTTAAAGTATTAGCATGGTTGAGAACGATCTGAGATACCCTAAAAGTGCTCTAAAGTTCCTTTGGTAAATATCATATAATTCCCATCAAATGTCATCATCTTCACTAAACAATTCTTATTTAAATAAAACGCAAGTTGTCGAATTTGCATATCTGATTTTGCATGCCAACTTCCATAGTGCGTATAATGTGTGGAAGATTTGATATAAACTTCCTAAATACGTTGAGGGATACATCAAGTACGCTCTGCGAAATGGTGTCAACAAATCTAAAAATTATTTTGTAATCGTCGAACGGGTTCAGGCCTACAATTATGATTTTGGAAGAAGATTTTGTTATGGTGTATGGTTTTCAAATAGTAACTTGGTTCGTTCTAACTGAATTGCGGCGTTTATACGTTCTTTATGCGCTGCGGTCGATTGGTTCTCCAAATCCTTAATTTGTTCCCACTCATTGGCTGTAATTTTTAGCCCCTCCTGGAAATAAACCATCTCGATGTGCCTTTCGTTGTGTTTTTTTATGGCATCACATCCAGTAGAAACATTTTCGCACACACTGCATGCAATACTTAAGATGTTCATTCTAGAAAAAATTATTGATTAACAGTTTTGAATTATACATGTAAATATTAATTTCTTCTACGTTTGCAAAATTCAAACTAAGACTTACTCTTCTTTGTCGATAGTCCTCACACGAAATTTTAAACCAAAGACTGAAAATTCAGCATTACTATTAATTACATTATAAACAACCTTACGTTTTACAAAATAAACTTAAAATGAACTTTTGGTATCATTTTCCCCGTATTTATGTACATAGAGAAAGTATAAGTATAATTTGTCTTTACATTAACCCAATTTAAATCAAATTATAGAATGTGTATTCCCGTATATTAACTAGAATTGTGGAAAGTGCTTTTACTAAATTAATAGTCAGACGTTATCAACAAACAATGCAAGGCTAATGATCATACACTTCACTAAATTTATTTAGAATATACGTCTTATGTTGAACTACATTTAAAATAGATTATCGAACCACTTTCTAGGTCACCGTGCAGAATTAATATATGTATTATACCTTTTGGTTTAATCATTTGTATGTGGATTCACTAATTGAAAATTTTAACAATTCTAGCCACTAATAAATACTTTTGGAGTTTAACTCTATTATCGAACTAAATCTAAATAAAAATGCAAAGGTGTTTTGCTGATAGGTTTTTGAATATTAATACAATATATACAGGTCTTGTTGGAACTAATTTTAAAAGACGTGAAAATTAATTTCAATCCCCCAGGAAAATTCTATACTAATTTTATAGGTTACACCAGGGGTTTATCTCAAAAGACAGAGCGATACGGTTTAGAAATAGATTAAAGGTGAATTATATACGGTGCTTGCAAAAGGTTAATCTGCAAATCAGTAATGGGTCATTCGATTGAAAAAATTCCGAGGGATTTAAGAACCTGAGGAAAAACACAATAATAATTGAAATCTGACACGATGGTATATTAAAAATACTGCTAAGAGTAATTTTGTTTAATAATTCTAAAAATGGCGTTGGTGGTTAAATACATACAGGTAAAACCCACTATAAAACAATTATACACGTCACTTTTCCAGTCAAGACTTGCATATAACGCCAACTAATATAATAAGGAGCTGCGCACGCTCGACCATCGGCATAAAAGGCGAGAGCCATGTTCCAGTGCATTAGTCGTCAAAGTATTGTCGAGTTTGATTAAAATTATAAATTAAAGATGAATTTTTCTTGTGTCGGCGTTACAAGTGATGTGCGAGTACCACAATTAAATATCAACCAACTAGTTGGTAAGTCAACCTATAGGTTAGGCGAATTTCCTCAAAATTATCACCACCATATAATAGAAGTTGGTTTTTATTTATATGGTGGCCTTCAACCTGCCATCCAAGTTATTTGCTGTAGTGGTATGTGTGCTGATTCCACGATAACATTCTCTTACTTCGATTGGAAAAAATTGTGTACTTTTTAAGTGGAATTTCAAATTCACCAATTTGCTCAAGACTCAAAACAAGTTAGATTAAATGGTTTGACTACTGGAAACGATGTTGTTGACATACAATTGGATCAAGATTTAAAATTGCAGCTGAGCACAGCCTTTAATAGAAGTATATGGCTGTTGAACAATTTTGAAAAAGAGAATTTATATAATATGGAGATTACGAAAGATGGGAATGTTATTGTGCTACCTGCGTACGAGTGCATCAAGCTATTAAATTTGCGAGAATTGATCTGTTTTAAAATGGCTGAGTTAAGGTGTAGAAACTTTCCAGAATTTTACGAAAAATTTGTTGGTGATATAAAAAAAGTATGTGGAAATACGACGGAGGAAGAAGGGGTTCAAACGTTATTAGAGGAAGAGAGCAGTGCCAGTATTTCTCTGTCTAATGATTGCAGCAATTTAAATTACTTGACAGTGTTGGAACTTATTAAATGTTTCCCCATTCAGTACTTAAAAGATGCAACTGCAAGGCAATCGCTTGCGCAAATGTTTAGAGATTTGGCTATCCCAGATTCGCCAGACTCTGGTTACCACAGCGGTTTATAGATGTTATCAATACATGTATGTATTCTATTAAAAACATTATATTTTCTTGATAAAGTTTGTTTTTACATATTTGTATCGCCCACATTACCATAAATTATTAATAGGCGTATTAAACTATCCTGTTTTTATTTTTTTAGGTTTAAAGTGGTGTACCCCGCAAATAATAAACACAATATACCGCATGTTAACAAAAAATTGTAGAGAAATTCAAAGACAACTTTAATGTGGGTCTAGTATTATAATTTGTTGGTAGTAAGGCTAAGTCCTACTGTATTGTGCGCGAGAAGGACACGATTAAAAAAGATTAAAGGGATCTCACGAATTGTAGTTAAGTAAAACCGAGGGTGCTACAACCTATAACGAGCATATATCCCCAAAAGGGGTGGGCATGCAGCTACGCAACAGTG
Organism: Platerodrilus igneus; assembly: GCA_036346225.1. Lineage (NCBI taxonomy): Eukaryota > Metazoa > Arthropoda > Insecta > Coleoptera > Lycidae > Platerodrilus > Platerodrilus igneus. The sequence goes on from JARFIW010001145.1 coordinate 1,822,385, forward strand.
CGTGGGAATATAAGGATCCTCCCTAATAAGAAATTAAAGTTTACATGTACGTAGCACCAGTTATTGGGTAATGGTAGAAATGTTAAACCTATAAAGGCGATTATTAATTGTGGTTTAGTGACCGCGTTTGTGCACTCTTCGAGTGTCTTCTGCAATCTTCGATTGTTCTCAAAGAAAATATTCAAGCCTGCCATTTTCGAAATATATGGCGTAGAAGTTATTTAAAATTAAATTGCTTTATTAGTAAGTATTCTGTATACAACAAGTTGGTATTTCCTTAGTAATGGTTTAAAGTGTTTTTATTAAGTTTTTGGTTATAGCAGCACTGCATCTTCTACAGCACGACTTGTACACAATTTGCGTGCGTGTGCTATCACCCTTTTGGATTTTTAATATGCACGCGATCCGTATAACATGGAAGACGTTTCCGATGTTTCTACTAACGGCATTCGCACCATCGACGATGCAAACCAGGTGCATGCATTGACGTTAAATGTATTGGACGAGCAGCAAGGATTATGACGTCATTTAGTTTCCCCGCTGAATCCTCAACATCGTTCGGGTGTCTTCGGAAACCTTCGGTTTGCATTTTATAGGGAACATAAATCAGGTACGCTAGAGTAAACTTTTTAGTTATAAGTTAGTTCGCTTACAAGTTTAATCAAAGTGCTATAGTGCGGATTTTGTTTTGTACTAAAATGATATCTGCAAACGTTTTTAAGTGCAACTCTTGCAGTGCTTCCTATACCTGGAAAAATGCTCTCAAACGGCACCAGAACAAATGTCGTGGTGTAACATCGTCTACGGTTAAACTTATACATCCGTCCGTAGCAAAGTACGTTAACTGTGGGTCTTGCGGTATCGCTTTTACGAGAATGGACAGCTTACAGCGACACAAGGAAAAACAGCACGGTATGTCATTAAGCCGTAAACGTTCAGCTCCGCCAGTTGTTAAAGGGTTTTGTACGAAACAACCACGAATTATGTGTAAAGTATGCGATTTCGAAATGGAAAAACTACGTATGCCGCACACTTAAGGAGTAACAAACATAAAAATGCATCAGTTACCGCTACTAACGACGATTGTGTAGAAATGGTTGGCACAGCGTTTAACAATCGTATGGCTAGCTATCGCATAAAGAATGCCAGTGTCGACGATGGAGTGCCCGAGTTTCTTTGGAAGCAGAAAGAACGATTTATTCGATTATTTAATGAAAAAAGAATACAACATACAGCAGTAAAAGTCTATTGCGAACTCTACGGCGTTTACACCAAAATGGGGGAAGAGACTACCAATGTGAAATCGTTTAACACAAAAAATGTGGATATAACGTCTTCTAGTAATCTGGAAAATATGTACGAGGTCTTAAGCGAAACCATGCGAACAAAATCAGAGGAATTTGAAACATGCGGGTCCGGTTGGTCTTTGGAAAAGGTGCTCTATTTAGAAATAAATGTTAATAAGTATAAGCCGATATGAGTTCTAGGTTAAGAATAAAACAATTGTGAATATGTATTTGGAAATGTGGTTTACAAATTTAAACTGTATTAGTAAAAATTGTTTGTAATAAAAGTTTTAAGAATTGTTTTTAGATTTTCTTTTAGGTATGAGCTGCAGGAAAGTTATAATTTAGAGGGTGTGTGTAAAATGGTAAGGGGTGGTTCGATTTTAAATCTATTTAGAGATTTGGATTGTGCATAAAATTCTAGACTAATTTCATGTATTGCATGACTAAAAAAATGTTTAAGAACGGTCGAAAATCGTAACAAGTGAGAAATCTTAATATCCGGGTGGCTCCCTGGGGGATGGCGCTATCTGAAAAATTTTTAGAGATTCGGGTAGCTGAGAAAATTCTAATATTAATTGATACCAAACAAGATAGGATTATCTCGAAAGATGCATTGGTTAGACGAAGAAAACTATTTTGGTTCAAAATGTTAGCAGTAAAAAAATCTTAAAATGAGGATAGCTGCCTAGGGGATGATGCAAACTAAAAAATTTCTAAAGATTCGGGTAGCTGAGAAAAAATCTAATATTAATTGATACCAAACAAGATAGGTTTATCTCGTGTGTGGAAATGTGGAAAAAGATTTATCTCGCGGGCGGAAAGAATGCGGGTGTGACGTAATCAAAATGGTTGGAGGGTGCCCGAGCAAGGCGGAGAGCAAGGCGGGAGCAAGGTGGAGATTCATCTCCCTCATTTCCTCCTTATGGGAATTTACATGTAAATTGAGGCGGTGGAGGCGGCGGCGGAGGCGGTGGAGGTTCCAAATACGGCAAAAAATACCTACTTTTATAAGATTAAAAGAATTTGCTAAATTCTCGTACATTGAAGGGAATGATTTAAGCCAAAAGTTACTTATTTTATCTGGTCCTGGAGCTCTCCAGTTGGAAAAATGTCGAACTGTGGTGATAACATTTTCACTTGATATTTTAATATCGGGCATATCGCCTATAGTTTTGGCATTCTCTTGAATTGGTTTGAAAATAGGAGAGTTCTTATTTATTGGCTTTGTTTGTTGCCATATATTATTCCAAAATTCCAAAAAATGTTCTTTATTCGATTCTGTCCAAGATATTGGGTTATTATCTTTATCCTTGTTTTCTAAATTCTGGTAGAAGCGTTTTTGGGATAGCTTAAATGTAAGATTTTGTTGTTTCCGTTTAGTAGTTTTATTATATCTACGCAGTCTTGCAGCTTTTACTAGAAGTTTTTGTCTTAAAGAATCTCGGTGTATGATTAATACTTCATTTTTGGCTTTAGTGCGTATGTCCAAATTATCATCTTTTAAAATTTTGTTTACTTTATTTATAACCTTTTGAGTTTTAATGCCTTTTAAAAATTCCGTTATAAGATCTATTTTTCCCCGAAGTTTGTCTATCTGTTGTATTAATCTTGTTTTCCATCTTGGTTCTCTTGAATTTGGCTTACTGTTCGATGTTATTGGATTTATAACTTTTTGTCTGTTTAGATTAATGCATGTTACTATTGCAGAGTATATGGCGGTTTGAATACGTGTCAAATCGGTTGAATTTGCTATAAACTGGCCTAGTGCTGTGTTGACTTGTTGGATTATTTTGTGTGATTCCTTATTAAATTTAAAAATAGGTATGTTCGGGTGATCAAAGGGATGTGAGTTTTCATAGAATTTAAAATTACTAATTAAGGTTTCTAAAACATTATCATTTACCACATTTTCGGAATCAGTATGTTCTGGGATATTGCTTTCAGGCTCGGTTTCTTGATTTTCTTCCATGAGTTCGTTATTATATAGCAATTTACCCATGTCTTCACGAATTTTGCTAATTTCGGTATCGCTTAAGTATTTTCTTTTAATTATTACATTTTGCGATCCACAATGTTTTGTTCTGTTAGAAATAGGTTTGGGAACTTTCTGGTGACATCTGCATGTAATAAGAATCTATAACCTGGAAGTGGGGTGTCTTCGCACTTATTTATGTAGTAATTATTATTATTATTATTATTATTGTATTCTTTTCTTTTCTCAGTGATTTCTCAACTGGTGTTACAGAATTAAGGGGCTATTTGCAAACCTTATTCTGTATCGGCATATGGTATATTTAACACTGTGCGGATAATACGGCATGTTTCAAGGATAACTGATTTTTGAGCTGCTGGTATGATTATGTTAGGGTTTAATTGTAATTTTGTAATATTTTTTGAAAGGTGTTTGTTAATAAGTCCATTTGCAGTAATTACTATAGGTATAACTTCTATGGATTTTAGTTTATATATTTTTCTATATTCGTTTATAAGTGGAATATATTTGGCAATTTTTTCGACTTCAGCTTTGTTGATATTATGATCATTTGGATGAGTTATATCTATAACAAGAGCTGTCTTATCTTGAAGGTTATGCAGTAATATATCAGGTCTATTTGCCATAACAGTTTTATCTGAATGTATTGGAACGTCATAATACAATCTGTATTGATGATTTTCCAATATTGGTTTAGGTTTGTAATTATAGTATGGTGTTTCCTCTTTTTCTCTAATTAATTTGTGTTTGATTGCTATTGCTTGATGGATTATGTTTGTGGTTTTATTATGTCTAGAAAGATATTCTGTATTAGCTAGCATTGAGCAACCGGAAGTGAGATGATCAATGGTTTCTGATGCGTGGTGACACATTCTGCATTGATCTTCAACCAAATGCTTCTCAACATATTTTTTATAATTGTTGGTCTCAATAACTTAGTCCTGGATTGCATGAATAAATCCTTCTGTTTCGCCAAAAAGAAAGCCATCTTTTAGCCATCGCACTGAACTTTCTTTGTCTGCATTTTCTAGGCTGTGAGGAAACTTTCCATGTATGGCTTTAGATTTCCATGTTTCAATTCTTTCTTGGATGGAGAGTGTTTGTGGTATAAAGTTTTTATTCGCGAGATTTAATGGGTGTAATTTTGTCACACTTCACTATTGCATTGTGTAAATCAGAGACGAGCGATTTTGTGTAGAAAAATTTTTTAATGTAGATATTTGTTTGTTGCACATGTTTTCATATCTAGCAGTCCTCTGCCTCCTTCATTGCGTGGTAAGTATAGTCTTTCTATAGCTGATTTTGGATGATGCATTCTAAATTTTGTTAATGTTGTTCGAACTAATCTGTTAATGTTGTCTAAATCTGTTTGAGACCAGTTGACAATGCCAAAAGTATATGTTAATACTGGAATGCACCATGTGTTGATAGCTCTAATTTTATTTTTGGATAGCAGTTCTGTCTTCAGTATCTTATGTAGGCGGTGTTTGAAACTATTTTGAAAAGCAAGTTTGGTCTCCTTAGTTTTTACAAGACGTTGTTGAAGGCCAAGATATTTATAGCTTTTTTCTAATTCTAGTGCATGAAATTTTAAATTATGAAGTGATAGAATTAATTCTTGTGAGTTTTCGAGTTTTCCACGTTTAATGTTGATGTAAGAACATTTTTCCATTCCGAATTTCATTTGTATGTCTGTGTTAAATTGAGTGATAATATTTAGTAGAGATGTAAGTTCTTGTTGGTTGTTGGCATATAACTTTAGGTCGTCCATGTACCATAAGTGATTTATAGTGTAGAGTGTTTTTCTATTGTTACTTAGTTTATATCCCATTTTGCTATTGTTTAGGATATTCGATAATGGATTAAGAGCTAGGCAAAACCATAATGGACTTAACGTGTCGCCTTGGAATATTCCGCGTTTTATAGGTATTAGTTTAGATTTTATTCTTTGGTCATTTATCGTTAAACTAATTTGTGTGCGCCAAGTTTCCATTACCGTTTTTAATAATGATATAATTTTTGGATGTATTTTATAAATATTTAGGGTTTTTAATAACCAGTCATGTGGAATAGAGTCATACGCTTTTTGATAATCTATCCAAGCTATTGATATGTTTTTGTGTTGTCGTCTAACTTGATCTGTTATTACTGTATCAATTATAAGTTGCTCTTTGCATCCTTTAGAATTTTTCTTACATCCTTTTTGTTCTTCTGATAGAATAGCATTTTCTGATATGTATGGTTCGATTTTATGAGCTATTGCAGATGATATAATTTTGTAAATGGTATTTAAACATGTAATAGGTCTATAATTCTTAACATTTCGTATCAGTACTCTTTGGTTTTAAGTATGTTATTGCTTGTGTCATAAATGTTGGAATTATTGATGGGTTACATAAACTTTTATTTATCAATTTTGTTAGGGGTAAATGTAAGGATGTTAGGTACTTCCACCAGAAGATTTGAATTCCATCAGGTCCTGCTGTTTTCCAATTATGAAGTTTCTTTATAATGAAATTGAGTTCTTCTATTGTTGTTATGGGATCATCCATTTTGATATTATTCTTACTGAATTCTTCTTCAATCCATTTTGCTTCGGAATTATAACTAACAGGGTTGGCCCATTGCTGATGCCAAAATCTTTCGACTGTTGTTAAATCTGGGGGCGTTCCTTTAAAATTCTCTTCTTCAAGTTTGTTGTAGAACAATTTCTGATTAAAACCAAATAATTTGTTGTCGCTTTTCCTCTTGTTTGATGTATTGTATCGCCTTAATCTTTTGCCTAAAGCTGATATTTTTTGTTTTAATGTATTAATGTATACGTCGAGCTGATCTTCGAAATCGGCATTTGTTGTGTTTAGCTTTTGATTTTTAAAAATCTTTTATAAGCGTTTTTGAAAGTTCCATTTAGTATTATTGCGTCGTTGTCTCCAAACGGTTAATTTTGATAGATCGCTTTAAAAGCATGAGATTTTGTTTTCTATTCTTGTTTTCCATTTAGGTACTTCTTCGGTTCTTTTTACTGGTCTTGTGAGGAACTTTAAATCCTAGTTCTTTAGTACAGTTATAGCAGCGCAGTATGCATGTAGTTGAAGTGATTCAAAAGATGTAATATTTTCATCCGTAAGAATTTCGTTTAAAATGTCTAGTAGCTCAAAAGTGTATGTATTAGGATGTATTTTGGTAATGGTGGACGGAAATTAGGATCTGTACCAAAGTATTTGAATATGTTGGACTTTAAACTATTATACAAGTCATGTTTAGCTTTTAACTTTTCATCTGTGCATGTATGGATAGCAATTTGTGATGTTTTCTATTAATTACTTGTTCATTAGGTTGTACTTGTATTGAATCATCTTTTATAGGTTGAAATTTGTCAGATGAACTTGAGTTTGGTGATGAAGTATGGAGTATTTCATCTTTAATAGTGTTTTGCTCAGTAATTGTAATAACTGGTTTACTTACTATGTATCTATATCGATCAATTATATTCTGTTTTGTAAATCGATCCAGATCTGGTCTGAGTATCTTAAACTGTAAATACAATTTATCACAATAACCCATTTTATCGGATCCGCATTTAGTAGCAATTTCGTATGCCCGTAAAATATCACAATTATCTTTATGTTGCCATTTATAACGGGCTTTTGTAGTGGTTCTGCTAGAACCTCTGGTTTTTACCTGAGGTATACTAGAAGGTATTTCAATAATCTTAGTTTGTAGATGTTCTAATTTATTGCTATTTGAAGGTTTCAAACTTAAATTTGTATTTGAAACTTTGTTTATGCCTATAACTTTAGAATCTAAGTTATTTTAAAGCAAGAACCTACCTCCTTTTATCTTGTGTAGATATATGCCAGTTGTTGTTCTTTATGAAACTGGCTAAGCGGGTATCTGCGGGATATTTACTTGTTAAATATCGCTTCCTAAGGTGAGGATATTCCTTTGTATTAATTTGGCAACTAGAACTGTCAGAAATGTCACTATCACTATTTTCCGCCATTTTGGTTATATAATAAGTTCTAAATGAATATATCTACACTGTTGGTCACAATATTTAGATTGTTAAACGATCTTCAACCGGTATTTTTAATTTAACGTACTATAAACCCTTAAAATTTTAATCTGATTATACAGTAGTTTATAGAACTTGTTAATGAAGCAGGGCTTACTTATTATTATTATTATTATTATTATTATTATTATTATTATTATTATTATTATTATTATTATTATTATTATTATTATTATTATTATTATTATTATTATTATTATTATAATTATTATTATTATTATTATTAATATTATTATTATTATTTTCTATATTGAACATTTTTTGAAAATTAATATACATTTGTACACATACAATTATTTACAATTTTCACAGAAAAGAACAATTTCAAGAAGAAGTTCAGCTTGCTCTATAAACACAGTTTGCTGCTCTACCACTTAATCCTTGCTAATATAAAATTAAAATTAAGACGCGAGTAGATAGTTATTGACAGTTTCGGGACCACATTTCCTCCAGCATCCACATTTCCTCACACATCTGGACCAAATAGTTTTCTGCGACTAACCATTTTTCATCTTTCGAGATAAGTCTATCTTGTTTGGTATCAATTAATATTAGAATTTTCTCAGCTACCTGAATCTCTAAGAATTTTTTAGATTGCATCATCCCCCAGGGGGCTACCCTCATTTTAAGATTTTTTGCTGAAAGCAATTTTTGCCCCGTCCTTATAAATTTCATAACCATACAACACATCAAGTTAGTCTAGAATTTTATGCAGAATCCGAATCTGCAAACATATTTAAAATCGGACCACACCCTGCAAAGTTATAACCCTTTAAAGTCCTGAACCTCTAAATTTTGCTCTTTGCTTTATAAGCAAACCTAACAAATAATTTTCTTCGACTAGTCATTTCCACCCGCGAGATAAACCTATCTTCGTTGGTATCAATTAATATTAGAATTTTTTCAGCTATCCAAATCTCTAGAAATTTTTTAGATAGCATCACCCCCAGGGAGCTACCCTCATTTTAAGATTTTTTGCTGCTAGCGATTTCTGACTGGCCTTATAAATTTTTTAGACATACAACACGTCATATTAGTCTAGAATTCTACGCAGAATCTGAATCTGTAAACAGATTTAAAATCGGACCACCCCGTGCAAAGTTATAACCCTTTAAAGTCCTGAACCTTTAAATTTTGCTCTTTGCTCTATAAGCAAACCTAACAAATAGCTTTCTTCGACTAGTCATTTCCACCCGCGAGATAAATCTATCCTATTTGGTATCAATTAATATTAGAATATTCTCAACTACCCCAATCTCTAGGAATTTTTCAGATAACATCACCCCCCAGGGAGCTACCCTAATTTTAAGATTTTTTGCTGCTAGCGATTTCTGATTGTCCTTATAAATTTTCATAACCATGCGACACATCAAGTTAGTGTAGAATTTTATGCAAAATCCGAATCTGCAAACAAATTTAAAATCGGATCACCCCCTACAAAGTTATAACTCTTTAAAGTCCTAAACCTCTAAGTTTTGCTCTTTGCTCTATAAGCAAACCTAACAAATAGTTTTCTTCGACTAGTCATTTCCACCCGCGAGATAAACCTATCTTGTTTGATATCAATTAATATTAGAATTTTCTCAGCTACCCAAATTTCTAGGAATTTTCTAGATAACATCACCCCCCAGGGAGCTACCCTCATTTTAAGATTTTTTGCTGGTAGCGACTTTTAACCGCCCTTATAAATTTTTTAGACATACGACACATTAAATTAGTTTAGAATCTTACGCAGAATTTGAATCTGCAAACAGATTTAAAATCAGACCACCCCTTACCAAGTTATACTATTAAAAGTCTTCGAGCCTCTAAATTTTTCGCTCATCTATGACATATGCTTTAACCAAACATCTCCGAAAATCTAAAACCGCGAGAGTTTTAGAAATGAGTCCTCTATGGACCATAAGTGTTTAATATTTAAAACCATTTTCAAACGGTGATGTACTGTTTTTAGAATATTCAAAAACATGACTTTTAAAATTTTAAACAGTTATCAATTTTCTGGTTTAACATTTTTTTTAATTACTAAGCACGTCATAACATAATTATATACTCAATGCTAAATATGTACTTGGAAAATACATTTCGCTTCCAAAACTAATTGCTTTACGATCATGTGAAGTACACGTGAAAGCAGTGTAGACCTTTCTTTTTATTAATTGTATTATTGACTATATGTTTGAGAAATACAAGAAATATATTTCAATGTCGTACATTAGAAATCGATGCATCGTTGCTTGTAGATTATTAATAACGCAAGGTACTTTCTAGTACGTCCTCGACTACGTATTTAGGGAAATACAAACTTTATTTTTAAAAGCGTATATCTTCTCCAAACAAATGCGTTAATTACAGAAGTAAAGTACTCTGAATGCAAGCCAATTAATAGGAATTTAGTACGGTTTACTGACCTACCTTAATTGTTTGTACAAGGAAACACAATAAAATATAAACAAATATAGCAACTATCTTATATATTTATGCCCCCATGCGTAGGTTGTTGTACTATTAGGAATAATGTACCTTTTGTCATCCTCGCCCCACAAACTAATTTTATTAATTAATTGGGTATAAAGTCGGTGTTTACAAAGTTTCGTTTAAGACCTCGTACATATTTTCCAGATTACTAGACGATGTTATAACCATATTTTTTGTGTTAAAAGAAACTCGGACACTCCATCGTCGACACTGGTGTTCTTTATGCAATAGCTAGCCATACGGTTGTTAAACGCTGTGCTAACCATTTCAACATTATCTTCGCCAGTAGCGGTTTTTCCAGGTATAGGAAGCACCGCAAGAGTTGCATTTAAAAACGTTTGCAGGCACCATTATGGTAGAAAACAAAATTCGCACTATAGGACTTTGGTGAAACTTGTAAGCGAACTAACTTATAATTAAAAAGTTTACTCGAGCGTAGCTACTTTATGTGCCCTATAGAATGCAAACCGAAGGTTTACGAAGACGACCGAATGAAGTTGAGGATTTAGCGCGGAACTAAATGACGCTATCTTTTGCCAATCCTTGCTACTCGTCCAGTACATTTAGCACCAATGCATGCACCCGGTTCGCATCGTCCATGCTGCGAACGCAGTTAGTAGAAACATCGGAAACGTCTTCCATGTTATACGGATCAATAATCGCATCGCGTGCATATTAAAAATCCAAAAGGGTAGTAGCACACGCACACAAATTCGTTGCAAGTCGTGTGGTAGAGGATGCAGTGGTACTATAAACAAAAACTTAATAAAACACTTTAAACCTTTACTAAGAAAATACCAAACTGGTTATCTTGTGATGGTGTAATAGCCGAATATCATAATAATTTATAGTTATTACATTAAATTAAGTTTTATGCATTTAAAAGGTGAGTGACTTGTATAGGAAGTGAAAAGTGCGGAATTGTACAGGAAGGCAATCGATAGGAAGTACATGTGCAACGAACTCTAGGCTAGGTGTAATTGGAATTAGTAAATAAGCATAATTGCATAATCATTGTTAGCAGTTAAGAATTAATATAGAATAAGATCATTATAAGTCTAACCCTCCGATGTAACAGTTGTACTGCACCTTAAAGTGACAATTAAATTAAATATGTAAAATGGTCTTCGACTTTGTTTTAATCACCTCTACTGAAGCCCCCAAGAGAACACTACATGGCGACCCTGCCAGCCCTGCTAACCCTGCCAGCCCTGCCTGCCCTGCCTGTCCTGCTAGTTCTACAGATTAAATTATAATAACCGAAATTTGAAATGGGCACCAGCAATTCCAAAGAAGAAGTAGTTGTCGCACAAACTGGAATAAATAATGGTTCGATAAATGGATGTTCAAATTCTGAGGTAATAGGTATTACGTCAGGTACAATTTTAGCGTTGTTGGGTATTTTATTACTTTTTAAAATGTTCAAGAAAATGTTGGACAAGAAGATTAGGAGAGAGGTCAGTAGAAGCCAGCAGATTGTATAGTAAGAACTTATTTTATTTTAAGCTATAAAAATTAAGTACGAGTTAAAATTAATGACGGAAATTTTGAAGCAAATTTTAGAGGAATTTAGGATTTTTATTAAAAATTTAAATAAAGATGGTCAAGAAAGACGAAACGATTTAGATGTTACTAATAGGAAATTTGATTATTTAAATAGGTTATGCGAGGAGTATAGGTTAGAGAAAGATAAGATTAAAGTCGCAAAATTTGATAGTTTTGAAATTATCGATATAGTTAAGCAGCACATAGCCATAATAGATAAGTGTATAGGAGATATTACTGAAGTTTTAAAAAATAGGAAGTTAAGTATTTTAAGTAGGAAAAATCAAGACATCATGGGTGAAAAGTTTGAATTAAAAGTAGCAGCCTCTATGATTCCAGACATGGACGGATCAGAAAATACCACCAAGCAAATGGTCGACGCAATTGAACTATATGATAGCTTGTTAGATGATGAAGGTAAGAGATTGTTAATAAATTTTGTCATAAAAATTAAGTTAAGTCAAAATGCTAAAATGCGATTAGACAGTAAGTATGAGAATGTAGAAGCGCTTGTGAACGATATCAAACATCACCTTTTAACTAAAAAATCAGCATCAGGATTGTCTGCCGAATTACATAACTCCAGACAAAATAATAAATTAATTGAAAATTTTGGTAAAACGATCGAGGAATTAATGGTCAATTTAACAATAGCTCAAGCAGAGGGTAACAAACAGTCATTAAAAATTTTGACAGCCGCTAACGAAAAAATTGCTTTAAACGTATTTACAAACGGAATAAGGGACGAAAATTTAAAAATAATTATAAAAGCTCGAAATTACGATAAACTAAAAAACGCCATAATAGCCGCGAAGGAAGAGGAAATTGCAAATAAACCTCAGCAAATGTATTACACAACCGGAAAAGGTCGTCAATTTACTAGACGCGTAAAATATCATAACAATAATACAAATAGAAGTCAACGTAACTCACACACCAGGTATCAAGGTCGCGGAAATAATCCATGCACGTTCATGAACACTAGAGTTCGAGGAAATGCATACGTAAGTAAAACTGTAAGAGGTCATCAGTTTTATAATAGGGGAAACCATCGCAATTTTTACATCAACTCGTCAGAGAAAAACTGCACAGAAAATACATTAGACCAAACTAGGGAACCGAAAACATTTTTTCGAGACCCCTCGGAATAATTTAAGGAATGTTCACAACATTTTAAATATTAATAGTATAAATTTCATAAAAGTAGGATACAATAACAATACAATTAAATTAATTTTAGATACAGGAGCATCAGTAAGTGTTATTTTCATTTCTAGTTTAACAACTAAGATAAATATTGATACAAATAAGCAAATTTTTATTCAAGGAGTATCGGGTAAAACAAAAGCAATTGGAACAGTAAATCTACCAATTAAAATAGGCAATATCTCAATTAATCATACTTTTGTTGTAATGAACGATTTCGAATCAGACGTAAATGGAGTAATAGGATCAGATTTTTTAATAAGTACAGATCAAATATCGATTATAAAAATTATAAATTTACTTTCGTAAGTAATAATGTATCAACGTCAATTCCATTATTAGCAAACGCAGATTTATATACAATAATCCCACCACGATGCGAGGTTATCAAACATTTCAAAGTAAATTGCAAAGAGGAATGCGTAATAAAATCACAAGAATTATGCGAAGGTGTATTTCTAACAAACGTAGTTGTAAAGCCAGTTAAAAATTTTATACCAGTAAAGTTATTGAATACGAACGACACCGAAATTAAGTTACGAAATTTTAAACCTACCATCGAACGACTTTCAGATTACAAGATAGTTAAATTTGAAGAGTCAAAATTCTCAGTTGAACGTATTGATAAATTATTAAAAGACATTAACGTCGAAGGTTTGAATAGCGAAGAACAAGCCATCATTCATAAGATATCTGCTAAGTTTGCAGACGTATTTTATGTCGACAATGACCTACTAACCGTGTCAAACATAAGTGAGGAGCATATTCAGTTACAAACAGATGCTAGAGCAACGTACGTTAAACCATATAGGTTACCATATTCACAGAAAAATGATATAGGAAAGCAAGTAGATAAAATGTTACATGACGGGATAATAGAACCCGCACAAAGTGCTTGGTCTTCACCACTACTAATAGTACCGAAAAAACCGGATAGTTTAGGAAACAAAAAATGGTGCGTAGTTATTGATTATAGACAATTAAACACTAAATTGCAAGATGACAAATTTCCGCTACCAAGTATCGAATCAATTTTAGATTCAGAAAAAATTGCAGTCATGCAAAATTATCCAACACCACTTAACGCAAACGACGTTAAAAGGTTTGTAGCATTTGCCAATTACTATAGAAAATTTATTCCAAAATTCGCTGAAATAACAGCACCGTTAAACAAATTGTCTAGGAAAGGTGTCACTTTCCAATGGACCAATGAATGTCAAGCAGCATTCGAACTGTTAAAAACAACTTTAACAAACCCACCAATATTACAATACCCAGATTTTTCAGATAATAGTACATTCATCAGTAGTGTATTTATGGTGTAATCAGCACCTCATTTCCCCCAGCATCCTCATTTCCCCACACATCTGGACCAAAAAGTTTTCTTCGACTAACCATTTTTCATCTTTCGAGATAAATATATCTTAAATTTTTCATGTTTCGAGATAAATGAGCATCCTCATTTCCACACACGAGATAAACCTATTTTTAAGATTTTTTTACCGCTAACATTCTGGAGCAAATAGTTTTCTTCGACTAACCATTTTTCATCTTTCGAGATAAACCTATCTTGTTTGGTATCAATTAATATTAGAATTTTCTCAGCTACCCGAATTTCTAGGAATTTTTTAGATATCATCACCCCCAAGGGAGCTACCCCAATTTTAAGATTTCTTACCTGTAGCGATACATCTTCTTAGTCTAAAATTTTACGCACATTCCGAATCTGTAAACAGATTTGAAATCGGACCACGCCCTGCAAAGTTACACATATACCCTCTGCGAGATAAATCTTTCTCCACACTTCCACCCACGAGATAAACCTATCTTGTTTGGTATCAATTAATATTAGATTTTTCTCAGCTACCCGAATTTCTAAGAATTTTTTAGATTGCGCCTTCCCCAAGGGAGCTACCCCAATTTTAAGATTTCTTACCTGTAGCGACTTTTGAGCGTTTTTATAAAATTTTTTAGTCATGCGATACATCTTCTTAGTCTAAAATTTTACGCACATTCCGAATCTGTAAACAGATTTGAAATCGGACCACGCCCTGCAAAGTTACACATGTACCCTCTGCGAGATAAATCTTTCTCCACATTTCCACACACGAGATAAACCTACCTTGTTTGGTATCAATTAATATTAGATTTTTCTCAGCTACCCGAATTTCTAGGAATTTTTCAGATTGCATCATCCCTAAGAGAGCTACCCCAATTTTAAGATTTTGTACCAAGATCAATTTCTAATCACCTCTCCTTTTTAATATCTACAATCCTTTAACCAAACACGTAGCAGTATTAACATAAATTAAGCATGCGAAAATTTAATAATATATTTTATTCGATTTAGAGTTTAATAAACTAGTTACAATTTTTACAAAGTATAACATTATTTCCTGTGTGTAGCCGAATCCAAGTAGTTTAACCTGTAACAAAAAAGATTAATGTGTTGTTTAAATAGACCTGTAATAAAAAGAGATTAATGTAAAAAAGAGGAAACGTGTTTTCGGTTAATAAGACATATTATCGTTAATCTAACAATATGTTTTACCGTCCAGCGACACCACGTGGAGGTAAACACATTCCAATGTAATGGGTTTTAAATATGTTGAATGGGAAGGTCAACTTTTACGTAATCATCGCGTGGTTAATAATTAAAAGCTGTATATAATTTTATTTTAAACGTGTATATCTTCTCCAAACAAATGCGTTTATTACAATAGGAAAGTACGCTAAATACAAGTCAATTAACAGCAATTAAATATTGCTTACTGACCTACCTTAATTAGGTTGCTGTGCTATTAGGACCAGGGTATGCAGACTTTAACATCTCCATATCGCACGCTTTACACGGACGTTGGTTGTTTCGTACAAGACCCTTTAACAGCTGGCGGAGCTGAACGTTTACTGCTTAATGACATACCGTGCTGTTTTTCCTTGTATCGCTGTAAGTTGTCCATTCTCGTAAAAGCGATACTGCAAGACCCAGAGTTTAAGTACTTTGCTGCCGACGGATGTATAAGCAACCGTGGACGATGTTACACCACGACATTTGTTCTGGAGCCGTTTGAGAGCATTTCTCCTGGTAAAGTAGACGTGACAGGGCTCGCATTTAAAAACGTTTAGTACAAAACAAAACCCGCACTATAGCACTTTGGTTAAACTTGTAAGCGAACTAACTAAAAAGCTTACTCGAGCGTACCTGATTTATGTTCCTTATAGAATGCATACCGAAGGTTTCGAAGACGACCGAACGATGTTGAGGATTCAGCGGGGAACTAAATGACGTCGTAATCCTCGCTGCTCGTCCAATACATTTAGCGCCAATGCATGCACCTGGTTCGCTTCGTCGATGGTGCGAATGCAGTTAGTAAAACATCGGAAAACGTCTTCCATGTTATACGGATCGCGTGCATATTAAAAATCCAAAGGGTGGTAGCACACGCACACAAATTGTATGCAAGTCGTGCTGTAGAAGATGCAGTGCTACTATAACCAAAAACACTTTAAACCATTACTAAGGAAATACCAACTTGTTGTCTACAGGATACTTACTAATAAAACAATTTAATTTTAAATAACTTCTACGTCATATTTTAGGAAATGGAGGGCTTAAATATTTTCCAAATGAATCACCAAGCGAAAGTATATGCTTAGCGGTATTCAAATTACCCATTAATTTCCCATTTTTACGACCGTGGTTAATTATAGATTAAAATTTAATTTGTGCACGTTCGAGCTTCCCGTAAACTAACATATTTTATAGCAACAATGCGCTGTATAATACATGCATACCCCTTCGCCGCGCTACTACTATTCTTGTAATTGCTAGGAAAAGTCACTCTCCTTTTTTACTGTTAGGATCAATGCAAAGCACCAATTTTTTTTTTATACTTTCTATAGCACATCGCGCGCTTTTTCGTATGATAATTAAATTTTGCTTCTGTAGGCTTTTACACTTTCGCATAGCGGTCGATCGCACGTAATGATTTCTAGAACCGGTAAGTACTTGATATCGTCCAAATAGAGAATTAGATGCTCGATGTCTGTCAACTTCCAATTCCCTCGTAAAAGGTAGAAAAAACTCAGTCAATCATCCATTAAACTTCAACCCGCTCCTGTTCTGATAATTTACAAACATTTTTCAAACGACAATGGGCCGAGAATTTTTAAACCTCCGAGGGATCTTTAAGTCGTGATCAATTACACATCCGAGCTACGCGTAAACTAACATATTTTGCAGCAACTGTATAATACATGCATACCCCTTCTCTGCGCTACTGCTATTCTTGTAATTGCTAGAAAAAGTCAGTCGCCCTTTTTACTGCTAGGGCTGCTAAAAAAACACCATTCCATACTTTCTTTATAAGTGTAGCACATCGCGCACTTTTTTGTCGGTTAATTAATTTTTGTTTATGTAGACTTTTACACTTTTGCATATTTAAACATCTAATACGATTGATTAACCACTTTCGATTATTCTAACGCAGACCACCATACATCCCACCGCACCCTTCTTTTTTGAATCCAACGATCCTATAGGCTGCCACGCACTAACACCTGACGTATCCTTCCTACTATTTGTTAAACAAAAACTACCGGTATCGCCATTGTGGACGTAAACAGATGTTTGTGGATGTGTACGAGAGTATGTAACCATATACATTAATCAGTCTAAGCTATTTTATTTAGTCACTAAAACTACTATTTTTCTAAACCATAATTAATAATCACCTTTATAGGTTCCACATTTTGACCATTTCCCAATGACTGGTGCTACGTACATGGAAACTTTAATTTCTTATTGGAGAGAATTCTTATTCTCCCACGCACTGCTACGTAGTTGCATGCCCACCCTTTTTGGAGGTATATGCTCGTTATAGGTTGTAAGACCCTCGGTTTTACTTAACTACAATTCGTGAGACCCCTTTAATCTTTTTAATCGTATCTTTCTCGCCTGCAATACAGTAGGACTTAACATTACTACCAACAAATTCTAGTTGACAAGTGTTATATTGTATTTATTATACGCGGGGTAGTCACTCTTTTAAGATAAATATATTTTGCTAGGTATCAACTAACACTAAATTTTTCTAGGGACCCCCAAACCTGTAAATGGATTTTAAATAGAACCACCTCTTACAAAGTTATGCCTTTTAAAGACCCCAAACTTCTAATTTTTGCTCATCTTTATTTAACTCCATCTTTAAAACCCTTTTTTTTGCTAACCAACCGTTTCTCTAGAAATCTAAAAACGCAGTGTCCCGCGAATACCACGTGGAGATAACACGTATACTCTGTCAACCAGGATAGAAGCCGGAAGGATTTGGAAGGTGGGAGAAGAACTTAAAAATTATGGAATCTTAAAACTAATATATACAATAGATTTACAAATCCATACAAATATAAACAACTATCTTATATCTTTACACCCCCATGCGTAGATTGTTGTACTATTAGGAATGATGTACCTTTTGTCATCTTTCCTCGATAAACTAATTTTATTAATAAGCTGCGTACCGTATTTTTACTCCGGATACATACGCAGGCAAGTACTCACACCAAATAAAAATTGGATGCTTGGTGACTGTTAACATCCGCCCCTCGTGTACGCCCAGACACATCCCAGCCCATAAGCACCCTGCGCATGCACACCTGCCCGCCCCATGCGCGCCACCTGCCCATGCTCCTGCCCAAGCACCCCTTTCTGTGCGACTGCTATTTCGGGTAACGTTACAGCCTTTTATAAATAAAGAACAATGTTATATACTATTATAAAATGTTTATTCTGACATTATACATAACAAAAAAAATATTTAATACCAAGCATGGAGTCATTTAACTTAATTTTAATACAAAGTTATACACAGAAGACAGTCCTTTCTTTATGTTTGTTTGCAGTGGTTTAATTTTATCTAATTTTATTCGCAGCTTAAAATTTAAATCGACACCCAAGTCTTCTATCTCCTTTTCTAACCAATAGTTTGATACATAAAGACCGTCTAGGTTTTCGAATTGTAAAATGTACCGAAGTTTGCCTCTATATTTAAAGTCTTTGATTCCACCGACAACCAGATCCATTCCTTCGTGTAATTCTTGCAGCTTGTGACAATCTTTTAATCGCAGCTTTCCCACTTATCCTGCATACGTATCTTGTTAACGTCGACTTCTTCTTGTCGGTATTGGGAATCCTTTTCTCCACACACCGTTGTGTAGTTGCATATCCACCACTTTTGGGAATATATGGTTGTTATAGGTTGTAAGACCTTCGGTTTTAAATGATTCGAAAGGTTCTTTACTAGGTAAATATACAATGTTTGGGAACCCCTTGCGTGTGGTGTACGCCAAGGTTACGAAACCCGCATTCCTTAGTTCGTCTTTGTTATCTGCCATTTTGATAAATACGTTTTAGAATAACCTTTTAAAAAGTATACGGATTTAGTACCATCCTTTTCTAAGAACCTACATAACTAAAATAGTCTTTCTTACTAACCGCAAATGCATACACTTTACAACCGGATGTATCTAAGTCAGTCCATCGACACATAAAATAATCTTTTAATTCTTCCTCATTTTCTCTAATAAGATGTTCTTTGTCTAACACATGTTGTATTGTCGCGATTGGCGTGTTTTCCATGTAGTCAATTTTCGCCTTTTGCATCCATTTCCTCTAATTCCAGTTGTCTTTTACTTCCACCAGCGTATGGCATACATAATGGGGTATATTCTTTAAGGTAAACGGATGAGTTTATCCAATATTTGCGCGTTGTCGTACAACCTCTGGGCGAATGTTAGGTGTATTTATCAATCCCAATTCCGAAATGACTATTTCTTTTGGAATTGTAGAATAGTGTTCAGATTGTGTAAAATATGTATACCTGCTTTAATGTAGCACTTGTGTAAGATTTTATTTTATCTTGGCTGTCTTCCTCCTCTACTATCTCCAAATAATTTACAGGTAAATAGTACAAAGCAGCACATACTTTATCAATGTTCCCTTTCTTTTGTTTTCGGAAACTAATTTGCAACCCGTCAATTTCTTTGTATACCATTCCCCAATACATGTGACTGTAGTAGGTTTATCACTAACAGTTATTTAGCTTGCGTTACGATTGCTTAACTCCACATTTTGGTCAGTGTAACAAGGGCTTTCGCTAGAAGTTAACATAAATCGTTCACAATAACGTTAAACAGTCCTTTTAAAGGTAATTATAGTCACGTTTCACCATGACATGTTCCAAATTTGACAATAGTTATATTCGCTCCAATGCGAAAATACATTTCTTATGCCAAATGTACGAATGTTTACTTAAACTGTACACGGACATACGTAAATAATCAGTATATGATTGTCCAAGTTTTTATTAACAGTTGTATTGAAACAATGTTTGTGTAGATAATACTTGATTCAAAAATTGGTTGTTAGCCATGTTAACAAATCAATTCCTACATATTATCGATTGGTCAACTATAACTACTTACAATATTTCTAATGCTATTGCCACTTAGCAAAGTTATGGAATGAGATTCAAAGTAATTAACATCTCATTCTTGACTAAATTGACGCAAATGATCTTAGGGTTACAAATGTAGAAAATAATCTTTTCGATTGTAATAATTGTATTCAAAAAGTTCCAACAATCAAACCCCACTTTAAACCATTGGATTTTTTTTTTAAATTTTTCTTTTCCGAAATTTTTTCTTCCTGGCCCATTTGATCTTTGAAAAAAAAGGGTTGCTTTAAATGTGGCTCGAAAATTTTTCGAAATGGTTATTAATAAAATTAGATCGGGGGATGAAAAGGTACATCATTCCTTGTCAACAATCTACGCTGGGGTGAAAGAAAAGATAGTTGATAGATGGAGTAAATCATTGAATATTAGTTTTGTTCCATAATTTTAAGTTTTACCTTCCAAATCCCCGGCTTCTTCCTGGTTGACAGAATACGTGTTACTCCCGTGGTATTCGGGGACACTGGGTTTTGTTTTAAAAAGGGTTGGACAAAAAAAGGGTTTTAAAGATGGAGAAATAAAGATGAGCAAAAATTTGTCTTTAAAAGGCTAACTTTGTAAAGGGTGGTTCTATTTAAAAATTTGGTTTGGGGTCCCAGAAAATTTAATTTAGTTGAACCTAGCAAAATTTTTATCTTAAAAGAGTGACACCCCATAATTAAAACAATAAACACTTGTCAACTGAATTTGTTTGGTAGAATGAAGACTGTATTGAGGGAGAAAGATGATTAAAAAGATTAAAGGGTCTGTTGTGTTATAAAACCGAGGGTCTTACAACCTATAAGAGATTTAAAAAAGGGGGATAACTAGTGCAGTGCGGGGAAAAGAATTTCCCTAAGAAATTAAAGCCATGACGTAGCACCGTCATTGGGAAATGGTAAAATGTGGCCATGGGATTATTTTTGGTTTGAAAAGTGAATAAAATGCTTAGCTGATTAATGTAATTGGTTACATATTCGAACATCCACAAACATTGTTTGCCACTGGCGATAGGTGTTTTTGTTTAAATGGGAAAAATTTTGGTTAAAATTTTTGAAATTTGTTGGCGGGGGAATTTTCCAATTTTTAAAATGGCGTTTGGGTTTGGATCCCTTTAAAAACCCTTTTAAATTATAAAGGCGTTTTTCCCAAATTTTGCCCAAAAAATTTATGTCTTCCCCCGGGAATTGGGAAAATTACTGGGCCCAAATGTTTTGTTTAAAAAAACGAAAAATTTTTGGGGTTTTAAAATGGGGGAAACCGAAAAAAGGAAATTGTTTTAAAATAATTTTTGAAAAAATTGGGGGCAATTAAAAAAACTTGGGAAGGGGTTTAAAAAAATTTAAAGAAAAATTTTGAAATGGGAAATACCCAAAATCCCCGGTTGCGGGAAAGTTTGTTTATTTTGGAAATTGGTTTTTGGGGAAAACAAAGGGGTGGTTAAAAAAGGGTTTTGGGCAGGGGAAAAGTTTTTGAAATTTGGGGTTTTTGTGGGTTTTAAAATTTGGTTGGGGGGGTTTTTGTTGTGGGGTTTGAGTTTCGGGGCCGTAAGGTTTTTAAAGTTGGGAAAAGGGCAAATTGGGGGTTTAAGGGTTTCGAAAAAGGGGTTAATTTACCAAAAAATTGGGATTTAAGGGGTTAAATTTAAAAATATTTCCCAAATTTTGGTTCGAAAAAAGGGTTGAAAAAATTTCAAATCCGAAAAGGGGGAAATTAAATCAGTGGCGTCGGGAAATGGTGGGGGGGGGTGAAATAATTTTTGGGAAATGGTGAAAAATTAAATAAGCTTGTATAGGTTTAAAAAATTTTGGTTGTGTGGGGAAAAAAATTAAATAAAGAAATTTGGGTTTTTGTGTTTGGGATTAAATTTTTGGATAAAATTTTTTAAATAAATTTAATGTTTTTTTTGGGGAAAGGGGAAGTGTAAAAAAACCGTTGGGCCGGGGGTGGTTGGGTTTAGGGGTGGAGTTTTAAAAGGGCGGTTTAAAGGGCCGCTTTTGGGAAGGGCCCAAAGGAAAAGGGGTTGCGTTTAAATTTTGGAAAAATTGAAAGGTATATTAATACGTAAAGGTGTTAAATCTGGCTTTCGTTTGAAAATGTTTGTAAATTATCAGACAGAGCGGGTTGAAGTTTAATGGATGATTGACTGAGTTTTTCTACCTTTGAGGGAATTGAAGTTGACAGACATCGAGCATCTAATTCGTATTTGGACGATATCAAGTACTTACCGGTTCTAGAAATCATTACGTGCGATCGACCGCTATGAAGTTGTAAAGAAGAAAAATTTAATTATCATACGAAAATGCGCGATGTGCTATGAAAGTGATAAAAATGGTGCTTGCATTGGTCCTAACAGTAAAAGGGAGTGACTTTTAGCATACAAATGATAGCGGCGAAGGGATGATGTATTAACAGCTGCATTGTTCAAAATATGTTGTTACGGAAGCTCGAACGTGCAAATTAAATTTAATCTATAATTCCACGGTCGTAAAATGGGAATTAATGGTATTGGAAAGCTAATATACTTGGCTGGTGATTCATTTGGAAAATATTAAGCCCTCCATTTCCAAATATGACGTAGAAGTTATTTAAAATTAAGTTTTATTAGTAAGATCCTGTAGCAACAAGTTGGTATTTCTAGTAATGGTTTAAAGTGTTTTTGGTTATAGTACCGCATCTTCTCAGCAGACTTGCAACAATTGGTGCGTGCTACCACCCTTTATTTTAATATGCACGCGATCGTATAACATGGAAGACGTTTTCGATGTTTTCTAACGCATCGCACCATCGACGAACGAACCAGGTGCATGCATTGGCGCTAAATGTTTGGACGAGCAGCAAGGATTGACGTCATTTAGTTCCCGCTGAATCCTCAACATCGTTCGGTCGTCTTCGGAAACCTTCGGTATGCATTCTATAAGGAACATAAATTAGGTACGCTCAAACAGTTAGTTCGCTTACGTTTCCAAAGTGTTATAGTGCGGGTTTTGTTTTGTACTAAACGTTTTAAATGCGAGCCCTGTCACGTCTACTTTACCAGGAGAAATGCTCTCAAACGGCTCCAAAACAAATGTCGTGGTGTAACATCGTCCACGGTTGCTTATACATCCGTCGGCAGCAAAGTACTTAAACTCTGGGTCTTGCAGTATCGCTTTTACGAGAATGGACAACTTACAGCGACACAAGGAAAACAGCACGGTATGTCATTAAGCAGTAAACGTTCAGCTCCGCCAGCTGTTAAAGGGTCTTGTACGAAACAACCAACGTCCGTGTAAAGCGTGCGATATGGAGATGTTAAAGTCTGCATACCCTGGTCCTAATAGCACAGCAACCTAATTAAGGTAGGTCAGTAAGCAATATTTAATTGCTGTTAATTGACTTGTATTTAGCGTACTTTCCTATTGTAATAAACGCATTTGTTTGGAGAAGATATACACGTTTAAAATAAAATTATATACAGCTTTCTTAATTATTAACCACGCGATGATTACGTAAAAGTTGACCTTCCCATTCAACATATTTAAAACCCATTACATTGGAATGTGTTTACCTCCACGTGGTGTCGCTGGACGGTAAAACATATTGTTAGATTAACGATAATATGTCTATTAACCGAAAACACGTTTCCTCTTTTTTACATTAATCTCTTTTTATTACAGGTCTATTTAAACAACACATTAATCTTTTTTGTTACAGGTTAAACTACTTGGATTCGGCTACACACAGGAAATAATGTTATACTTTGTAAAAATTGTAATTAGTTTATTAAACTCTAAATCGAATAAAATATATTATTAAATTTTCGCATGCTTAATTTATGTTAATACTGCTACGTGTTTGGTTAAAGGATTGTAGATATTAAAAAGGAGAGGTGATTAGAAATTGATCTTGGTACAAAATCTTAAAATTGGGGTAGCTCCCTTAGGGATGATGCAATCTGAAAAATTCCTAGAAATTCGGGTAGCTGAGAAAAATCTAATATTAATTGATACCAAACAAGGTAGGTTTATCTCGTGTGTGGAAATGTGGAGAAAGATTTATCTCGCAGAGGGTATATGTGTAACTTTGCAGGGCGTGGTCCGATTTCAAATCTGTTTACAGATTCGGAATGTGCGTAAAATTTTAGACTAAGAAGATGTATCGCATGACTAAAAATTTTTATAAGAACGCTCAAAAGTCGCTACAGGTAAGAAATCTTAAAATTGGGGTAGCTCCCTTGGGGATGGCGCAATCTAAAAAATTCTTAGAAATTCGGGTAGCTGAGAAAAATCTAATATTAATTGATACCAAACAAGATAGGTTTATCTCGTGGGTGGAAGTGTGGAGAAAGATTTATCTCGCAGAGGGTATATGTGTAACTTTGCAGGGCGTGGTCCGATTTCAAATCTGTTTACAGATTCGGAATGTGCGTAAAATTTTAGACTAAGAAGATGTATCGCATGACTAAAAATTTTTATAAGAACGCTCAAAAGTCGCTACAGGTAAAAAATCTTAAAATTGGGGTAGCTCCCTAGGGGGTGATGATATCTAAAAAATTCCTAGAAATTCGGGTAGCTGAGAAAATTCTAATATTAATTGATACCAAACAAGATAGGTTTATCTCGAAAGATGAAAAATGGTTAGTCGAAGAAAACTATTTGCTCCAGAATGTTAGCGGTAAAAAAATCTTAAAAATAGGTTTATCTCGTGTGTGGAAATGAGGATGCTCATTTATCTCGAAACATGAAAAATTTAAGATATATTTATCTCGAAAGATGAAAAATGGTTAGTCGAAGAAAACTTTTTGGTCCAGATGTGTGGGGAAATGAGGATGCTGGGGGAAATGAGGTGCTGATTACACCATAAATACACTACTTTCATCTTACGCACGGACGCATCAGGTTACGCGTTAGGAGCAGTTTTGTCGAATGGCGACGACAAGCCAGTAGCTTACGCAAGTAGAGCACTTAACAAAGCCGAAATAAATTATTGTACAATAGAAAAAGAGTTATTAGCTATAGTATGGGCAGTGAAAAAATTTAGACCATACTTATTTGGCAAAAAATTTCAAATTTTAACGGATCATAGACCGTTAGTATACTTATTTGGTATGAGTAATCCATCTAGTCGATTAACAAAATTTAGGTTAACATTAGAAGAATTTGATTTTACAATAACGTATATTAGGGGTACAGAAAACGTGACAGCGGACGCTTTATCTAGAATTATTATAGATTCAGATTATTTAAAGAATATGGAACGAGCAGTTCACGAAAAAGTATATGTAACAACAAGAGCCCAAAGTAGAAAATTAGGCGACTGTCAAGTCGAATCAAAAGCATCAAAGGATGATGGGACTGATCACCCCAACATTGTTGAACTTTTGAAGCATCCGAAGGATGCAACAGAATTACGATTTGTATCAGAGGAGGAGTTTAACAGAATCATTAAATCCAATAAAGGAAATAAATTTGTTTGCATGCATGTATCAATTTATGATAGGAGTAAAAATATAATTTATTTGAAGCAAGGATCTCGATCAGCGTCAGCCTTCGAAGCGTCGTTGAGAGACCTGCAATTTCTTCGTAGAGAATTTACAATTCCGGAATTTATTATTATAAAAAACGAAGAATCGAAGTCATTTTTAAATAACTGTAAAGCCGGTCGCAATTTACTAAAAAAAAAATGTAATTGCCTACGGGAGGTCACGCGGGCATCAATAGAACATACAATAACATAAAGCGATACTATTTTTGGTCAAGTATGCGAAAGGATGTAGAAACATTTATTAAAAAATGTGACGAATGTCAAAGACATAAACATTCAAATATTAGCAAACAGCCGATGATAATTACAACCACAGCATCCGAAGCTTTCGAAAAAGTTTTTTTAGATTTAGTTGGACCATTGCAACCAGATGCAAATGGAAACAGGTACATTTTGACACTACAGTGTGATTTAAGTAAATTTGTAGAAGCATATCCATTACCAAACAAAGAGACTGAAAGTGTAACTAAAGCGTTTGTCGAGAATTTTATTTTACGCTACGGCATCCCACGTGAAATTTTAACGGATAAAGGTTCAGAGTTCATGTCGGAGATTCTTAAGGAAACTTGCAAATTATTAAATATAAAGCAGTTAAATTCTACAGCTTATTATCATGAAACTATCGGTGCGCTCGAAAACTCACATAAAAATTTAGCAGTATATTTAAGGATCCAATGTCCGCAGTATTCAAATAATTGGAGCAGTTGGATACCTTATTGGTGTTTTGCATACAATAATTCAGTGCATACGGAAACTAAATATACCCCGCACGAATTAGTGTTTGGGAAAATTAATCAAATACCGTCAAACGTGGTAAACTCAGTAGACCCACTATATAATTTTGATAATTATCCAGCAGAACTTAAGTATAGATTGCAAGTCGCTGGAAATGAAGCGAGATATAATTTATTACAATCCAAAAGCAAACGAAAGCATAAGTTTGATATCAAAACTAAGCATGTTAATTATAAATTAGGAGATAAGTTGTTGGTTAAGAATACATCTCTTAATAAAAGAGATCCAATATTTGTAGGCCCATATGAAGTAGTTTTAGATAAGAATCCTAATGTTATAGTTAAGATAGATAATAAGTTAGTAGAAATCCATAAGAATAGGACAAAATTATATAACGTATTGTAATTTAGAAAATTTTTTTATTTTGAAAAACAAAAATTTTTTTAGTGCACCCCGTGGAGGTGTGATGGTGTAATAGCCGAATATCATAATAATTTATAGTTATTACATTAAATTAAGTTTTATGCATTTAAAAGGTGAGTGACTTGTATAGGAAGTGAAAAGTGCGGAATTGTACAGGAAGGCAATCGATAGGAAGTACATGTGCAACGAACTCTAGGCTAGGTGTAATTGGAATTAGTAAATAAGCATAATTGCATAATCATTGTTAGCAGTTAAGAATTAATATAGAATAAGATCATTATAAGTCTAACCCTCCGATGTAACAGTTGTACTGCACCTTAAAGTGACAATTAAATTAAATATGTGAAATGGTCTTCGACTTTGTTTTAATCACCTCTACTGAAGCCCCCAAGAGAACACTACAATCTACAGGATACTTACTAATAAAGCAATTTAATTTTAAATAACTTCTACGTCATAGTTTAGGAAATGGCAGGCTTGAATATTTTCTTTGGAAACAATGGAAGATTGCCGAAGACACTCGAAGAGTGCACAAACGCGGTTACTAAACCAATTAGCATTAATACCAAGTATTTTGTGGTTTCGTAGGTTGCTCATTTCCTAGAACCAAATCTTCCGCAATGTACAATGTCCTTAAAACTATCTACATTAATATTCTTAACTACACTTCGTGAGACCCCTTTAATCTTTTTAATCCTGTCTTTGTCGCTTACAATACAGTAGGACTTAGCATTACTACCAACAAATTTTAATACTAGACCCACATTAAAGTTGTCTTTGAATTTCCCTACAACTTTTTTTTGTTGAGATACGGTATACTGTGTTTATTATCTGCGGGGTACACCACTTTAAACCTAAAAACAAAAACAAGATAGTTTAGTACGTCTGTTAGTAATTTTTATTAATGTTGGCGATACAAATATGTAAAACAAACTTTATCAAGAAATATAATGTTTTTTAATATAATATATACATGTATTGATAACATCTATAAACCGCTGTGGTAACCAGAGTCTGGCGAATCTGGGATAGCCAAATCTCTAAACATTTGCGCAAGCGATTGCCTTGCGAAAAGGAACATTTTTGTTTAATCAAAAATTTTAATGGATTGGTTAGAACCTAACTGTCCAAAGAGAACATACACAAATTTTTGTGTGATGAGTGTTTAATTTATTTCCGTTCTGATGAAGAATTTCGCAGGCATGAAGAGTATGAGTGTGACCATGTAGTGACTACAATGCCGACCGCTGCCAAGAATGTATTGGAATTTATTAACATCCACAAACAGATTATCGTGCCGTTTGTGATTTATGTTGATTTTGAGAGCGTCTTGAAACCGATTAACACTTCAAATCCGAGTACATCAACTTCTTTCACCAATAGTATACAACGACACAAACCCTATAGTTTCGCTTATTATATTGAATGCTTATACGATAAATCGTTAAATAAATTTGAAATATACAGAGGAGCCGATGCTGCAAAAGTACTTATGCAAAAGCTGAAGGAGGAAGCCCGTCCTTTAGGAGAAATCCTGAAAACAAATGTTCCAATGAAACCTCTCAAACCTTTGGAAAAATTGTTGGGGGATGACAGAGTACGGGATCATTGTCACCTAATAGGACGCTTCCGCTTTGCCGCACATAGCGCGTGCAAAATCAATTACAAGGTACCTCATTTCATCCCGGTGGTGTTTCATAACCTCAGTGGATATGACTCCCATTTTCTTGTAAAGAAGTTGAGTTGTGAGTTATAGTAATTCCGAACAATAAGGACCGGTTCGTATCGTTCAATAAAAATGCAAGGTTATATGGTGAAGAACCAGAGGAATGTGATGGTGAACCTGTTAATGATAAAGGAGCAGCTCAGGTTTATTGATTCGTCAAGATTCATGGCCTCATCGTTGAACAAGTTAAGCCGGAATCTCGATCTTTCCCAGTTTGTGGAGATGCGCAAATACTACCCCGATAAGCGAGAGTTTGGATTGATGAGGCGGAAAGGCGTTTTCCATACAACTATATTACCAGCGCTAGCGTACTGGATGAAACATCTTTATCGCCCAAAGAAGCCTTCTTTAATAATTTAACGTCTACAAATATCACTTTCGCAGAATATAATCACGCACAGAAGGCGTGGAAGACTTTTAACATTCGGACTCTAGGGGAGTATAGCAATTTATATCTCAAGACATGTTTTGTTACTAACACATATTTTCGAGAATTTCCGTAAGGTTTGCAAAAAAACCTATGATTTGCATCCATGCCAATATCTGACCGTCCCTAGTCTGAACTGGGATGCGATGCTTAAATATACTGGTGTTAAGCTAGAACTGTTGAGGATATTGGCATGCACAACTTTATTAAGGCCGGAATCAAAGGGGTACTAACACAATGCTATAAACGATATGCAAAAGTTAATAATAAATAAATAGAGAATTACGACTCTAGTGAACCTTCGAAATACCTAACTTACCTGGATGGTAATAATCTTTATGGGTGGGCTATGAGACTGAAACTAATGAGAAAGGTTATATTCTAGAAATGGATCTTGAATACCCCGAATCTTTGCATGAAACCCACAACGAACTACCCTTCTGCCCCGAAAACATGGTTCCTCCATCACCTATGTCGAAGACACCGAAACTGCTAGCGACTCTGTTGGAGAAGAAAAACTACACCATCCATTATCGGAATTTACAACAGTGTATGCGATATGGTCTCAAACTAAAAGCAATCCGCCGGGTTTTAGAATTTACTCAGTCTCCATGGTTGAAGGCGTACGTTGACTTCAACACTGGGTTGAGAACGTCGGCGAAAAGCGCGTTTGAGAAAGACTTTTACAAATTGATGAACAATGCCGTATTCGGGAAAACCATGGAGAACGTGGACACACGCGTTGATGTGAGGATCGCGACCTGGTGGGGTGCTTCTGGTAATTGGTTGTGCGCGATTACGCTAATAGCCCGACCTAATTTCCGTAGTTGTACTATACTAGGAAAGTATTTGGTTATCGTGCAAATGCATCGAGTCAAACTTATCTACGATAAACCAATCTATGCATGTTTCTCGGTTTTAGACTTGTCTAGAACCTTAATGTATGAGTTTCACTACGGTACGATAAAATCCATGTATGGTAACCAAATCCAGCTCCTCTATACGGATACTGATTCGCTAGTGTACAGTGTTGAAACTGAAGACTTATACAGTGACATTAGTGCAAATATCGACCACTTCGATACTAGTGACTACCCCGCGGATAATAAATACAATATTTCGCTTGTCAACAAAAAAGTTTTGGGTAAATTCAAAGACGAATTTGTGGGGATCTAGTGCTAGAATTTGTTGGTAGTAGGGCTAAGTCCTGTAAGCGAGAAAGACGATGTTAAAGAAATTAAGGGTGTTAGCCGTAGTGTGGTGACTGGGATTAGTGTTGATAGTTTTAACGATGTAGTCATTAATAATACAGATACTCTCATGCATACGACGGTATCAATCCGGAGTAGAAAACAGGATTTGTACACACAGCTGATTAAAAAATTAGTTTATCGGGCGAAGATGACAAGCGTTACGTCATCCTCGGAAACATATCAACCTACGCGTGGGGGCATAAAGATATAAGATAGTTGCTGTATTTGTATATTTTTTTAAAATTTTTGTAAATAATAATAATTTTAAAATTTTCTAAGTTCTTTCCAGAACACATTCTCCTTCCTAAATTCTCCCTGTTCTACCGTGGCGAACAGAGTGTACGTGTTACTTCCCCGTGGTGATCGCTGGACGGTCAATATTTTGTTGTCTTTGTAATCTGCAAAAATGGTAGCTGACTAACAACGCGAGTTATGTATCCCCCAATTGCTATATGTATAAAGAAATAGAATAATTTGAAATTATTAGAAAGTTAAGAAAATGTTAAATAAAGTGCAACATTTTAAATACAAGGACAATTTGCAAAGTTTATTAACGTTCATAAGAACGGATGCGCTACTTTGTATCGCAGACGATAGTGACACGGTAGGTGTCAGGTTACAGACGGTCAGGTATCGTGATTACTTAGAAATTAAGATTATAACATTGTATTTATGAATAGTATTAAGTATAAGCAGACATGAGATCTGCAAGTTCCTAGAGCCATGTGAGGGGGTAGGAACATTATGAAAAGCCCGGGAGTTCAAAGACCCGACAGTCAGTCTTCGAACTCCATACTTAGTTGTTCAAACTACTCAAGTGAGTCAGTCAAAGTATTCAGCTTTAACATTGCAGTTGCTTAGGCTACTCACAATAGCACAATTAATTCTTTTTGAACTGAGAGTAATTTAAATCTAGTTTTGTAAAATACCATATTCAATTCTGTTTAATTAAAATCAAATTTGTTAAAAAGTTTTGGAACTGGTTTTTAAAAAGGCAGTTCCCAAGACCCGAACCTTAACTCGCGTACCAGCTGTAATAATTACGATTAATGAAACACTGTTTTAAGTTTATTGAGTTTTTTTTAAAGGTTTTGAGTTTTCAATAAGACAAACCGTGTACGAAAAAAATTTCCAAAGTAAACAACACAAAACGGCACCCAGAAATTTAGGCTCTTTTAAAATTAAAAGAAAATCGGACAAAAACATAGCCGTAGTAGACAACGGCAAAATAACAAAATATATTCACTTGAAAAACTTAGGACACACTGTACTTTCAGATGGACAATCATCACCTTTACCGTCAATTTTCGCCCAGTTAGAACGAACACCGAAATAATAATTGAAGATATAAAAAACAACCCCGGTATACTTACTAATAAAATTAGGCAGTATGCAGAATACCATAGACTATTGAACCTTTGACAAAAATTCGACCTAACAGAATTAAAACAAAAATTTCAAATAATCAAAAACAATTATTACCGATTAAAACAATCAATGGACACAACAAAATTCGGAAAAGAATGCGCTATAGAAATGATGAATTATGACAGCACAATAGAAAGTATTTTGAGAAACATAGAAGATAAATTTAACCGATTAATACCCACAGAACAAACGGCAAGACGAAAAAGAGGACCAATCAATGGATTAGGAAACATAATCAAGACACAGAAGGTTATGACAACGCAATACAACAGTTAATCGAAAATCAAAACGATATCAAAACTATAATTAGCAACCAAATATCATTGACTCAATCAACTATTATAAAATTTAACAAAACATTAAGAAAACTAGTTAGAAATCAAGATAGTATAGCCAACCGAATACAAACCCTTGAAACTAACATGCAAACTACCATGTTAGGCATGCGACGTTTAATTAGATTTAACACAATGTACACTCAAATAATATCAACCCTTACCTTAATTCAACAAATGTTAGCCACGTTAGAAAACGTAAGTAACATTTGCAAAATTAAATACCCTACATTCCAATATTATAAAACCAATTGATTTATTAAAGGAACTATTAAGAATTAGATTATTTATAAACAACAGTAAATTAGTAATCAGAGTTTACCAAGATCCCGTACAAACCAAGAAATTAGCAAACTTACCAGAATTACGAATCAAGATAACGCAAAACGAAGAAGAAAAAATAATTCAAAAACCCATGCAACTCGAACATCTAGAACTAGACAACCTCAACCACGCCATAAAACTTATGAAAAATTATAAGGAACATTTAAGCGAACTAAAAACACCTAAAGTACACTACGATAACATTAGTGTTTGGACAAATATATTAATTATTTTTACTATTTTATTGATGATTTATGTAATTTACAAAATGTATATTAGGTATGAAAATAAAGAAAACAGTTTTAGATTTAAAGCAACAAAGAGAAATAAAGAAACAAATGTACCATTAGAAACTATGAATTTTAAACAATGAAATGAATTTAATGAATTTTATATTAAAAATCAAGAAAAGAAAAACCCTTAATGTATGTCGGGAGGAGTTATGTATCCCCCAATTGCTATATGTCTAGAAAAATAAAATAATTAGGAATTACTAGAAGGTGTTAAGAAAATGTTAAGTGAAGTGCAACATTGTAAATACAAGGACAATTTGTGAAGTTTATTAACGTTCATGAGAAGGGATGCGCTACTTTGTATCGCAGACTATAGTCACACTGTAGATGTCAGGTTAGAGACGGTTAGGTACCGTGATTACTTAGAAATTAAGATTATAACATTGTATTTATAAATAGTATTAAGTATAAGTAGACATGAGATCTGCAATTTCCCCTGCCATATGAGGGGGTAGGAACATTATAAAAAGCCCGGGAGCTCAAGGACCCGGCAGTGAGTTTTCGAACTCCATATT
This sequence comes from Platerodrilus igneus, assembly GCA_036346225.1. NCBI lineage: Eukaryota > Metazoa > Arthropoda > Insecta > Coleoptera > Lycidae > Platerodrilus > Platerodrilus igneus. Next base: position 1,855,446 of record JARFIW010001145.1, read on the forward strand.
TAGTTGTTCAAGCTACTCAAGTGAGTCAGTCAAAGTATTCAACTTTAACATTGCAGTTGCTTAGGCTACTCACAATAGTACAATTAATTCTTTTTGAACTGAGAGTAATTTAAATCTAGTTTTGTAAAATTCCATATTCAATTCTGTTTAATTAAAATCAAATTTGTTAAAAAAGTTTTGGAACTGGTTTTTAAAAAGGCAGTTCCCAAGGCCCAAACCTTAACTCGCGTACCAGCTGTAATTATTACGATTAATAAAACACTGTTTTAAGTTTATTGAGTTTTCTTTTAAAGGTTTTGAGTTTTCAATAAGACAAACCGTGTACGAAAAAAATTTCCAAAGTAAACGACACAAAACGGCACCCAGAAATTTAGGCTCTTTAAAAATTAAAAGAAAATCGGACAAAAACATAGCCGTAGTAGACAACGGCAAAATGACAAAATATATTCACTTGAAAAACTTAGGACACACTGTACTTTCAGATGAACAATCATCACCCTTACCGTCAATATCCGCCCAGTTAGAACGAACACCAAAATAATAATTGAAGACATAAAAAACAACCCCGGTATACTTACTAATAAAATTAGGCAGTATGCAGAATACCATAGACTATTGAACCTTTGCACAAAAATTCGACCTAACAGAATTAAAACAAGAATTTCAAATAATCAAAAACAATTATTACCGATTAAAACAATCAATGGACACAACAAAATTTGGAAAAGAATGCGCTATAGAAATGATGAATTATGACAGCACAATAGAAAGTATTTTGAGAAACATAGAAGATAAATTTAACCGACTAATACCCACAGAACAAACGGCAAGACAAAAAAGAGGACCAATCAATCGATTAGGAAACATAATCAAGACGCAGAAGGTTATGACAACGCAATACAACAGTTAATCGAAAATCAAAACGATATCAAAACCATAATTAGCAACCAAATATCATTGACTCAATCAACTATTATAAAATTCAACGAAACATTAAGAAAACTAGTTAGAAACCAAGATAGTATAGCCAACCGAATACAAACCCTTAAAACTAACATGCAAACTACCATGTTAGGCATGCGAGATTTAATTAGATTTAACACAATATACACTCAAATAATATCAACCCTTACCTTAATTCAACAAATTTTAGCCACGTTAGAAAACGCAGTAACATTTGCAAAATTAAATACCCTACATTCCAGTATCATAGAACCAATTGATTTATTAAAGGAACTATTAAGAATTAGATCATTTATAACCAACAGTAAATTGCCCTTTGATGTAGTAGAAGCAAACATTCTAATATTTGAAAAAATAGCTATTGTTAAAGGCTATGTAAAAATAACGACATAACTTTTTTAATAGAGATCCTGATAGCAGAAAGTAACAATTATAATTATTATTATTTATTTGCTTTTCTAATGAAAATGATTGACACATACCAAGTTATTATACCCAAAACCAAATTCCTATCCTTAAATGAACTAAGATATGGTTATACAAATGAAAAATGCAACGAAGGCACACCAAATCAATATCTATGCCAATCGTTGACAACAAGAGCTGTTCAAGAAGACAGCCCTTGCGAAGTACGATTAAAAAAAATTTCAAATCATTACGAGAACTGTGAAGCCAATTCCGTACGAATCACCAATATGAAAATTCAAAAAGTAACAGAAAACAAATGGATAGCCATTTTTTCCACAGAAGTAATAGCAACAATTCACTGTAATCAAGACGAAAACAACTTAGCACTAACTGGAAGTAAATTAATCACCCTTAAAAAAAATTGTTATTTCAAATTGAAAAATGAAGTAATCAGAGTTTACCAAGATCCCGTACAAACCAAGAAACTAGCAAACTTACCAGAATTACGAATCAAGACAACGCAAAGCGAGGACGCAGAAATAATTCAAAAACCCATGCAACTCGAACATCTAGAACCAAACAACCTTAACCACGCCATGAAACTTATGGAACATTATAAGGAACATTTAAGCGAACTAAAAACGGCCAAAGTATATATATATATATATATATATATATATATATATATATATTAGGTATGAAAATAAAGAAATCAGTTTTAGGTTTAAGGCAACAAAGAGAAATAAAGAAACAAATGTACCATTAGAAACTATGAATTTTAAACAATGAAATGAAATGAATTTAATGAATTTTAAATTAAAAATCAAGAAAAGGAAAACCTTTAATTTTTAGTGTACGTCGGGAGGAGTTATGTATCCTCCAATTGCTATATGTATAAAAAACAGAATAATTAGGAATTAGTAGAAGGTGTTAAGAAAATGTTAAGTGAAGTGCAACATTGTAAATACAAGGACAATTTGTAAAGTTTATTAACGTTTATGAGAAGGGATGCGCTACTTTGTATCGCAGACGATAGTGACACTGCAGATGTCAGGTCACAGACGGTCAGGTACCGTGGTTACTTAGAAATTAAGAAAACAACATTGAATTTATAAATAGTATTAAGTATAAGCAGACATGAGATCTGCAAGTTCCCACAGCCATATGTGGGGGTAGGAACATTATAAAAAGCCCGGGAGCTCAAGGACCCGGCAGTCAGTCTTTGAACTCCGTATTTAGTTGCTTAAGCTACTCAAGTGAGTCAGTCACAGTATTCAGCTTTAACATTACAGTTGCTTAGGCTACTCACAATAGTACAATTAATTCCTTTTGAACTTAGAGTAATTTAAATCTAGTTTTGTAAAATACCATATTCAATTCTGTTTAATTAAAATCAAATTTATTAATAAGTTTTGGAACTAGTTTTTAAAAAGGCAGTTCTCAAGGCGCGAATCTTAACTTGCGTACTAGCTGTAATTATTACGATTAATAAAACACTGTTTTAAGTTTATTGAGTTTTGTTTCAAAAGTTTTGAGAAAAATGTACAAGAAATTGTGAATCTTTAGCGCTCATAAGAGTTGATCTTATTTTGAAAAAGTACAACAATTAGAATCCGTGTAATACTTTTATACAAATTTTAATAAGGATACAATTTTTCCGAGGGTTGCTTCGATTTAAAAAATTTCTAAAGATTTGGGTATCCCAGAAGAATCTAGATCAAACTTATGTATCATACTTCCTAAAATCGGGGGTGTAACTTTTGTAAGGGTGGTTGGATTTAAACAATTCAAACAGAGTTAGATTGCTCAGAAAATTCTAGATCAGGCTAAAATGGTTAGTCGAAGAAAACTCTTACCTAGGTTAGATATGAATGTAATGAGCAAAAACTTGGAGTACGAGGCTTTAACAGAGTGTAACTTTGTAAGGGATAGTCCGATTTTAAAAAATCTAGCTGGGTTAGATTACCCGAGAAATTCTGGATAAGGTGCATATGGATAGTCGAAGAAAACTCTTAACCTAGGTTAGATATGAATGCAATGAGCAAAAACTTGTGGTGCGAGGCTTTAACAGTGTAACTTTGTAAGGGATAGTTCGGTTTTAAAAATCCTAGTAGGGTTAGATAGTCGAATAAAAACTCTAACTTAGGTTAGATATGAATCCAATGCGTAAAACTGTTCTGAAACGCCTGCCATCCCTCTACTGTTGGATATTAGAATTTTTGTGAACATTATAGGACGTGTTGAATGCGCAACAAAATCATGTAAGGAAATTTTGAAAAATCTAGCATTTCAATGCACTTAGAGTTAGGCATGCAGTTGGTACACATTGACTTAATTAATTGTTAAACAAGTATTTGTCAATTTTCTTGATACAGTTTGAAGGTTGCGCAAAAGACTTAACGTTTTTACAACTTTTGTTCTCGTAAAATTTTATACTTAATGCTTTGGTGCATATTGAGCGAAACCGAATACAATCGATTACAAAATCTATTCTCTAAGCGTGGTAACCTACATGTACATAAAAATTTGTTGATAAGAACTCATTAATCAATGCCTATTAAAATTTCAGTTAATATTCCATGGGCCGTAAATTCGTTTTATAGTTAAAATGTTCTACATTAGAAACTGACGCATGGGCATTATATTACTAATCACTGTAGATAGCAAAAGTTAGAATAATGACTGATTATTTCCAACAAAAGGTCTTATAAACTAAGCATACTTTAATTATCATTATTATTCATTATAGTATAAAAGTATTTAATACACACTATTTTATGATTTGCCACTTAAAAAATTTAAACGCAACCAGACTTCTTACACTTATCTACTCGATAAAAGCAATGCAAGATAATAAAGCATATTCTTCATACACTACATTCTGTCTTATTACTGCATAATAAATATTGATATTTCAATAAAACGAACTATTATGCAAGGACAAAGCAAGCAAAAATTTAAAGAAAGGTAAAATTCGAAGGGAGTAAAAACAAACTAGAAGAATATTAGCAATAAACATCTACCGTTTATAAAAATACGAACCTCCCAAATTTGGTTTCTAAACGGATTTGGTAGTAAACGACGTATGCATGTGATAACTTTATATCAATAATAATCACCTACACTAAATAATACTTACAAATTAGCTGGGAATAATGGAAAATAATAGACGCTCGGATCTTTCAATAAATTCCAGTTTCTTATGTCTACGTTGGTCCATCCATAATAACTATTAAGCACAGTTTCCTTAATTCTACGATTATTGAACGTATGTGGAAGGTATCTACGCTGCAACTATACCAAGCACTCGATACCAATAAGTTGAACGAGACACTCCGTCCTGTATTATAACACGCACTGAAACGTACTAAACTAAATCGCGATTCAATTGAACAGCTAAGCTCGGAAAATAAAGCGATATGATGTCACCAAGCTAAACTTCTTTTACTGCCGTTATACGATTTTTTATTTCAACTATCTGCAGATGAGCTGTTGTCAGGAATTCTTATGCCACATACATATCTAAACTCGTATTAGCCCAAAAGCTTCATACTTTGTTAGCATAATATTGTCCGTATCAAAGGTAACGACCAAATTTAGTATAATTTTATTAGACAATGAACATATATAAAATTATTGCTTTGGGAGAGCTATGTTTATGCTATTTCATATTATTATTTACTTGTGTACAGTTAACCCTGTAAAGTGCTCAACACAAAATAATAAGGGATTGCTACAAAAAAGCCACCAATAAATTTCTTTTATATTTGTATACAAAGTATGAAGCGATTTTAAATTAAGGGGTAAACTTTAAGCTTTTATATTGTTAGGAGCTACTATTAGGCAACCCGTCAAACACACAAGCGCTGTAAGCACAATATATTTTCCAAGGACCGAGAATTTTCTAGCAATTACTGGAGGATGAATCATCCTTTTAATTCAGGGTATAAATAAGACCGATAATGAAGTACAGAGTTAGTCTATATCAGAATGTCGAATATAAATTATATCGTGTAAAGTTAATTAGTTGAGATTTTGGAAGTCCAAGAGTAAACATAAATGTTATGTGAACGTCTCTAATGTGCATGCAGCTTGTAGAATACATAAATAGACAAAAGTGTAATAAATAAATAGTTGTGTTAGTGTTGTTAATAGACCTATGGTTAAGAATTTAGTTTAAGAAGATATTAGTGCTTGTAAATTTATTAGTGTGATAGTGCTTCATTGTTAATTGGACTGAAAACATCTACAAATAAGGCATATGCCGTTAATTAGACTTGTGAACAGTGATTAATAAAGACTTTTGTTATTACTTGTTTTAAATTAGTGAAACGCGGTAGTAGTAGCTCGCTATACTGGTGTCAGACCTGTGTGGGGTATATAGTGATCAATTTAAAAAAAAAACATACAAGTCTAAAAACATTTAAGTAGTTTGTATATGCCTGTACAAGAAGCCAAAGTAAAATGGACGCAGAAACTTTAATGAATTTTCTTAAGGATTTTAAATCTGGTATGGAAGAGTGGTCGGCTAAACTAGAAGTGACACTTAGTGAAAATGCTGAGAAAATGGAGGAAAGGTCGGCTAAACTGGAAGTGACACTAAACGAAAACATAGTGAGGTCAGTTGAACTGGAATCAAACCTTACAGAAAGGTTAAGTAAAAATGATAAGAAAATAGAAAAAAGTTTAGTGAAAATGCTGAGAAAATGGAAGTAAAGTTTAGTGAAAATGCTGAGAAAATGGAAAGATTAAGTGAAAATGCTGCCAAGATGGAAGAAAAGTTGAATGAAAGTACAGCCACGTTAGAACAAAGATTAATTGAAAGCTCCATTGCATTGAAAGAAGATTTCACTGAACAGGCAAATGCATTTGAGCAAAAGTTGGAGAGTAAATTGGTAAAACTGGAAGATGATGTGATGAGGCTACAAGAACAGATGATTTCACTAACAACGCGGCCACTTGAATTAGTAAACCAAGTTGTAAATCAGAACATTCCAGAAATAAGAAGCATTGAAAAAAGCGAGTCAACACCGTCTAAATTCAAAGTGAAACCACCCACATTCGATGGTAAAACACCTTGGCCCGCATATTTGAAACAATCTGAAGCTGCTACAATAGCCAACGGTTGGTGCAACAAAGAGAAGGCTATTTCTCTAATAGTGGCCCTACCGGAAGAAGCCTTTAACATCTAACAAACGATTCCCGATCACCAGCAGAATGATTACGGCCTCTTAACATCGAAATTTGAGATGAGATATGGAGACGCTCACCTTCAACAGGTTTACCATGCACAAGTTAAAAACCGCTCGCAAAAAACAAATGAAAGCCTACAAGAATTCGAAGCTGACATTGCCAGATTAGTTAGATTGGCATATCCAACGGGACCAGTTAGTTTCCTCGAACAACTGGCTGTTCAAATATTTGTGGATGGCATTAGAGATGGCGAAATACAGCAAATGCTAAGATTAGTACGGCCAAAAATTGTTAGATGACGCACTGGCTCATGCACTTGAATTTGAAGCAGCTGAGTAGGCATCACATAGGATGAGTCACAAAGTTCGGTCTGCCTTAGAAGAACCTGGTCAATCGTAGAACAGCATAGAAGAAATAATCAACCGTGTGTTTGAAAAGCGAAAGGCGGAAAAGCTGGAAGGACAACGACCGCAGAGATGAGGTCTGCGATGCTGGAGCTGCGGTGAGGTTGGCCATATACAGAGACACTGTACTCGACCAAAAAAACAACCGGTTGAGCAACAGCAATATGACTTTGACACAGAACATCGTGTAGGAGCTAGCCATCGGAATGCAGACGCTCTCTCAAGGAAACCTTGTCCGGTAGACTGCAATCATTGCTCCAAGATGGAAGAGAAAATAAGTGTCATTCATAGAATGACGGTAACCGATGATACTTGGTAACCCGAAAGAATACGAGAAGACCAGGAGAATGACGCCGAATTGGGACGTATTATTGAGTGGAAAAGTAGAGAACAACGATCAGATTGGGAAAAAATTGGTATTTCAAGTAGGAGCCTGAAAACATACTGGGCACAGTGGGACTCCTTGATGATTGAAAATAGAATCTTGAAACGACGCCTGGAATGTGAAGATGGCACTGAGAGACTTCAAGTGATAGTGCCGAGAAGTAGAGTGCCGGAAGTGTTGCAGCACTTGCACGATGGTATTTCCGGAGGGCACTTTGGCGTGAAAAGAACTCTCGAAAGAGTGAGAGAAAGATTCTATTGGGTGAACTGCAAAAAAGATGTGAAGGAGTAGTGCCGGAAATGTGAGTCGTATGCCTCTGCAAATGGCCCGGTTACAAAACGGAAAGCTCCAATGAGACAGTATAACGTGGGGAATCCTTTTGAGAGGGTAGCCATTGATATAGCTGATCCGTTTCCTGAATCAGAGAAAGGAAATAAATACATCTTGGTTGCAATGGATTAGTTTATCAAATGGCTGAAGGCGTATGTTATACCTAACCGAGAAGCCGAGACGGTTGCAGATGTACTAGTGAGGGAGTTGTTTTGTCGCTTTGGAGTTCCGTTGGAATTACACTCCGATCAAAGTCGGAACTTCGAATCAGCGTTGTTTTAAAACGCCTGCAAGCATCTTGGACGCGGGAAGACTAAAACCACGCCACTTCATCCTCAATCGGACGGAATGGTTGAAAGAATGAACAGGACGTTTGGAAAGTACCTAGGCAAAGTTGTCTCTGAACATCAGCAAAACTGGGATCAATATTTACATTTGTTACTACTGGCGTACCGATTTTCGGTACATGACAGCACAGGATACTCTCCCGCTTGCGTGATGTTAGGACGTTTATTGCGGCTACCATGTGATCTTCAGTTTGAATTTAAACCTGGATAAGAGATCGCAGGTGAAGATTACGTTAGTAAGCTTCGTGAATGATCAAATAGCATTCACGAAAACGTCGAAAAAATATCGAATGAAATCACAATATGACACGAGAGCACAAGAAGGAGGTTATCAACCTGGAGATTTAGTTTGGTAGTATAATCCAGAAAGAAAGCGTGGGTTGTCGCCAAAATTACAAAAACAATGGGAATGCCCGTACAAAGTGTTAACAAGAATTAATGATGTAGTGTACCAGATCAGAAGATCTCCCAATGGTAAACCAAAAGTGGTACACACTGACCGATTAACATCTTATGCTAGCAACAACCAGGGGGACTTAAGTAATGAGAATGGTGTGCAAAGAGTTATTAATCGTGAGCCAAATGTAGATTTTGAGAGTTTTATGGCGGCGTATGGTGGCTCCGCTAAGGCGAGATTTGGCGTTGTTGTTGAAAAACAGCAAGATCTGTTTAGAGCACCAGAAGAGTATTCCCTTGCACATTGCGTAGCTCAGGACCTGCAAATGGTAGAAGGGATAGCTATTGTTTTCAAGAAAAAGTTTGAATGTTTAGATGAATTGGTACAACAGCAGCCAATTGTAGGAAAAGCTTTGGTCCTTCAGGATTAAAATTGTTATGTTTACTATCTGGTCACCAAAAATTCTTCATGGCAGAGACCTAGTTATGGACATCTATGAGAGGCTTTGCTAAGTCTTAAAGCTCAGATGATGGAAAATGGAATAACGAAACTAGCGGTGCCCAAGCTAGGCTGTGGACTGGATTGCTTAGATTGGAGGATAATCCGAAATATGCTAGAAGTGGTTTTCCAGGGAACCAACGACCAGGTCCTTGTTTTTTGTTATCAACCGGTTGCCTACCAAGACCAAGAAAAGGGTGTTGACTGTTATTTCCAACGACGCGGTGGATGCACCATAAAAGATAGCTGCCAATACCGTCATCAGTCATCGAATTGGGGTCAAAATGTATTTACGGTTACGAGACGTAACGGTTTTAAAGAGGAGGCAGTGTTACGAGCTACTATTAGGCAACCCGTCAAACACACAAGCGCCGCAAGCACTATATTCTCCAGGGACCGAGAAATTTCTAGCAATTACTGGAGGTTGAATCATCCTCTTAATTCAGGGTATAAATAAGACCGATGATAAAGTACAGAGTTAGTCTATATCAGAATGTCGAGTATAAATTATATCGTGTAAAGTTAAATAGTTGAGCTTCTGAAAGTCCAAGAGTAAACATAAATGTTATATTATGTGAACGTGTCTAATGTACATGCAGCTTGTAGAATACATAAATAGACAAAAGTGTAATAAATAAATAGTTCTGTTAGTGTTGTTAATAGACCTATGGTTAAGAATTTAGTTTAAGAAAATATTAGTGCCTGTAAATTCATTAGTGTGATAGTGCTTCATTGTTAATTGGACTGAAAACATCTATATAAATAAGACATATACTGTTAATTAGACTTGTGAACAGTGAGTAATAAAGACCCTTGTTATTACTTTTTTTAAATTAGTGAAACGCGGTAGTAGTAGCCCGTTACAATATAATTTTATGAAGTTAAGAATAGCAAAATATAAACGCAATCTAGTTTTATCAATAGTGGAATCTTTTGTATCTATGAAAAGCAAGATTTTTGTTATACAACCGCAAAGCAAATTTTCTCTTCTATTTTTGATACACCGACATGGTTGCAAGCTGGAGGTTCTCAACAAGCGTTTATTTTACTAGTTTTGCACTAAAATTTTTATAATTTTACTCTATTCTTTCATCAGCAAAGCACAAGCATTACATTTTCGCAATCACTCATTAGTTTAAGAAAATTCAGAGTTGTTACTCAATTCATATTCAACCAGAGCTAAAACGTCGTCGTTTTTGATACTGTTTTAACACGATATGAATTTCAAGTTTTATCTCAAATGTCTACTATGTCATAATTTTGTAATATTGTACAGTCATCAAAAGTATAAATATTTATGATTTCGGATTGGGACCGTGTCATTTTATAAATTAAGGTCGACGTTTCACCTACTTTTGTAAGGAGCTTCATCAGTACAAGAAAATAAAATAAGTAATAAAATAAAAAATAATAAAGATAGGAATGATAATATTAAGTTACTCATGAACTAGCAGACTCACTAGCCCATTCAAAGCAAAAGGACTTTTGTGGCGAAGAAACTGCTGAAAGTAGCGGAAGTGGTAGTTTATGTAGGGCGAAAACTTGATGCATAAGCGATCATGAATAGAGAGGGGTGTCGTAGCGGATCAGTGAACGTCACGATTCCGCTGTTGTAAACATAGGTTTGTTTTCCAAATGGGGGAAAGATAGTAGCCATCGTCTTTGTTTAGATTATTAGAATTTTTATTGATTTCTATGGATTCTCTAATTTTTCTATTGTAGAAAAATGGATTTCTGGAAATTAGTCTCGTCTTGTCAAAGTTAATGGAATGGCCCGTTTCTTGTTGGTGTTCGGCCACCGCTGAGCGATTGTACTGGCTTGTTTTTAAGCATTGCTTATGCTTGTATAGTCTAGTCTGTACTGACCGTCATGCTTCTTCTATGTATACTAAACCGCAACTGCAAGGTATACTATATACTCCTGGGGCTTTATGACTATTTTCGGAATCTTATTCCGGTAACACCCCTACTAATATTTTAAACTCCACTCATTTCATAGAACTAATTGCAAATATTGAGCTAGGCCCTAATGATATACTACTAGTCAGTTCTGACGTACCATCCCTATTTACAAACGTACCTGTCATAAACACTCTCTGCATTATTTAAAAACTCCTACCTCAAGAAAACGAATTTGAGTACCTGGCCACGCTCATTGAAAAATGCTAAACTTCTACCTATTTTGTCTTCGACGGACAATTTTACAAACAAACTTCGGGCACACCAATGGACTCACCTCTATCCCCTATTGTGGCCAATATATTCATGGAGTCTTTGGAATCAATGGCTCTAGAATTCACAGACCTTAAATCGAAAACTTGGCTCCGATATGTAGATGACACTTTTGTAATCTGGCCCCATGAACATGAAGCGTTCAATAATTTTCTACATCACTTAAACAATCAACATAAAGATATTAAGTTCACTATAGAAATTGAAAATAACGGAACCCTGCTATTCCTTGACGTTCTGGTGGAGCGCTAACCTAACGGACGACTAGGTCATTCCGTATATCGAAAACCCACACACACAGACAGATCCCTACATGCGTGGTCACATCATCATCCCTCACAAAAATCATCGGTAATCAACTCTCTAGTCCACCGTGCAATTAAGATTTCACAACCAGAACACTTATCTAATGAACTGACCCATCTTAAAACTAATCTTATAAAAACGGCTAACGTAACTCAGATATTGGCAGAGTAATAAACCGGCATCTGCATCCTACACGAACCCCCAAACCTCGCTGTAATCCCGATACACGATATTTAGCAATCCTTCCATATATACACAGAGTAACAGATCGAATTTGCAAAATTCTACGTAAACACAACATTAAAACAATCTATAAACCCACCAATAAAATTTCACAAATATTATCAACCCCAAAAAATTCCGAAAATAGTCTTAAAGTCCCAGGCGTATATAGTATACCTTGCAGTTTCGGTTTAGTATACATAGGAGAAACAGAACGGTCAGTACAGGCTAGACTAAACGAGCATAAGCGATGCTTAAGAGCAAGCCAGTACAATCGCTCGGCGGTGGCCGAACACCAACATGAAACAGGCCATACCTTTAAGTTTGACAAGACGAAACTAATTGCCAGAATTCCATTTTTCTACAATAGAAAAATTAGAGAATCCATAAAGATCAATAAAAATTCTAATAATCTAAACAAAGACGATGGCTACTACCTTTCCCCCCATTTGGAAAACAAGCCTATGCTCACAACAGCGGAACCGTGACGTTCACTGACTCGCTACGACACTCCTCTCTATTTATGATCGCTCATGCATCAAGTTCTCGCTCTATATAAACTACCACTTTCGCTACGTTCACCAGTTACTTCGCCACAAGGCACCTATTGGCTTTGAATGGGTTAGTGAGTCTGCTAGTTTAGGAGTAACTCTTCTTTTTACACTTTAACTTGTCTACTTAATATTATCATTCTTATCTTTATTATTTTTTATTTTATTACTTATTTTATTTTCTTGTCCTGATGAAGCCCATTACAAAAATGGGCGAAACGTCAACCTTAATTTATAAAATGACACGGTTCCAACTCGGAACCACAAACATTTATAATGACTTCGGCCGTGAAAGCCTCCGACAAGTCATCAAAAGCTCTACAAATTCGTTTTGGTTTCAATAATTTTTTCTCTTTTTTAAAAAACCTGCGAAATAGCTTTAACCCCAACTATTTTTAAGAAATTGCATAATAAAGTGATCGTAAAGAATAAAATAAACAAATGACCGATTACCTTCTTAACACTGACGAACCTTTTAAGTATGCACTACGCCCAATGCTAAATGAGGAAGTTGGTTCTCGGAAAATAATGTTTCCAGCGAAATAGTAATAAATAATTGTTTCTGGCATTGGGAAAGTAATTCGAACACAGTGAACAAAAATTAATGTAAGTTGTTGCTTATTTTGCAGAGAGAAAAGCCAATGATTCGTTTCGTTGTTTTTTTCTCTGCAAAACAACCAATTAAGTTCGTGAATTATACACAACTCGTGGTGGTGTTACATAAGTACAAATATTTCTTATGCACCTTCTATACTCGAATGTAAACAACTAACTATCGGTGACTTTTCAAGTTTCCATAAATGGCTGTGCTAGACAAAATTTTAATAACTAGTCAAAAGACAAAATGGAAATAAAAATTTTAAAAAATGGAATATTTCTTGTACAAGAATTAATTTTTTCTGTCTTCTATCTTTTTGCTTTTTCTTTTCTTTGTGAATTTGCAACAATACGCTATTGATATCTTGCTTACTGGATTGCCCAGTTTCATGTTCAAGTTTTTTTGCTATTATTTTCTGGTTCAACAGAATCATGCGACGTCGAAATTTTTCTTAATTCTTCCCCATATTCCACCAACTTCAAAACTCTGTCAATTCGCTTTGTGCGAATAATTCTTTTGGTTTTTCATCTCAGAATTGTATTGTAGCGATTCCCACAACGTACTGCACATTTTGGGATATTTAACTGCTGTTGTATATCGTTAGCAATTTTTTCTCACATTCGCTTTTTAACATTAAACCTTTTTAGAGGTCTTACAGTGGTAATATATCTTACATACAAGTCAAGCAGCAGATATGCTTAAGGAGTCCCTCAATCATTACCTATTTCACGATTCTACTTATTTATATAGTATACGTAATTACACCAATTATATTTTCAGCAGTAGCAATTTCATTTTCTTTGGCAGTAGCAAAAGGTTATTTTCTAGTAAGCATTTGATATTCAAATACTTCTATTGATCTTGAGCTACAAACAAATGTGATACTTGCTGTATGTTTGTTGTGGTTTGTTTAGCATTCTTCTTAATCTTTTTGGGAATTAAACCACTCATAGTTTTTAAACCATGACCTAAAATCGTTGTCATTATTTTGACAACGTTCCTAGGTCATGGATCGAAAAGTAAATAAAAATGATTTTAAAAACTATTAGTGGTTTAATTCCTAAAGAAGGTTAAGAAAAATGTGATACTTTTCAAAGCTTTTAACGATGTTATCAATAAAACCTTCATCACGTACTTAGTTGATTACTAAAATTCTAATTACTTCCTCGTTTGCAAATTTTAAAAAAATATCTCTATGTTTATTTTCCTGCAATGGACAAGCTGCACTTAAAAGTAAATTTTGAAATACCAAATTCTCTATGTTAAAGAATACAAACACATACATAAACTATGGCTTAAATGTAAGCTATTGCATTTCAAACAGAAACTATTAGGATGAAAAGAGGTTCAATTCTACTTCAATGGTGTTTACGTTGCAACCACAAAATTAACATTAAGTACACACTACATCGTTGGAGTGCTTTACGTCCTCCACACTGCAACTGAACAAACTTACACAGGGTATTTGTACACGCGCACGCATCCAGATGAATTCGCTATTAGTTAAATTCCATGCATGTAACAATGGTTTTAAAGTTTTCAATTATATGGTTATAATCAGTTTCATTAATTCTTTAAACAGATAGGAAAACTCTTTACTTTAAAGGTACGCACAAGGCTATTTTACCTAACAAAGTGCTATGAGTAAATACAGAAAATATTTCTAAAAGTATGCTGTTTTATAAATTGGGTTTTGTTGCGAAGTCTATTTCATGGTGACAATAACCATTAAATTTCCATTATTAAAGTTTCCCGTGTCATCGAAACTAATATTTTGTAACACATTTGCGTTACTTCTTATGTGAACCAGATAGGAAAGGAAGAAATTTAATTTTAAACGGACAGAATAAATGCGGATGTACCCGGTATATTTAGATTTGTGTATAAGTAATTAAGCATGGTAGTTTAAAATTCTATTCTTTCTATAAAGAGAATTTAGGCAATACATTTAAACTACAGGACTATAGTTTTTTTTATAATACATAGTTGAACGTAACTCAGGTTATTGATTTATTTAAAAACCACAAAAGGAAAACAGATTTCAATGTCTTGCATTACGAATCCGAATACAAAGACGCAAGTATGCGTAATTATCATAGATAGTTTGGGTAAACAGAACGATAGTAAACGAAAATTTTTATCACGCACTTATGTTATTTTAAGAAAGCTTTTTATAATAGTCAATGGTTAAATAGTTGTGGAATTCCGTTTTAAATGGTCCTGCACACTAAAATACTAGAACGGGTAAAACGGCATGCGTGTTTCAGTGAGTTAAAGAGCCGAACTATAAATTTAACCCAATTAGTGGGGTTTTTAATGAGGACCAGACTAGGACGTGTCCCCGAAAGAAGATAGCAGATACCGTATGAGTCGGTGTGGCATCCTAAGATACACTACTTCGATATGGAAGGCATCGGGAATACAAAACACTACTACCCACATCAACAACGTACCAAAAAGGTTTTTTGAAATGATAGTATCCTCTGTGGTAAAGGATTGCGGAGTTAAAATAGTCCCCTATTTACATCTCCGGTAGGGGACTACTTCAGAGAAGGTGTTCGGTAAGTTTAAAGGAAAAACCGGAAACATCTTGCTAACCAGGGCGTGGAACGCTAGAGGCATGAAGCAAGTAGGTAAGTTAGATAATTTAAAATATGAAATAGATTTGACATAGTAAGGATTAGCTAACTGTTTACAAAGTAACGAAAGAGTACTTATGATTAGACAAGAATTTAAACCGTTAAATACGGTAATAATACAAGTTTTCGTGCCCACCTTTAGCTAGAATGACGAAGGGCTACAACCGATTTACAAAGATACCGAAGACAAAGATTCTTAAAAGGGCATACAAACTTAATAAATACAGGAGATTTTAATGCTATGATAGGTGAGGGTAGGGAAAGGGCGGTAGTAAATTTATATAGTTTAGGTACGAGAAACGACATAGGAAATAGGCTGGTAGAATTTCACAATAAAAACAATTTAACCATTACAAATTCATGATTTTAACACCATGCTAGAAGTCGATGCACGTGAAAGATGCCAGAAGATATAGGAAGATATAAAATGGATGACATTCTTGTTAGACAACGGTTTAAGGATCGAGTAAAAGACTATAGAAGATACACGGAAGCAGATATAGACACTGAGCACAACATAATAGTTATAAAAGCCGCGCTTATATTTAAAAATTTAAAGTAAGGAACGGAAAAAGGCATTTCGATTTTTAAAAACTAAAGGACAAAGAAAGTCATAAAAGGTTTGAAAAAACGACAAACGAATTGTTGAAGGACATCAGGAAAATTTTTTATTCTAAGTAGAAGAAGAATGGAATAGCATTAAATGCAACTAAATATTGCAGTCACACTTGTATTAGAGTATGAACAAAAACAAAATAACAAACCCTAGATGACAAAAAATATTCTGAATTTAATTGAAGAAAGGCTAAACCACATAAACAGACAAAACAAAGCAAAGACACAGAGATGTAATTTCACAAAATGGGAAGCTATTCTGAAACGCAAGAAAGCTAAAGAACAATGGATTTAGAAAAAGTGCAAGCAGGTACAAATTAAAATAGAAATTGGAAACACAGACAAAGCATATGAACCAATTAGAACGAATTTTAAGGATATAAAGCCAAGTAGCAAAAATATAAACGGCACAAGAAGAGACATCATTACAGAAAAAGGGAATTTATATGCAGAGCCGGAACTAGAAGTACTAGAACGGGAAACATATATTGAATAGGATGATTTGGGATATCCTATATATAAAGACAAGTTTGAACTAGCATTAAAGAGCCTGGAAAATAATAAAGCACCGGGTACTGATAAAGTGCGAGCACAAATTCTAAAAGCCGCTGAATAAGCAGTAACAGACCGTGCTTCTAACATGTCAGCTATATGTACGAGGCAGGCAAGGTACCCAAAGATCTTAAACGTAACACCATAATCACTGTATCAAAAAGGGAAGGTGCGGATAGATGTGAAAATTTTCGAACAATAAGTTTAGCAGCACTACTAAAAAGTTAGAAACGAGTTATAGGGATATACGGATAGTACATAGCTTACACAAAGAGCAAACATCTGTAATAGTATTAGAGCAAGAACGTAGAGAAGTAAATATTAGAAAAGAGTTGAAATAGCAATGCTCGCCATCTTCATTAATTTTTAACTTGTGTGTCGAAGTAGCAATGAATACTGTTAGATGCAGAAAGACATTTGAGATTATTATGCATAGATAAACGATTAATATGCTTAGATTTGCAGGCAATGGAACGGTGTTAACATCTAGCAAGGAAGAGTTAGAAGTAGCTCTTAATGAATTGGAAATAGTACTAGCAGAGAGATACGGTATGAACATAAATAAAAATAAAACTAAGGTACTAGTATATAAAGGAAAAGAAGGTAAGCCATAAATTAGTGTACACATAGGAAACCAGAATTTACAAAAGGTTAAAGATATCTGCTGCGTCAGAAGCCAAATAACGCAAAATAGGAAGAGTGCAAAGGATATAAATCGAAGCTCAGCACCAAACCGTGTAAAATTTAACAAGAAAATACAACTACTATGTTCGAAGACAACAAACGGAAACAGTGAAAAGATTGCTGAAAGCGTACGGTTTCTAAACGTGGAAAGTAAGAAAAGGGGACAGGAAAAACATAGAAGCTCTTCAAGTGTGGTTCTATATGCGTACAATGAAGACAGCATAGAGAGACAAGGTCAAGAACAAAAATGGAGGAGATAGGATGATACAATATGCTCTAAGGCATTAAGAAATAGTGCGGGTCTATTAAAAGCAGGGAAAAAGGAGTAGAGGTAGATATAGATTAGACTAGTGTACACAGATGTTAAAAATGTAGGCTATGGTAATTGCAGGTACATATGTTGGTTAGCTCAGGCTAGGAGACAATGGAAATACGCTTCTAGTCAGTTCCAGTACTGAAAACCTAATGATGATGAACTGACTTCAAATATTAATTAGAGAAAAGCAACTACTATGTTCGAAAACTACAAACATAGAAACAAGGAAAAGATTGTCGAAAGCGTATTGTAAGAGTCTGGATGTTAATGACCCTGAAACACTATTAATTATCACAGGGGATGAGTTAGAGCAAGGAAAACAATTGACTGGCCTGATAGTTTCTTAATTAAAGAACTCAAAATGATGCACAAGTCTACAGGCGACTTAAGTAACTGTTGGATGTAATTATGTATCACTACAATAGTTAACACAACTAAGGGACAACTGGGCCGTAGTAATTACAAGACCAAATCCTTACCTTAATGTCAATAATGCTAGTAGCTAGAGCATTAGCATTGCACACAAATTTGTATCTGCCGGTTCACGATTTTGGTCTACAATCAATGAGCTTCAAATATTGAGTTTACTTCACAGGATTCAAAAGCAGCGTCGTGCAATTAAGCCTAAGCCATTGATTTACCTGCTACAGTCATCTACAAAATCAACGTACCAAACTACTAATAATAATTGTTTATACTTGTAAATGATTATTGTTTTATATCTCTAAATAACAATTAAGTACATCAATATATTTGAAACCGCCACACTTCTCTGACGTTTTATAATTGTCAGCGCAAAACAACCTACTTACGTTAATTAAATATTCTAATAATTTTGTATATATAAGCAATACATGTAAATGGCCCAGCTACATAACCCCCCTATTGATCTTGAAGAGTAATAACAATGAGAGATCAATACCATTAAGCACGGAAATAACTTACAGACTAAAATCCTACATGATACATAATGACAATAGCCACAGGCTACGTCAAATATAAAACATATGCAGGCGTTACATACTTTTTAAATTGCAAACATTTTGGACTCCTAAATTAATATCAGCTTCGTCCAAAGAAACTACTTATGAATTAGCCCCTTTCTTCCGTTTATATTGTAAATAATTTACAGCTAAAGTTATTTTCCGTTGAATTTGTTGATTATTTACGTCCGCCTCGGTATATTTAAATTTGTTAATGTGAAATTTCCATGTTTTACTTCAAGCACGCGCCAACCAGTGCCGCGAGTGATAAACTTTGTTCCGCATGTGCAAGAACGTTGTAGTAATTGGGAAAACACACGAAACAAGCATGAGTATCGATTTGTCGTTCTAGCAGGCCGCATCTCTGCTTACATGTTCTACGTAGAATCTAATTAGAAAAACCGCTTTTCTTCAGAACAACCGCTATTGACATAAATGTGCTTTGCTACATCCGCCAAAGAAAAAGTAGTTTTTTGTTTCCCGTATGACGGACAGATTCTACCGTTTTGTTTACATCGTTTTTCCGTTGGCACGGCTGCGTAAAAAATAGGTGAGTGCTTTAAAGTAAAATTATAGGTTATTTGTTAATTATCACTTATTTTTGTATACATGTCCACTTTTCCTTACCACAGAGCTATTCGAAATTTACACCGCAATTTTACATAAACTGAATTTCTTTTTCCTGAAATGCAACATTTCCGGAGTGTACCCCGTGCCACTATGATGCACTCTATTAAGCCAACCTTCGACATCTCTCACGCAGTTAGCCCATTTTGTGTGTTTAGTAAAACAAAGTGAACCAAGAAGCCGTCCTATCTCCGGATTAACTCTTTCGGTCAAGTTTCTTGCGGAAAATACAGCGAGGTGTGGGATACCTGAATGACTAGATCAGACAACGTTTTACCCCATAACTTACATATAAATTGGTTGCCATTGTCGGTTAATATAGCCCGAGGCTCGCCTACTCCTTCGATATACTTCCTCAAACAACGAACAACAGTTACCGTTGAAACTCGAAGTAGACTTTGGCAAAGGATCCATTAGACCCACACATACTACCGGATTGATTCCATTCGAGATGACACTATACATTTCACCAACTAAACGACAAGATTTAGATATTTTTGTTTGCTGACATAATTAGCAGACTGATATAATTTTCCGAATGTACCGGCGCATTTTTGAAAAGCAATAAAATTTTTGCAGGGATTGGAAATACTTTTCCGCCCCGAAATTCCCATTTGGTTCATGTTCCTCTCTCACTAAGAGTATAACGTTCTTAATCGAAATGTAAACCTTATAGCCAGGATTGTTCAGAGTAGCTTTTCTAAATAACACACTTTCATGTAAAACAAACCAATCTTTAACCCTAGAATCAGTTCTTCCCTCTAAACGAAATCGGATCCTTTGACAATCATTATCGTCCTCTTGAGATCCGAGTATATTCTTAAAATTATTTCGTACTGTTTTAAATATTTCCGAACGCATCACCGTTGCAATTTTTATTTCTAGATTTTTGGAAATCTCAATTTTTTCCTTCCCCTGCCTCAACGGATATCTAGACAAAGCATCGGCTACTTTATTTTCAGATCACCGACACTATTCAAACGTCACGTCGTACTCTTGAATAGATAACATCCATCGTGTCAATCTAGCATTCAACAACCGACATGATTTTATAAATGCTAAAGATTTATTATCACTGATCACGGTAACTTCTCCACCCAAAACAAACACGCGCCATTTCCGCAATGCAAAAACTACGGATAAGACATTCTTTTCAGTCACCGTGTATCTTAATTCGGGCTTCTGTAAAGATCTACTTGCGAAAGCAACTATGCTTGGTACCCCCCTCCTCATCCTTCTGATACAAAGAAGCGCCTATAGTATAACCTGAAGCATCAGTTTGTACAAAAAATCTTCTTTTCGTATCAGTATGTCTAAAAACACAGCGTTTACAATGACTTGCTTAATTTTTTCGAATGCATAACCTTCATGTTGCCGCATAACAACGATTGCTCCTTTTTTACAAGACGTAAAAGTGGGATCGACATATCTGCAAAATTCAGACAAAAACGACGATCAAAATTGACGAGTCCGAAGCATGATTTCAAATGTTTAACATTTTTGGAAACTGGGAATTCCGAAATAGATATCACCCTCGCTGAGTCCAAACTAATCCCTTCCGGAAAATAATATATCCTAAAAAATTCACAAACTTTGTGGAAAAAAAGCATTTTTTTTTAATTTAACTGTAACGCCAGCTTTTTTGAACTTATTGAAAAGTATAGCCAGATGGCTAAGGTGCAGCTCGGGGTTCGACGAATAGACTATCAAATCATCAATGTATGGAATCACCCAACCAAGTACATCTGATACCAAAACCATGTACAATGCCCGTATAAAGCTTCCTACTGAGATAGACAGGCCAAAAGGTAGCACCATGAATACATAGGTGTGACATTCAAATGAGAATCCCGTATATTTTTGGTGATTTTTCGCAATCGGTGCTTGCCAATACAAGCTCGTAAGATCAACTGACTGAGACACTAACCTGGGTTAAAGTCGTACAATAATTCTATAGGATTTAAGGGAATCGCTCTATCCTTCTTCTTTCTTTTATTTATATACGTGGCATCAAGACGTACTCGCACTGACGCATTCCTTTTACTAACAGTAATTAGCGGACCAATATATTCTGTCCGGCGCATTTCCATTACCACCCTTCTCCTCCATTTCTTTAAGCTGCGTTTTTGTCTCCTCGCGAAAAGCGTGAGGCATAGGATGCTGTCTACAATAAAAGGGAGTTTCATCTTTTAGATTAATCTCGCGTACGTATCCCTTAATAAACCCCAGTTGATTTGAGAAAATACTTCTATACTCAATCAAAAACCTTTTTAATTCCTCTTTTTGCTCCACAGAAAACGACTCCGCCCTACCGGCTACCTCAATGATTTCTTTTTTCAGAATACGAGACTGGAATTTTTTTCATACTTTTAGTCTCGTAGTTTTTGTCGTTTATTTCTGTAACTGAAATGTTTACACTTACAAATTTTGCTTCTTGTAGACGTTTCGAAAAGTTTCCTGGAACCGTATTTGCTGAGTAATCTATCGAGACTCCCCAGTCCTGCATCCAATCACAACCTAAAATAACATCCCTTACCAAATCAGGTACCACCAAAAATGGATACTCAAATTCCATTCCTCCCATACTTTCTGATGAACAAACTTGCTCCCTAATTTTTATACTTTATTTACCCCAAGCTCCCGTCAAAGTAGCGCTTCTGTATGGTACTAGCGGGACTACGGAGTTATTCCCCTCTAAAAATTGTCAGAAATTTCTGTTACTTGTGAACCTGAATCAACTAATGCCCTTGCTTTCACATTACCTCAAACAACTATATCCACAATAGGAACTAAAGCGACAGGTTTAGTACTCTCTTGCTTCCCATTTTCTTTCACCCAATCATTTAAATCTGAATTAAAAATTGTGGATACTTCCCTCTGATCAGAAGAACTAGAGCCATTGTCAGAACAACTATTATCCTGACGATTCTGTTCACAATTTTTCTCCTGTCAGTATACTCTATTTTGATTTAAAGTAGAAACCTGAGCAGTATTATTTGTATTAACATTACGCCGAAAATTATTTTGTCGGTTATTACTAACATTAACTTGACGATTACCCTGATTATTAGGAATTTCGTGGTAAGTAGCATGAATTCTGGGTAAATGCGTTTCTACCCTTCAATACTAAACAACCCAGAATTTAAAACACCCCGTTTTATCTCTACATCGAAGTGATGAAGTGATTCACCACCAAATTAATTAGCTCCCGTTCGGAAAACGGTTGTGCTAAGTATTTTGCTTTCTTAATGACACGAAAAAATATTCGGCCCTAGACCCGTTTTTGTAAAACCCATATTTAACTTTAGAAAGAGTGTCCCTTTCCTATTCTACACTCCAGTAACGTGCTAAAAATTGCTGTTTAAAAGCTTCGAATGACGAAAATTTCTTTATTTCTTCCCAAATTGAACTGAACCCTTCAAACAATTTACTGCAAAAAATACCCGCTTTTCATATGGTACTCCTGCCTCATCAAACATAGCCTCTAACTTCTTAATAAATAACAGTGGATGTAAAACACCGTTTGGTGAAAAGTTTAGGTTCACTCAGCCAACATCTTTCCTAACTAATACATAACTGCGGTTGTGACTCACAATAGGAACTACATGCGCCTGAGTCCCTAAACTACCCCCCACATTCTCAACATCTTCATCATTCGTATCACTTAATACTTTTTTTTCTTGCAAGACTGATGAAAGTTGTGAAAAGCCTTCATTCAGATTAACATTTTAATTCTTGAAAGCGTTTTCTATACAGCTACTTAATACGTTGGATGAATTGCTATTTGTTTAGCTCACCATATTTTTAAGAGAACCATTTAAATTCCCTTTTTTTTGCATCACTAACCACTTTCTTTTTACTTCTAAGCGTGATAAATAGTTTTTTTTTGAACATGCACTAAACTGTTATCTTGCCTTTGAAGGTTGGGCGCCAAATAATGTAAGGGTTTGGATGTTAATGACTCCGAAACACTATTAATTATCACAGGGGGTGAGTTAGAGCAAGGAAAACAATGGACCGGCCTGATAGTTTCTTAATTGAAGAACTCAAATGATGCAGAAGAGTCTACAGGCGACAAATAACTGCAATATATAATTATGTATCACTACAATAGTTAACACAACTAAGCGACAACTGGGCCTTAGTAATAACAAGACCAAATCCTTACCTCATTGTCAATAATGCTAATAGCTAAAGCGTCAGAATTGCACACAACTACAACACGTTAAAGGTACAGTTTAACACAAGGAAATTGTAATCAAAGCATTTAACATCATTTACATTTGTACCTGCCGGTTCACGATTTTGGTCTACAATCAATGAGCTTCAGATAAAGTAGATTTTAAGTTTACCCCACAGAATTCAATAGCAGCGTGCAATTATGCCATTAATTTACCTACTACAATCACCTACAAAATCAACGTACCAAACTACTAATAATAATTGTTTACACTTGTAAATGATTATTGTTTTATATCTCTAAATAACAATTAAGCACATCAATATTTGAAACCGCCACACTTTTCTGACGTTTTATAACTGTCAGCCCAAAACAATCTACTTACGTTACTTAAATATTTTAACAATTTTGTCCATTCTGAACGGACCTGCACCTTGACAAAGTTCTAAAATACTAGAACGGGTGGAATAACTTGAGTGTTTCAATGAGCTAAAGAGCCGAACTATAGGTTTTACTAAATTAGTGGGGTTTTTAGTGAGGAACCAGACTAAGACAGGTCCCCGAAAAAGGGCAGCAGCTTTTTCGGTACTTATAGTTGCCGAGACCATAGGGGTCGGCAACGGTAAACCACCACATTACCTCCTAAGTACACTGCTTACAAAAATTATTAGTAAAGATGGTAGCATCCTCTGGGCTAAAAAAATTCCGGAGTAAAAAAGTTCCGCATTTGGATCTCCGGGAGGGGACTACTTCGGGAGATGCGATCTGAAAGTATAAAAAAAGATCCGTAAACATTCTGCGAGTCGGAGCGTGGAATGTCAGAAGTATGAAGCAAGTACGTAAGCTAGAGAACCTGAAAATCGAAATGGATAGGTTATAGCACTAGACATAGTAGGGATCAGCGAAGTTCGGTGGCCAGAGGCGGGGGATTTTACAGTGGAAATTCAGGGTAATTCATACAGGGTCAGAGGAAGGAAATTCGGGTGTGGGAATAGTTATGCGAAAAAAGATAAAACGACGTGTAGAAAACTACTTACAAAAGAACGAAAGAGTACTTATAGTTAGATTAGAATCTAAACTGGTAAATACAGCAATAATACAAGTATACATGCCCACGCCTATCTACAGTGAAGAAAAGGTAGAGGCGATCTACAAAGATATCGAAGACATATTAAGATACGTAAAAAGACATGAAAGTTTAATAATTACGGGTGATTTTAATGCAATGGTAGGTAAGGGTAGGGAAGGAGCGGTAGTAGGTTTATTTGGTTTAGGCACGAGAAATGACAGGAGAAATAGGCTGGTAGAATTTTGCGACAAGAACAATTTAACCATCACAAATACATTATTTCAACATCTTGCTAGAAGACGATACACGTGGAAAATGCCAGGAGATATAGGAATATATAAAATAGATTACATTATTGTTAAACAACGATTTAGGAATTGAGTAAAAGACTGTAGAAGCTACCCAGAAGCAGAATTGCACACTGACCACAACATCGTAATTATAAAGGCCGCACTTAAATTTAAAAATCTGAAAAAAAAGGAACGGAAAAAGGCACTTTAACTTTGAGAAGCTAATAGATAAAGATATCCACGAAAGATATGAAAAAAAGTCAAATGATATGCTGAAAGATATCGGGAAAATTTCTGATACTAAAGAAGTAGAAACAGAATAGAATAACAATAAATCCAGCTTAGCCATGGCGGCCAGAAATATTCTGGGGTATACACAAAAGGAACATAAGAGACCATGGATAACCAAATTGGATTGTTATGTTCAGGGTTTTGCGAAAAATAGGAATCTCTCATAGGAATAAAAAAATTATTTACAGTCTATATAGAAACCAAAGCGTAATAATTAGATTTGATGAAATAGAAAAGGAAGCTATAATTAGAAATGGTGTTAGACAAGGCTGTATACTATCTCCCTTGATTTTTAATGTTTATATTGAGGAAGCTTTAAACTTAGTTAGAGAGAGAAAAGAGATAGGTATTAGAGTACAGGGACAGAAAATAGACATGTTACGTTTTGCAAATGATATAGCCATTATAGCAAAGTTTAGAAAAGATAATGAGTAGCAAAACTATGCGACTATGGACCCAAAGTAGGTCAGTAGGTCAACTGGTCCCGAAGTCAATGTTACTATAGACCCAATGTAGATCAATCGACTAAAAACAATGTGATTATGCACCTAAAGCAGGCCATTCAACTAAAAGAGTGTGATACTTTGGTCCCAAAGTCTATGCGACTATGGCCCCAAAGTAGGTCAGTAGGTTAAACTAGTCCCAAAGTCAATGTTACTATGGACCCAATGTAGGTCAATCCACTAAAACAACGTGACTATGGACCAAAAGTAAGTCATTCAACTAAAAGAGTGTAATACTTTGAGCCCAAAGTCAATGCAACTATGGACCCAAAGTTGGTAATTCAACTGAGAGTGTGATACTTTGGTCCCGAAGTCTATGCGACTATAAACCCAATGTAGGTCAATGGTCGACTGCGTTAATTTAGAGCCAAAGTAGATTAGTCAACTTGAAACAGCATGCCGACGTCCGCAGAAATTTGATGCTGATGTCTGCGGAAAAACGATTGAACCCAGTCAGCACGAATGGGACTCTCGACCCTAAAAGCAATTATAATTGATCAACGCAATCTAAGATTAGCTGGTTTCCCTACATTTAACAAATTGCACGGATATCTCGAAATTTGTCAGAGACAGACAGATTGCATCAGTTTTTCATTCTCGTTTTTAAAGAATAACAACAGATATTTGCCAAAAACATACAGACAGCCAGACAGACAGACAGACAGACAGACTGAATGCATCAATTTTTCATTCTCACTTTTAAAGAATAACAAGTCGTAGTTATTAAATCGTGAACTCAGTTATCTGCAAAAAAATATAAACTGGGAAAGTTATAAAATGTTCCAACTTCAAAACTAGAAATAAATCTATTGAAATATATGCTAAGAGTTATTTATTGGTTACTGGTTTCCCAACGTGCAGATATCTTGAAATTTGCCAAAGACAGACTGACAGGCAGACATACAGACAGACAGACTGATTGCATCAATTTTTCATTCT
Organism: Platerodrilus igneus; assembly: GCA_036346225.1. Classification (NCBI taxonomy): domain Eukaryota; kingdom Metazoa; phylum Arthropoda; class Insecta; order Coleoptera; family Lycidae; genus Platerodrilus; species Platerodrilus igneus. Next base: position 1,881,968 of record JARFIW010001145.1, read on the forward strand.
CGCTTTTAAAGAATAACAAGTCCTAGTTATTAAATCGCGAGTAATGTGAAATGAAAACACAATGTATTTTTCTGTATTGTAATTTATAAAATATATACAATTAGAAAATAAAATGTTCTGTACTCTAGAATAAACATACTATAATTCACCTAAGTTGTTTATATCTTCGTTTTCCAAATGAGCAAGCATCTTTATAATAAACATGCTATAAATCACCTACGTTGCTCACATATTCTGTTTTTTATTACTTCTAGCTCTTCTAGAAGACGGCGCCGGATTTTTGATCCACGCATCTTCACCATGTGGATAAATTCTCTGACCCGTCTTTATCTTCCGGCTGCGTCTTGTTTTCGTCGGTGTCATTATCATTTTCTACTTCACCGGTCTCATCATTATCTCCCTCACGCATCCTTTTCATCATTGAAAAATTATTTCCTGATCGGTAAATATAACTAGATTTAGCGCATAAAACTCTGAACGGTAAAATATTACCTTATCGGTTCTGTGAGGGCTGCCATCTTCATCTTTGACGCCTCTGAGACCGTGAAACTAGTCGTTGCCGTTTCTGGTTGTTCACTAAAAAATTGAGATGAAGATTATTTCAAGTTAATGCATTACGAGAATTAAATCTATATTAAGCCAACGAATACATACTGTATTGGAGTCATCAAGTCGTACGCTGCAACTGACGGATCTGCCCACAGAGTCAACGATTTTTCAAGTACTTCATTTGGATTCACTATAAATTGCTCAATAATTTTAACCAGACCACAATCATTATTATTTCCTGAAAAGAGCAATTTTGAAAAAGTTTTCATTTTTGATTTGTTTTACAGAACACAACTACAACTTGACAAAAAAGATTAGCAATTATCACACACACACACACATCTTGAGTATATAAAGTTATTAAACAACAAGAACAGCAGAAAATTAACCCATGTTAGCAAGAATTTTAATGCTAAGATACTGTCTAGATAACAATTGTAGAAATATGAAATCTGCAAAAAATTTAATAAACACTGCCGTGAAGAAATTTAATGCTGAGGTCCGCAGACAAATAAATAAACGTATCCAGCAAGAAATTTAATGCTAATATCTGCAAAAAATGAATAAACCCAGCCATCAAGAAATTTAATGCTGATATCCGCAGGAAATAAATAAACGTAGTCAGCAAGAACTTTAATGCTGATATCTGCTAAAATGAATAAACCCAGACATTAAGAAATTTAATGCTGATGTCTGCAGAAAAATGAGTAAACCCGTTCATCAAGAAATTTAGTGCTGACGTCCGCAGAAACATAAATAAACGTAGTCATCAAGAAATTTAATGCTGATGCCTGCAAAAATAAATTAACCCAGTCATCAAAAAATTTTATGCAGACGCCCGCAGAAAAATAAATAAACGTAGTCAGCAAGAAATTTAATGCTGATGTCTGCAAAAATGAATAAACACAAACATCAAGAAGTTTAATGCTTACGTCCACAGAAAAATAAATAAACGTTGTCAGCAAGAAACTTAATGCTGATGTCTGCAAAAATGAATAAACCCAGTCATTAAAAAATTTAATGCCGACGTTTGCAAGAAAATAAATAAACCCAAACAGCAAGAAATTTAATGTTAATGTCTGCATAAATAAATGAACCTAATCAGCAAGAAATTTAATGCAGTAACAGTAATAAACCTCGTCATCAAGGAATTTAATCCGGACGTTCGCAGAAAAGTAAATAAACGTAGTCAGCAAGAAATTTAATGCGGATTGATGTCTGTAAAAATGAATAAACCCAGTCATCAAGAAATTTAGTGCTGACGTCCGCAGAAAAATAAATAAACGTGGTCAGCAAAAAATTTAATGCTGATATCCGCAGAAGCAGTAATAAACCCAGTCATCAAAAAATTTAATGCGGACGTTCGCAAAAAAAATAAATAAACCTAATCAGCAAGAAATTTAATGCTGACATCTGCAGAAAAATAAATAAACGTAGTCAGCAAGAAATCTAGTGTTGATGTCTTAGGTTTTATTTTACCCTACGATTAAAGTGTAGTTGATTTGTAGGGTACTAGATTTATATCCAGCTAACTAAACGAAGTTTAAAACACTAGCAATATTTAACAACATTGTAAAAGTCACCTGATTGCTAGACAATTGCATTAAATTAGCAAATACGATTTTGAGGTTTAGTTAGATTTTTATACATTATTTTATTTATATACAGAGCAATTGAAGTGGAGGAATACGTTATTAAAAATTTAATCCCGAACTTATTATTATAAAAGATCCGATTAGGTTATCTCAAGAGAAAAAAAGTTGTAAGATATAGCAAGCAATTTTAATGCACCTGCATCAAGTGGTATTTACAGAGGAGCTGAATATTTAAAACGTTTTTTTAAAAATAAAAAATAAAGTACGGAAAATCGCTACTACTGAACAAGATTATATCAATTTATCAATAGCGATTATTATGGTAAGATAAACAAAACGTAAGGTTTTAAATATGAAACTAGACTTTAAACTAGGTTTAAATTATTAAACCCTCAAAATTGGCAGTTTAATTTAATCTTGGATTAGGTGGATTTAATTTCAGTTTACAGAACGCTGCAAAACAATTTTTGACTTTTAGTTAGAGTTTAGCATTAAACGTTGTTTAAGATGTACGAAACGAACAGATATAAATTGCGAACTCAGTTATCTGTAAGAAGTATATGCTATGAGTTATTTAATATTTCCTCTAGATGCACTCATTTTTGTAGCGGTTTAGAACAGCTGAAATTAGAAACGCGCCAGATGTGATTACATAGCGTTGGCTTTCAGTACATAACGCATAAATGCAAATGCAGGCACATTTGGATTTTGTTAGGAATTAAATGTGTGGTCAATTTTTTTCAGTTTTACTGAAAAGTAAATTGAAATATTTTAGATTCTCGGCAAATTTTATTCGCGTATGACAACGCAGAAAATAGTTTTTTCAATTCACTACAATTAAAAATTTCCTCATAATCTAAAATTGCACAGAGTCTACTTTCAGTACGTAACGTATATAACTGCCATTTGACAGGTAGATTTCGCGGAGCGATTCACCAGGATTGTAATATTAACAATAAAGACTCGGATACAATACCAGTAGTATTTCATAGTTTATCTGGATACGACTCTCATTTTATAATTAAAAAATTAGCTAACGGTTTTCCTGGCGCAATAAATCTTTTACCAATAAACAAGGAAAAATATATATCTTTCACTAAAGTTGTAAAAGGAACAAAAGTTAAACTTAGATTCATAGATTCATTTAGGTTTATGGTTAGCCGCCTTGATAAACTGTCATCGTATTTAGAAAACGATAAAAAAATTATTACTAGGAAAAATTGCAATACTGAAAAAGAATTCAATTTACTGATCCGCAAAGGTATTTTTTCTTATGAGTACATAGACTCTTGGGAAAAACTTAAAGAAACTAAATTACCTTCCAAACAAAATTTTTATAGTTGTCTTCGCGATGAAGATGCTAGCGATGAAGACTACAACCATGCGGTTAATGTTTGGCAAACCTTTTGCATACACAATTTAGGTGAATATTCAAATCTTTATTTAAAAACGGACGTTCTGCTGTTATCAGATATCTTTGAAAATTTTCGTCAGACATGTATCACAGCATACAGATTAGATCTTCTGCACTATTTTTCGGCACCTGGTTTAGCATTTGACGCCATGCTTAAAACTACAAATGTTCAGTTAGAACTGCTAACTGACATAGACCAAATCATGTTTGTTGAAAGAGGCATCCGCAGTGGAATTGCTCAATGTTCTAATAGATATTCTAAAGCTAATAACAAGTACATAGGAGATCAGTACGATCCAAATCAAGATTCAATGTACTTAATGTATTTCGACGTGAATAACTCGTACGGTGCGGCTATGTCAGATTTCTTTCTATACGGCGATTTTAGATTTTTAGAAAAAGAAGAGTTTATAGATATAGATATATTAAATATTCCTGAAAATTCCGAAGTAGGCTATATATTTGAGTGCGACTTAGAATAATCTCCAGACCTGAACACTGTTCACAGCGATATATCTCTAGCTCCAGAGCACATAATTCCCCCAGTACCCTCTTTTACATCTAAAATCAAAAATTGCTTACTACATTATAGAACCTAAAGCAACCACTAACGATCATAAATTCAGACACGAAGATTTATCTCGAAAGTATCCCGCAATATAACTGAGAGCAAGCGCTATTATCAACTTTATTACCGCGTGTGAAATCTTTTTAAAGACCTTTTATAAACCAGAAGACAACGAACGCAATGTTCTACTTTTACGCCTAATAACAAGTAAACTGACCGGACGGACACTAACGCTCATTACCAGCTAAGACGACTTTAAACAATGGAAAGACTTCAAACGTATCCCAATTACAGGTTTCGGAGACCAAAAAAACATCAAATGTCTCATCCGTGATTTGATAAACCTTAAAATGGAAAGTAATCAATTACCATATCAATTCGGAATGAAATGTCAAGGCGTATGAAGTTTAATTCTGACAAAATTAAAAATTGAAAAACCCGACCAAAATATTCGACTATAGAAGACAAAATGTACGACGAAATGGCATTAGGCACCTACATAAACGCACTACCTGAACGGTTATCAGACAAAATAATATTCCAACATCCCCAAAATCTAGAGTAGGCAATAAATATGATCATAGAAAAAGAAAATGTTATATATTATCGAAATAGACTATATAACCCTAACGCAAACAAAAACTACTCACCTATAAAAACCATACAAGCCGCGCGACAAATATTCACACAACCAAAATTTACCCCATTTAACGCACAAATGAATCAACCGTTCGTTAACAACCCAAATTTTAACAACGCAAATTTTAACAATCAATTTAGACAATTCCCGAAACCAAAATTTAACTCAAATTTTACAAAACCCACATTTCCACCAAGATTTAACCAACACGTAAACCAGCCAAGGCAAGCATTCGGCGCAAACCCCATCAGAAACACACCAATGACGAATAACAATCCTAACAGTTATTACAAACCAACTCCCATGGATACTTCATCTGGTAACACCAGACAAAATACAAAAATATCACAAATTAAACCCAATTATAATCAAAAACGAAACTTTATTTCCGAAGAACTATTCCACCAAGAAGTGGAAGAATTTAATAATGAAAGGAATAATTACATACACTCCAGTAGAGACGATGAACCAAATCGTTTAGAAAACTACGAACGTGACGAACCATGTAAAAATTACGAAGAGAACAACGAGAAAAATGCGTGCTCAAATTTTCAGTTAGACCAATTCAAATACGACCAAGCATAATTAATTTAAATAATATTAATCAACAAATATTACCATAGATAGAGATACCCCACGCAGGACTTAAATTATTAACCGATACCGGATCTTCAAAAACACTAATTAGCCCCCGAACCGTAAAAAAACATTATTTAGATTTTGTAGAAAGAGAACTTTTTAATATTAAAATTGCCCATAATACAACATTACATCAATTCATAGCGAACATACCAAAACCAAAACCAAAACCAAAACCAAAACCAAAACCAAAACCAAAACCAAAACCAAAACCAAAACCAAAACCAAAACCAAAACCAAAACCAAAACCAAAACCAAAAACCAAAAACCAAAAACCAAAAACCAAAAACCAAAAACCAAAAACCAAAAACCAAAAACCAAAAACCTTCAATGTAAGAACAAAACATAAATTTTGCATTTTTGAATTTAACGACAAATACGACGGACTAATAGGCATGGATCTTCTTAGAAAATTAGGTGCAAACATCGATATAAAAAACCGCTTATTAAGAACAAAACACGGACAAACCCCCTATTAAATTCCAAAATAGTAATAAACAAACCGAGAAAAAATACACCATAGAACCCCGAACAAAGAAACAAATAAAAAATTTAATAAATTCAAAAAACGACGTAGGCATTATAAACCACATGTCATTCCAACCCGGAGTAGAAACACCCACGGCATTAGTACAAATAAAGGACAATTACGCCACTATAACAATTCTAAACTCAAATGACTACCCCGTAGAACTATCTCTGACAAACCCAATGAACGTAGAAGAAGTAAACCTTAACGAAATGGAAACAGACAAAAAATTTAGAAAACGATTACAACCCCATAGAAAACGACAGGATGTTAAGAAAAAATTTGTTTAACATTCGTTTCAACAACGACATTAATAACGAAGAGGAGAGAGCAATTAGAGATTTATGTTTTGAATACCGTGATATATTCCATTGCGAAGGAATACCTTTAACTTTTACTAACACAGTCTAACACAATATAGAATTAACGGATAACAAGCCAATTTTTACCAAAGCATTCAGACTACCTCAGGCAAGCCAGGAAGAAGCAAATAGACAGGTAGCAGGTTTATTAGAGCGGGATATAATTCAACACTCATACTCACAATGGAGCAGCCCCGTATTAATAGTACCAAAGAAATTAAGCGCCTCAGGCAAACGAAAACATCCAATGGTTATAGAGTATACAAAAACGGTAGACGACAGATACCCACTACCCAATATCACCGAGAATTTAGACAAATTAGAGAAATGTCAATATTTTTCAACATTAGACCTCGCCTCAGGATATCACCAAGTAGATATGGACAAAGAGACACAGCGAACACCGCATTTAGAACACCTAGGGGGCATTACGAATACAAACAAATGCAATTTGGATTGAAGAACGCACCCGCCACCTTTCAAAGAGTCATGGATAACATTTTAAGAGGAATACACAACCAAAAATGTCTTGTGTAACTAGACGATATAATAGTATATTCAACATCACTGGTAGAATACATTTAAAGATTAATAGAAGTATTCGAAAGACTAAGAAAAGCACATTTTAAAGTTCAGCAAGACAAGAGCGAATTCTTACAAAAAGAAGTATCATTTTTAGGACACATAATAACCCATCAAGCAGTTATGTCAAACCCAGACAAGATAAACGCAGTACTAAATTACCCCTTACCCAAAACTAACAAAGAAGTAAAAAGATTTTTAGGACTCAGTGGTTATTACCGCAAATTCATCAAAGGTTACGCACAGATAACCAAACCACTAACAAACTGTTTAAAAAAGGGAAATAAAATTGAACACTCTCCAGAATCTATTAAAGCCGTAGAAAAATTAAATGTAAACTCACGAATCACCCTGTATTAGAATACTCAAACTTTTCGAAACCATTTATTTTGGCAACTGACGCATCAAACGTAGCACGAGGCGCAGTGTTAAGCCAAGGAAAAGTAGGTAGCGATAAACCAATCAACTACGCATCTAGAACCCTAAACGAGACGGAACAAAAATACATCACAGCGAGAAAGAATTATTAGCAATAATATGGTCAACGAAATATTTTAAACTATACTTTTATGGACCGACCATAGACCATTAGTATGGCTATGCAAACTCAAGGAACCAAACCCAAAACTACAAAGATGGAGAATTAGATTAGAAGAATATGATTACGAAATTATATACAAAAAAGAAAATTATAACAATAACGCAGACGCACTAAGCAGAATACAACTCAACGCAATAGAAACAGAGTCAATTATAGGCATGTAGACAAAACAGAGGTAAGAAAAGACCCAGAAGAAATAGACACCATACAGTCGACACAGAACGAAGAACCAAAAACTGCAATTAAAATTTTAAACAAAGCGATAGATATAAAAACAAATCAATTCATAGTCACCGAAGTTTTAACCAACCCCAATCCCGTAAAATACACAAAAATGGACAATAAGAGAATATACCAAATCCAAATAACTATAGACGATAACGGGGAACAAATAATTAAAATTCTAAAAAAATATATCCCGAGAAAAACGTTTTTACTTTTATTTCAACACTGAACATTTATACAAACGATTTTCAGAACTATATATTATTTTATTTAATAACTTTGGCCCTGAACTTATTAGATGCACAAGAAAATTCATAACCTTAGATGACCATGATGAAATAAACGACGTAATCAGAAATCAACACGAAGGCAAAATCAACCATCGTTGAATCAGTGAAACACTAAAGCAACTCATGAGAAGATACTACTTCAGGGATATGAAAGAGTTAACCACAGATTTTATCAACCAATGTGAATTATGCGACAAAAGCAAAATACGACAGAACACCCCTAAAAATACCCTTAATCTTAACCAAAATACCCGATAAATTTTCCCAAAAATTACATGCAGACACTTTAGTAATAGAAGCACAAAACTTTTTAACGATTATAAACGCATTCACCAAAGTAGGTCAAGTGATACTCATCACACATATAACATCGACGTAACCCAAGGATTCTTAAAATATTTTACATTTTATGGTACACACGAAACCATAACTTTAGATAATGCCAGCCAATTTAGAAATAAAACGATACAAAACACCCTAGAACTCCATAAAATAAAAATTCATTTTATAACCGAAATCCACCCTGAATCAAACGGCTTAATTAAAAGATTACACCTAACCCTATTAGATCAGATCAGATTATTAAGATTAACTTACAAGAAAAACACATCATTAATTTAATGTCAGACGCACTAATTGCTTACAATAACACGATCCACTCATCAACAAATTTTACACCCCTAGAATTAACATTAGGACATTCAGATTTTCGCAACCTTTACGACATACATCACAACAAAGAAGTATATCATCAGTATGCTAAAAACCATAAAAAATAACTAAAAATAACTTATGATAAGGTAAAAGATAAATTAGATAATGACAAAGAACGTATTTCAACAACCCGCAACAAGAATACCGACATAAATACATTTTCAATAGGACAAACCGTGTATGAAAAGAACTTTTAAAGTAAAAGACACAAAGCGGCTCCCAAAAATTTAGGTCCGTTTAAAATCAAAAAGACATCACACAAAAATTTAGTTGTAGTAGACAACGGAAAAATAGTAAAATACATTCATTTGAAAACTCTAAGACGCTATGTAATTTTAGATGGACAGCCATTGTCCTTGCCGTCAACCTCCACCCAGGTAGAACGGACAACGACATATTAGTTGAAAACATTAATACCAACAAAACAAATTACAAGACGAAAAAAAGGACTTATTAACGGACTAGGTAACATAATAAAATCTATCACAGGCAATTTAGACAACCAAGATGCAGAACGATATGACAACTCCATACAACAGTTAATTGAAAACCAAAACAACATAAAAACCATTGATAATGTAACAATTTTATTTTCGCAGTAAAAGAATCTATTCATTAAAGGTACAACGAATATTAAAATACCTTTATTGGCTAGAATAATGATACGAGTAACAATCAAATTTTTACAGTATTACAATATCTAGAGTCATTAGTCTATTTGTTTCGGAGTTCGGTGTATTTTACAGCCACTGGCGCGTGCGTGAGAGGTTTTGACAACCCCACCCCGGGACCCTCCCACCATGCAAGAACGCAGCGAAGGCACTCGTCGATAGTTAAAGGCAGCGACAGGATGCAGTTGAAAAGAATGGCGAGTGACCTCCGAGTCGCCTTATTTTTGTGAAACACTTCCTGAGTAACGCGCAACGATAAGTCAGAAACCACAACGACAAATTAGAAACCGCAACGACCACTTTGAAATTACAATTTAGAAACCTTAACTTATAGACTGCGGAATGAAAAATTATATTTGTAAATAAGATTAGACAACGGAAGATTACGCTACAAAAGTAATGCTGCCTTGAATCAATGTAAGAAATCCGCTTCGCTTCAACACCTGTATTAAAGCATGGAAAACAAGCATAATTAGCTGCTGATCCCGCACGGCGAGGTGGTTTCCATTCCAACCAAGGACAACAGCCGGTATTTGGTTCGTAGTAGATTTAAGAACTTCCCCCAGTACTTCATTCTGAAAGCACATTATTTCGTTTTGTTTGTTAGAAGTACAAAATTGTTATTCAGTTTACCTGTAATTAAGCTGGTTTTCTCCAGTAACAAACTTAATTTCACTTAGTTTCGTAAATGTGTGACTACACGTGGCTTCAGCATAAATTAACAGCTGCGATTACGTCACCTGTTTGTTTGAACAATGCCGTCAACAATTGCACAATGGCTAACAGATGTTCAGTATTACAGTACTGCCACTTTTGATAAAATTAGAGAATATCTTTGTGATTATTTTGACTTCAAATTAATTTTAATACCGTTAACTTAAAGAGAAAATTTTGTATAGTAATTTTGTAAATGACCTACACAGATCTGATTGGGTTAGAAAACTTTAGCATAACCAGTCACACTGAATTGTAATTTATTTGAGTAAGGATCAGTTGATAAACCTTACAACAACTTTACAAGTATATCAAGTATCCATTTTATTTTATCACATTGAATTTTATTTACTGAAACAAAGAAAATTCTTTCTAGTAAATTTATAATCCACATTTAAAGTTTTTTATTCTGATCTAGTTTGATCAGACCTGATAAAAAAAAACAATAAAAATTAAATTTTTATAACTCCATTATGTAGAAAATATTCTTTATGCATTTTTAGGTATACTTGAGGGACGCAAATTGTGTTCCCATTTTCTATGTGACTTAATTATTATTTTTCCTTACAGGAACAGCGTCTTATTCTGTTAAGACAAGCTTTTGTGTCAGCGAAGGCGATCTTTTTTTCTTTGGGTTTCCACGTCCGCCCTTAGAAATTTGCTATGCCATTAATATAAATCAATCTGGACTTGGTGGCGCCTGTTTGTTTTAGTTTGAGTGTGACCCCCCTACAGATTTCGACTTACCCCCCCATTGCTCATAGCTCTACCCAAGGAATAGACCCCTAGTTACGTCGGAAGACTTTGTTTTGCAGACACCTGACTTGGAGCATGGTGATAATAAAGTAGTGTCGGCCAGGAAAATTCGTTTCACTAGCGCCCATGCGTGAGGCTAGCGGAGCCAACAATTAGAGAGAAAAAAAATCGTTACACTGGCGCCGGCAACGTTTGGGGCGTCGAGATTTGTTTGTTCAACGTTTGGGGCTTCGAAATTTGTTTGTTCATAGTTTGATTTACCTCGAAATTTGTTTGTTCATAGTTTGATTTACCTCGAAATTTGTTTGTTCATAATTTGATTTACCTCGAAATTTATTTGTTAAAAATTTAATTTGCTTTGAAATTTGTTAGCTCAAAATTTATTTTGCTTTGAAGTCCATTTGTCCAAAAAATTATTTTGCTCCGAAATTTGTTTGCTTAAAGTCTATTTGACATTTAGATTTGTTTGTTTGCTTTTGATAAAAGATTGGTTGTAATGTTAATCCTCATACAGTCAATTGATTAACTTGGTCAAATTTATTTTTGACTTTCGTTCTATTTTGACCCCATATAATTCTTTGATATTGTTTTGGATAAAATTACTTTACCAAAAACACCTTTTGATTTTTACCTTTAGTTGCCCAAATTTGTTTTGACAATTTTTGTAAAGTTCAAATCATTTAGATTTACCAGTTTGATTTCATTGAAACATTAGGCTTTTGTAATCATGTCGGATATTCCGAATTGTTTGTCTGCTTAAAGAAGAACGGGAGTAGTGAGTGAGAAACCAGTTTTGGAGAAAAGGAAAATTTTTAGGAAGACTGTCAGTTAAAGAAGCTGATAAGCCTGGAGTTTGATTTGTTTGAGTCAATAAAGAACATCTTTGTCGAAATTTGATGATAAGGCTAGAGATTCTATTTTGAAGGTACATTGGAGTGAGCTGTCGTTATGTCATTTGAAAATTGCTCTTTGTGCATAAGCACGTTTTTGATTTTGTTAGCAGATTTTGTTTAGATCGGCATTGCAACGCAATTTAGTCTAGGCGGAACTTGTCGTCGTGGTTGGTCGCTCAGCAGTATGTCAGTCCAGACGAGACTCAGGAAGGGTTGGTCGCTCGGCATTGCGTAAGTCTAGACGAGACTCGAGGTGAGTTAGGCGATCTAGATTTTTTTTGCATCTTTTTTTTGATTTGATGTAAATTTTTGTTATTGTTAGTCTAGGTGAGACTCGTAGAGGGTTTGTCACTCTAGCATATTTAGGCGTTGTGAAGCATTGTAGTTGTTTCGACAGTTCAATTGGTAGTAGGGTGTGAGTGTACCTGAACACTGATTTTTTTTGTTAGCTATTGTCATGATTAGTTTTTTTATTGATGACTCATAAGCAGGTAAATGACTTTTAGTTGTTGGTGATTGGTTTTCGAAATATTCGATTTTGCAACCTTTGCGTAGTGCCACGGCACATTTGATTGAGAAGTTTTGGAGGAAAAGTATTTCTTGTCTACGGAGTACCACAGTTTGTTATTTGAGATAATGGTCCACAATTAATTGGACGTATTTTTAAAGCTTTGTGTGCAAGGTACGAAATTCAAAAGATTTGGTATAATGCTGTTTATGCTCCCCAATGCAATTTTGTGGAAAGAATCAATAAGACAGTTGGTACAGCAATCCGTTCATACGTAGAAGGACATGATACGTGGGATATTGAGATATCAAAGATCCAATACGCAATCAACTCAGCAAAACATGAGTCCACCAACTATTCGCCAAATTTTTTAGTTTTTGGTCGTCAAGTACCTTTAAGTGGAAAAGCTTATAATGATAATTTTATACCGGGTGAGGATGTTGATGTCGTCTCCAGTAGTAGACCTTCTTATGTTTTGGATCGTCAACCTTTGTTTGATATTTTTGGGAATGTCCGTGAAAATTTGCATGTAGCTTATCAACGTTCGAGTAAACGCTACAATCTTAGGAGAAGAGACATTTCGTTCCAAGTCGGAGAACGTGTTTGGAGAGCTAATAAGGTCCTCTCGAGTGCTAGTGATAAGTTTTCCGCTAAGTTAGCTCCAAAGTTCGTTATGAGTAAAGTTCGGAAAAAACATTCCAATTTAGTATATGAGTTAGAGAACGAAGATGGAACAAGAGCAGGGAAATGGCACGTAAAGGACTTGAAACCAGTTGAAGCATCATATCCAAATGAAAATGATGATCCTGAAGATTAATTCCGGTCCGGTCATCCCTTTGATGTCAAGTAATGATGTAGTGGTTTGTTTTGTTTTGTTCCGATTTTTGATTTAGTGTCGTTTCACTAATTTTGAGTATTTTGTTTGAGAAGTGAAATAAGTGGTTAGAGTTTGTAAATTTTGTAAGTTTGAGGTGTGCCTTGGTGTGCACGCTGGTCATTTTGCTCGCGCGTTACTCGGAAATGTGTTTGGAGGATGTCTTTGACAGATATCCTTACAATGTAGAAGTAGGTGGGCTATTTGATTATTGGTCCTGATTTCTACATATCGAGGTAGAGAGAATATTAGATTATTCTTTCCCTTGTTTCTTTTGACCGTTCGAAGTTCTTTGGTTTGATAAGGTCAAAGTTGGCTTGGTGAGTCTCACCATTTGGTCCATCACTAATGAGACCAGTTGTTTGTTAGAACTTAGTGATAGGATATTCAGTAGGGTGTAGGATATTACAGCCCTGACTGGTTCAATTTTGTATTTTGAATTTGTTAAGTAACCTCATGGTTAGGTTACCTTAGTTTTGATTATCTCTTTGTAATAAAGTGATAATATTTTGTATTTGAATTCGATAAGTAACCTTATGGTTAGGTTGCCTTAGTTTTGATTATCTCTTTGCAATAAAGTGATAATATTTTGTATTTGAATTCGATAAGTAACCTTATGGTTAGGTTGCCTAAGTTTTGATTATCTCTTTGCAATAAAGTGATAATATTTTGTATTTGAATTCGATAAGTAACCTTATGGTTAGGTTACCTTAGTTTTGATTGTCTCTTTGCAATAAAGTGATAATACTTTGTATTTGGATTAGATAAGTAACCTTTTGGTTAGGTCACTTTTGTTTTGATTATCACTTTGTGATGATGGTGTTTAAATTTAGACCTATTAGTAGGGTCTTCCTTTTGATTGTCACCTTATGGTGATGATGCTTTGAATAGTTATGCTGTCTTGATGAGGAAGCATTCCTTTTTTTTGTAGATAGAGCTAATTGAGCTCCTGGAAGTGAAGTTTTTTGTGGAATTAGAAATAAATTGTAAATGTTTGGTTATAGGTAATAGATATTAGCCTTGTTAGGAGTAAGAACCCCATGTTAAAGAATCATTGTGAATTTAATCTTTTTGTCCCGTGGAGTGTTTGACTTTCTAATTTGACCCCCTCCCAATTTTGATTATTACCGATTGTGACTCCCCGATTTTGTCTCCCGATGGACGTCAGGTACACGTAGTTACCAACACACTCTCATTTGTAAATATTTGTCCCCTCCATTTGAATAAATTCATAAAATTGCATAGTTAGTTAGGAAGGTAGAAAAGGCTAGTATTGTTTAGATAAAAATTTTTTTGTATTTGTTATATTTGAAGTTTTTTTCTTAAAAAAAAAATTTTTTTCTTTTAGGAAAGGGGTAGTGTAACAATTTTATTTTCGCAGTAAAAGAATCTATTCATTAAAGGTACAACGAATATTAAAATACCTTTATTGGCTAGAATAATTATACGAGTAACAATCAAATTTTTACAGTATTACAATATCTAGAGTCATTAGTCTATTTGTTTCGGAGTTCGGTGTATTTTACAGCCACTGGCGCGTGCGTGAGAGGTTTTGACAACCCCACCCCGGGACCCTCCCACAATGCAAGAACGCAGCGAAGGCACTCGTCGATAGTTAAAGGCAGCGACAGGATGCAGTTGAAAAGAATGGCGAGTGACCTCTGAGTCGCCTTATTTTTGTGAAACACTTCCTGAGTAACGCGCAACGATAAGTCAGAAACCACAACGACAAATTAGAAACCGCAACGACCACTTTGAAATTACAATTTAGAAACCTTAACTTATAGACTACGGAATGAAAAATTATATTTGTAAATAAGATTAGACAACGGAAGATTACGCTACAAAAGTAATGCTGCCTTGAATCAATGTAAGAAATCCGCTTCGCTTCAACACCTGTATTAAAGCATGGAAAACAAGCATAATTAGCTGCTGATCCCGCACGGCGAGGTGGTTTCCATTCCAACCAAGGACAACAGCCGGTATTTGGTTCGTAGTAGATTTAAGAACTTCCCCAGTACTTCATTCTGAAAGCACATTATTTCGTTTTGT
Organism: Platerodrilus igneus; assembly: GCA_036346225.1. Lineage (NCBI taxonomy): Eukaryota > Metazoa > Arthropoda > Insecta > Coleoptera > Lycidae > Platerodrilus > Platerodrilus igneus. The sequence goes on from JARFIW010001145.1 coordinate 1,897,144, forward strand.
TTGTTAGAAGTACAAAATTGTTATTCAGTTTACCTGTAATTAAGCTGGTTTTCTCCAGTAACAAACTTAATTTCACTTAGTTTCGTAAATGTGTGACTACACGTGGCTTCAGCATAAATTAACAGCTGCGATTACGTCACCTGTTTGTTTGAACAATGCCGTCAACAATTGCACAATGGCTAACAGATGTTCAGTATTACAGTACTGCCACTTTTGATAAAATTAGAGAATATCTTTGTGATTATTTTGACTTCAAATTAATTTTAATACCGTTAACTTAAAGAGAAAATTTTGTATAGTAATTTTGTAAATGACCTACACAGATCTGATTGGGTTAGAAAACTTTAGCATAACCAGTCACACTGAATTGTAATTTATTTGAGTAAGGATCAGTTGATAAACCTTACAACAACTTTACAAGTATATCAAGTATTCATTTTATTTTATCACATTGAATTTTATTTACTGAAACAAAGAAAATTCTTTCTAGTAAATTTATAATCCACATTTAAAGTTTTTTATTCTGATCTAGTTTGATCAGACCTGATAAACAAAAACAATAAGAATTAAATTTTATAACTCCATTATGTAGAAAATATTCTTTATGCATTTTAGGTATACTTGAGGGACGCAAATTGTGTTCCCATTTTCTATGTGACTTAATTATTATTTTTCCTTACAGGAACAGCGTCTTATTCTGTTAAGACAAGCTTTTGTGTCAGCGAAGGCGATCTTTTTTTCTTTGGGTTTCCACGTCCGCCCTTAGAAATTTGCTATGCCATTAATATAAATCAATCTGGACTTGGTGGCGCCTGTTTGTTTTAGTTTGAGTGTGACCCCCCTACAGATTTCGACTTACCCCCCCATTGCTCATAGCTCTACCTAAGGAATAGACCCCTAGTTACGTCGGAAGACTTTGTTTTGCAGACACCTGACTTGGAGCATGGTGATAATAAAGTAGTGTCGGCCAGGAAAATTCGTTTCACTAGCGCCCATGCGTGAGGCTAGCGGAGCCAACAATTAGAGAGAAAAAAAAATCGTTACAATAAAACCAAATATCTCTAACCCAGTCAACCATAATAAAATTCAACGATACGTTAAGAAAGCTAGTAAAAAATCAAGACAGTATAGCCAATAGAATACAAACCCTTGAAACTAGCATGCAAACTACCATGTTAGGCATGCGAAACTTAATCAGATTCAATACGATATTCACTCAAATAATATCAACCCTTACTGTAATTCAACAAATTTTAGCCACATTAGAAAACGCTGTAACATTTGCAAAATTAAACACATTACACTCAATATCATAGAGCCAACTGACTTATTAAAGGAATTACTAAGAATTAGATCATTTATAACTAACAGTAAATCACCCTTTGATGTAATAGAATCAAACATTCGCATATTTGAAAAAATAGCCATAGTGAAAGGCTATGTAAAGAACAACGAAATCACATTTTTAATAAAGAGCCCAATAGTAGAAAGTAACAATTATAATTATTATTATTTATTTGCTTTTTCAATGAAAATTACTAGCATGTATCAAGTTATCATTCCTAAAACCAAGTTCCTTTCCTTAAATGAACACAGATATGGTTACACGAACGAAAAATGCCAATCATTAACAACAATAACTATCCAAGCAGATAGCCCTTGCGAAGTACAATTATTAAGATTTTCAAATCATTACGGCAACTGTGAAGCAAAACCAGTACAAATCACCAATATGAAAATTCAAAAGTTACGAAAAACAAATGAATTGCTGTATTTCCACAGGAAGTGATAGCAACCGCTCACTATAATCAATACAAAAACAATTTAGCATTAACTGGAAGTAAAGTAATTACCCTTAAGAAGGACATCTAAAATTGAAGAACGAAATTATTCGACTATATCAAGACCCCACAGTAACCAATAAATTCGTAAATTTACCGGAACTACAATTCAAGATTACACAACCCGAAGACGACAAAATAATCAAGAAACCCATGCAACTAGAACACCTAGACTTAGACGATCTCAAGCACGCCATGAAACTAATGGACAATTAGAAAAGAAGTGAGTTAAAAGTGCCAAAATTACATTATGATAACATAAATGTTTGGACAATTTTATTAATTATTTTAATGTTTTTACTAACTATGTATGTATTGCACAAAATGTATCTTTGATATAAGAATAAAGAAAGAAATTTTAGTCATAAGGAAACAAAGGTAAATAAGGAAACAATAAATGTACTCTTAGGTACAATGAAATTTTAAAAAAGAAATTAATCAAGACCCCTTAGTTTTTCATCTACGCCGGGAGGAGTTACATATTCCCCAAATCAATATATGTATAATTAAATAGAAATTATTATGAAACTTAGGTTAGATGCAATATTGTAATTCAAGGATAAATAAAGAAAAAGCTAATAAAAGTTTGCAAGCAAGTTGTGAGAATGGATGTGAATACAATGTATTCCAGACGTAAGTGATACTGCAAGTGCAGGTTATAGACGGTTATAAATCGCAACTATTAGAGTTACAATTGTTACTTTGTATTGTATAACTTAATAAAGAAATAAGTAGACATGAGCTCTGCAGTTTCGACAGAAATGTGAGGGGCAGAGACAACATAAATACCCCGGGAGCCCCAAGATAGTCAGTCAGTCTTCAGCCTTACCGCTTTTACATTGTTGATTGTTCAGGTTACTCGCCTTAAATTAAATTCATTTAACAGTAATTTCGACTTAGAGTAATTTTATATAGTTTGTCAAAATTCCACTTTTAATTTCTGAATACATAAAACTTGTTACAAAAGTTTTTGGAAGAAGACTTTTTAAAAAGGCAGCTTCCAAAGCCCAAAACGTAACTGGCATTATCACAAAATATTTTTATCATTATAAATTTTAATATATTGGGTGTTTCTAAATATCTTATACATACGGAAAAACGTTATTTTTTGTCTTATTTTATGACTAAAAATTTATATGAATATAGGTCTGCAAACGCTTCGTAGGTGTTGAAAAATCAAGATTTTTTAGTTTATCCTTTATAATTTTTGCAGTTTTTGAGATAATTAGATCAAATTTAGAATATAGATTACGCTGTAGAGTTTACATCATTGGACATGTCAAATGATTGTGAAAACCTACAAGGTGATCTTTTTAGAAATACGCCGGTTTGCTCCCCTGAACTTTTACGGTGAACCACTGGTAAATCTTAACCCACAAAATAAATTTTCTGCTTTGTTTAGAAAATGTATGGTCTCTCGCAGTTTTTTCGTACCTGCCACCGTTATCGGAGAAAAAATAAAAACGATTTTCAGTAAATCGCTGGATAAAAGTAACATTTTTAGAATGGTCTCGTAAACTCTTTTTTCATTGTAGACAATCTGCTGTTTTTATTAATTTTGACGGTACGCATTTGAAATCGTAGCTTGTGTTTGCAAATGTTTATAAAAGTAAAGGTGTAAGTTCTAAGCTGTAAGGTGTAAAAGTGTTGAACAAAAAGCTACAGCAACTGTTGAAAGTAACAACTTTTATACGCACGACCACCCTTCTTCACCTAACCGTTCCTTAATCATTCGTTTTGGTTTTTTTTTTGTTGCTAAAAGTATTGCAGACTGTTCTGATATACGTGTTAAGTGATTTGTGTTTTTAACAATAATAGCTGTTTCTAAGAGTAACCTAACCTGGAATACCCTATTGTGTATGCAGAAAGGTCTCGTTTGATCGTAAAACTCGGAAGAAGGGCTAAGAAAATGTTATTGAAACCGGCCCCGACTATGACAGTGTCTATAAACTGCATTTTTATATAGAAAATTGAGAAAGGGTTTAAAGAGAATAGAAGTTGAATCAGTTGATTTCCTGTAGCACATGCAGTCAAAGAAATTTAATGGTAAATATTATGATGAATTAAGTTAAAAATACGTATATATAGTTCATTCATTTTAACTTTAGGATGACGTCAAATGTAGTAATAAAGTATTAGCAACTCAACTGTATACAAATGAATACCTAGAATTCTGCTTGAAGAATATTGTTATTTAACGCATAAAGGTTGGCAGTTCTGTACAGTGTTGCCACCAATTCCTCTTGCCAATCGGAATATTCGTGTTTTTTTTATTAAATATATTAGAATTTAAACCAACATTGGCAATGTAGCATTTTATCCACTTGTGACGTCATTCTAAAGTTAAATCGAATAGACTATAGATATTAGTATACACCAAAATCCAAGCGTGTGTTTATGCGATCATCGCTGCAAATGTTTGCACTACATGGAAATGTGCACGGTGCATTTCTGCATTTATGAGTACGTGTCTGTATTTTGTTTAGCAAACACAGGTTCTCGAACCATAGTGCAAAGTAAAAGTATTGCTTTCTTAATAGTTTTGTGTGTATAGTGAAAGTAATGATTTAGTTATGACAAGGAATACATGTGATATAATTCTAAAATTTTTTACTATCAAACAATATTAAACATAAAATGATACTGTTACGAACTATTAGGCAACCTGTCAAACACGCAAATTGCATAACCGAAGTGTATTCTACAGAAGTATAGAACATTTGAGAAAACACCCGATTATGAATCATTTAGTTAATTTTAGGGTATATACAAGATCGTTGATGAGTTTACATCAGTTAGTCTATATCCAAATGTCGAATATAAATCATATCGTGTATAGTTAGTTGGTCATTACGTTTTGAAAGTCCTATGGTTAATATAAATTTGTGTTATGCGAACGTGCATATTGTACCGCAAGCTTGTACATAAATAGCCAAAAAAGTAATAAATAAATCATAGTAGTGTTAGTGTTGTTAAGAAGACTTATGGTTAAGGATTTAGTTTAAAAAAATATTAGTGCTTGTAAATAGCATTAGTGTGATAGTGTATCATTGTTAGTTAGACTGAAAACATCTATAAATAAGACATATACTGTTAATTAAACTTGTGAATAGTGAATGATAAAAACTTTTGTTACGATTTGTTCTAAATTGGTGAACGCGTTAATAGTAGCCCGCTACAATACTATGTATTTACTAAATGTTTTCTCTCGGTAGTTGTATTTGAATTATTGCGCTCTTACACTTTTTTAAGTGTTACATTGTGTATATGGTATGAATTTTAAAGAAATATTAATGTGTTCTGATAAACCCTTAATAATTTTCTGTATTGTTAGTTTTGTCGCAAATTCATGTTTTTATTTGTAGAATACATTATTCTGGAAACTTCACGCACATTTGATTTCCTGTACTTTCAGATTGTATTTTAAATTTTATAATCTGTCAGGTTATTCGTGGTTAATCAAAGGATATAGTCTGTTTTATAAAGACTATAAAGCATTATGACGTTTTCTACAAATTATTGAAACAAAATATAAAAACGTTGTTAATGTTAGGAGATATACTAAATATAGGAAGCTTGAAAACAGTATTCAATGGATTAGCATAAGTAATAATAATACTACATGGGATTATAGCATGAGGTGAGATAGATTTTGGGCCTTTGGGAGCTTCTTTTAAAAAACATTTATTTCCAAAAACACTTCTATCAAATTAATTTTAATACAGTAGTTACAAAAATGGTTTATTCTTTTTATAACAACTTGTACGTTATGTTTATTAACGTGACTTAATTCATTTGACAAAAAATAAACAAAGTTAATATTTTAATAATCAATAATTACCAATGAGTAGCTTGAACTACCAACAATGTTAAAGTTATGAAGTTCGAAGACTGACTGTCGATCAGGGGCTCCTTACAGTATTTATGAAGCCTCTGGTCTCACTTCATCTTGTGGAAAAGTGCAGATCTTTCTGTCTGCAGTTTCTCCATAATCATACAATGTCTTATTCTACGTAAATTTAATTAAGACTGCTTTATTGCAGTTTATTGTTTCTGCACCTGCAGTATCAGGTGTGTCTGGAATACAAAGTAGTCATTTCCTTTCTTATTTCTGACATGAACTCTGATTAACACCTTTTATTATAACTTTCATTTAATACAATGTAACATGCTATTGCAAAAAAAATAATTACGTTTATTCTTATATGTATTTTAATAGGGGGATATGTAACTGGTGGAGCAGCAAAAACTTATATTAGTAGATTAGAAATAGTTCAAAAAACTCTGTTAAAAGTTATATATAAAAAACCTAAACTGTACAATTTAACATTGCTTTTTGAAGAAAGTAAACTTTTTAATATCATTAAATTATACACCGCCATTGAACTGCAATACTATCATAAATTCAAAGTTAAACAAAATATCGAACATATATACGATACAAGAGCAAAATCAGAAAATAAGGTTGTGACAACGATAGTAAATAAACGTATAGGACAAAGATATTATAATTACATTGCACTTCGGTTATACAACATATTACCAAAAAATCTGAAACAATATACATACCCAAAGTATTGTAGGAAACTAAAATTCTGGATTATAAATACCAAAGAGAGCAGATTATATGAAGTAATATATACGTAAAATCAAGTTATTCTTAATTTATTTTTATGTAAATATATGAAATAGTATCAATAGATCAGAATCATTATATAAGCGATTTGTAAAGTGTTTAATATTAGATTATAATAAATAGGCAAGCTAGTATAATAATTATGCAGTCAATATATCAGTACCGTCGCACACAGGTTTTCAGCTTACAGCGGCGTATCGTTTATTTAGTTTATTCAACATGTAACTTCTATAAATTTATACATGAGTAGGAGTTTGCATAGCCAAGGTAAATAAACTTTAGGCATATAGATTAAACGATATTGTGAAAATAAAACTAGTACAATGTAGTATGTAGATATGTGCATAACTTATATTTAATAATATAAAAGATATTTATAGTTACAGTGAATAAATAAATTGAATTGAAAAATAGAATTGAATTACATGTAATTTGTGTGAATAAGCGAATAGAGTACATGGGTTCAAGAAAGAAATTCTGAACTCGCCAAGAAACCAACATAACTACTTTACTAATTTATGATCATAACCTTCAATAATGGAATTGAATAATTAAACATTGTTTAATTGAAAATGAAGAGAAGAGTAGTTGTAACTGGTTTGCGTATATTATCATCCATTGGTACCGATATAAAGGAAGCTTGAAGAAATATTTTAGCTGAAATATCTGGAATTAGCAACTTAAGTGCTCTATCCTACGAAAATTTATCTAGTAGAGTAGTTGAATTATTACAGGAAATTGCACAAAATTGATTTGGCTAAATATTTTCAAAAAAGTGATTTACGTTCAATGGGACCTGCATCAGCTTATGTCTTATTAGCAGCCAGTGAGGCAGTACACGATTCTCAATGGGAAAATATCTCCGAGGAACAAAAAAATTGAAGACAGGAGTTGCTATTGGTATGGAAATGACAGATATTCATGACATATGTGAAACAAATAGCGCTTTTTGTAAAAGTTATAATCAGATTAGCCCATTTTTCGTTCCTAGAATATTATTGAATATGGCTGCAGGTCAAGTAAGTATAAAATATGGTTTTCAAGGACCTAATCATGCAGTATCAACAGCAAGTGCAACTAGCGTACATGCAATTGGGGATTCATTTAGATTTATTTGTAACAGGGATGCAGATGTTATGGTCTGTGGGGGTACAGAAGGCAGTGTTTCACCACTCTTCGTAGCTGCATTTTGCCGCCTGCGTGCTTTTAGCACAGGATTTAATGATACTCCCGAATGTGCATCCAGACTATTTGATAAAAGAAAGGATGGCATTGTAATTAGTAAAGGCAGTGCAATTTTAGTTCTAGAAGAATTACATTATGTTATATCTAGAGGAGATTCAGTATATGCTGAAATGTTAGAGTATGGATTATCAGGTGATGCTTCCCATTTAACGGCACCTAATTCACATGGTACTGGTGCTGCACTTGCAAAGCAGAAAGCTATGGCTGATGCAGTTGTAAATCCAACAGAAATTAGGTATGTAAATGCACATGCTACATTTACACCTGTAGACGATACAATTGAAATAAAAGCAATTAAAACAGTTTTTAAAGACCATTCATTAAAACTAGCAATTTCATCCACAGAAGGAGCACATGGACATTTATTAGACGCTGCCAGTAATTTAAAATCTATATTTGTAATAAAAGCTTTACAAGAAAAACCTACACCTACTATTAATGTAGAAACTGTTGAAGATGACAGTTTAAATTACGTACGGAATACGTGTCAAGTTTGGGACGTCAAAGGTGACAGAATAGCATTAAAAACTCTTTTGGATTTGAAGGTACTAATGCCTGTATATGTGTTACGTTCCAGTTTTGCTTTTAAAATTTACTTGATTAAGATAAGCCATTAATTATTATCTTGTTCATATTCCAAATAAAATCATTGCCTTAGTTTATATCCCGTTCTGGCCAGCCTAGTATTTGAACATGAATCTTCGGTCTCCTATTTGTAGTTAGGTGCATTTAAATCATTTATTCCAAGCGGTCCCTATTCATACTGGATTATACTATCAATTTGATACGAGTTTCGCTAGTATTTTCGTTGAACACTTGTTGCACAGATAGGCTATCAACACTCGTTGCATTGGATTTTATTTATGAATTACTCATTCCGTTTTCTAATACTAACGGTTTTCGTTGGAGTACTAATTCTGTCCTTTGTACAATTCCCGTAGGGATTGTACAAGAAATTATACGGACTGGTACATGCATTCTCCCTTCAAATTACTTTCCCTTGTGTGTATCGGGTAGGTATTCGTTAACGGTTAGAGATAGCACTAATTTAAAATCTGCTTTTAGCTCGTTTTAGGATAAATTTTCTACATTGGTTGGTTGGTTTTCCGCCTACATTCTCGCTCCTCGATGCTACGTGAAATGACTCACTTCTCGTACACTGGGTTTGCAACCATGACCTGACTAAGAAACACGTTTGATGACACAGACTTCTCCGGTTCCGTTTAGCTAAAATTTAAGGTTACTGTGTATTGCTACTGGCTATTTAATCCACGTGAAGGAAACCGTGAGTTTTTAAAAATCTCACACTTTACTAATCCCGTAACTTCCTAAACTTTGTACGACTGTAACGTTGTATATTGTTACTAACCAACGTTACTAATACTGATTAGTGTTAAGAACATCCCAGCGGTGTTGATACGTTTTATCATCTAGCCTTCAGCCTGATATAATTTAACTATGCAGGTTTTAAATAAATAAAATGTATGTGTTCCGATACCGGCCCGAAATCGTGTGTTTCTTGTCAGGCGACTTATACTACTTAAAAGTGTGGGATATTTAATTATATTAGTACTGATTTACAATCATTCATCTAGGTTCTCATTTACTATTAAGTGATATGTTTGTTGTATGTGTTAAGTATATGGTTACGTGGTTTGTGCTGCGTATAAACACTATTTAGTTTAATCGTTGTCCCATTTGCAACCATATTTTGAAATTATAATATAGAAAAGCAATTACTTATACCAGAAAGGTGTTTTCATTATTACTTATATCGATATATATGTGTTCCTATTTTTTTTTTATTAGACTAATGTTCTGTCTTTGTTTGTACTAATCAACTAATTTTTATTTCTAAGAGACGACTCGGTTTTTTCTCCTTGGGTTTTCTTTTCGATTACTTTCCCACGCCCAATCTCCGATTGATGTTAGCCCGGCATCTCTTTCTTTGGCTACGTAATTCCGTGCGAGTCTATACTTTAATTGGGGTTTTTGGTTCTTCCTGACCTGCACGGTTTACCGTTACATATGTTTGAAAGGATATATTGATAAGAAATGACTTGACAATGCTGATTTAGAGCTTTTATTTTTCTGAGTGAAAAAAACGATTGGACAGTAGAACAAGTGTGCTGTTGGAGCGATAATTACGAACACCTCATTTGCTTAAAATCATGTACCAGAGTACAATAGCATTCTATTTCTACAATATTAAAATTTTATATATATAAATTCTTCGAACCTAATTTATCTATAGAAGTTTATTGTAAGGTGTTTTCTAATAGTTTTATTGACATTTATGGACATAACTTTTCAAGGAAATATTTGAACAAATTTGCAATAGAGAGATATTGCAGAACTTACAATTTACAAAATGGTTTTTTAATTACTTTGTATACTTATTACGTCATTACTGTAGGACATTACAGTTATATTTTGTTCAGTTACTGCTGAAATTTGTTATAGACATAAGTAACTAATTGTGCTATTTAAGCCGAATTTTCTTCTAGTATGTTATGTATATTATACCGAGTGGTAACTTGAATGATGCAGCATATATATATATATATATATATATATATATATAAAAGACAAGTTATTTGTAGTCCGCAATAAGAAATAGTATATAAAGTAAGATGTATCTGTAAACAAACTCTCATGAAAATAATAAGAGCTATTGACAAATACAAATCGGGCTAGTAGCTATATAGCCATTAACAAAACATTAGCTTTATTACTTCACAGGGATGGAAACATCCACTGACCGACGGTTTCGGCTTGTTAAGCCTCATCAGAGTGAAATAGTTACCAAGAATCCTATGAAGTAATCGAAGCTATTATAATGATATAATTTCGAAACAATCTCTGTACTATAGCAAAAGTAAATAAAACCGCCATCAGGTGATAAAACACCAATACTACTAAGTGTGGAAGTACAGAATTGAATCAAAACTACATAATAAATTCTATAGATGGAAACTATTTGGAAGCTATACTTGGAAACTATTTCACTCTGATGAGGCTTAACAAGCCGAAACCGTCGGTCAGTGTATGTTTCCTCCCCGGTGAAGTAATAAAGCTAATGTTTTGTTAATGGCTATATATATAACTACTAACCCGATTTGTATTTGTCAATAGCTCTTATTATTTTCATGAGAGTTTGTTTACAGATACATCTTTCTTTAGATATATATATATATATATATATATATATATACATATATATATATATATATGTATATATATATTTAATGATTGTTTGCGGGTTATAGGTCACTGGAAATAACTACTCTTCTTTAATACCTAAATTTTCGCATATATTTTATGCTTGATCACAGGTTTAACTAAAAATATATAAACACTGATTATAAGTATGAAAACTTTTAGCTACTCACAATGAGGTTGGTTAAAAATATCATTGAAACATGAAATTATTACGTGTACATTAAATATTTAAAACAGCTTTTTTAAAAATGGTAAAAAGTTTTTGTAATATAGAAAAGGTAAAATATTGGTTTGGCAGAATTTCAAAAATTTGATTAATACTATCTTGGATTTTTTATATGTATGTATAGGTGCATGCGTAAGTAGAAGGAGGTGCCTAACTGTGTGTTTGAGTGTGTGTGTGTGTGTGTGTGTGTGTGTGTGTGTATGTGTGTGTGTGTGTGTGTGTGTGGGTGTGTGTTTTAATATGTCTGTGTTCCCAAGTAATGTAAATGTTACCATATATAAGGGTATTTGTTTATATAATTCTTGAGGATCCAAAGTTTTGTAGAAGTTTATTCATTGGAATTGAATTTTAGGTTTAAGAGATGTGCGTATATAGAACTAAAAACACCAATATCACTTTTTTTGTTCATAGATTTTGTATTTTTATAAATATGACATATTTCCATAAAAGTTCTTTTAAAAGTATTGTTTTCTATTTGAATGATATTTGGGTTGTTGAAATCCAATTTATGTCCGTCATTAAGTGCATGTGTAGCTAATGCACATGCTTTAGGTTTAGTATGAATATCACTTTTATGTTGTGTAATTCTTTGTTTCAAATTTTGAGACGTTTGACCAATGTATGAAAGATCACAATCTAAACACTTTATTTTGTAAATAACGTTTCTTTGTAATACCTGAGAATTTTTGTCTTTAATTTTTGAAAATAGATTACCAATACTAGTCACATTCTTTTTTGCAATTTTGATGTTATGGTTTCTAAATATTTTTGTTAATTTTAGTGTTAAATTTTTTTAATAAGGCAAAGAAGCGTGAATTTGATTTATATCACCGTTTATATATTTTTTATTTTGTATATCTACAGTTAAATTATTTTCAGATCTTTGGTTATATAATAATTTGTTAACTAAAGTCTTAGGATAATTATTATTTTTTAGGATACTGCTCAGTCTTAATAAATTTTGTTATATAGAGAAGAATGTGAAATCTTTTTTATTTTGTTTTTCATTCCTAAAATAAAGTTGACTTTTATATCGAAAGAATGATATGAGTTATAATTCAAATATCGGCCAGAGCTTGTCGGTTTCATGTACCAATCAGTAATAATTTTATTATTTTTTCTTATTAACAGAGTGTCTAAAAATGGAACAGAGTTCTGTTACTGATTGGTACATAAAACCGACAAGCTCTGGCCGATATTTGAATTATAACTCATATCATTCTTTCGATATAAAAGTCAACTTTATTTTAGGAATGAAAAACAAAATAAAAAGATTTCACATTCTTCTATAATAAAAATTTATTAAGACTGAGCAGTATCCTAAAACATAATAATTATCCTAAGACTTTAGTTAACAAATTATTATATAACCAAAGATCTGAAAATAATTTAACTGTAGATATACAAAATAAAAAATATATAAACGGTGATATAAATCAAATTCACGATTCTTTGCCTTATTTAAAAAATTTAACACCAAAATTAACAAAAATATTTAGAAACCATAGACATTCTTTGGAATGAGATTCAAGCAGTGTGTAGAGAAATCTCATTGGACGTTTTGATACGATGTACAGAATCTGTGGTGACTCGTACTCAGAATTGTATTGATGCTGCAGGTCACCAATTTGAACAGTATTAACATTTGTTATTTATGTTTCATTTACATTGGACTTTCAGCTTTCTATTTTCCTGAAATTTAACTTTGTAGAACGGTAAATAAATTTTCTATGGAAGTTCAAAGTGTGTATACATTTTTTTGAAGCACCCAGTATATATATATATATATATATATATATATATATATATATATCAATGCTAACTCTTAAATGTTGAATTATTGGCTTCCCTAATTAGTTTAGAGAAAAAACAAGGAGGAATATTTTGTAGAGAAAAATATACTGCACCCACACATATTATTGTTCACAATCTACTCTATTTTACAGAACGGGAAAAAAGCTGTGATGCCATGGAAGTTTAAAGCAAACAACTCGAGAATTTATTTACATACAGTGTCAGTGCTGTTTGAAGTTTATGATTTATAACTGATAATTAAATTATGTTTTCATTAAAATGTATTCAACGCAAAAATAAATAAAAATATAAGTGGTTTTATGCCGGAAATAGTACTCGTCAAGTTAGGTTCAATTACGGCGGATGAATTAAAAACCACATCGATTCCGTTGCTACTTTTCTATACGTCAATAATATCCTATATATTTTACATGTTTATAATAAATACGCTTGCCAATAATTTTCAATTTCAATTTATCCACTCTAAGACGACGAGTTAACGCTATAAATTCTATAGTTGGTACCTTGTTTTGAGTATTTGTTAACTGGCTACACATTAGTATAGCGTAAAATTAATCCTTATACTGCTACGACCGAAAGACTCGTAGAAATAGTGTATTCTACTATTTGATAAAGCGTGAGTCGAGTTTTCTAATTTCCTTTTTGGTATGTTGATAACGCGAGGATGGAAGCTCGAATTCTTGTTATTTAAACATTTTTAATTTGATTTTGCAGTTTGTCCTTATATGTATTTTCTAAATTACTTACTTCAAGAGGGATGCTTTTTTTTATAAGAAGTATAGGTCTTGACTGCATCGGCGAGTTCTCTTGCGTTATTAATATTAGTAAGACTCTTTTTAGCTTTTAGCTGGAGGCCAAATTGCTTGTTATGTAGGTCCAATTATTCTTTGACGTAGATCAACTGATCTTGCGTGCAGACCGCTGTTGCAATTACGATAGCAACATGGTTGTTGCTGACTACCGCAGCGATGCTGCGCTGATTCGCTTTCGATGGCTGGCAAGATAAGTATGCTGACACATGTATTGACTTGTTTTTTTTTTAACATACCAAGGGATAAACCCAATTCGCATCGTGCTGACGAACAAAACACATTTTTTTTAAAACTCACTTTTTATAGTAAAACCTTTACTAGAAAGGTTTCTAAATTTAATGCTCTTTTTACTTAACCCATTTGCTTATAAAAAGTATCAGCATAATTTTTTTTACTGGTTAGATTTATTGCACGTTAGCTACGAAATGCGTACTTCGTGGAACAATTGTTGAATTTGTCTATAGAGTAAAATTGTTTTTTTAAAAAGCAACTTTATTTAATTTTTTTCGCTGTTTAGATGGAAATTTCTATTTTTTTAATTGTAAATAGAAAATCGTTGACGATGTATTTTTTGTGTTGCTAGGATTCCCCCCTCTCCACATTGGTAGTTAGTCCGGTATATCTATCTCACCAATACGCTGCAAAACGTAGCAAAGTAAGTGCCTTGTTCAGCATAAAATACCAAAATCGTCAAATTCCAAGTTGTACAACGATTAATAGAGTAATGCACAAGCTTGTAGGTACAGGCAGAGTACTAGATAATTGTAAGTGTAATAATCATGTTCAGAACCAATATAAGTTTAAGGCAAATGGCAAAAACATTGGTTTGCATAACACCAGAGTGTTGCGAAATGATTTGGAAAGAAAGAGTGTATTTTGTTTCCAGATGATGGAAAAATATAAGCAGAAACAAAGTTCTTAAATAATATTTTAGTAGGTAAGTAAGCCAGTCTGACTTCAAAACGGTGTACGCGTATATTTTTTCATGTAACATACGCGTGCACCGTTTTGAAGCCAGACCGGCCTTATATACTTTCAATGTAAAGTACGTGTGAACACGTTTTGAAGTCAGACCGGCTTTATATTACTTTCAATGGAACATACGTGTGTGACTTCAAAACACACGTATTCTACGTTGAAAGTGCGTGCAGAGAAAATGTGGAGCTGTTTTGAATTCGGTTTTCTAGCAAGAAGTTATAAAGTAGTCATATGCAAAATATCGCATTCAAGTCAATTGTGTTTAATTAAAGTGAATTCTGATTTATGTTTTTTAATTTGGTTTAAAGGCTGCAAATACACAAACGGGTCCACACGTATGCTACATTGAAAAAATGTAAGTGCATGCAAAAATGTGGAGCTGTTTCAAATTCGGTTCTCTAGCGAGAAGTTATAAAGTAGGTCAGATTCATAATATCACATCTAAGTCAATTGTATAAAGAATGCTGTATTTAATTAAAGTGGATTCAGATTTATGATTTTACTTTTGTTTAGAGGTTGCAAATACACATAGGCCGGTTTGACTTCAAAACGTGTCCACACGTGTTCATGTTAAACTGAAAAAATGTAGATGCGTGCAGAAAAAATGTGGAGCTGTTTTGAATTCTAGCGAGAAGTTATAAAGTAGGTCAGATGCAAAATATGCTAAGGCCGGTTTGAATTCAAAGTGCGACCACTCTGCAAATACACACATAGGCCGGTTTCAATTTAAAATGTATTCACTCTTGTGATAGGTTGAAAAGTAGGTTAGCAAAGTACGCAGATAGTGGTAATCTGCTATATAAAGAGATTGCTCCTAATATTAATTTAATTAGTCGAAGTTTACTGCATATTTACATATCTACATATACAAACATGTATATAATTGAGATTCAAGGATTTAAATACAAGAAAAACGAGTTTGTGTGTAAAGAAATTGCGGTTTTGAACTTGTTGGAAGGTGTTGCTTGGCATCAAATATTTAAACTGCCAATGCAGTCTAGTTGTTTGAGCCAAGATCATATAAAACATAACGACTGGGTGACAAGGAATATTTATGGTCTTTCTTGGGATGAATCTTCAACGGCTGGAATGGTGTCATCATATATAGCGCTTTATTTAAAGCAAATTATCCGACCCGGTAAAGAAGTATCTGTGAAGGGTCTAGAAAAGAAGAAATGGATGGAAACCTATCTAATGCAAAACGTTGTAACTGATATGCTCGCACTAGGTTGTCCTAAGCTATCGGAGTTAAAAATCAACAATCGTTTACTATGTAACATCCATTGTTATAGACACAGCAATAATAATCTGCAATGCGCAAAACAAAATACTTTGTTATTAAAAGAATAGTTTAATAATAATAAAAAACAATAGAAAGATTGTGTCTGTATTATTTATTTTAATATAATTTTACAATGTTAGCCTTATTAACTATTATTATAACAACTTTTAGCAAACATTATTTTTATCGATCCAGCTATTGTGTACGTTAGAGAAGCCTAACCATTTTGCAAAGACTTTATTTACACTTTTTCTTAGGACTTTTTCTACCAGGTAAATTCTTGGATGTTTAACCTTTTGCAACTCCATTTCATAAAATGCACCTTTCATTTCTTTCTCGTCTTAATCTTCTAATATATATGTTGTCGGATTGGTTACGTTTACCTTTTTAATCTTAAAAATTTTATTTCACCAGTTTAGCGTGTAACCTTTCGTAAATGCTTCCCTGTGTTTACTAGTCCTCACACTGTCTTTAATTGAATATTTTGGTATTTTGGTGGCAAGTTTGATGTGGGTAAATGATGATCTAAGAATAGTTTTTTAATTGGATTTATCGACTTTTACAGGTTTGACTCGATAGTACTGTGAACTGCATTGTTGTATTGTTTCACAATATCGCTTACATTTTTTATCCAATTGTAAAAACCGGTCAGGTTAAACAAGCACCACATTTTTCCCTTTAAAGTTCTAGTTACACGTTCCACAATGCATGCTTTCTTTGTAGAAAAACACTATAATGGTTTATGCCATATGTCTGCATTAAGAATTGAAAGTGTTTGTTATAATATTCTTTACCAAAATCAGACTGCAAATTTCTTGGCGGATTTTTAAATTTATTTAAAATTATTTTCATTGCAGCAGTAACATCAATACCCGTTTTACTTTTAAGTGGTACAGCCTATACGTATTTGGAGAAACAATCAATAACTACTAAAATGTATTTAAATCCTTTGTTTGTTTGCGAATATTGTAGCATTTTAATCAAATCGGTCTGAAGGAGGTCATTTAAACCTTTTACTATCACTTTGCGTCTCTTGAAATTTATTCTTGCTGGTTTATAAACTTCATTTACTATATCCTCTTTCACTTTTGATTGAGCAACTATCATAATACTTTCTTTTCTAATCAGGATTTATTAAATACAATTAATAAATACTTCTATGTTTGAATGTCGAGGGCTCCACTTGCTTTGAAAGGAACTTTTAATATAAAATCAAATAACATTGTGGTATTGTTTATGATAGCACCGCTGTCACGAAAGCTGATTACATCCATACGTTTAAGCAAAAATCCTTGTAACTGTGCAATTACATAACTTTTTTCGTTTATAAGAATTTCAATGTCTTGCGGGTATCCTTTAATATTCTCAATGACTGCTTCCTCATAACGAAATTCATAATTATGTTTAATGTCGAAAATAAGGAATGTCTTGCAACTGTCGAGGAATGTACTAGAGTAAAACATAGCTACTACC
Organism: Platerodrilus igneus; assembly: GCA_036346225.1. Classification (NCBI taxonomy): domain Eukaryota; kingdom Metazoa; phylum Arthropoda; class Insecta; order Coleoptera; family Lycidae; genus Platerodrilus; species Platerodrilus igneus. Next base: position 1,914,674 of record JARFIW010001145.1, read on the forward strand.
GTGTAATGTAGCATATGTAACTTGTACTCAATCAAGGTTTCAAAACCTTTATTTTTGTTTTCATATTCCTGTTCACTTATATCTATTTTACGGTTATTTAAGTGCCTTCCAAATTTGTCAATTGTCATATCATCTAACTTTCAATAATCGAATTTATTTTGTTGCCGTGACCTGTGTGTCAAGCAGTCTGAGATGAAACTAAAAGTCGTAATCTATCAACAAGTTCATTGGGATCATTCCAATATAAATAATCTATGGTGTTATTTGATACTTCCATTGTCATACTGTCTCCAAGACGCTTTCTATAGGGTAATGTTCTAGGTCTACGAGATGTTTGGGAAAGTATGTTCAATGTAGATATTATATTTTTGTATTTATATGAATTATTACCCTGAATTTGTTCTGTTTCAGAATAATATCTTGTATTAGCATTTGTTCTTTTTACAATATCAAGGTACGACTTTAGATCTTGCGATCTGTACCCGACAGGATATTTTTTAAACAGTAGTTCGTATAATCCAGGAGTACCTTTATATTTCAAATCATTTATTAGAACAATTTCATCATCCAACACGAAATTCGAATTGCCTATCATAAGACCATTTGAATCAGGGTTAAACCTAATACCATATTCATGATCAAATTCGTTCTTAACATCTTTAAACATATCGTAAATATATTCTTGAGGTAGCGGATGTAGCTGTTCGAGATAATGTGTCACACCAGGTGAATCGGCAAAGATTTGTATATATTCCTGGGCTTCTTGTGCATTTCGATTAACTTCTGCTTCGTATTCATTTTCAACATCATCATCATCATCTTCCTCTATGGCATCATTTTTTATATTTGGTATATGCTGAGCAATAACCGGCGAATCAATATAGTCAACGTTCCTTTCTAGCAATTTAGGTTTAATTTTTTTACACTGCTATGAGGCAGGTCTTGTTCTTCTTCTTTAAATTTTTCTTTCTTTACCACACTTTCCCCATCCAGTTTATTAGCAATAGTTTCTTATCGCGATGTTATTGGTAAGATTGATCCCGCTTGGACGACTTCACTATCTTTTAACTGGCGTAATTTGTTTTTTACAATGTTTCTTTTCTTAATTAAAATTCTTTTAAGTTTTACCGCTTTCTTGTTCATTTTGTAAAAAGTTTATTGTAATAAAAAAATTCTTGGATGATAATGATACTTGCGTCTCTCAAGGTTTAAATATGTATGAAGTGATCAAAACCTATTCGGTACCTTCTTTGACCTGGATCACTATCCTTGTCTAGCACTAAGAAACCGTATTCGTCTTGCCAACAAGCAGCACATATTTTACGGAATTTATCATACTTCATGTCAGTATTGACGTGAACGTCATATATGTGTTTTAAGTTTAAATCATCTTGTTTAAATAAAACTGTACACGCCTCTTGGAACGACAAGGGGCGCAAATAGAAATTGCCTGGAGTGCAGTAGGCAGTAAACCAGGGTTTGTAAGGTAGAGCGTGGACTGTATAGAGTAGAAGGAAATAAACATAGAATTTGAATACAAGTCACATAAATACTTAAAGCACTTACCGAAGCACAGACATCTGGAGCACTAACGCGGCACCTTTCAGTACTGTTTCTGGCCAGAGGTAAATAGGAACGGAGTCAGGAAATGGTTGTTTTAGGAAAGAGATTAAAGAGTAATATTTAGAATTGAAGGAACACGTTCGCGTTCGCGGATGGTTGCTAATTATGGTATTCCTTATCTCGCCTGGCTTGATAAAGAATACCACGTTGGGAGAGCGAAATGGCGCGAACATAACCGCCCACCAAAAATGAACATTTTTTTAAAAGAGATATATTCGAAACTTGAAAAGAAAATTGTATTAGAACTGGGCATTTCCTCCCAGTAGTGGGCTACGGTTTACCCGCCGATGCTCGGGATAGAAAAAAAGCAAAATAAAACGCGATTTTTAAAAAAAAAAAAAACTAAATCTAAGTTTGAGAAAGAAACAAGAAAAAAATTAGTTTTCTAAAGGAAGGGGTATTATTTTATTTACCGGCCGAGTGAGGGAACCGTGGATGGTTTTTACCGACACCACGCGAACGACACCATCGCTACCGGGAAATAATTTAGTAGTAAGTTCGGAAACTAATTCCAAGTGAACTGCTCTCGTGCACATGCACACGAAAACACAAAGATATGATTTGAAAAAAGAAGCATTACGCCGAATGGAAGACTTAACAAGCAACGGTCCTGCAAAGTCAACTCCTACATGAGTAACGGCACGAGTTAATTGTACACGGGACGGAGGCAAATTAGACATAATGGGTTGAGAAGGCTTGGAATTAAATCGGAAACATGGTATGCATTGATGTATTCGTTGTCGTATTAACGATCGTGATCCTAAAATCCAGTATTTTCTTAGAATAAGAGCTTGTGTTGTAAGAGGTCCGGAATGCAAAGATAACGCATGATAGTGGTCGCAAATAAGTTTAGATAAAGCTGCCCTTTTAGGCAATAACAGAGGATGTTTGCTATCATAGTTCAATTGTGAATGCTGTAAGCGACCGCCCACCCTAAGCAAACCTAGAGTATCGATAAACGGCGATAATTTTCTAAAAGAGGCGGAGAGAGGTTTTTTATTTTTTATTTGCAACAATTCTACTGCAAAAAACTGTTGTTGAACAAGTTTCACGCATGTTTGTGATGCATTATGTAATTCATCACGTGAAATAGGACCTAGAATTTTTCCCATGGGGTGACGGCAATTATAAATAAAACGAATAATATATGCCGTTGCATATTGCAAGCGACTTAAAGAAGAAAAATTTCCCATGAATTCAGCAAGATCGCACTGTTCTAATGCAACCAGTAGTGTAGTAATTGATTTTAATTCAGGTACTTCACTCAAAGGAACAAAAGAATAGTTGAGGTTAAAACAAACATCCTTTAAATTAGATGCACCTTTCCACCACAAATCGTGGCGTCATAATTAAAAAGGGGTGAGTCCACGAGAAGCGACGTCAGCGGGGTTAAGTTCTCCGGAAACATGGCTCCATTGATCAATGGAGGTATATTCTAGAATTTGGCTTACTCGATTTCCCACAAAAGGTTTTAACAAATATGTAGGAGTACGCAACCATGTAAGTACGACTTGAGAGTCTGAATAAAGTTTAGTTTCCGAAATAGGGTATGGAAATTTATTTGAACGCATAGAATGAATTAATTTGGCTAATAAAAGAGCTCCAGAAAGTTCTAAGCGTGGGATAGTAAGATGCTTTAGAGGAGCAACCTTGCTCTTGGCTTGTAAAAGATTACAATCTACAGATTTATCATTACCAACATACAAGTAGACACAAGCGCCGTATCCCCTTTCGCTTGCATCGCAAAATCCTAGCAATCGATAAGTGCCGTGAAAATGAGACAAGATACGAGGAATTTTTAGCTGGGATAACATAGTAATTTGGTTACAAAGCCTTGCCATTCCTGACACCACTTATGATCAGGGGTATCATCCCAATCAATTTGTTGAACCCACAGTCGTTGTAACATATGCTTTACTACAAATATTACGGGAGTTAACCACCCTAAAGGGTCGAATATGCGGGCCATATAAGAAAGTACAGAGCGTTTTGTAAATTCACCTTTAAAGGGTATCACGTTATAAGTGAACACGTCTATTCCAAGGTTCCAGACTAAACCTAGTATCTTTATACCACTAACGTGATCAGAGAAAGGAATTAGAGTTTCTAATTCAGTTTGTTCGAAATCCTGTAACAATTCCTCAGAGTTACTAGACCATTTGCGCAAATCAAACTGGCCTAGAGAAAGAAGTTTTACTAGCTCGTGCTGTAGTTGCTTTGCTTCAGCAATACTTTCAGCACCGCTAATTACGTCATCCATATAGGTATGATACATAATAGCTTCAGAAGCCAGGGGGTAAGAGTTCCCTTCGTCTATAACTAATTGCCGAAGAACTCTTTGAGCTAAGAAATCGGAAGGAGCTAAACCATATGTAAGAGTTCTAAGCTCGTACTCAGAAATGTTGTCTTGTGGAGTTGGTCTCCAAAATATATGCTGAAATTGACAATCTTGCTTACGAAGTAAGATCTGCCGGCACATCATGCGAATGTCCGTACAAACAGCAATTTTATGCGATCTAAATGTATTTATTATATCTGGTAAATTGCACTGTAATTTGGGACCAGCATATAATCTATTGTTGAGATAAAGACCTACTGAATCCACGGCAGATCCATTAAAAACAACGCGTAGTTTGGTAGTACTACTTGTTATTTTCGAGATGGCATGATGTGGTAAAATATAATCGGATGGATTTTCGGCTAAAATCATATGACCAAGATCAAAATATTCTTGTAAAACATATTATAAAATTTTGTTTTCCAGAGAACATGAAAGACGTTTTTCTAAATTTAGATAACATTTATAAGCAATATGTCGATTGCTACCGAGAGGTTTAATATTGTTATTGAAAGGAGAGCGACAGTAAAACGACCAGAGGCGTTTCGAGAATAATTTTCTAGAAAATGAGATTCACAAATAACATCTTCTTGAGAGGGAACTTTGGGCATTTTGACTTCTTCTAATTCCCAGAAATTCCTTACATCATTATCTACTGAATCAGAAATAAAAAGAGAAGTTGCATTAACTGCGGTGTTAACATTAGGAACCTGTCCCAATAGCAGGTAACCGAATATTGTTTCAATTGCTACTGGTTGGCCAGGAATGATTCTAGTGCGATCAGAAAATAGCACTTCGGAACATATTTCAGCACCCAGTAGTATATCTACGGGCAATGATTTATGAAAATTTTCATCAGCAAGCTGCAAACATTTAAATTTATGGTAAATACGAGAAGGCAGTGAGCAACCGGGAACGTTTCCCGTTATTTTAGGAAAGATTGAAGCACAAAATTGAAATTGATGCTTCGAGTGATTAGAAAACAAAGTTCATATTACAGCTCCTTTGGATTTAATTGCAGAACCTGAAATGCCACCAACTTGGCGAAAATCATGTTGACGCTCCAACCCTAAGCGTTGGACACAAGAACTTGAAATTGCGTTGATTTGAGATCCGGAATCTAAAATGCATCTCACAGATTGTAACTTATTGTTTATATCTAAAACACGAGCTTCTACCGTACCTAATAAAACAGTGTAATGTTCTAGTAAATTTGTGACGTTGCATGTCGAAACAACTTCAGTTGTGAGTGCGGCTTTCGAATCGTTAGATTCATTAATGTGTTCCCTAGCAAGTGGTTTATGTAACAGAGTATGATGAAAAGAGGAATGGCACAACTTACATTTACCATCAGAATTACAATCACGAGGAGTATGACTGCCGAGGCATTTAAAACATCGATTTAAAGATTTAATAGCAACTTGACGATCGTCAACGCTAAGCTTTCTAAATGCCAAACATCCATAGATTTTATGGACTTCCCCACAATAGGGACAAATTATACTAGCGGTTTTAGTCGCCACTGAAGTCTGCGAGTTTTTAACCAAGAAGGATTGGTTTAAACTAGATTTAAAGCGAAGGGGTGCACCTGACCTTGGCGCTCTTTTCTTTTTAATATCTTCATAAAGCTCTGATGTTTTGCTTTGCAAAGTTAAGAAATCGAACAGTTGAGTACAAGTAGGAACTGCCGAACCTATGTTTGAATCAAATGCGTTTTGAGTTTTGAATTCTAGGTTGCGATAGCATAAAGAAAACAATAAAAAATCAGCCAAACCTTCAATTTTATTCGCTACCTTTAACGTGTTAACAGCATTAACATGAATATTAATAAAGTTTGAGAGCGATCCAGAGTTTTTAAATTGAAGTATTTTATTTAAGTAGTAGCTCGTAATTCTACGAGGTGAATTGTAGCGATCCTGAAGTTTCGTAAACGCTTGTTCATATAAATTGGCATCTAGAGCTAAATCCGAAATTAAAGCCAATGCTTCCTCCCGAAGAAGCATTCGCATGTAATGATACTTCTGGATTACGGGAATGTGATCGTTTTCATGGACTAAACTTTCGTATAACGTAATGAAATTTTGCCAATTGTCTAAACAACCATCAAACGGATTTATACTAAGAGGTTTTAAGTAACTGATAACAGGTTGAGATGCACTTGCGATAACTGCTGTATCGCCGACAGAAGTAGAAGCGTTTTGTTTCATATCGAAAAACCGAGAACGAATAACATCTATTAAATTGTCGAAGGAAGATCTTTGAGAATTTATCTCATCCTTTTCTTCTACAGTGGAATTATAACTTAAAATTTTATCGTATAGAGTATCGAGTTGTTGCTCAATACTTTGCATTCGAACATATCTCGCTTCGACTGCTGAAAAGCGAGTAGCCGTTTTGATATAGTCTTGGATTTCCGTTAAACGAGAAAAATAATCCTCTAATTTTTTTTGTAGAATGTTTCTGGTAGTCATGATTAAACGTTTGTTACGCACAAATAATACTTGCACGAATCTTAGATTAAGAGTACTTCCGAAGCAGAGTTTATTGTTTGTATACAAATACAAATGTCATTGTTTTAAACGTGTTGAATGGCAACGCGATAACCAAGTTATCTGACTAAAGTATAAATGCAGTATTTTTAAAAGTACACACGTGCAATTCAAACTGGAAACTTTTATAGCAATTTAATTATCTTTAGAATTAAAGTGTTATGATTATTCGAAATTACAATTAATGTTGGACATACGTATTTATGTACTTGAATTGAGGATGTGAGACGAAGAACGAGATATAACGTAGTTCTTAATTCGGCTCGTACGGATCAAAAAATTATGTACACGCCTCTTGGAACGACAAGAGGCGCAAATAGAAATTGCCTGGAGTGCAGTAGGCAGTAAACCAGGGTTTGTAAGGTAGAGCGTGGACTGTATAGAGTAGAAGGAAATAAACATAGAATTTAAATACAAGTCACATAAATACTTAAAGCACTTACCGAAGCACAGACATCTGGAGCACTAACGCGGCACCTTTCAGTACTGTTTCTGGCCAGAGGTAAATAGGAACGGAGTCAGGAAATGGTTGTTTTAGGAAAGAGATTAGAGAGTAATATTTGGAATTGAAGGAACACGTTCGCGTTCGCGGATGGTTGCTAATCGACTCTTTTAAATTATGGTATTCCTTATCTCGCCTGGCTTGATAAAGAATACCACGTTGGGAGAGCGAAATGGCGCGAACAAAAACTAAAAGATTAGCATTATCACGTAGTAAGTGCTTAGGTATACGAGTATAACTTTGACAAAGGTAAAAACTGTCTACTTGTTTATGACGCCCCATACTAAAGTATTCCTTAATTATACCTTGTTTATCGCAAGCTACATCATTAAAAACATATATAGAATTATTTCGAGCATCAGATGGTGGTATAATATTATCAGAACTGGAAAATGTATAATATTTGATCCCTTTTATTGGTCGCAGTAGAATTTCAAGGTATTAATACTTTGGTTGATAAAGTGATTTAGAATAAACATATACGTTTTCAAACTTTAAACCATTAGGATGTTCTATCAACCCAATCATAACGTTGCTTTTACCGTAATTTGATGGACCAACAACTAGACATCGAATAGATGAAAGCAGAAGAACGCTATGTTTTTTCTTTTTAGCTAAGGATTGCACGTCAATGTCATTATTGTTTATGGTTAAATATGTTGATTGTTTCACAACACGCATGTTTGTAAGTACTAAATTCGATTGTAAAGAAGTGGAAATATATATAAGCAACGGCGAGTATATAAAGAATTATTAATTCACAATAATTTATTGACTGCACAGCTTGAGAGGACAATTGTCCGTTAATGATTACATATAATAATTCTAAAACTACTGGAAACGGACTGTTAAATACTGTAATTAAAAATTTACCATTAGAAGCGCATATTCCGGGTTACAAATTTTGCGGTCCGGGTACAAAACTAATCAAACGGTTAGCTCGGGGAGACAAGGGAATAAACAAGTTAGACGAGGCTTGTAAAGAGCACGATATTGCATACTCCAAAGAAAAGGATCTATCTAAACGCCATAAAGCAGATTCGAAGTTAGCTCAGTTAGCTACTGAAAGACTAAATTCTGGTGACTCGTCTTTAGGTGAAACAGTAGCAGCATTTGGAGTAGCTACCGCAATGAAAGCTAAAGTAAAAGTAGGTATTGGTGCCTGTTCATCACTGAGAACAAAAAATATCAATAAAATAAGAAAACTGATAAAGAAACGTAAAATAAGAAGTACACTAGGTATTAAAAGTATTACCAAACAAACACGTACAGCTTTAAAAAAGGCTTAAGGATCTAATATTATGGATGCAATCAACATAGCAATTAAGGCTGCCAATACAGCAAAACAAAAGAAGCATATTAAATCAGCTCGTATTATATCAATTCCTAAAATAGGAGGTTTTCTACCACTAATACCAATTTTTGCAGGCCTAAGCGCCCTTGGTACTCTTACTGGAGGTGCAGCTGCTGTTGCAAAAGCAGTTTCAGATACTAAAATAGCTAAGGAACAACTAGCGGAAAAACAACGTCATAACAAGGCAATGGAGGACATTGCAGTCGGAAACGGCATGTACATCAAACCTTATAAAAAAGGTTTTGGTCTTTTTTTAGCCCCTGCAAAACCTCAAAGGAACGCAACTTAATTTTACCTAATCGAGCACTAAGCAATGTAGAATTAATAGAGTTTGTTAAGCAATTAGAAGTACCATATTTCCGTGGAGTGTTCATGAGAAACAATCTTCCCAAGAAAGTTAATTTAAAAGAATGTGGTATAATTAATTTAGATGAAATAGAAGGTTTAGGCACGCATTGGACCTCTTATAAAAAGTACGGTAGTAGCGCTATTTACTATGACAGCTACGGAAACCTGCGACCGCCAACAGAGTTGATAAGTTATTTGAATAGCGGGGGTAAATGTAAAATTCTTTATAACATTAACCAAGAACAATCGTACGGTACTGTGTTTTGCGGTCATTTATGCTTACAATTTCTAAGTAGTACATAGAACTGCGTATGAAGTAATCATGTCGTACACTTTTACTCTAACAGAAAACACTTCAGCTTTAACAAGCAACTTTAATCCGCCTATCAACTTGGATAATGATAATGATAATGATTTGGAGTACGTATTAGGATTAACAAATTTTGAGTCTTATAACACAATTCCAAACATTGAAAAAGGAATAAATAATAAATTTTATTATGGATCTAACGGAGAATTCATAGAAATACCTGAAGGTGCTTATGAGATTAGAGAAATTAATAAATATCTTCAAAAAGCTTTAGGTGTTAAAAGATGGCGTGGTCGTATGGAACAATCACGAAGCGCTAGAAAGACACCAGTGTATATAGAAATTACAGCTGACAATAATACACTTAAATGTAGTATTAAATGTAGTCTAGATGTGGATTTTACCAAAAAGGATTCAATTGGTTTTCTACTTGGTTTCAATCCGCGAAAATTGCTAGCATATGTCACGCTCCAAGCAGACTATGCAATCAACATTTGTAAAGTGAATGCAGTTTTAATCAATTGTAATATTGCAAGTGGAACCTATTTAAATAGTACACCAGCCCATGTAATACACGAATTTTTTCCTCAAGTACCTGCAGGTTTTAAAATTGCCGAGTGCCCACCTACGATTATATATCTACCAATCAGGTCACGTATAATAAATGAAATAATAGTTAAAGTGTTAGATCAAGATGGAAATTTAGTTAATTTCAGAGGAGAACTGCTAACTGTAAGATTGCATTTAAAAAAAATCTGCAATAGCCATGGGTATTAAGTATAATGCACTCAACATGTCAAGAATTGCTATAAATGCTGGAAATTTCACAGCAATTGACACTCGATTGATTGTTTCAAGACCGCTAACAACACAAAACCGACAGTTTCTACAATCGTTTGGACTGGATTTATTTAATTAAAAAGTAGAATGAATAGTGAAATACTGAACGTGCGTGAAAAAGTTTACTTCGACAATGCAATAGTTAATAATGAAAAACATACTCATCAACCTTATGCTAACACATCTTTAAACAATAATGATAAAATTCGAATCCCTATACAACAACAAGATGTATACACCTTACCATCGAAGAGCATGCTGTACATAGAAGGCAAATTAATTAAAACAGATGGAATGCCGTCTCAGACAGCAAAGTTTGTAAATAATGGGATTTTGCTGCTTTTTGATGAAATTAGATATGAGATTATTGGTGTCATTGTAGATCATGTTCGGAATCCTGGATTAACGTCTATAATGAAGAGATATGTTTCATATAATAGCAATCAAAGTAAACATTTACAAAACGCTGGGTGGTTTCCTATGGATGATTCGCAAATAGTTGATGCCAATGGGAATTTTAATGTTGCAATAAACCTTTCAATGGTTCCCGGATTATGCAAAGATTAAAAAAAAATATTTTAAACCTCCGTCATGAGTTAGTTTTACTACGTTCTAGTTTTGATACTAATGCTATAATTAATCCTACACCCGATGAAGAAATAAAAGTTGTTTTAAACAAAGTTTTATGGAAAATGCCGCATGTAGCCGTTGATGATACTCAACGAATTAATTTAATAGAATGCGTTGCACAAAATCAGGATTTGCATATTCCGTTTAGAGGATGGGAGTTGCATGAATATCAACTTCTACAAGAAACGAAACGTCATACATGGAACATTAAAACAACAACACAATTAGAAAAACCAAGATTTGTGATTGTTGGTTTCCAAACCAACCGAAAAAATAGATACATGAGCAACTACAGTCGTTTTGATGATTGCTATTTAACCAACATAAAACTTTATTTAAATTCAGAAATTTTCCCGTACGATAACTTAAATTTGAAGTTCGAGAATAAACACACTGCGTTGTTATATGAGATGTATGCCCAGTTTTCAGCAATCATACTACGAAAAGGAAAATGAACCATTTTTTAATCCTGAAGATTTACGAAGTTTTGCACCATTAGTAGTCATAGATTGTTCTAGACAAAACGAAGCGTTAAAATCTGGTACTGTCGATATTAAATTAGAATTTGAAACTAGCAGAAACGTTTTGCCAAATACATCTTGTCATTGCCTTATACTTCATGATAAGATAGTCAAATACAATCCACTTTCAAACAGCATAAGAATATTATAGTTACTTTATTATTATTATTACTGTACCTTTACAAATTATGAAATAACAATAAATCATTTAACAATCACAGTCTATTTATTAAGTAATTTAGTAAACAGAAATAAACATTGACAATTTTAAAAAAAAGTTTTGTTATACATTTCTCAAATAAACTAACTGGTATGTTATTAACAAACTGGATTTTTTTTAAACAGAACGGTTACTACTACTATTTTTTCTCTACAATACATTTATACTAATATAGTTCAACTCGGACAGATTGAAAGGTATCCTATTTTTAGATACATCCAAAACGAAAAACGGCGTACTTGTGCAGGTATAAACATAACACTGAAGTTGTTATAACTAAAAAATATTATATGTTAATCGAGATAAAATAAATTGCATTCTTTATTTGAGCCAGTGGTTGAAGTTTTACAAGTCATTTCTGAGTGTATAGTTATACCCCCAAGGTTTAGTATCAGTGGTTGAGGTACTAAGAATTCTTTTTTCATCACTTGGAATAAGAACAATTTTGTTTTGTTTAATACTAAAGACGTCATGTTTGACTGATCTAGTTAAACATTGTTGTTTCTGTACAGTCTGTTTATAAAACAAAGCATTCTTATAATCATCAAAAGAAATTTGCTTAATACTTGCTAAGGAAGATCCCTTTGACTTTTTTAAGTGTACATTTTAGATCTAAGCCCTACAAACTCTAGCATGATATCACCATTGTTTTCATCTTTCATAATACCAGGAACCTTTTTATTTGATAATGGAATATGATATTTGTTATGAGGGTCGTAATCGGAAGTATCAAATCTATGAATATCTTGTTTGATGTAAGAGTAAATATCTTCAACGCTAAACTCGTATATCAAACTATCCGTATCTGTGTACAGCAGCTTTGCTTTGTTAGCAAATTGCGATTTTATATAACTTTAGTGAAATTCATATAAATAGGTTTTTGAAATAACTAGAATACAGAAACCTACATAAATGGGTTTGTTTAAATAAACCTCTAATTTGTTCATTTCTATTAAGACTAGATCTCTGTCTAACACAGTGCAACTGTGAAAATTAGGCTTCGCTATGTAACTACGAGCTCCAAACCGTCCTTTCTATTCGGTCACTAATTTCACATCTTTCCTTTTCCGTACGTCTTCCATCATTTTTCCATAAACCGAATTTATCATATTTTTATAAAAGCATATATCGAAACTGTTTTTTGACTGTTGTCTTAATTTCGTATTCAAATCAATGTATTCTTTTAACCAAGGGGCTTGTTTAAATCGAAGAACCTTATGAATCTTTTTCAGTTCTAAACCGTAGCTTAAATACATTTTTAAATTCTTGTAGTGAATAATATAGTTGAGTTTTGGATATAAAGTTGTAAGTAATTTCTTTAAGTTTGATTTATTAGAAGGTACTGGTGGTATCATATGTTCAGGCGCCAAAGTTAAGTCACTGTAAATTTCATGTAAAGATACTGGATAGTGTAAATCGCATTCAAAAATATATCCTACATCAGAATCATCGGGAATATTAAGTATGTCTAAACGTACTATATCTGGACTGGTACCATCAAAAAATTCAAATTCTCCATATGGAAGATATTCAGACATTGCAGCCCCATATAAATTATTAACATCAAAATACATTAAATATTTAGAATCGAAATTCGGATCATAATCTGCATTCATATATTTGTTATTTGCTTTGGCATATGTATTCGAACATTGAGAATCACCATCAGGAATTCTTCATTCTAAAAACATTATTTTTTCAATATCAGTAAGCAACTCGAGTTTAACGTTAGTCGTTTTTAACATTGCATCTAGAGCTAAACCAGGAGCCGTAAAGTAGTGAAGTGGATCTAACTTATACGTGAACATGCAAGTTTTTCTAAAGTTTTCAAATATATCAGTCAAGAGCAGTACATCTGTTTTTAAATATAGATCTGAATAGTCCCCTAGTGTTTTTATATTAAATGTTTGCCAAACGTGTTTAGCATGATTGTAGTCTTCATCTGAGATTTCTTCATTGCGCAAACGATTAAAGAATGCTGTTTTACAGGGTAAATCGGTTTTATTGAGCCTATCCCAAGAGTTAATGTAATCATAGGGAAATATGCCTTTACGCGTAAGTAACCGAAACTCATTATCAGTGTTACAATTTTTCCTGGTAATGGATTTTTTATTATCATCTAAGTAGGAAGCTAATTTTTCGATGCTAGATGCCATAAACCTGAATGAATCGATAAATCTAAAACTAACTTTCATACCTTTTACATATTTTGTAAAAGATAAGTAGTTTTCCTTATTTATTGGTAGCATGCTTAACGAACCTGAAAACTCTAACGAGATTTTTTTAATAATGAAATGCGAATCATAGCCTGATAAGTTATGAAAAACTACTGGTATCATATAAGAATTATGATAATTGATGTTGCAATCTTGATGAGCCGCTCCTCGAAATTCACCTGTAAAGTGGCAGTGATCGCGAACTCTAATATCATCTATACTAACAGGTTTATTGCAAATGTGACAGTGAAGGGCAAATTTAAATGCTGACTTTTGTTCTTCTGTTAAAGGATTCATAGGGTTTGGATTACATAAAATTTTATTAGTCGTTTCTGAAATCAGTTTCAATTGAGCAACAAACCATTCTATACAATCCTTTCCGCTATACAATTGAAATTTGGAATATTTATTATCATACGAGCATTTCAAATAATACGCTACACTAAATGGTATATGCCTTTGGTAACGGACTGTGTTTAATATTACCTCCGACTCATTGCATGGTTCTAATACACATTCGAGATCTGCATAAACTACAAATGATACTTTTTCTTGATAGTGGAAATGTTTAAATGTTAGATACTTTTCGAATTCTTCGGGTAATCTTATTGAGCAAGTATTCTGTTTTTCGCAATAATTCGAATGACGCTTAAGTAATGTTGCTGTATTAAAATTATTTAAACGCCTATAACAAAAAAATTTTCTATGGTGATTTGAAGACAACTGTTTTGCAAATAATTTTGACATATCCTTAATCCAAGTAAAATGAAAGTGATTCTCATTAGCATTTGTCGGACGAGAATATTGTAAGGAATCATTATTTAAAACTAACAGATTAATAGGTTCAATTTTTTTAAAATTTTCACTTAAACAAAATGGCAGTATTTTAGTATTTTCTATACAATATAGGTTAATTGCGAGATTGTTAAGCTTCTCAATTTTTTTTATGTCTTTTAATGCGATTGGAAACTGAATTGAATTGTAGCGTAATACTGAATGAAAATGTGGATAGCTAGATATTCTCTGACTATTTTGTTTAGCAGGATAGAAAGCGGAAACCAAGCTCCAAAGAATGCAATGTTGGTCGTTATTTATTACATTTACCACAGCTTTTTTCTTTATAAAGTCCGGAACCGGAACAAACGTTGAACACCCTCCTTTAAGTGGATCATGGTTGTTTATATTTACCTTCAAGTGTAAAACTTCTTGGATTGCCCAACCTGAATCCTTTTCGCTAAATTCCTCTAATCACTTCGAAATCTTGTCCAATACGTTCTCTTTATACCACCGCTTGAGATTGGTATTTATATCGATGTGACGATTTGCAGTAGGAAACGTCTTCAAATCTATTTCGCCAGTTGTAGGCTTAACAAAGTTAGCGGTCAATATTACATTAACTTTCAACATTGACTTTTTTAAGCAAGCAACAATCTTGCGTTTAAAACTAGCGAACGCCAGTTATGTGATCCCCCATTTATTGTATTAATATAAAACTAATACCTAAGAAAGTTATTAGGAAATATTAGGAAATATTAGGAAAATGCAACAATGTAATTAAAAGACAATTTATTATAATTTATATTCAGTTTATTTTAGTTCCCATGAACGGAAGCGCTACAAAGTATCACAAGGATAAGTGACACTGCAGATGTCAGGTCACAGACGGTCGTAGGAAGTCACGTACCGAGATTACGCAGAAGTAAGCCTGCAACATTGTAATTATGAATAGCTTTTAAGATAGCAACTATGTATCATGAATGGAATCAAGTGTAAGCGGACATTAGGTCCGCAGATTCTCACAGAACTGTGAGGGAGTAGGGAGATTATATAAGGCCCGGGAGCTCCACTCGCAGGCAGTTCATCAAACGATCAGCTTTTGCATTGCAGTTCGTAGATAGCTCACATGTACAATTAAGTAATAATTTTGGACTTAGAATAATAAATCAAGATTGTCTAAATTCAATATTTAACTTCTGTATAAAACTTAAATAAATGTGTTAAAGTTCAAAGAGTCTTTTTAAAAAGGACCGCTCGAAGCCACGAACCTTAACTCGCCTTGTCTAAGAACACCAGAGAATCTCTTTAACTTAAATTGGTAATAAGTCCCGTAATTATTCGACTTCCAAAACATGATTGTACATCATGCCAAATCAGATTTTTTCGAATATGACCTCTAGAAAGCGTTGCATCAATACCTTTACCTTTATATTCCAAAGAGCGTTTCAAGTGCCTCACTCGTACAAGGTAATTTTTAAGATGTGCCAAATTAGATTACAGCCTACTAGGATTTTTCTGACGATTGTCTTCGTATACCTTATTTCTAATAGCAAGCTTCAATATACTTATATTTTCTTTTATAATTAACATGTGTTTCGTTATTTCATCGACTGATCTGATTAGATTCACGCATTTCACAGTTAATTTCAAAATAGCGTTACTAATCTCGACTACGGTTTCAGAATTCATGATTCTATACAAATCAATACACTACTTCACATATGTACAGCTTTATTTACTATTTATACAAAAATATCATCTAACGTAAGCAAAACAACTGTAAAAGAATTAGCATACAGCTTTATTTTTCATTCAGCTGCGTTTACTGAAAAAATTTGCTTGCTTGCAGTATAGTAATCAAACGCTTTTTTATACGACCTTTGATTTATGCTGTGTGTACGGAAAATACACTATCATTACAGCACTATTTTTTTATGGTTACATATAAAAATTTTTAATAAAAAATAAAGCAAATTTGAAAAAATGTCTCAGATTAAACCGTCAATGTTGTATTAAAGAATTTCTTATGCGGCATGAATTGTGTAAACACACAATTACCTATATATGCATATAAATTATGTTAGCGGTAATCTAAAACTTATTCTATATATATTACTAGTTAAGGACCATTTGCATTGCATTATTTTAAACGAAATTAATCTAAAGAAAAATATAATAATTTACACGCACTCATAGTTTTTTTAAAAACCCAGTATTAAAAAAACATTTTGCAGTACCTTGATAGAATTAAAGAATTTCTTATTCAGCATGAATCGCGTAAACACACACAATTACTGTATACCTATATATATATATATATATATATATATATATATGCTGTGATATCCTCCTTTGAATGCGGGAACTGGGTCCTTTCAACAAAAAAATTCTAGTCCCACAGATTGGGCGTCATAAACGGCTGTAATCCTCTTTTCGCCTCGGCTGCTCACCTAATGTTATAAACCTCCTCATTCATAAAAAACAACACATTCCTACCAAAACATCAACGTTAACTCTATTTACATCAATATTCAGAATACATTAAAATTTCAAAATTAAAACTCAGCATAAATTTCAGTTTTCAAAAGAATTTCAAGATTAATTTTATTATCCTTTTAATGTGCATCCAAAATTAAAGTCCTTGTTGGATGCCTACTAATTAATATAACAATATAAGCAGACCGGAGTCTGAGTATAAAGGAGCATCTACCACCCTTTACGTTAATTAACCAGGTTCGTCTAATTGAGCTCAAAGACATACCCAAATTTTCATCATATTACCGAACATCAAAACTAAATACTCCTTTCTACTTCAACAAGCAAATTTCATATTAAAATTAAAATTTTATGGTTAGTACAATTTCACTAATGTCCATTTAAAGTAAATCAATTATAAAGTTATTCACCACACACAAAATGTCAAACAAAATAGTATAATTTACCTGAAGGTTACTGTCCTCGTAGCTTCAAAGTACATCGTCCCTTTAGTTAATCACACCATTCCAACAGGATTATATTTACGGCTTCTAATTCTCAACGCTTTTAAAATTTTCTCCATCACCAGTTGTTTCTGGGCTTTTCCGGAACTCATCTATGTATATCTGACCCTTGTTTCGTGGATCCAGACACGTATTTGAACCATTCAATTATTAACACCCCCGAAAAATAGCAAATAACTTCATACTTCTTTCCCCAATATACGCCAAAACTGCCTACTTTTGTGTATACATTTGTCGTTGTAAATTTTGCTAATTGGTACAGTGAAACTAAATTTTATGACCTTGTATCTAAGTGCACTGAAGTACATTCATGTTAGCACGTAAATAACCAACTATTTTGAATCACTAAAATATACGAGCAAAATTTTAAATTATTTTATCAACTAAAATGCACTGTTTAACATCTTCAATCAAGTCGCGGATGTACGAGCTTTTAACGCATCGAATCGTCAAAAGTCTAAGAGGGCTTGTTTATATTCATCTCGGTATATATAGCAAAAAGCCGGCACGTCGCTTTTGTCCTCAAAACGGGTAATTCTAAAGAATTCCTCATTCTATGTTCGCAGTCTGTCGCTCGCGCGTCGATTTTTACGAATTTTCACTCGCCCCATTTAAATCTCAGAAATTTCAACACACGGCACGCAAGCATGTCCGAGAAAAACTAATTAATTTTGTACAGAAATTGTTGTTTCTACCTCTGATATTTGCATCCTATTTTCAACCAATTGTGACCCTCGTGACGTTGCTTAAATCCCGCCTTTTACTATATGTGTCTTTGCTTGACGCATTTTCTCTTTCCTTTTCTAACCTGTTCGTATTGGTGCAAATTGATATTCTGTATTATCGATTATTTTAGTCCACATGGAGTGTGAAATACCCACCTTTAGCAATTCTTGTAACTATTATGCGACGTTTTCCCCAAGATTCTCTGAACCATTAATTATCTGCAAAATTTTCGCCGTATTTGACATTTAAACTACGCAGGTGTTCAACATAATATTAATTCTCAGAGCTTTATTTTCTAGTATTATAATCTTGGGTTTTACAAGTTTTATGCTTATTATTAATAATGGTTCAACTAACTCCAATTAAAATTAATACCCTTTAAATTTTAGTGAATCCTAACTAAATATTAGTTGTTATCTGTACGTTTTGTTCAATACCGGTTACTTAAAATAGGGTTAATTAATATAAATTTCGCACGTAATTTCCATTTGTTTAGGAATAATTACATTACACGCAGAGCTTTTTAATACTGCTTCTTTTGATATAAAGCGTCTTGTACATGATTTAAATCTCTTATGTTTGATGAAACTAATAAATTTTTATGCTTCACGGTTTTAATAACGCGTATTATCTAATAATATTCATTATACACGGTGATTAAAATTATTTGATGTGATTATTTAATTTTCTACCCTGGTCTAAATATGAGTAATATATATGCATATAGAGTCAATTTTTGTTAAGTTTTATTGAAAAATAAATTATGCTAGCAGTAATCTAAAACGAAATTATAAAGAATTTCTTATGCAGCATGAATCGCGTAAACACACACACAATTACTACATACCTATATATATATATGCATATAAAGTCAATTTTTGTTAAGTTTTATTGAAAAATAATTTATGCTAGCAGTAATCTAAAACGAAATTAATCTAATTTAGGTTTGTTATTATGTGTCTTCATTGCAATTTCTTTTTCAAACAATGAATCTAATTCATTATTTCTGCTGAGGTATAATTATATTCGCTTACATACTGTTTTATTCATTAGAATAGATTACAGATCTGAATTTTTTCAAAAAACGATGCAAATTTTTAATTTTTTCTAACAGGTCAGTTTATTATTTAATATAAATACTTCACGTAGATTTTTACCAACAGTATTCAATCAGATCTCTTGAATAATTATTAGTTACTATTACTAGCAACTTTAAAAAAATGAGTAATTTATCATCAATTAAAAATTGTAATATTACGAACGTAAAAGTTCTAGAGCAATTTATATTACAATCCGATGAAGACTTGATTAAATAAGTTTTTGGTTCTTCTTCGCCTCAACTCGACACTACTGCTATTTTTGATAGTAACGTAATAGATATATCACGGTAAGTGCTTTTTCACATTTTTTACATGTGTTTTAAAACACTACTAATTTATAAGTTACGTTAGATTAGGATCAAAAAACCATTCTGGAATTCTGAGGCTATCGTCGGATCGTTGACACATTCTGATCCTCTCAGAAACAACAGGTAGTATACAAAAGAAAAGGTGAACCTACAATAATCTTTTATGTTATGCTCACAGATCCGGAAGGAGCAACAGATACTTCAAGAACGGGAGTTAATAAATACTTTTTCATTTATAAATAGTTAGATCAAAATATTCAACAATTTGTAAAATAAAAAAGTATTTTATAAAAGTTTCTCTTTTGAAACAAGACTTTCTCTAAACAAGGTAGTAAACTCAAAGTAAAACGCACATAAATCAGAACCCACTTTAATTTAATACATCATTCTTTATACAATCGACTTAGATGTGTTATAATAAATTAAACAGTAAAGAACAATATGTATATTATTATAATAATAAACTAATTTCTTAGATTAGTGACATATTATTCTGAAAATTCTATGTTGACAGTTAGACCGATCGATCCCTTACTAGTTATGTATACGTGTTTGTTCGAGCCAATACTTTCATTTAATTGTTTCACTCCATGTGCTTGAAGGTATTCAAAATATCTCAATGGCAATATACTCTTGAACTCTTCTGTTTCCACTAATACTTTTTTTCCATATTTTGTCTTGATTGTTTCCACTTTTAAAACTTCAAACCTCTTATTCACTACAAGATTTTTTGATTTTACATAAGGTTTGCGATATGTGGTTTTATTAAGAGTATTAAAATCCATATTGCTTTTCTTCGACTGATTAAATTAATATTAGGAGCAATCTCCTTATATAGCAGATTACCACCATCTGCGTACTTTGCCAACCCACTTTTCAACCTATCACAAGAGTGAACACATTTTGAATTGAAACCGGCCCATGTGTATTTGCAGCCTCTAAACATAAATAAAAAACGTAAATCAAAATCCACTTTAAATAAACACAATTGACTTGAATGCGATATTTTGCATCTGGCATACTTTATAACTTCTCGCTAGAAAACCAAATTCAAAACATCTACACACATTTTCTCTGCACTTACATTTTTCGATATACGTGTGTTTTGAAGTATGTATGTTCCATTGAAAGTAATATAAAGCCGGCCTGACTTGAAAACATGCTCACAAGTATTTTACATTAAAAGTATATAAGGCCGATCCTAGTTCAAAACGGTGCACGTGTAACTTCTCGCTAGAAAATCGAATTCAAAACAGCTATACACATTTTTGTCTGCACTTACATTTTCAACATACGTGTGTTTTGAAGTATGTTTCATTGAAAATAATATAAAGCCGATCTTAATTCAAAACGTGCCAACAAGTATTTTACATTTGAAAGTATATAAGAATTCATATTTCACAACTATTTTACATTGAAAATATATAAAGCCGATCCTAATTCAAAACGGTGCGCGTGTATTTTACATATGGAAAATACGTGTGAACACGTTTTGAATTAGGACCGGCCTTACCCCACTACTTATACCGGAGTTTTTTTATGTCTTCAATTAATATTTCGTTGTCCGTTCTACCTGGGCGGAGGTTGACGGTAAGGGCGATGGCTGTCTATCTGAAATTACAGAGTGTCTTAAATTTTTCAAATGAATGTCTTTTATTATTTCTCCGTTGTTTACTACGGCTATATTTTTGTCTGATATTTTTTTGATTTTAAACGGGCCTAAATTTCTGGGTGCCGTTTTGTGTCTTTTGCTTTGGAAATTTTTCTCGTACACTGTTTGTCCTATTGAAAATTTATTTGCGTCGGTATTCTTATTGCGGGTTGTGTTGATACGTTCCTTGTCGTTATCTAGTTTATTTTTTACTTTATCGTAAGTTATTTTTAGTTTCTCTTTATGATCTTTAACATACTGTTGGTATACTTCTTTGTTGTAGTGTATGTCGTAAGGGTTGCGGGAATCTGAATGTCGTAATGTTAATTCTAGGGGTGTAAAATTTGTTGATGAGTGGATTGTACTGTTGTAAGCTATTAGTGCGTTTGACATTAAATTGGTGATGTGCTCCTTCTTGTAAATTAATCTTAGTAATCTAATCTGTTCTAATAGAGTTAAACGTAATCCTTCAATAAGTCCGTTTGATTCAAGGTGGTTTTCGGTTATAAAATGAATTTTTATTTTATGGAGTTCTAGGTTGTTTTGTATCGTCTCGTTTTTAAATTCGCTACAGTTATCTAAAGTTATTTTTTCGGGTGTGCCATAAATTTAACGTATAATTCTGAGAATCGTTTATATAAATGTTGGGTGTTGAAATAAAAGTAAAATCGTCTTTTCTTGGGGGTGTATTGTTTTAGAATTTTAATTAATTGTTCCTCGTTGTCTTTTTAGTTATTTGAATTTGGTATATTTTTTTATTGTCTATTTTCGTATATTTTACGGGATTAGGGTTGGTTAAAGCTTTGGTAATTATGAATTGATTTGCTTTTATATCGATCGCTTTGTTTAAAACTTTAATTGTGGTCTTTGGCTTTTTGTTCTGTATTGAATCTATGGGGTCGCTCTTCTGGGTCTTCCCTTACTTCTGTCTCGTCTACGTTATCTATAATTGATTCCGTTTCTAGTGCGTTGAGCTGTAATTTCGTAATCGTACTCTTCTAGTCTGATTCTCCATCGTTGTAGTTTTGAGTTTGGTTCTTTAAGTTTGCATAACCATACTAATGATCTATGGTCGGTGTATATATAGAATTTTCGTCCGTAAAGGTATGGTCTAAAATATTTCGTTGCCCAGATTATGGCTAATAATTCTTTACTGTTTGGTTTATCGCTATCTACTTTTCCTTGGCTCAATACTGCGCCTACTGCTACGTTTGATGCGTCAGTTGTAAATATAAATGGTTTCGAAAAGTCTGAGTATTCTAATACAGGGTGATTCGTGAGTATGCATTAAATTTTTTTACGGCTTTAATGAATTCTGGGGTGTGTTCAATTTTATTTCCATTTTTAAACAATTTGTCAGGGGCTTGGTTATATGTGCGTAACTTTTAATGAATTTGCGGTAATAACCACTTAGTCCTAAAAATCCTTTAATTTCTTTGTTCGGTTTTTTTATGGGGTAATTTAGTACTGCGTTCGTTTTATCGGGGTTTGGCATAACTCCATGAGGGGTTATTATATGTCCTAAAAATGATACTTCTTTTTGCAAAAATTCGCTCTTGTCTAGTTGAACTTTAAAATGTGCTTTTCTTAGTCTTTTGAATACTTCGCTTAGTCTTTCTATGTGTTCTACCAGTGATGTTGAATATACTATGATGTCGTCTAGGTACACAAAACATTCTTTTGTGTATTTCTCGTAAAATATGGTCCATGACTCGTTGAAAAGTGGCGGATGCGTTCTTCAGTCCAAATGGCATTTGTTGATATTCTTAATGTTCTCTAGGTGTGCTAAATGCGGTTTTCGCTGTCTTTCTCGTCCACTTCTATTTGCTGATATCCTGAGGCAAGGTCTAATGTTGAAAAATATTGACACTTTCTTAATTTGTTTAAAATCTCGGTGATATTAGGTAGTGGGTATTTGTCGTTTACCGTTTTTTCGTTTAGCTTTTTGTAGTTTATTACCATTCGGTATTTTCGTTTGCCTGATGCGTCTAATTTCTTGGGTACTATTAATATGGGGCTGCTCCATGGTGAGTTGGAGTGTTGTTTGATATTTTGTTCTAATAAATCTGCTAGTTGTCTATCGGCTTCTTCCTGGCTTGCTTGAGGTAGTATGTATGCCTTCGTAAAAATTGGCTTGTTGTCTGTTAGTTCTATGTAGTCTAGGACTGTATTGATAAAGGTTAAGGGTATTCCTTCACAATGGAATATATCGGGATATTCAAAACATAGGTTTTTAATTGCTCTCTCCTCTTCTTTGTTTATGACGGTATTGAAGCGAATGTTACTTAAATTTTCTCTCAGTATCTTGTCGTGTTCTACGGGGTTGTAATCGTTTTCTAAATTTTCGTCTATTTGCATTTCGTTAAAATTTAATTCTTCTACGTTAATTTGGTTTGTTAGTGATAGTTCTACGGGGTAGTTATTTGAGTTTAAAATTGTCGTAGTGGTATAATTATTCTTTAGTTATACTAGTGCTGTGGGGGTTTCTACTCTTTGTTGAAATGTTATGTGATTTATAATTCCTACGTCGTTTTTTGAGTTTACTGGGATTTTTATTTGTTTCTCAGTACGGGTTCTATGGGGTATTTTTGCTCGTTTTGGGTATTTTGGAATTAAATGGGGATTTGTCCGTGTTTTGTTCTTAATAAACGGTTTTTTATGTCAATATTGGCTCCTAATTTTCTTAGAAAGTCCATTCCTATTAGTCCGTCGTATTTATCGTTAAATTCGAAAATACAAATTTTGTGTTTCATTTTTACGTTAAAGGTTTTTGGTAGGGATATATTAGCTATGAATTGGTGTAGTGTCGTTTGATGGGCTGTTTTAATTTCAAAGGGTTCTCTTTCTACAAAATCTAGATAATGTTTTTTCACGGTTCGGGGGCTAATTAGTGTTTTTGAAGATTTGGTATCGATTAATAATTTAAGTTTTGCATGGGGTATTTCTATGTATGGCAATACTTGTTGATTGATATTACTTAAATTTATTTTGTTTGGTTGTTTATAAATCGATCTACCTGAAAATATGAGCACGCGTTTCCTTCGTCGACTTCTTCGTAATTTTCGCATTGTTAGTCACGTTAATAATTTTCTAAGTGGTTTGATTCATTGTTAGATTCTTCTACTTACTGGTGAAATAATTCTTCCAATGTAAAGTTTTGTTTTTGGCTATGGTTTGGTCGGATTTGCGATATTTTTAATTTTGTCTGGTGTTACCAAATGAGGTGTCCATAGGAATTGGTTTGTAATAACTGTTGGGGCTATTTTTGTTATTTATCTTCGGTGTATTTCTAATAGGGTTTGCGCCGAATGTTTGTTTTTGTTGGTTTATGTTTTTGGTTAAACCTTGGTGAAAATGCGGGTTTTGTAAAATTTGAGTTAAATGTTGGTCTCGAGAATTGTCTAAATTGATTATTGAAATTTGTGTTATTAAAATTCGGGTTGTTGAGATTCGCGGTTGATTTGTTGGTGCGTTAAATGGAGTGAATTTTGGTTGGGTCGTTGTTTATCTTGCGGCTTGTATGGTTTTTATTGGTAAATAGTTTTTATGCACGTTAGGGGTTATATAGTCTGTTTCGATAATACAATACGTTTTCTTCTTCTATAATCATATGCATTGCTTGTTCTAAATTTTGGGGATGCTGGAATCTTATTTTATCTGATAGTCTTTCCGGTAATGCGTTTATGTAGGTGTCCAGTGCCATTTTGTCATACATTTTTGTCTTTAGTAGGCGGATATTTTAATCGGGTTCTTCGATTTTTAGTTTTGTTAAAATTAAACTTCTTATGTCTTGACATTTTATTCCGAATTGAGATGGAGATTGGTTACTTTCCATTCTAAGGTTTATTAGATTGCGGGTAAAACACTTAATGTTTCTTTAATCCCCGAAATATGTTATCAATATGCGTTTAAAATCTTCTTACTGTTCTAAATTGTCTCGGCTGGCTATTAGCGTTAGTATCCGTCCGGTCAGTTTACTTATTATCAGGCGTACAAGTAGTACATTTCGTTTGTTATATCCTGGTCTGTAAAAGGTTTTCAAAAATATTTTGCAAGCAGTAATGGAATTTGTTAGAGGAGTATGGTCTCCGTTAAATTGAGGTATGCTTTTGAGGTAAATTTCCATATCTGAACTCATGATTGTTAAGGATTGTTTTAATAATTAATAATTACTTTCAGTTTTAATTAATATCAAGTTATTGTAAAAATTGAGATTTATTTTACGATTTGTATTGTTGTTTTTAGTTTGGTTTGTTAATTTTCAGTTTGGATTATGTTGGGTTATCTAAAGAATCGCTTTACTTATTTTTTATACGTAGTTATACGGTGTTATAATTAAATTGAGGAATTTGTGTTTGGTAATGTCTAGTTATTGGATGTAGCCTTGGGTTCGTTTATTTATACTTCGCGGATGTTATGGTTGTCGCGGGTTTTAATTTTCTGAAAGGTTTTTATGTGGATAATATTCAATTGTAATAATTGCGTTATAATTTGTACGTTTTGCGTCAGTTACGATTTTTATTTTAGTCCTGCTGATTAATTGAGTCTCTTATAATTATCTCGTTTCCGTAGATGTTATATTGAGAAGTGCGTAAAATGCTTCCTTTCAATTGTATTGTCTAGTTACCTTGAATGTCTAAATATAGAGTTGCAAATTTTTAGTCATCCGTCTCGTTACAGTAGTTGCATTAATGTCTCCTTTATAATGTATACAATAAAATTGTCTAAAGTATAAAGTTTTAAGTTCCTGAAAGATTTTATTTTCAGTTTCGGTGATAAATTTAAATAAATTGCGTAATGCTTTTTATAATTAAATGTCCTTGTGCTGAAAACTATTTAATTATACTTTATAAAGTTCTAATGAGTAAATGGTTTTATTCAGTGAGGGTTTTCGGTAATAATTTGTGTAAAAATCGCGCGGTAAATTTGCACGTTTTGATTCAACTTGTGATGGTTAATTTAATAATAATACAAAGATGTTTCTACAATTATACACTAGGTGTTTAATTATAGAAATTGATCAATTTTATACTTTGAATAAGTCGTTTCTATAATTAATTATTTACAAGGATTGTGTGATAAAATGGTAAAATTAATCACGTTCTATTTTTATTGTGTCAGACTTGCTAAATTGAATTCATTTTTGTTTTGTATTAATAATAATTCGTAATAATTGTACCAATAATTGCGTATATAAATGCGTCTTTTCGGTTCTCTTGTTTAAAATAAAGTCTCTTGTTTTGAAAATAAGTCCTCGTATTTAAAAGTAAGTTCTCGTCATAAAAATAATTTCTCTTAATAAATAAGTAAGTTATTTTCATAAAATGGCATACATTGCGATAATTAAAAAAAATCTGTACATACTTCAAAACAAAAAATTTTCTTTTGCTAACTAATATCAATAAATTTGTAAAAAGAATAAATTGGTTTAGAAAAATGAACTTACATAATTTTCATTGTCTATTTCATTTGTTTTCTGGCTGTGGACTCGGTCGATTTTTGTACTTCGTCTACTTTTTGTTTCTTTGGGCTCGGTCGATTTTTGTATCTCGTCCAAATTTATTTGCTTGGGTTTCGGTTGATTTCTTCTACCTGGTCCAACTTTCTTTGGGTTCTTCCAGATCGGGAATTGAAATTCTTGGTTACCAGTTCTCCGATTATTGGATTTGTAGCGCCTTTCTGGATCCGTACTCCGCGCCAGTTACGTTTCGAACCTTGGTAGCGGTCTTTTTAAAAACTTCTTCCAAAACTTCTTGTAACAATTTATTTGATTAAACAGAAATTACAATTAAATTTTGAGAAACTGGATTTATTTATACTAAGTCAAAATTTAAATAATAATTGGAGTTTAATAAGGACGAGTAGCCTAAGCAAACGGCAATGTTAAAGCTGAAATACTCATGACTGACTGATGGTCTTGGGGCTCCCGAGATATTTATGTTGTCCCTGCCCCTCACATGTCTGTAGGAACTTGCAGAGCTCATGTCTGCTTATTTCTTAATTCTATTCATTATACAATGTAACAATCTTAATTTCTAAGTAATCGCGGTTTCTTAACCGTCTGTTACCTGCATCTGCAGTATCAGTTACTGTCTGAAATACAATGCATTGCATCCGTTCTCACAACTTACTCGTAAACTGTTAATAATGTTTCTGATTTATCCTTGAATTTACAATGTTGCATATACTTAAGATTTCTTTATAATTTTCTAATAATTCCTAATAAATTTTATTTTATTATACATATATAGATTGGAGGATACATAACTCGTGAAGGTAGCAGGAAAAACGGACTGCATTTGGTGTCATAAAAATAGATAGAAATCGGGTATTTCTTGGCAGTTCTCATTTTATAATATTATTAATTAATAATGGGTGTAAAGAGTTCAACGGATATATGTTTGGTGTTATTGAATCATTAGCATACCTTTAACCCTACCATCTGTACACTACTACAATTGGTGAAAAGCAAAATTGAATCACAAGTTGAAGCCCCAGCAAATAGCACATGACATCTATAATCTGAAGTATTGAACCTTTCGATTCAAATATGGACACATGGCCTTATCAAGAGCGTTTGGAAGCTTACTGTGATGCAAATGCCATAAACGATACAAAAAAAGCAAGTATTCCTTACATTAATAGGTAGAAACCTATGCAGTTCTATGCAACTTCTCATACCTCATGATGTCTATTGCTCACTATGCATGTTGTAGTAGTCTGGGATCAACTTATGTCATAAAAAATGTCAAGATTATGTTGTAAAGTATTCATACTTTTTAATAAAGAAGTAATAAACAGCGGCGAAAAGGATAAAAAGTTAGTTTAACGATTGCTAGCTTCAAAGTTTGCCCAAAATACAGGACGAATCGGACCTATACAGCAAACCATTTCTCCAAATACCATTGGATTGGTATTTGAATACAAATTGGGTGAGGATTGGAACACATGGCAAGAACGGTTGAATCAGTATTTTGTGGCAAATTATGTTGAAGATGGCAAAAGGTACCGGTACTCTTAACGCCTATTGGGGAGCAGGCACATAAACTATTGAGAGATGTGTTTGATTCTGCTCTACCTAAGAATAAAGAATACCAAAGCTTTGTAGTATTCTGAAAAGTCAATTTTTAAGGAGAGTATCCACTTTTAAGGAAAGATTTGAATTTTATTATTTGCAACAGGATGAAAATGAAGAAGTGCATCAATGGTATGTAAAGGTAAAAAATAAAGCCAGTGATTATAAATTGGATAATTTGCTAAATAATTTTCATAAAGACGGATTTGTTTTTGGGTTTGTTACAACGGCAGTAAATAAATAGTAAATTAATCAAAATCAATATAAGACCCAGCGTGCGAGAATAGACAAGGAAATACGAAAAGGAAGGATACGAAACAATCATCAGGATGTGGGGTGAAGATCAAGCTGTGTAGAAGTTGTGGGAAAAGTAATCACAATTTTGCGATATGACAGTACAAGCATAATATGTAAAATGTGTAAAGAAGAGGGACATTTGGCTAAGGTTTGTTCCGTTTAAACAAATTTCATGAAGGTGGATATTAATGGTTTTGAGGGCCACACGGAGCCTAGATTTTATTGACATGTTTTATGTTAATATTGACAATTATGTTAACCCGGTCGAAATGAATGTTGTCATTAATAATAAACAAGTCTTGATGGACTTAGACTCTGAGACTACTTTATCTGTATTGTCTAAAAAATTGTATACTAAACATTTTTATGATTGGGATTTACATTCTATCTCTGTAAGATTTAGGTGTCGCGATGGTAGTATTATCATTCCTGAAGGTAAAATTTTTGTCCAGATTATATTTAATTGTTAATGTTTAATAACTGTATTCTTTCAGCATAATAGTTTTTGATAACCCTATCTGTCGTTTATATAAAACAATAATTAATTACTTCAATAAGACAGCTATAAGCCTAACTTGATATTCATAACATTCTCTTTTAACTGTCCATAAAATTATACATTAAATATTTTTTTATTCAGCACTCTCCCTTGTTTAAATGAATTTTTTTATTTTTAGAAAAGTCCTATTCTGTCACAGGGAAATTTTAACCGAGTGCAAAGCAACGGCTTGGTTATGATATCAGAAACTTGATTCTGTGACGAAACTTTCTCGACAGCTAATCTACCATCTGCAACATGCCCTCGAATAAAGAAATGCTTTTTCTTTATATGTTTTGTTCTGCGATGATTCTCATGATTTTCAGCTAAACGGACAGCAGCAGCATTGTCAATCTTAAGAATGGGAATTTCTTTAAACTTTGTAATTTCTTGAAAAAGTCGACTAAGCCAGATTACTTCATTTGCAGCTTCAGTGGCTGCTACAATTTCAGCTTCAGTGGTAGAATCAGTAACCGAACCTTGACGCTGACTCAACCATGAGACTGCACGACGAGCGTAATTAACTAGCACTCCAGAAGTTGAACTACCAGTTTTGTAGCAACCTCCAAAGTCAGCATCGCTATAGCATTTTAAAACATCTTTTTCTCCATCGCGTTGATATAATAAGCCTTTGTCGTAACACCGTAATATTCTCTTC
The DNA here is from genome assembly GCA_036346225.1 of Platerodrilus igneus. Classification (NCBI taxonomy): domain Eukaryota; kingdom Metazoa; phylum Arthropoda; class Insecta; order Coleoptera; family Lycidae; genus Platerodrilus; species Platerodrilus igneus. The sequence continues at coordinate 1,944,254 of JARFIW010001145.1, forward strand.
AGTCTAGAAATATCTTCAGCAAAAGAATTTTCTAATGTTCTTGATAGAAAATCAATGCTAAAAGCCAAATCTGGTCTGGAACCGAACATTAAGTACATGAGCACACCAACAGCTTGCTAATAGGGAAAGTTATGCTTTATATTTACTTTCCCCGAATCTGATGTCGCTGAACTAGAAGACATAGAAGTTGAAACTGACTTACAACCCACAAAATTGAAGCCTTTTAGAATTGTTTTTGCATACGCTCGTTGACAAATATTAAAGTCACTATTTTCTTTCCTATCTATTTCAAGGTCTACAAAATATGAGGAATCTTTTGTTATTATTTTTACTCTGATCTCAACTGTGCAATACAATCATTAAAATCTTGCTGATTAGTTGCTAAAACAAGACCATTATCGATGTATAGCGCTAATACTACCTTTACTCCATTTCTTTCTCGAATAAACATACAAGGCTCTTCTTTACTAATCCAAAAGCCTAATTTTGATAAAAACGTGTCAATTTTCTTATTACAGCACCTAGGCGCGTCCTTAAGTCCATAGAGACCCTTTTTTAGTTTGCAGACTTGATTTGTGCCGTCATTTTAACCATCTGGCTGTTTCATATAGATAGTTTTCTCTAGCTCTCCATATAAAAAAGCTGTACACACGTCAAATTGCGCCAGAAACATATTTTCAGTTGCAGCTACACTAAGCATTAAACGAATTGTTTGTAACTTAATTACCGGACTAAATGTTTCACTATAGTCTATACCTATGCGTTGATCATACCCTTTTGCAACTAATCTGGCTTTGAATTTTAATAGATTTCCATCAGCATTTATCTTAACTCGATAAACCCATTTGCAAGGAATAACTTTTGCTGCTCTCTGTAGCGTTACAAGGTCGCAGGTGGCATTTGCTCTTAGTGTGGCCATTTCACCATCCGTAGCTTTTTGCCATTCAGCTTTTCTCTTACTATTTATTAAATTATTGTAAGTTTCAGGGGTGTCTTCTGTAGTCATCACCATGACAAAATCATCGTAATACTTTAGAGCTCGAATAGTATTGCGATTATGTAGCAATCAAGGTCAATCGCGTTTCTTATCATCGATTTCTTTCGAGTTGATATCAGACTCAATATCACTACTCAATTCTTCATCGTTACTTAAGTCATCGTTGATGTATTTACTCTTTGCAAACTCTCTGACACAACACTTTAACTTTTTCTACACATTCTACAAGTGTCTCTTGCAACTCTAGCATCCCAGAATAAAATAACACGCTTCTCCTAAGGAATATAAATTCGATATCGTTCATCACCGTCATAACCAACAAGATAGTCTTTTTGAGCTTCCTTGTCCATCTTCTGTCTCTTTTGAGTTGGAATGTGCAAATAACACGCTGAACTTACAATTCGAAGATGCTTAATACGAGGATTCTTTTTCATTCACATTTTGTATGGAGTAACACCATCTTCTGAGGATTTTCTTGTTCTGTTTAGCACATACACTGCAGATGTAACTAGTTCATCCCAAATAACATCAGAAAAATTCATATCATGAATTGAGTACTTGAAAGTCTTAGCCATTTAAACAATAGTACGATTCTCCCTTTCGCTACAACCGTTTTGTTCAGGCGGATGCAGTTAACCTCTGTATAATACTTTTCTTTTGAAGAATTTCTCGAACATCAGCGTTGTCAAATTCACTACCATTATCACTAAGTAGTTCTCTAATTGCATGACCATGTTTATCAGCAAGCGCTAGCATTTGTTCTAAAACAATTTTGACTTCTGACTTCTCTTTGATAATGAAACTATAGCGAAATTTTGAAAATTCGTCTTTGAATACTACCAGATATCTTCTTTTCTGGAATGATGGTTTAAAAGAACCGCAAACATCTATAGAAATCAGTTCAACAGGCTTTTATGTCTTCTTTCACGTACCAAACGGAAACTGATGAGCTTTGCCATAAATGCACAACTTGCCAATTTTTATCACTAAGTTTTACTTTTAACTTGAGATCTCGTTCAAGCTTCTGCTTGACGTAACGTGTGTCTTGATTACCCCAGCGTTCATGATATAACTGCAATAACGAATCATTGGAAATAGTAATGTTCACACTTGCATCAGTTTCAGGATAAACTGTCTTAAATCAGTTTTGTATAGCGTGCCGCATTTGTCTCGAACACTTCTTAACACTGTGGAACCATTTACTATAAAAGAACACGACATAACTGTGAATCGAAATTTGCTGTTCTTTTGCTTATCATTAGCAGCTAACGGGGAGAATAAATTTCTCAAAATCTCTGGAACATACAAAACATCTTCCAGCAAGAAAATACGCTTTTCTCCATAAACAATAAATTCGACCTTGATTGTACCACTACCGACAGCTTTCAATACTTCTTTACCAGCTGCTTTTACACTCAACAAATTATTAAATTCATTAAACGTACTAAACCTATCTGATGAATTAGTAACATGCTTAGTTGCGCCATTATAAAAACGTTAATCGACTGAATTTGATTCAGCTGCAAGAATGCTGTTACTGATTGAAATGAAAGCCATTTTAGTATCCACTAAATTACTCTGTTGTGCAATACTGGAATTGAAATTTCGTGATGGATGACCATCCGCAATCCACTTTCGACAAATACAAACCCAATGTCCTTTCTTTTGACAATATTTACAAATATCTTCTTCTTATTTTTGTTATAAACAAACGTATCGTGTCTATTTCATTTCTGCATATCTAATTTAACAACTAATGCTTCTTGAACATTTTCACTATGCGAAGACTGTCTCATATTTCTTCCAAACATACAAAGTTGCATTCTTAACTCATCAAACGTTTTAGAGTCATCTTTTGTTAACAGCATCCAACTTGATCGAAATGTTTCAAAATTACTGAGCAAAATATGCAACGTTTTACATACTAACATCAAGTCAGGTAAGGAATTTTCACCTTTAGATTTTAAACCATTATTTAGCTCATTCCGTAAACTTTTGAGCTTAGCAACATGAGTGGAAACATCATCTCCAGCTGACCAACTGAATACGAAGAAATTAGTACAGATTTTGAATAACTGATCTTTTGAAGTTGCTCCAAACTGTTGCTTTAGAGCTTCCCATGCATCATGAGCAGTTTCTTTATCCATAATTTTCTGATAAACTGCATCAGTAACTGCAGTACTAATCATTGATTTGACAAAACTATTAGCTTTACGATATACTTCACTTGCCTGCTTGTACACCTTAATTTCTGCAGCAGATGCATCATCTTGAATTGATACTGGTTTCACCAAGTTTTTATCAATAACGTATCTTGCATCTTCGTGATAGTCAAGTATATCACAAATTTTCTTCTTCCATAAAGGCCAGTCTGACTCCCCAGCTAATGGTTTAATGTGCTTTGCTAAATACATCTTATTCAGATTTCAGCAATACTTCACAATAAACTGAGAAAAACACAAGGACCAGCACCTGGGCCTATAAGCTGTTGATGTTATAATCTTTAATAACTGAATTCATTTAGCATAACGTTTTTGATAACCCTATCTGTCATTTATATAAAACAATAATTAATTACTTCAATAAGACAGCTATAATTTTAACTTGATAAATCATAACATTTTCTTTTAACTGTCCATAAAATTCTTCATTAAATACTTTTTTATTCAACATTAATAACCAAGTTAAAGAAAACTGTATGTTAGTAATTGTCGAAAATGGTTCAACGTCATTATTTGGTTGGGATTTGTTCAAGTTTTTTGGTTTCGAATTTGATTTCCAAGGAAGGGTAAGTAACATTCAGCTCAAGATAGTTAAGGGTGAGATCAAATGTGATGAAAATATAAAACCTTTTAAAAACGTATAAGGAATTGTTTAAAGATTAATTGATGCATTACAAATATGACACGGATGAGTTAAAAGTAGTTGAAGGGGTAAAATCAATATTTTGTAAACCTCGTCCAATTCCATTTGCTTTAAAAAAAAATTAATTTAGAACTTGATGAGTTGGTAAGACAAGGCATCATTTCTTTGGTTGATAATTCTGAGTGGAGAATTCTGTTGGTGTCCGTAGTTAGATTCTGTGCTGATTATAAAATGAGAGTAAATAAATTAATTTACCCGGTGCATCGTTTACTTTTGGAGCCAAATTGACATACTCGATATTTCAAGAAGTAGTTGAAAAAGTGTTGAAGGATGCAGCGTTAACTTTCTCAATAATATTCTAGTAACTGGCAAGAACCGACATGATCGTCTAAAAAATTTTACCGAGGTTTTTGATCGTTTACGTAGTGCAGGATTTCGTTTGAATTTAAATAAGTCTAAGGCCTTTCAATCAAAAGTAAAATATTTAGGACACATAATTAACAGGGAAGTAGAATGTGAAGGGGGTTAAGCAGCCCGTGGCTGCCAAAATCTCCTATCACTTAGACATTTGCAGAATCAATAGTTTTCCAGTAAACGCTTTCGCACAATTAACAATAGTTGGGAATATTGCAAAACCAATACATGTAGTTGCTTATAATAATCATCAGGTTTAAGTACAATTATTTTTTTCGTCATTAGGTTTTCCTCCTTGAAACTGGTTGGACGCGTACCTCCATTGGTTTCTATTCTGAGCTAGCCTACACATTTCCCTGAAGTTCCCACAGCCTACATCTTTAACTATCTGTGTACAATAATCCAACCTAGGTCTACCTCAACCTCTCTTTTTTCCTATCTCTGCCTTAGTATGTAACCTATCTTCCTATCTCTCCTATTTTTTACTGTTTTCAACATACTTCTTTCTTCTCCTACCATTTCTAGTACTTTTTTGTTCTTAATTTTATATGTCCATGATATCTTCATCATGCGTCTGTAGCACCACATTTCAAAGGCTTCTATCTTTTTCCTGTTCGCTTCTCCTACTGTCAGTTTCACAGCCGAACAGTGCTGTGCTCCACACACATGTTTTAAGCAATATTTTCCTTGTTTCTATGTTTGTTGTCTTTGAACACAGTGCACCCTACCCTTTTTTAGGCGTTATAAAAAGGATAGGCGCACGACAGAGCATAAAAAAATTTACACTCTGGCGCAGCTAGCATCGACCGTTGAGGTTGCGGAGGCTGCAAGACTTAAAATCTTGAAGGGGAGAAAATTTGTGAATTAATGACTGTAAAATAAACAACTGTGAGAAACTATGACAAGTTATATAGTGTATTTATTAAATTTTATAGAAATAAAGTTTTGAACAAAAACATCATAAATGTTCTATGAAGTCATATAAAATAAATATATCAGTAAAGATTATGATACTCGTTTTTATGCAACTAGTGAATGTAGCTATATAAGTTTAAGAGAGTTTTTAAATATGTGAACGTAACATATAAAAAGTCGATAAAATATTTAATGTGAACTAAACGTTCAAATATACTAAGAAAAGTATCTTGTGCTTTTAAATGCGTAACAAAATTAATAAATGTACTTGACTACCATAAGTTTCATGAAACATGTGGCTTACATTTGGACAGTATGCGTCCAGTAAGACTATGTATAATAAGAATTAATATTTGTAAATACTAGATAAATTATCAGTAAGATTAATATGTTTTACAAGTGTAAAATAAAGAGAAAATTTAATATTGCATAAATCAGTTCATTTAATTTTGAGTAGATAAATAATACTTTAATTTGTCATACCTGACATGTGCATTGAATAACATATTTTGTTACCCTGAAATTCTTTGAATGGAACATCTGTAGAAATCCAAATCAAATGTGTAAAACTGCAGGAGTCTCAGGTAAAATCAAAAACAAGTGATGAGGTAGAATTCGCTAGCATTCAAACAAGTTGAAAAACATTCTTCCGTGTTTAACTTCATAGATCCATATTAAACCAAATTTTAAGAGAATAATAAACAAAACTAAAATTGTATGTTGAGGTAGCGTAATTTAAAATACAACGGCATTGTCATCTTATTGTAAAGCGAAAGCAAAACAAATCTGCATCATTACGGAACGTAAGATAAATAGTAGGAAGACATGGGGGTAGAGAACGACCCTGAAATATAATACGTGAATTAGTTAACACACTAAACCAAGTGAAAAGGAATTTAAAATACATCTATTAAATTCTTACCATCGGAAAAGTAACCCGGTGGGATTTGTAATTTATGAAGGAAAGGAAACGCTAGGCAAGATATCTGTAATAATATTTAAATGATTACACATTTATTATTTAACAAAAGAATACATACTTGATACGACCTCATGGTCAATTCTTATCAACAGGAATTCAAAATAACCTGTTGTGCACAAAATCAAGACAAGAAAATGATCCTTTATCAGAAAGTTTTGACAGGCAACCAACTGTCTCTAATATCAGAGTGGGGTATTTGGAATTGTAAGGAAAGAAAACTACAGAGCTCTTTTGCAAAGTAGAAGTGTGAAAATAAATACTAAGAATACTGGATTGTAGGCAACTTTACAAACAAGTATGAATATTAGAAAACAAACACGGTACTTTATGAAGTACTATAACCTTTATATAGACTGAGATTATAATAAATCTATTAAAAGTAAAAGTGTATATCAAGGTTTAATGGACTTTTTAAAGTAAAATCTGAGGTTTAAAGGGAGAGATAAATCAAGCTGAAACGTGGCATTTACCATAGGTAAAATGACATGTTACAACAGTAGTGGATTTTCTTGTTAATGTAGCACGACCTTGTGCTAATCTTCGTTTTATATCTTTTACGCTCTTCTCATCTCGAGTTATTTCGCTTCCTAAGTAGCAGAAATCCTTAACCTCTTGTAAGTTTGTGTTACATATTTGTATTTTTGTTTTTGATTTATTTTCCCCTCCTTTGCATACTAGTACTTTAGTTTTATTTTTGTTAACTTTCATACCGTATCTCTCTGTTAGAACCGTTTTCATTTCAATAAGAGCAGCTTCTAACTCTTCCTTGCTAGATGCTAATGCCGCCATATCATCTGTAAATCTTTTGTCGCTGCATAATAATTCCAAATGTCTTCCTGCATTTGACAGTATTCATTGCATCTTCGATGTACAAGTTAAAAATTAATGGGGATAAAACACAACCCTGTTTCACACCCTTCCTAATGTTTACTTCTCTATATTCCTGCTCTAATTCTATTACTGCTGTTGCTCTTTGTATAAGCTATGTATTATCCGTCTATCCCTAAAAGTCATTCCAATCTTTTTGAGTGTTTCGAACATTTTTTTTTATTTTACATTGTGGAATGCTTTTTCCTGATCTATAAACCCTATGTACACGCTTTTCCCTTTTTTTATTGTTTTCTCCTTTATCACCCTCGGAGCTAGAATAGCCTCCCGTGTTCGCCTGTTTCGCCTAAACCCAAATTGATGTTCTCCTAATATAGTTTTAGCTTGTTTTTCCATGTTCCCTTGTTTCGCCTAAACTAAAATTGATCTTCTCCTAATACATCTTCAACTCGTTTTTCCATTCGTCTTTGTACAATTCTAGTAGGAATTTTTGACACGTGTGCTGTCAAACTTAATTAAAAACTTTTTAGTTAGCGCTTAAAGTGAGAGGACGTATTTTGCAAAACTCCTGACTACAAGGCTACATGTAAGTTTTTATGGAGGATTTATTATTTATTATTATATTTCAAGCGTTTATATTTAGTGTATTATACTTTTATTATAGTGTGACGTTAATTTTAATACATAGAGCAGTAAATAAAATCAAAATTTAAACCAAATAAATAATAAATAAAACGCGTTTTAATTAAAAATTTAACTAAAATCCGCGTTTTAAAATAAACCAACTTAAACTTCGGGCAATAAATCAAAAATTTACTAAATAAATAACCAAAAATAAATTCAAAATAATTTAAAAAGTCGTTTTTATAAATTTATTAAAAACACCAAGTAAAACGGGCTAAAACAGCGTAAAACCAGCAAGTAAAGTCGAAAAAATTATATAACGTGCGTGTAATAAAATAACAATTTAAAAACCAAAATCTTGGTCCAAACAAATAACTAAAAACCGTAAATTTAAAATAATTGGAATATAAATATTCAATTATTTAAGAACACGTGTACTTTAAGATTCCTTAAAGTCGATCTTTGGGTTTAATTAGTGATGTAACACTTGAAGGTCGAGTAAACACCGAGTAAACAAGCGGTAAGTGGTTCCGGTACCGCATTCAAATAACTCGTGTTGTAATTAGTTTGTTTCTAAATTTAAATTTGAAGTCCCGTATTTTATAAATTTGGTTTTTAGGTATTAGTTAGTTTGAGTTTTAGATAAATAAATACAGTTTTGTTATAGTAGATTTTTAATTGGGTATATTTATTGGGCTTGCTATCTTATTTTGTCTTCCTTGTTATTTTGACGTTAGTGTTTATTTTATTTCTGATAAATTTGAAATTTCATTTGGTGGTTTTTAAAAATTTGAATAAATAAATAAATACAGAGAAGTTTAAGGGTTATTTGAAATCTCCGTCTTTTATTGGAGCAGCGTTTTTGTTCTATACTTGTTGTTGTTTTGCCGTTTAGCTATACATCTTAGCTTTAAGTTTATTAAGCGTCGTCAGGGCATTTTGATCTGAAATTTGTTTGTCTTTGTTTTGCTATCTGATTTTTCAGCATAGTTGTCCATCGAAATGAGGAGCCGTTGCCGAAGAAGAAGAGGGGTGGTCGGTCGGAGTTGGTCAGGGGTGAGCAGTCGGAAACTGGGTCGGTTGAGAAGGTCGGAGAGAAGGAGTTCGTGGTTGCGGTAGAGAAGTTGGTGTCGCAGTCTGACGGGGAGGTAGTCGCGTTGCAGAGGGAGCCTGGGTCTGCGGTGGTGGAGTCGGAGGGGCCGGCGCCCCTTGTGTGTGTAGCCGAGCCTGAGTCGCGCGCAACGTCGAGAGGCCGCGTCGTGGGTCGACTAGCAGCAACGCAAGCGTTGCGGCTAGCGTTCTAGATGAGTTGAATCTCTTGATGTTCCGGGCGAGGAAGGCGCACGGCTTTATACACAAGCGGGTTCCTGCCACATCGTCAACTATCACCTTGGACGACAGGAGGGCGATTCACAACGCCGCGGACCAGTTTCGAGACGTTGCGAATCAGCTTTTGGGGATGGTTAGGGGTCTCAGGATGGTGCGAGGTAAGGTGAAGGAGGCTGTGGCGGAGGTAGCAGTCGCAGCGGCAAGGACGGAGCAGGTCGTAGTAGGGCAGGGGGATCAAGAGGTCGCTTGGTCCCTAGGGTAGTTTCGTATGCGGGGTGCAGTGGCGAAGAAGGCAGCGTCGACGGTCGCGGTTCGTGTCGACGCCAATCTAGGAGTCGAAGAAGACGCCATGGTGACGTTAAAGAAGAAGGTAGATCCGGTCATGGATGGGTTTGTTGTTGTCGGAGCACGTAGGACGCGTAGGGGTGGCGTTGTTGTCGTGTGTGCTGGTCGGGAGGACGTCAAGCGGTTGCAGTCGACGGTGGGTGGGAGTTGTCAGGGTCTGACGGCGAAGACCATTGAGAAGAGGAGGCCGCGCATTGTGCTCCCTGGGGTAGAGAGGAAGATGAAGCAGGAAAAGCTCGTGAAGAGGTTGGTTGTTCAGAACCCCCGCTTCAAGGGGCTTAGGTTCGAAGAGGAGGTTAAGCAGAAGTTCCGGTTCGGCGGCAGAGGACCCAGAAATCCGTTAGCCAGCGTTGTTTTCGAGTTGTCGCCGGAGACTAGGAGGTGTTTCTTGGCGGATTCGGTCATTTTGGGTTGGCGTAGGGTCTGGGCTTGTGATCACTTCTCGATGGTCCAGTGTTATCGCTGTTACGAGTTCGGTCATTGGGCACCGAATTATAAGGAACGCGTGCAGTTTTGCGGTAACTGTGCCGAAGTGGGGCATGAGTTCAAGAACTGTAGGCGGGCAGTTTCTTGTTGTGTTGTCTGTGCGAGGTCGAACGATAGGGTTGGTAATGTCAAGGTCGACACTCGTCACGACGCCAAGTCCAGCCAGTGCCCAACGATGCAGTGTTTGAAGGCAGTCATCACCAGGAACATCGACTATGGATCCTAGGCCAGTAGACAATGTTCCGAGAAGCTCGAAAATTAAATGTGCGCAAATTAATTTAGGGAAGGGCAAAGGAGCCACAAATAATTTCGTTAAATTAATGAACGAAAACAAAATCGACATCGGGCTCATACAGAAACCGCACCTGTATGGTCACAAAATAAAAGGTTTTGGGAGGAGGTTTAACGTCTTAAACGCGAACAGCGAACGTCCGCACAGCGGAATAATAATAAATAATGGCACGTGTGCCAAAATTATATTAAATAACTTATCAAACGAGTTTCTAACGACGGCCGAAATTAAAACCTGATTAAATACGTTTTACGTGATTAGCGCGTACCATCCGCCGGTCGACTCCCGGCGGGAAAATCCTCAAACAGACGACTTAATAAATCAAATTGAAGGAATTCTTCGCAAAATTGGAAGGAATAAAAATCTAATTATCGGGGGAGATTTTAATGCCAAGCCGCCACTATGGGGTAGCCCTATAGAAGACGATAGGGGTTCGCAGGTTGCTGATCTTTTAACGGAATGGGATCTTAGTGTGATAAACACTAATGATTCACCTACGTTTGAGGGGCATAGAAGCAGCAGTTTTATTGATATTACTGCAACCTCGCACGAGATGTTAGAAATCATTTGTGATTGGAAATTAAGGTAGGACGAGGAAACGCTCTCTGAACATAAATTAATAACATGGGACGTTGAAACCAAAACAAGCGCAACGAGCAGCTAACTATATTTCCGCGGTTCTGTAATAAAAAAGCAAATTGGGAGCGGTTTAAACAAAAATTTGGCGAAAGTATCCCTGCGCTCGAAAACAAGCTATTTAACTGCCGAGAGGCAGACGAAATAGAAACACTCGGGGAAAATTTAAACGACGCGGTGATAGACGCGTCGTCGTACTCCATGCCGCGAAAGAAAACATTTAAAGACAGCGGCCCCTGGTGGACCCGGGAACTAACCACCAAGCGGGCAGAAAACGCGTAACCTAAAGCGCCGCTATCAACGCGCCTCGGTAGATGTAAGAGAACAACGGAGAATAGAATACAATCAAAGCTACCGCGAATATAAGATATTAATAGAAAACAAACAAATAAATTCAAAGAATTCTGCACGCGAAACTCACAGAAAGAACCTTGTGGAACCGCATACCGCGTAATAAGGGGTAAACAACAGAAAATCGCACTCGGTATCATAAGAAAGACAAATGGCGAATACACGGAAAGTTTTAAAACCACGTCAGGGCTCTTAGGCGGATGAATCCTAAGAAGGCACCGAAGCATGACGGAATCACTTCAGACGCAGCTTTGAAGGCGTGCCTGTTAGACCCGTGTGTCTTTGCCGGGTTGTTTAATCTTTGTCTAGAGAGGGGCGTCTTTCCGCGTTGCTGGAACGTTGCAGAATGTGAAATTCATACCTAAACCTAAAAAGGCGGATGCGTCGAACCCAGGCAGCTATCGTCCAATTAGCTTGCTACCGGTGCTGGGGAAAGTTTTGGATCGCGTTATGACTACCCGATTTGAGCACTTAGTGCGGGACAGCGGCGGTTTTAATAACCTTTAGTTATGTTTTATAGGGGGAAAGTCGACTATTGACGCATTAGAGTTCGTTGTCGAGAAGCATTTGATGCTGCCTGGTGGCCATTGATTGTTTGCTGCCTAGTGGCCATTGATTGTTTGCGAGTTGTAAAATAGGGGTTGTCCGCAAAACTTGATGTCTTTGGTCAAGAGTTATTTCTTGGGGCGATTGGCACAGGTTGAAATTCCGAGTGAGTTTTGTCACGCGAGGTGGAAAGGGGATGTCCACAGGGGTCATGCTCTGGTCCCACATTTTGGAAGTTGTTGTATGAGAGCATCTTTAGGGTCAAGTTGCCCACAGGATGCTCAATCGTTGGGTTTGCGGATGATACGCTAATTGTCAAATCGCGATTGTTAATGGATATGCTCACAAAACCGAACGAGGCGCTTAATAAACTACACGAATGGTCGCAGACGGAAAAATTAAAATTTAACACGGCGAAGTCAGAGGCGCTCTATTTCAGAAAGAAATCGGGACAGCGACCCCCTAGGCTAGAGCTAGGAGGGGAGAAAATACCGTTTAAGGAAGCAATTACATACCTCGGGATAAAGATTGACGATAAGTTAAATTGGAAAGCTCACGTGCAGTACGTTAAAAGCAAAGGCAGCGAAATATCAAACAAAATGATGGCGGCGGCAAAAATAAACTGGGGTATCAGGGGCGAATTGCTGAGTACGATCTATGCCGGAGCAATTGAGCCGGCAATGCTGTGCGCAGCTTCTGTATAAGCGAAAGGTTGTAAAGTCAGGGAGATGCGTTAATTGACGAGTGTACAACGCATAACCGCGGTAAAAGCGGCCAGGGCGTACAGGACCACCTACAAGGAGGCGGTCCTGATGATCAGTAGGACTCTTCCTATCGAATATGTCGTTAGGGAAATTAGAAATAGGAGATTAATAAATATAGAGAAAGGGCACGAAATTATTGAAGATATTAATTTTGATAATAGGGAGGTAGAGAGAAAGATCGTTGTATCAGTGTTGGGGCACCCGGCCTATATTAGAGGAATCGAGTTTGTCGAAGGTGATGGGGACGCGATGGGTATCAGAATTTACACGGACGGTTCACGTATGGATGACGGACAAGCAGATGCGCCGTTTGTCGTGTTTAAGCAGGAACGGGAGGTGTTTCGGTTTCAAACCAAACTCGCGAACTGGAGCACTATCTTCCAATGCGAATTGGTAGCCATACGAGAGGCTATCGATTATGTAATAAACCATACGGACAGAGACGAGTATTATATAATCAGTGATAGTAAATCGGCGTTGACGGTTATAACAAACATGAACACCTCGACAGACCTTCACGCGGACGTCTGGAGGATAGCGCAGTTTCGACGTTTAAGGTTCTGTTGGGTTAGGTCGCACGATGGTAACGTAGGAAACGATAAGGCTGATGAATTAGCTAAAGAGGCCGTGACGGACGACTTTCGGATATCACATTCGTCGGTACCGAGGTCTATAATTAAAAGAAATCTGCACGAAAAGTCATTCCGACAATGGGAAGAGAGGTGGAACAACGCTGCCACGGACAGATTGTCCCACAAATTCATACCGCGCATAGAAGCCAGAGGTAAGATCAAAGTGAAACTAGATCATAAAATGGTGCATTATAATTTGAATAAGGGACGCTATACTTGCGGCCACGTCCCCAATGCTCCACCCGAAGGTACTACATTGGGTTTAAACGCGAAAAATAAACGTGCTTCTAATTTATTCTAACTTGATAATTAATCCACCCTAAGTAAAAATTTAACAGACTGAAACAAAACTAAAAACAGGGTTTAAATAATGGTATCCCTAGCGTTGACTACAGAGTTTGCCCGATCAACAAGACGAGCAAAACTGAGAGGGGGGAGGGATCCGTAATACCGAATAGCAGACGCAGGCTCTGCTTACCAGTGCGACCTGAAGGGTCGACTTAAAACTATCCAAATCTAGCTAGCTAATTTAAAATGGATTCAAATTTCTAAGCATTTGCCAAATGTATTAATATTGAATCCAGTTACTTTGCCTGCTTTATAAATTTACAAATTCGCCCTCCCTGATCTAAGTATTTTATCTTCAATTTGTCCCTAACGTTCCCTATCATTCCCTAACTGACATATTATATATACAATCTTCTTTTCTATATATACTGCGACCAAAAATTGGCGACAGAACACCAAACGAATTAAATCAAACCACAAAACAATACAATGCAGGCAAAAATATAAGTGTAAAAATAAATATAAATATATAAATAAACATATAATAAATATATAAATAAATATCTGAATAAGCAAAAGCATGTAACAGTGCATATATTAACAAAAGCAAATACATTATCAGGCGCACTCGCATGAGCAATATATCGACTAGCGCCATTTACACAAAAACGTGCTTGTTAGATTATTTCAAAATCTGTTTAAAATCACAAATCAATGCTCATGCGAGTACAGCCGCCATAATTTTATTCTTACCTCCAATATAAATTTCTTCAGCATCCGAAGATCTGGTCGTCTACCTACATTTATTGGTTTTCTACTTTTATGGGGGAGTTGAATATGCACTGTTAAAGTCCTGGTGGATATGCACTAAACGTTCTGGGGGAATCACAATCACTATCACTTCACTTTTAAATCTTGGGGGGGATGCGCGGTTTCACTCTATTTTATTATTTTTTTATTTATTACACTTATTTAAATTAATGAGGTTTCCTGATTTAGTTTGTTGTTATTTATTTGTTTCGTTTATTCTCGATTTCCCGCGCGTAGAAGGTGGGACAGTGATTGTTTTAGTGGTGTGTTCGTCGTGCATATTAGAGTTTTGGGTATACTTATTTAATTATTATTATTATTATTATTGGTTTTCTTACTTCCTTTTTTTTTCTTTTTTCTTTTATTTTGTTTTTTTTTTGCAGGTTTTGGTTATAATGCTCTTATCATGTCAAAATCACGCCAAGTCAAAATCTATAATTTTTCAATCCTCCCAACATTCCCGCCCGACTTACACACGATTATCACCGTCTAATCTCGCAACCCTTCCTGCGAACTTTCTAAAGGCTGTCCAGAACGCCTTCTGGTTAGCCACTTCCTCGACTTCCTCTATGCTCTTTGGCCATGCTAGACCTACGATAGCTAATTTCGTATCAGCCAACCCTCGATTTGCTGCTTCAAGCGGGCAGTCGAAGAGCACGTGCTCTGCGCTTTCCGCGCCCTCACGGCATTCACAGCGATCGTTGTTGGTTAACCCGAACCTATGTAAATACGCTTTCAGGGCGCTGTGCCCTGTTATCAACTGAACCATTTTATGATCGAGTTTTACCTCGATCTTGCCTCTAGCCTCTAAGCTCGGTATAAATTTATGGGTCAACCTGCCCGTGGCAGCGTTGTTCCACCTCTCTTCCCATTGTCGAATTGACCTTTCACGCAGCTTTCTTTTAATCAAAGACTTCGGTATCGACGAATGTGATATTCGAAAGTTTCCCGTCGCGGCCTCTTTAGCTAATTCATCTGCCCTATCGTTTCCTACGTTACATTGTGCGACCTGACCCAACAGAACTTTAAACTTCGATACTCAAGCGCCGTACGCGCTATCCTCCAGACGTCCTCTTAGAGGTCTGTCGAGGTGTTCAGTTTGTTAAAGCCGTCAGCGCCGTTTTACTATCACTGATTATATAATACTCGTCTCTGACCGTATAGTTTATTACGTAATCGATAGCTTCTCGTATGGCTACCAATTCGCACTGGAAAATTGTGCTCCAATTCGCGAGTTTGGTTTGAAACCGAAACACTTCCCTTTCTTGCTTATACACGACAAACGCCGCGCCTGCTTGCCAATTGTCCATACGTGAACCGTGCGTATAAATTCTGATACCCATCGCGTCCTCATTACCTTCGATAAACTCGATTCCTTTAATATTAGCCGGGTGCCCCAACTCAGATACAACGATCTTTCTTGCAATTTCCCTATTGCCAAGATTAAGATTTTCGATAATTTCGCGCCCTTTTCCTATATTTATTAATCGCCTATCTCTAATCTCCCTAACGACATATTCGATAGGGAGAGTCCTACTGATCACCAGGACAGCCTTCGTGGAGGTAGTCCTGTACGCCCTCGCCGCTTTTGCGGCGGTTATGCGTTGTACGCTCGTCAATTGACGCACCTCCCTGACTTTACAACCTTCTGCCAATACAAAAGCTGCGTACAGGATTGCCGGCTCAATTGCTCCGGCATAAACCGTCCTCAGCGATTCGCCCCTAACACCCCACTTTATTTTAGACGCCGCCATCATTTTATTTGATATTTTGCCGCTCTTACTTTTTACGTATTGTACGTGCGCTTTTCAATTTAATTTATCGTCGATCTTGACGCCGAGGTAGGTAATACAGTCTTTAAACGAGATTTTCTCCCTTCCTAGCTCTAGCCTAGGAGGTCTCTGTCCTGGTTTCGTGCCGAAATAAAGCGCCTCTGACTTTGCAGTGTTGAATTTTAATTTTACCGCCTGCGACCATTCGTGTAATTTATTAAGCGCCTCGTTCGGTTTTGTGAGCATATCCATTAACAATCTCGATCTTACAATTAAAAGCGTGTCATCCGCAAACCCAACGATTGAGCATCCTGCGGGCAACTCGACCCTAAAGATGCTCTCATACAACAACTGCCAAAATGTGGGATCAGAACATGACCCCTTCGGGCATCCCCTTTCCACCTCACCCGACAGAACTTCACTCGGAATTTCAACCTGTGCCAATCGCCCCGAGAAATAACTCTTGATCAAAGACATCAGGTTTCGCGGACAACCCCTACGATCTAACTCGCAAACGATTAATGGCCACCAGGTAGCATCAAATGCTCCTGAAATGTCCAAAGCAACAACGACACAGTACTCTTTAGCATCTCTCGTTTCCTTAATTTCCCCGACAACGAACTCTAACACGTTGATAGTCGACTTACCCTCCATGAAACCAAACTGTCGGTTATTAAAACCGCCGCTGTCCCGCACTAAGTGCTCAACACGCGTAGTCATAACGCGTCTAAATCTTTCCCCAGCACCCGTAGCAAGCTAATTGGACTATAGCTTTCTGGATCTGACGCATCCGCCTTTTTAGGTATGGGTATAAATTTCACGTTCTGGATTTTCCAGCAACGCGGAAAAACGCCCCTTTCTAAACAAAGATTAAACAACCCGACAAAGACACACGGGGCTAACAGGCACGCCTCGAGTGCTGCGTCTGAAGTGATTCCATCATGCCCCGGTGCCTTCTTAGGGTTCATTCTCCTAAGAGCCCTGACGACTTCGTGAACTAGGATTGCCTTATCGGCACCTGTTCCTTGCGCCTCTGCAGCTTCTCGACGTACTAAATCGTGCGACCCTTCATCCCCCTCGGGATTATCCGATGGGAAAAATTTCTCTAGTAAATATTCCGCCGGGGTTTTAAAACCTTCCGTGTATTCGCCATTTGTTTTCTTTATATTACTAAGCACGATATTTTATTGTTTTCCTCTAATTACGCGGTATGCGGTTCCCTAGGGTTCTTTCTCTGAGTTTCGCGTGCAGAATTCTTTAAATTTATTCGTTCGCGTTTCTTTTATTAATATTTTATATTCGCGGTAACTTTGATTATATTCTATTCTCTGTTGATCTCTTATATCTCCCGAGGCGCGAGTTATGTAATTCCCCAATTGTTATATATATATATATATATATATATATATTGCTGTGATATGCTCCTTTGAATGCGGGAACTGGGTCCTTTCAACAAAAAAAAATTCTAGTCCCACCGATTGGGCGTCATAAACTGCTGTGATCCTGTTTTCGCCTCGGCTGCTCACCTAATTTTATAAACCTCCTCATTCATAAAATTAAACAACACATTCCTACCACAAACATCAACGTTAACTCTATTTACATCAATATTCAGAATACATTAAATTTTCAGATTAAATTTCAGCATAAAATTCAGTTTTAAAAAGAATTTCAAGATTAATTTTATTATCACTTTAACGTGCATCCAGAATTAAAGTCCTTGTTGGATGCCTACTAATTAATATAACAATATAAGCAGACCGGAGTCTGAGTATAAAGGAGCATCTACCACCCTTTACGTTAATTAACCAGGTTCGTCTAATTGAGCTCAAAGACATACCCAAAGTTTCATCATAATTCAGAACATCAATACTAAATACCCTTTCTACTTAAACAAGCAAATTTCATCTTAACATTAAAATTACAATTTCACTAATGTCCATTTAAAGTAAATCAATTATAAAGTAATTCAACACACACAAAAATGTCAAACAAAATAGTATAATTTACCTGAAGGTTACTGTCCTCGTAGCTTCAATGTACATCGTCCCTTTAGTTAATCACACCATTCCAACAGGATTATATTTACGGCTTCTAATTCTCAACGCTTTTAAAATTTTCTCCATCACCATTTATTTAAAGTTGTTTCTGGGCTTGTCCGGAACTCATCTGTGTATATCTGACCCTTGTTTCGTGGATCCAGACACGTATTTGAACCATTTAATTATTAACACCCCCGAAAAATAGCAGAGAAATTCATGCGTCTTTCACCAATATACGCCAAAACTGCCTACTTTTGTGTATACATTTGTCGTTGTAAATTTTGCTAATTGGTACAGTGATACTAAATTTTATTACCTTGTATCTAAGTGCACTGAAGTACATTCATGTTAGCACGTAAATAACAAACTATTTTGAATCACTAAAATATACGAGCAAAATTTTAAATTATTTTATCAAACTAAAATGCACTGTTTAACATCTTGAATCAAGTCGCGGATGTAAGAGCTTTTAACGCATCGAATAGTCAAAAGTCTAAGAGAGCTTGTTTATATTCACCTCGGTATATATAGCAAAAGCCTGTCTGTCGGTCTGTTCCCCAAAACGGGTAATTCTAAAGAATTTCTCATTCTATGTTCCCAGTCCGTCGCTCGCGCGTCGGTTTTACGAATTTTCACTCGCCCCATTTAAATCTCAGAAATTCTCACACGGTACGCAAACATGTCCGAGAAAACTAATTAATTTTGTACAGAAATTGTTGTTTCTACCTCTGATATTTGCATCCTATTTTCAACCAATTGTGACCCTCGTGACGTTGCTTAAATCACGCCTTTTACTATATGTGTCTTTGCTTGACGCATTTTCTTTCCTTTTCTAACCTGTTCGTATTGGTGCAAATTGATATTCTTTATTATCGATTATATTTTAGTCCATGTGGACTATCTGGGTTTAATAACCCCGTATCGCACCTTCTCGTGAATATTAAGCCCCGGTTTCTCCAAGATTCTTTGAAACCATTTGTTATCTACACAATTTTCGCCGTACGTGATATTTAAACTACGCAGGTGTTCAAAATAATATTAATTCTCAGAGCTTTTAAATAAACCCTGTTTTGTATTTCGTGCTAAAGCATCTGACCGTTTCCAATATCCTTAGAATCGACATGTTTATCTAAACAAATTAAACTGAAATTGCCTTTTAAAATACGCAGGTGTGTTTAAACATCCTACTTCTAACTAACACTTCTAGGATTTGCTTTTTATTGGGTTTTACAAGTTTCTATAGATATTATCTGTTACTAACGATTCAATTAACTTCAATTAAAATTGACTTCTATCCTTTCATTTTAGCGAATACAAGTTAAATATTAATTATTATGTGTACACTTTGTTTTACTACCGGTTACTTAAAATAGGGTTAATTAATATAAATTTTGCACGTAATTTCCATTTGTTTAGGAATAATTACATTACACGCAGAGCTTTTAATACTGCTTCTTTTGATATAAAGCGTCTTGTACATGATTTAAATCTCTTATGTTTAATGAAACTAATAAATTTTTATGCTTCACGGTTTTAATAACGCGTATTATCTAATAATATTCATTATACACGGTGATTAAAATTATTTGATGTGATTATTTAATTTTCTACCCTGGTCTAAATATGAGTAATATATATATATATATATATATATATATAAAGAAACTATTAATTAGGAATTATTAAAGATATTAGAAAATGCGCTAAGTGATGTGCAACAATGTAAATGAAGGACAATTTATACAATTTATTAACGTTCATGGGAACGGAAGCGCTACTCTGTAGCACAGACGATAAGTGGCACTGCAAATGTCAAGTGACAGCCGGTCACAGACAGTCACGTACCGAGATTACCTAGAAAGTAAGCTCGCAACAAAGTAATTATGAATAGCATTAAGATAGCAACATTGCATTATGAATAGAGTCAAGTGTAAGCAAACATTAGGTCTGCAAGTTCCCACAGCCATGTGAGGGGGTAGGGATATTATAAAAGGCCCGGGAGCCCCAGTCGACGACAGTCAATCCATCGTTCAGCTTTAACATTGCAGTTCGTTAGATTACTCAATTTGTACAATTAATTAATAATTTCGGACTTAGAATAATATTTCAAGTTTGTCAAAATTCAATATTAATTTCTGTATAAACAAATAAATTTGTTAAGAAGTTGGAAATGTCTTTTTAAAAAGGACCGCTCCCAGCCGCGAACCTTAACTGGCGCAGTCGTAACGGATGTCAAAAGGGCACTAGCAAATCCAAAATCGAGGAACTGGTGGTCTGGAATTTCAATTCCAAATTTGGCGGAACCAAAACATAAGTTGGAGGCGAAACAAGAATCGTTCAATCCCAGCAAACAAAGAAGTTGAAGGCGAAACAAAAATCGTTCAAATTCAACAAAAGAAAATTTTGAGGTGATATAAGAATAGATCAAATCCAAAAGAAAACCGAAGAAAAGAAAGAGTTCATGAAATCAACGAAGCAACTAGTGAAGTTCATTTTCCTTTAAACCGATTGAATTTTATTTTTATTTTTAACAAACATATTTGATATTTGCTAGTTTATGATTTATATATGTATATTGACTATTGTTACCGTTATTTTATGCAATTTATGAAAATAATCTACTTAGCAATTGCTAGAGATTATCTTCAAGCTGTTATTGAAATTTTATTATTATTTTATTTTTGTATAGGAAAGAGAGATATAGGAACTTAAGAAAAATTTCTTTCTGAGACATAAAAACTTGAGACAATTAAAAAAAAGTCGCAAATTTAAGCGCACTTGAGACTATATTACGTTTTAACTGGCGCAAGAAGATATTTTAGAAACAAAAACGAATTTCTAATTCAACAATCCGGCATTAACTAACGCAATACTCCGAGAATAAAGGCAAAAATTAAAACCCAGATCTATTAATAACGCAACTACTCAGACGCAAAGCTCATCGTATTCCGTAAAATAATAGACAATTTGCAAATCTATTATTAAACCATATCTTTAATACGAGAAATAACAAAGCGCGAAATCAACATCGTCTCATCTTTAAAAGTGAATAAAATCATTACCTTGAACGCATGAAAATATCTAATTATAATTGCGAAACACCATCCTAAACCGAACATCGCGAATCTAAATATAACCACACGAAATCCTCCAGAATAAAAGCTTCAAGCATTATAAATTAAATAAAATTACGACCGATTTGAATCCATTTTTAATATTAGCTAGCTAGATTTGAATAGTTTTAAGAAGACTCTTCAGGTCCCACCGCTAAGCAGATCTGGCAGCTGCTATCCGGTATTACGAATCCCTCACCATTCATTTTTGCGTGTGTTTTGTGGATCGGGCTAACACCAGAATCAGCGCTAGGGATACCATTCTTTGAATCCTGTTTTTAGTTTCGGTTTGTTAGATTTTTATTTAGTATTGATTAATCTGAAGTTAGATTAAATTTGGAGCACGTTTACTTTTCGCGTTTAAACCCAATGTAGTATCTACGGGTGGAGCATTGGGGACGTGGCCGCAAGCATTACATTATAATGTCAAACTTATTGTTTGAAACTTTTTACATCTGTCCGTTCCTCTTTTTTTTGATATAGTGACTATGATGTTACTTTTGAAATCTTTTGGTATCTCGCCTGTCTCATACATATAGCTTACAAGTTGGAAGACACGTTCTGTTACTGCTTGCCCAGCGACTTTGAGTTTCTGCTTGTACCTTATCTGTACCTGACGCCCAACCATTTTTCAGACCCTTTAATGCTAATTCAAACTCATCTCTAAGTATAGGATATCCCAAGACATCCTTTTCAATGGATTCCTGGTCTAATGCTGTTAGTTCCTCTTCTGCATATAAATTCCCTATATATTCCTGTCATCTAACCACTTTCTCTACATTTTCTATAATGAGGTTTCCTCTCGCGTACCGTATATTTGTGCTATACGGTTTTATATTTCTAAAATTCATTCTAGTTAGTTTACATGCTTCGTCTGTCTTTCCCATTTCCATCTTAGTTTGTACCTCTTTGCACTTTTATTGCTGATATATTAAAAGCAGTAATTTTGTCGTGAGAGCTAAAAATCATTTATTGACGCTCGAACGAGTCGTATGAGTACATTCCCACATTGCCACCAGACGCTATTCCAAGAGCGACCGTCACTTTGCACAAAACTGTTATTAATAACAGAGAGTGTACAAAAGCGTGGAGTTTCGTACAAATAGTTTAACTCGTTCGTTCCAACATATTTAAAATTCAACTAAAAATGCTAATAATTATAGAAGCCGGGATTTTTTGAAAATAAAAAACTATCTCCTTCTTACCTTCAAATTAGATGAAAATTTTTTTTCGGAGAAGCTTCAAGAGAAAAGCAGCTTTCGAATGGTTTTTGTCCCGATTCGATAGAATAAATATTAAACAAGGTATGCTAGTTTGTTTATATCAAAAAACATACTTTCATTTTAGAGCCGTTTTTCTGCAACTCAGCTGTAAAAATTCACTATTCTCGTAACAGTACGTTATGGTGTGACTTTCAGAGTAAATTTCCTTAATTTATTTAAACTTTCAGTAGGCCAATTCTATAGAAATTCCAGTGAGAAAAAAAGTTTTTTAATAAGCAATGAATTATTAAGAAAACCATTAAATTTTTTTGAATGAAATTTTAATGGTAACTTAAGAGTGTTTAGAGGTATATTTTCTAATTGGTTTCAGCCAAATATCTCAATTACTGTTTAAACAACAGCAGAATTAAAAAGTGGTATTTTAGGTACTTTAAAATCATATGCAAGTGAACAAATTAACCGATTTCAAACTATTACCACTCATTCTGTATGCATTTTTATGGCTCACATTTTTCATTTGAAATTTTTTTCTCTAAATGTCATAACGTTCGGTATATCATCTAGAAACGTGTTTTTCACATCTTTGGCAATTCTTTAAAAATTTTAATAAAGAAATGATTTGGTTTAATTTATAATAGACATCATTTTAACTGCTTACACTGACATAAAATGCATTCAAACTGCGTTCCTGAATTTTTCGAAAAATGCAAGGGGCCTATCTTAATTTACTAAAGTATATTATCGTATTAATGCCAGACACAGTAAAATGCTGAATAATTAAAAATATAATTGCACTTGACCCAAATATTAACTATAAATAATTTAGGAATGCATGAGCTTAAACCGGAAATCCCAACCTATATGGGCGCAATCGTAAATGATGGAGATAGAAAACACTCACTTTTGAAATTGCTGACGTCGGGGTTGAGTCACTAACTGGACCACGGCAACGAGTAGGTGGGCCTACACCCGGAAAGAACGCACTTGGCCTCCCATTACAACAAGGGACAATCATTCATCAAGACTTTAAGGCCACCGGAAGAAGCTAAAGCAATTACCAGTAAAAATTAATTTAATTTCGATAAAAAATACAATTTTCTAAAAACCCTAAATACCTACCACGCCGTATTGCGTACGCGAAATTTTCGTAACGAAAAATGGAAACAACCAAGCATTTCTACACGTGTCTTCGTTATGTAGATTGGAAAGCAAGTAAAATCAATTTCGTTCAGCCAGTGCCCATAGTTCAAAGTGATCTTTCTATTCAGAATTAACCTGGAAAAATACAGTTTATATTGGAATAATATGCAGCTTTAAGTTGATAAATTCTTCCGACGGAAAACACATAAGAAGCAATTCTCCTATACTTGGAACACGATATCGACTTGAGAATAGCGTAAAAATCTTAACTCAGAATTTTAAAATTTCAAAGATTTACACACGTACATTGAATTCCTAGAAAGCTTTTGAAGTTCGTGAAACATGTATTACCTGAAGTCATATATATTAATGTATAATGTAGATTCCCATAATAATAAAACATGTTTGAACTTCTTTCTAATTAACACAAACAATTACAAAAAGGTAAATTAAAAATAATTTTACAAAGAAAATTCAAAAATATATCGATAATATCTATACATCATCATCATCATCATTAGGTCTTCAGTCCTGAAACTGGTTAGACGCGTACCTTCGTTGTTTCCTATTCTGAACTAACCTACACATTTGGCTGAAATACCCTCAGTCTGCATCTTTCACTATCTGCGTGTAATAGTCTGATCTAGGTCTACCTTTCTAAAGAAACCTGCTCTAACAAGAGCTTGATTGACATTTTGTTCTTGAGTCTTTTATTTCTGCCCTAATTTTTTGTTTACTTAGTGTATCCGATGATAATGTTACTGATGTTTGTGACCCAATAGAAAAAGGTGGAACCCTGCAGGATATATTGCTTAAAAATAAGAAACTGTTATAGTTGTGTATATCTCATACGGATAAAAAGGATTAATTTTCAACTATTTAACTAGCGTGATTCGAAAACAAATGATTGTCCTAATGGAAGGAACATAAAGATCTTCTATACCCAAAAGATTTCAACCTAATCAGATTAATAATAACAAAAGTATGGCAAGTTAAAGGTGCCATAACTTGTAGATTGTGTATTTTAAAGAAATTAACTAATAAATAACAAAATTGACATTTTTAAATAGCTTTAACTTTTTTGTCATTAATCCAATTAGGTTGAAATATTCTGAGACTATAAAAATTTGTAATGTATGTAATTTGTATATGAGAATTACGAAAAAATAGCACTATCATTAAAATCGTATTACTTGATGTTGACAGTACATATATATCCACATAAAAGAGAGTAACTTTCTTTGTAAATATCATTTTGGAATTTTCTATAGTATTAATTGTAATATCTGAAATATAACATAATAAGTTAGAGGCAAAAACAAAGAACATGTTAGTTGTTACTAAATAGAATTACAATTTTTTTGTGGTTTATGTTCAAATTGATCCAGCACTTGTTTATCAAAAACAGTAGGAATTGCCTTAAGTCTTTTACAAACTTTAGTGGTTTTCGAGAAATATTTTTCTAGAAAATGTTTCTCACACAGTTTATAATTTTTATACAGCTTGTCTAAATCCATTGCTAGTAAATCGTTTCGATTACATGCTGCTAACCATTCCTCACATCTGTGAAAGTAGAAATATTGCAATAAGCAACTAAAGCACAGATTATCCAAGACAAACTATGTTGTAGGCACAGATTATCCTATATTAATGGTATATCAGTGTAGGTACTCACCTTACTCGATCAATTATTGGGAATCGGAACATATAGATATTGTTTGAAAATTTTATGGAGTCCCTTCTAAAAGCACAAAATGTTCCTTCTTTTCTATTTTTTCCATCCATATTCATTGTTAAACGCTAAAAAATAATACAATACGAATCCAAATAAAAAGTTAGGTTAACCAGAAGAAAATTTTAGGTTGATTAGTAAACCACTTATTTGGAGCATGCGCAAAGAAAAACAATTAGGCGGGAAACGCTAGCCTTCACATCTGTAAAAGGTGAATAATCTGTGCTAAGGTAGCTAACATGTAACGGAAGTTGCAACGTGCTAGAAGTATGTAAGGTATCAAACACGAAACTAGCGCCAGCGATATACCAGTAAACTAAAATTTTTTTTTTGTATGTACAGGTGGTCAGTAGTGACCTCCAGACAAATTTTTGGGAAATGACTTAAAATATCTCCAATGGTCTGAAAAGTGTAAAATTTTTGCAAATCGCTATGACTTCCGAAAATGGAAGTAATTACGTACCGTTTATCAATCTATATTGCTATGATAATAGGGTTATTTAAGAGTATATAAGGGTTGTATACTTCATGTAAACAGCACTAAAGTCCAGAAAACTAAACAATTTTATTAGAAAAGATACGCAATCCCAATCAAGCAAAAATCTAATATCAAACATACTGTATATAAATCACAACTAACTTTAATTAATGAAAGGAGCTCATCCTTCAAAAATCAAATCACATTTAGTAAGGTAAATAACTTGTATGCCATACAATTTATTTTAAAATAACAATGCTAGCACAAAACTGAAAATAAATATGCATGAATAACATCTTAAACGCAACGAGTCTTTTTGAAATCAATACGCATCAGTGTAAAGAAATAACAATGCATAATAGCTATAAAAGAATCCTATTCAAAACAAATATGTTTCATAAACGCATTCAATTTTCATCATCATAAAGGTTTGACTACGTGATTTTTCAATTGTAAATATCAGAAAATTCGAATAAAATCCATAGATTAGGGAAACAAAGCAAGAGAACATACGTTTAGCTACGTGATAAATTAAACGAAAAATTTGAATAAATTGCTATACAAACAAGCGGACGTGACTTGAAAAAGGTACAAAGATTTTATATTCAAAGGAACCCACTATACAAAACTAGATCTCTACGTGATGTACTAAGCATTTCGACGAGAACTTGGATGGTAGTTTTGCAATATAAAATAATCTTTCGTGAATATCAGATAGCAAATTGGACCTCCATATACCATATACGCCTACCTTACCTGATATCGCTAGGTCGAGAATTTCTTGTTAATGAAAGAAGCCCAAGGTAAAGTTGGATGAAAAACGGCCTGAGAAAAAGAAAAACTCATTAAAGATAAACGGCTAGTAGAGTGTTAGCTCTGGGTGGATCATGAGCTTGGGTCATTGGTTGACAAACGACCAAAAATATAGATAAAGAGCGCCACCGTATTTTTCAATACAACAACGTACAAAAATACGTGTAATTGTATTAGGGGAATGCGGAAACCTGAAGTCTACACCGCTTATGTAGTCACAAAACCTAAATATCGACTTTGTAAAGCACTTACCAAAATGTCACTTACCAGATGTATTACAGATGTCTCGGCATATTCTGTGAACAAACAAATGCACAACAGAGACACCGTTTGTGTCCTTAAAAATATTCACCAATAAATAACATATTTGCTTTTAAGTTCCGAAAATAATTTATACTCAGTGTTCTTGTTAACATTAGACAGAGTTAATCTTTTGCTCATTAAGCACAAAGAAATTTCCTTTGATTTTTTAATAATAAAAGAATTAAGCAAAATTAAAGAAATTCTATTTACTTAAATTTGTTTAGCTAGTTTCAATAGAAATATTTAGTTATATAAAAATTTACTTGAAAGAAAACTAATGGTGTTTTTTCTAGAATAATATAAATTTCATTAGATTTTCAATATCACATGTCATTTGTCTAAGGTATTCGTTTTCTTAATAACATTACACTTTGAAATTAAGATAGCCTTGAGTAGTATTACAATAGATTTTACAATTAGCGATCAAAAATATTTCATATAAGTGTTACTAAATTGTACCATTCAGACAAAGAATAAACTTTAACATTTTGTCCTTTAAGAGTTTATCATTTCTTAAGCTTAAAGTACATGTTCTCAATAATAAGCAAAAATATTTTAATGTAATTTAAAACAATATGTGGTGATAGTATCTAAAAATTGGAGGTATTTTGACATGTGGTTTTAATAACACTTTTTAATGGAGTTAAAAATTGTTTCCTTAAAGATTAAATATTCAGAGCTACAATACTGCCATCTTTAAAATTTTTGTAAAGTTACTAATACAAAAATAGGGTGTTTATACAAAAACCCACTTCAACATAACGACATAAACTCAAATATCAATCTTTCATCTAAGTCGGAACTTTAAAATAAATTCAATATACTGTAGAGTTAAGAACACTCACATGCGCGAAGTACAGTTGGAACCAAAAAAAAAACTTGAACGTTCTTACCAGAACAAAACAACGTCATATGTCGACCTTTCTAAACCATCTGCAATCCACACAAAGAGATGATCATAGCACAACGTTGAATTTAATTGGAGCTCACAAAAGCCTTTTTAATAAAATATTATTAAATTAAATAAAATCTTTACTTGATGTATCTAACAGTTTTCATTATTCCAAAATTTATGTATAGCTTCTACCTCTCCATTATTGCACTACGGAAAATGAATAAATAAATTTTATAACATTATTTCACACTAACTGCATTAATGATGCACACCAAAATTTTTCATCGTATCTGCAGGAATCAAACTGACTTCAGCCATAGTGGAATTCAAATCAATCTACACTAAAAGCTATCAGAAACCAAACTCCGACACGATGATTTTAATCATTTAATCTTTTTTCGAACACGATTCCAAGCAAATTCGATGGGCAGCATCTTGACTCTTCTTATCACCAGTCGAGCTACTTTCTCGTTCAAGCTATAGTCGAAAAGTGATTGCGAAAATGACAGATAAGTAACTAGCCTAGTAACTTAGATATCTGAGGGGAAGGAGCCCATTATACATAATACACATTATAAGTTATCTTTTGTCAGCAGACAATTACAAATTATGTTATGATTTTATTAAGGCATAATATTAAATTTATAGAGAATATGTAACTAAATTAAAAAAATACGTTACACGGCCTCTTTCCAAGAGAAAAAATTTGCGGTGCCTAAAATTTATGAAGTAAAGCCGAAGAATTTTTTCTACCAAAACTTTAACAACATGGAATTGTCAAAATATTCTTATTAAATATTTAAACGCACAAATAATCAATACAAAACAGCACAACCGTTAAATTACAACCAACTGACAATTTTAACCAAAAAAAAGTTAAAGAATGATTCACTAAATGATATGGAGAAATATAAATGCATGGAAATGAGTGGTTAGTAACTACGCGTACTACACGCCTATAAATGGGACAAATTCGAGAAGTCACAATCTGTATTAGTATTTGATCAGTTAAAACTAATTAAGGGAATCCAACACTCAATAGATGCATAAGATAAGGGACAAAAATAAACTTCCGGTACAATAACCATACTAAAATCTTAAACATAACTAAAAGAGAAAAAAATACCAACTATAAATCAAAATAAAATGAACAAAAGTGATAGCATGACAAAATCACTATTAAACAAGAGTTTATACAACAAATACATTTCCTAACTCTGTCCTACTTATTATAAATACTTTGTACACAAATTTCTAAAGCGCTTACTAAATTTGCACGAATTGATGAATTTCAAGGGTACTAAAGCATGTTGACTGTCAAGTTTATTTACGAAACAAATCACTAATAATCGAGAAGTAGACAAAGCAATAACACTACCTATCCTTCAATAAAATATTTTCAATCTTTGAGTGAACGCCTCATAATATTTTCTGCTCTACTACAAGTATCATACAGAATCAAATATTTCACACAAAAATTCTACCACTTCAATAACTTAATACAGAAAAAAAAACACCATTACCACAAATAAATTACACTTTGAGCCAACTGGAACATATCCACCTGCAACTCACCAAAAACATCTCACGAGCTACCATAGCTCATCAAAAAACTCTAAACTATAATAAGCACATCAAGCTTAATCTCAAATTACTGAACCAAAAAGTTAAGCATACATCAAATGCTCACTACATCATTACATGCATGCAATAACAAAATCATGACACTACTACTACCAAAGCCAAAAATCACTTCAAGCAAATCAAGAGTTCCAACTAATTTCAAGCTCATCCCACTTAGAAATTTAAAACAAGAACAACAAAAAAATTACTACTGACATCAACTAACATCTAAAAGTACTTAATGTTCTGAAACATTTTGATCATCTTCACTATCATTATCACTTAATGCTGAGTCTGTCTTAGAACCATCTACATTACTCAACTCATAAATCAGATTAGAAATCTTTTTGCTAACCACACACAGAACAAACTTAGGTGCAAGTTTAGCAGTAAATTTATCGCCTGCACTAGATAAAATCTTGTTTACTCTCCATACCTTATCACAAACTTCAAAGCACACATTTCTTCTTCTTAAATTATATTGGTGACTTGCTCGTTCATAAGCTGAATGTAAATTAGCATGTACTTCTTTAAAAATATCGAAAAGACCTTGTCGATCATATACATATAATGGTCGACTACCCGGAATAAATTCAATATCTTCTTTAGGCACAAATCCATCACTATAAAACCTTCTGCTTACTGGGACACTACGACCAAAAAGTAAAAAATTAGGGGTATATCCTGTAGATTAATGTTTTGAGGAGTTAATTGCATACTAAATTTGTGGCAATTCTAAATTCCAAGAATCGTGCGTATCAATATATGAACGAATAGCTGTACCCACAGTTTTATTAATCCTTACACAAAATTACACTGCGGAGAATATACACTATTAAACCATATTTTCTGAATATCATATTTATTACAGAGGGCTTTAAAAATTCTACCTGACAATTGAGGTCCATTGTCACATATAACAAATTGTGGAACGCCAAATACTAGAAAAACTTTTTCTTCCATACAACGTTGTATACTGTGTGCTTTTGCACTACGTAGAGGATGTAACAAAGTATACTTAGAGAACTAATCACCTACTACTAATAACCATTTATTTCAAGCTGTAAACCAAAGGACTTCAAGCTTTAAGAACACCTTTTCTTTCAAATTCGCAGACAATGATAATTTTAGCCATAATAAATTTATAGATTAGATTACTTTTAACCTTCCATTGAGAATAACAATATATCAATGTTCCGGCAGACTCTTATACTACTTATAATCAAACTATCAAGACAAACAAAAATGCTTCACAACGCATAATCTTGCTAGAATGACAAACTCCTCAATAAGCCTCACTTAGACTAATAAACAAAAAAATTACATCCTAACTAACCTTAAATAATGATGCCAAAACTGCTAGAGCGACAAACTTACCACGAGTCTCGTTTAGACTCATGTATTGCTGAGCGACCAACTTTCCATGAGTCTCGTCTAGACTAATATACTGCTAAGCGACCAACCTCGATGACAAGTCTTGCTTAGACTAAATAGAACTTAATAAGCTTAAAAAATTGCTACCAAAACAAACACGTGCCTATGCACAAGAGCAATCCTCAAACGATATACCAACAGTAAAAGCAATTGTACCAAATTATTAAAGCATTATTTCTTATATTAAGAAATTAATCAAACAACTATTGTAACTAATTAATTTTTCATGAAAATCTGCCTCCACAACAAGAATCGTAGCCAAACTTTCATTTTTAAATATTACCACTTCCTCAAAATTTTCTTTAGGGAGCCTTAAACGTTTAATTCTACCTGTAATATGTATTAACCTTGACTGTATCCTTTTGAAAATAGAATCGGTGGGATTATCAATATATTCTAACAAAACATTTTTTACTGACTCTATGCTAGACTCAATTTCTTTTCTTTCTGTATCAAAATTCACCTTATAACCTGAAAGATCAATTAAACAACCTGGCTTGTTTGTTTCTTTTGCCAACAACCTAGCTAAAAATTTTCTTTTATCTGACACTGGTCTTGAATTTTAATGCCTCTAATGTTCAATTTATATTCTAATACATTTTTAAGTAAATGAACGATGCAGTACATTTCTGCCATAATGAATATTTATAATTCACTAAAATATCCAAACAATATAATCTTTGTCCAAAAATTTAAATTGACACTACTCAATTTATAATGGAGCTAAATAAAGTTTTGAACCTAAATTCACGAAACAAAAACGTTTCCTAACATTATTGAGAACCCACATTAAACTGTAAGCGTGGCAAGAATGAAACTATTAAATCACATTAGTAAGGTCGATTCGAGCCTCAGTCGTTGAGTGCAAGTGTAATGAATCTAACCCCACGTGTTGGACGCAAGTGCAAACAATCTAGCCTCACGTTCTGAGCGCAAGTGCAATATAAAATCGTGAATATTAGATAGCAAATTGGACCTCCATATACCATATACGCCTACCTTACCTGATATCGCTAGGTCGAGAATTTCTTGTTAATGAAAGAAGCCCAAGGTAAAGTTGGATGAAAAACGGCCTGAGGAAAAGAAAAACTCATTAAAGATAAACGGCTAGTAGAGTGTTAGCTCTGGGTAGATCATGAGCATGGGTCATGGGTGAATAATAGACCAAAAATATAGATAAAGAGCGCCACCGTATTTTTCAATACAACAACATACAAAAATACGTGTAATTGTATTAGGGGAATGCGGAAACCTGAAGTCTACACCGCTTATGTAGCCACAAAACCTAAATATCGACTTTGTAAAGCACTTACCAAAATGTCACTTACCAGATGTATTACAGATGTCTCGGCATATTCTGTGAACAAACAAATGCACAACAGAGACACCGTTTGTGTCCTTAAAATATTCACCAATAAATAACATATTTGCTTTTAAGTTCCAAAAATAATTTATACTCAGTGTACTTGTTAACATTAGACAGAGTTAATCTTTTGCTCATTAAGCACAAAGAAATTTCCTTTAAATTTTTAATAATAAAAGAATTAAGCAAAATTAAAGAAATTCTATTTACTTAAATTTGTTTAGCTAGTTTCAATAGAAATATTTAGTTATATAAAAATTTACTTGAAAGAAAACTAATGGTGTTTTTTCTAGAATAATATAAATTTCATTAGATTTTCAATATCGCATGTCATTTGTCTAAGGTATTCGTTTTCTTAATAATATTACACTTTGAAATTAAGATAGCCTTGAGTAGTATTACAATAGATTTTACAATTAACGATCAAAAATATTTCCTATAAGTGTTACTAAATTGTACCATTCAGACAAAAAATAAACTTTAACATTTTGTCCTTTAAGAGTTTATCATTTCTTAAGGTTAAAGTACATGTTCTCAATAATAAGCAAAAATATTTTAATGTAATTTAAAACAATATGTGGTGATAGTATCTAAAAATTGGAGGTATTTTGACATGTGGTTTCAATAACACTTTTTAGTGGAGTTAAAAATTGTTTCCTTAAAGATTAAATATTCAGAGCTACAATACTGCCATCTTTAAAATTTTTGTAAAGTTACTAATACAAAAATAGGGTGTTTATACAAAAACCCACTTCAACATAACGACATAAACTCAAATATCAATCTTTCATCTAAGTCGGAACTTTAAAATAAATTCAATATACTGTAAAGTTAAGAACACTCACATGCGCGAAGTAGAGTTGGAACCAAAAAAAAAAAACTTGAACGTTCTTACCAGAACAAAACAACGCCATATGTCGACCTTTCTAAACCATCTGCAATCCACACAAAGAGATGATCATAGCACAACGTTGAATTTAATTGGAGCTCACAAAAACCTTTTTAATAAAATATTATTAAATTAAATAAAATCTTTACTTGATGTATCTAACAGTTTTCATTATTCCAAAATTTATGTATAGCTTCTACCTCTCCATTATTGCACTACGGAAAATGAATAAATAAATTTTATAACATTATTTCACACTAACTGCATTAATGATGCACACCAAAATTTTTCATCGTATCTGCAGGAATCAAACTGACTTCAGCCATAGTGGAATTCAAATCAATCTACACTAAAAGCTATCAGGAACCAGACTCTGACACAATGATTTTAATTATTTAATCTTTTTTTCGAACATGATGCCAAGCAAATTTGCTTGGCACCATCTTGACTCTTCTTATCACCAGTCGAGTTGCTTTCTCGTTCAAGCTCTAGTCGAAAAATGATTGTGAAAATTATTTAGAGACACAGAGCGGTGGCGGGCAGCAGAAAACTGATCGTTAATTACATCGGCGCAATGCGATATCATAGCAACACAAGTTCATTACATAAATATGTGGTATTTACCAAGGTACCCTCAAAACAATTAATATCAATTTCTGATCACAGCTTCAAGGCATATATCCCAGAAATAATTTCAATTCAAGATACCCTTTAAAAATTTCTGTTTTTGCTTTTATTCCAATTCCTTTACCTTAATTAAAATCTTAATTTTGTTTAGTTTTAAAATTAATTTATATTTTATTAAATATCAACATATGCCTTCTAAACGAATCACCTTTCGAATTTTTAGTTTATGCTCATTTAGAAATTGTTTCTATAGACACCACTTATTGTCTTTCTGTTTGCAGACTGTTTTAATCATTTTACACAAAAAGGTCGGTTTGAATAAATTGATAATAATTGAACGTTGATATAATTGCAACACATTTTTACATTGTTGAAAGCTTGTAATCGAAGCATTGGTGTTACGATAAACAAACCAGTCCCCCAACAAATAAGCCAATCACCGTAAATAAGACAAACAGATATGGCAGTACCCGTTTCCATTAGACTAATGATGTATTTTCTTCAAACACTCCTATCTACTACCACTGACGGCAGAAGTTGGAAGAAAACATCGTAAAATTATAGGCTTCATGATGATCTTTCTGATGTAAAAACGTTTTTAAAATCAAAGCAGGGTGCGAGAAGGCAATCGTGCACAAAATGAACGAAGTTTCTGTAGAAGTAATTTCAAACTACCATAAATCGGATAAAGATAGATACAACATCACCATTTTAGTCTCGTTTTAATGAGGAAGAATGAAAATTTGGGCAATCGTACATCTCAAACTAAACTCGTTCAAAATGAACCCCCACTTTTTTACTGAGGATTCAACGTTTGTCCATAAAGAAAGACATATCTCAGAGACTAATTATCTGTTTCACACTGTCTAATTTTTTTCTTTGTACAAAATTTAGATGTGTAATTTACAATACGTAATTTAGTGATAAAAGTTAAAATTACAGAAACTTCTAATACATTCCCTGACTTTTCCAGGCTCGTGCTAAACCCCATTTCCATAATAACTAAGAATCTTAGGAAAATATGGACTACCAGCCACGCTCTTCCAGTACCTTGTTTATTTCTGTGTATTGTATACGTGACTTATCACATATTTAAAAAAAGACAGGAATGCTCGTATATTGAACTTCTCGTATAGTCTGCTCCCACATAAGGATATCACTTTATGCATTTGGTGAAAAATCACTCTACAAGATTAGAAGCAATTGATCGAGTGACGGATTGTTTAACCTACTTTGTAGTGAATACACTGAGGCGATGGTTTTCTGCTTCAGACAGATGTTCGTGGACTTTGAGAATGTTTGTTTGTATTGTTTTTACCATTTGTTTGATTGCAAGCCTACCTGACTACATTCAAAAATGACATCGCTTATTTAACAGATAACCCTATAAAATTTGTTATTAAGTTAATCAACAATTATAAGGTGGTGAATTGAATTTAGTTAAAACAAAAAAGTTATTGACGCTTTTGTGGGGAAACGACTTATGTTCAAGCGAAATCTAGGTTGAGGGAAATATAATCACTTCAAATTTATCAGCAGATGAAATTCTCAAAAAGGAAGATTTGCTTCCATATTACCAACACTTGGCTGATTTCAATAAACAAACAAGGATATTTTTAACATGAATAATCTTATTGGGTTTTAGATCCCTTCTTGCAACAACTAAATATAAAATTCAAAAGTAAATACCAATAGTTAAATTGAACCCGATGCAAGCTTTTAAAAATGCATCATGCTCATCCGTCACATTAACTTGTTATTTTTGCTTATAAATACAAACAGTTTTGTAATGTATTTGACTAGCTGCAGAAGTCGGTTTCGCCGACAACCCTCAGGATACAACAAAGAAATTTTCAATCACATTATCAATCACAAAAACAAACAGTTACATTAAAAAAAATTATATTCTTAGCTGACAATCTTCAGAATACAGTAAACAAATGTACAAATCTCAATAACAATTAAAAAACAAACTGCCACAGTAACAGAAACATTTCTGAAGAATCTGTCCAAGGAAAGAAAACATTTTGCAACAATGTGTCCAAAATGCAAAAATACTCACACACAGCAAAACAAAATACTTTTCAAAAATTTAGTCAGTCCATTCTTATGTACAGGTACCCTGGAACGATACAAAAAGAATTAGAATAATGAACAATACAGAAAAAAGTTATAGCACCCGTGCAGGAAACATTCTAAATGATATTGTTGATGGTGTTTTAAATATTTTAATATGATTTTTACTAATGTAATGCTACCCCTTACTATGTATTTGAACCTTTCATATTTAAACCATTGTATGAAACTGCATAATGTTGTTCGAACATGCACTTAACAATTTGTACATATAGTAGTATGTAATAATAAACAATTGCGCAATAATATAAAACGCGGGAAACCGTAACACTGTAGCTGTGCAAGTAAAAGCACATATTGGCCACTAGTTGGATTCGGAAAACTATTGGGGGGTTATAAAATGTATGTCTTGCAAAGTGAACAGAGGTCCGAAAAAGTTTTGGAACCTATGGGTTAATACATCTGGGAAAAAACTTTATTGTAAAATTTGCATGTGGAACACTCGTGTGTCTTTCTTTTTAAAACGATAAAGTAATAACTAAAGTGAAACCTTTCTTAACAGACACCACCAATACAAGCGGACGCTTCTCTTAAGAGGATATTATTACATAGTCCCGAGTAACATTATATGCATTTGTTGTTTCCCATACTTCTGTACAACAGACACTCTTCATAAGGAACACGGACACCGAAAACAACAAATTTAATAGCTCTATAGTGGACATTTCTTTCTCATTATATGTATATACAAAGATAGTTGATAGTTAAATTTCGACAAACAATTTTATTTTTTGCGGACCTTTTTGTTGTTTTGCAGTTATGCAAGTGTATCTTGTTAGTGATTGACCTTGATTACATAATGTAACTAATACTCCACCCTTCAAACGCTTTTAGTATAATAATCTTTTTTTGTTAAAACTGGTAATGAAAAAGGCTTTTGCATTGTTTCTTTGCTTAAATCTTATTACAAGAACAAAGTTTAAAATTACAAACTCGTCAAAATACAATTACTGATTTTGTCACATAAATTGTACCCAAGCAGATTTATGCATATGTTCATATTTGTTAAGTATGTATTAATTTAATTTAAATTTCTTCGCGTTTGTAATGTAATAATAAGTGCATACATATTTTAAACAGAAATATTTGGTTGAGTTAAAAAGATTTTCTATAAAACGAACACTTCTATAGCGGGCAAAAATTTTGATCCCATCTATCCGTTATAGAGAAATTCCACAATGGAAAGAGTAATTTTAAACAAAAATGATGCTACTGTTGGTTGTTAAAAACATACTTAATCAGAACTATTAATGGTGAAATTTTCTCAGTTTACGTGAGTTGGTTCTAGCATTTTTTTGGTACTTTGTTGCGAACGAGTGTGCCGGGAGCTGTATCAAGAGTTACCGATGCGACACACCGATTGGATTATAATATCTATTACCAGAAATCTGTGTCGAACACGATTAATCCAGGAAGAGTGTATAATCTGATGTAATACAACAGAACAAATCTTCTCAATTCCAACATCTTCTGAAATATTAATTTTTTCTACTTCTGAATTGCACAACCAATAGCAGTAACCAACGATACGAATGGATACGTCAGTTTACATTTCATAT
Source organism: Platerodrilus igneus (assembly GCA_036346225.1). NCBI lineage: Eukaryota > Metazoa > Arthropoda > Insecta > Coleoptera > Lycidae > Platerodrilus > Platerodrilus igneus. The sequence continues at coordinate 1,981,500 of JARFIW010001145.1, forward strand.
CAGAATATTCCTTGTATGACAACAACAAAATTTCTGTGTCGCCTAATAATATAGAACAGCAAGGTTGACAGTGATGAAGATCTTTTAATAATATTCATGCTATATAACCTGCAATGTATGCAACTAAAAATGTTTCTACTTTTCCAGGGGTTACAACTGCTACAATATCTGCAACTTGCTGAGAATCAACATGAACAATATTGGCGTAGCAGATACCTCTCCTTGGAGTGGGAATACAGCAGTTGCAGATGCCGTACCAATCAATGAACGTAGATTGCTTAATAAAAACCCATGATCATCTTCACAATTACCACGATGCAGATTGATTCGCCAAAGCATGAATAATGTGGGTTTTTAATGCTGCTATAAACTGAGGTACTGTAGGGTTCTCGTTACAGTCATAGGATGATCTAATGCTTCCAAATAAGTTTTAAACTACATCTTGGTTGAAACAACGTGGGCTTAGATACTCAATACCTGTATTTCGTAACTACACCATATCTCAGACATTCCTTTGAAAGTTGTCATCCAGCCAATCTGCGATGGAGGTTTAGACTGTAGTGGTAGTCCTGCTTTTGACAATCGTTGAAATTTCTAACCACGTACCATTTCATATGCTTGTGACCAATAGTTTACATGACAGGATTCAGTAGAAACAAAACATCGTTTCTCCTTACCATCCACAGCAGTTTTGTCTATTCCATTCAAACTATCAAACAACTCATCAACTTGGTGCAGTTCTTATTGTCCGTTCAGGCAAAGCTCCTATAACAAAAAACGTACTTATAATATTTGATAGTATATTCTGTACAATTATACAGGGTGTCCGGAAAATACGTGTACAACGTAAGAACAGAGATTCTTTGGCTCGAAATAGATCGATTTGAGCCAACTTACTTATTATACAAGTTGCTTCATTTAGCCGCTAGAGGGCTTCAAAAATCGTGAAAAATATTTGATATTTTAAAATAACTCGAAAACGCGTCGATAGATTTTGACCATTTTTGGGGTGCGAGCTTCTACTTTCAATTGACACCTTTTAGTGGTGTACGCAATAATTTTAAAAGCATACGAGTGTCCTAAAAATGATGTATTGTATAAATATCCGACCATTATCTTTTTCCTGTTTATGCAATGACTACCAATTTTTTTTTATGAGTAGCCGACTTAATTTGGAAATTTTTTCTCTTGTAAAATTATGATTAGACGAGCGGTTTGACAGAAAAAATAATTTCAAATGTCTGTTTTTTATTTTTATTTCATTGTTTTGTTCATTTTTTATTACTATCATTGAAAATTAACAGCGCGGTAAAAGTGTTGGACCATTACAATAAATTTTGAAAATGGCCGCCATTTTCTTCAATGCACAAATTAACTCTTCGTAAGAAGTTTAACTAAACCCTCTGCATAGTTTGTGCATTATTTTTTAAAGAGTTGGCTGTATTTAAAATTCGTCTCTACAATTCTTCTTCGCTATCAAGTGGAGATGAATAAACCTTAGATTTTAAGGTACCCCACAAAAAATAATCACAAGGCGTCAAGTCCGGCGATCGTGCTGGCCAATTTGTAGGAGCATCATATCCCCTTCCGATCCATCGATCCGGATATTTTTCGTGTAAATGTTGTCGAACAGCTAGAGTAAAGTGGGGAGGAGCACCATTGTGCATGAACCACATGTCTTGGCGCAGTAACAATGGCAGATCTTCCAATAAATTCGGCAATGTTTGTTGTAGAAAGTTGAAGTAATTGTCTCCGTTTAATCGATTTGGTATCACAACAGGACCGATAATAAAATTATCAATAACTCCAGCCCAGACATTAATCTTAAATTCATGTTGATAGTGAGTCACTTTAGTTGCATGAGGATTTTCTACATGTTCATTATGTATGTTAGTAATACCAGATCTTGTAAAAGAAGCTTCGTCTGTAAATAAAATTTTGCGACTGAAATTTGCATTTTGAATCCTCTGATCTTGAATAAATTGACAGAAAGCAAGACGCCTCTCAGCATCGATAGGCAAAAGGTCTTGTACCTGTTGAACGTGATATGGGTGTAATAACTGTCCCTTTAAAACGTCATGAACAATACTTTTAGGAACTTGTAGTTCAAGTCCTAAGCGTCTGGTGCTCATTTTTAGGTCTTCTTCAACTCTATCCAAAATTTGTTCCTCCAGATCCGCAGTTCTTGTGGTTCGTTGACATCCTCGATCCGCATTTCTTGACTGAAAGCTACGATTTTCACGAAAACGTCTTTCAATATTTGCGAATGTTTGGTGGTTTGGCATTCGGCGAATATGAAATCTTTCCCTATAGACTCTGACGCTTTCGCGACCATCGCCTTGACAAAATTCGAAAACCAAAAGCATATCCACCTGTTCGTTGTTTGTGTAAGTACTCATAATGTAAGATGAAAGATGCAAACTTTTATTGAATTAAGCAGAAATTCACGACTTGACAGGCAAACTGAAGTTAAATAATATTCAAATTAAATAACAAATCAAAAGCAAAGCCTACTACTATACTATGTTCTTTTATTTGCCCCGTTTTACAGTTAATGCAGCAATAATGACGAAAGTATGCAGACATTTGAAATTATTTTTTTCTGTCAAACCGCTCATCTAATCAAAATTTTACAAGAGAAAAAAAGTTTCTAAATTAAGTCGGCTACTCATATAAAAAAATTGGTAGTCATTGCATAAACAGGAAAAAGGTAATGGTCGGATATTTATACAATACATAATTTTTGGGACACTCGTATGCTTTTAAAATTATTGCGTACACCACCAAAAGATGTCAATTGAAAGTAGAAACTCGCACCCCAAAAATGGTCAAAATCTATCGACGCGTTTTCGAGTTATTTTAAAATATCAAATATTTTTTACGATTTTTGAAGCCCTCTAGCGGCTAAATGAAGCAACTTGTATAATAGGTAAGTTGGCTCAAATCGATCTAGTTCGAGCCAAAGAATCTCTGTTCTACGTTGTACACGTACTTTCCGGACACCCTGTATAATGCCATGTTGACGGAAACCCAGACAACATGTTGTGACAAGCTCACCATTTATTTTATTATAGTATGGACTGCTTTATTTTAATATTAACCAGTAAAATATTATAATTATTACGTTCAGTATTAATTCATTTAAAACCAACTTTTGAGTTCTATTATAATATAATTATAATAAAATAAACTGTAACAGTCACCTTAATCGGCTAAAGTTCTCTAATTACAGTTAATGATCAATTAAGTCATATTTAGCTAGCTGCCAAATCTTAATCAACCTTTGTGTAACGCTTACGTGATTTAAAGATATGTTGCTTACAGTTAATGGGTTGTGTATCAACTAGGAACCTTGTTATAACATTGTGCAGAACTTAAATTGCTACTTGGGATTAACTGTGGATTTTACTGCAAATTAAATGTTACTAACCTCGACTCTGAAAAGAGAAGATGTACTGATCGACTCATTAATTGGGCAGCTAATTTTACCTTCATAGTGTCTATCAGGTTTGGATTTAAGTGGCAATCCTTCAACTTATATATCGAGGTAGACGCGCTATGCAACGGACGTGCTTTCGTGTGATCCGGTACTATTTTTATAAATATTAGTTCATTCAATCACTATCTCTGCAATTATGCCGATAATTAACAAGTGTTCAATATGTATCCGCGACCTTAATCCAGAGAAAGAAATTATTTGCAATAAATGTAAAAATCCATTGCATTCAACGTGTTCTGGTTTATCAAGATCCGAAGTGCAATGTATTTCCAGCAAAGAAAGGCGTGTGGTATATCACTGCAATAAATGTAGCTCTGAAAAATCGGAAGTAGATGTGCTGAAGCAGCTGATAACTGAGCTTAAAAATGAAATCAATGAATTAAAAAACCTATCTGTATCCAAGCAGCAATATTCTGTTCTAAGCTCTGAAGAAGTAATTAACGAAGTTATGGAGCGGCAGCGTCAGGCAAACATTATAATTATTTTTAACATACCAGAAGATTCGGAAAGGCAATCTTCAAATGATCTAGATAACGTTAAACAACTTTTTAAAGATATTCCCAACATTGCTGTTAGCGATATGTGTGCTTAGGCTGGGCAAGGTCGATGCAACTCGAAAACCGCGCCCTATCAAAGTAACATTGACAACCTCTGTTGATGCGCTTCGAATTGTCAAAAGCAAAGCTCTTTTGAAACAGGCGAAAGCTTTCATTAATATTAGGCTAGATGGGACTCCAAGGCAGCGAGAATTTATGGTTCAACCTAGGTCTGAAGTCAGAAGCAGAATTGATAAGGGCGAATCAAACTTAACTATAAAATACATACAAGAAATTCCCCAGATAATAGTTGCCAACTCAAAAAACTAATCACGACCTCCTCTTCACAATTAAATCAATTAGAGTGCTACTTTCAGAATGTTAGAGGACTGAGCACCAAAACTCAACAGTGTTTTACATCAGTGTGTGGATGTGAATTTAATATAGTATCTTTAGTTGAAACTGCATTCACACCTGATATCTTCAGCTCTGAGATTTTTCCAAACTCGTTTAACGTTTTTAGGTGTGATCGTCAGTATGATGTTATAAACAAAGTGTGGGGTGGCGGTGCTTTGTTAGCGGTAAGGAATCACATATTGGCTGAAATTCTTGATTTATCTCATATTACGTCAGTGCTACCCAATATTGATATCGTTGGATGTAAGTGTACATTGAACTCAAATTCGTTGTACATATTTGTTATTTACGTACCTCCTAACACAAAGATTGCCGCTTATCAGGTACTTGTTGACCTTTTTGAGCAACTAGAATGTTGTTATAAGAAAAATATCGTAATTGTGGGCAACTTTAATATACCAAATTTTAATAACCCAGATGCTGACGATTGCAAAAGTAGGCTAATGCGAGGCTTCACTGAACTATTAAATATGAAACAATTTAACTCCATTACAAATGTACAAGGTCGAATACTTGATCTTGTATTTTCTAATACCAAGTGTGTGATTAGTCGCGATGCACTACCTTTTGTAAAGGAAGACCTCTATCACCCAGCGTTGAAGACAAATATAAGTAGTGAGATAAGGCCGGTCTGAATTCAAAACGTGCCCACACGTATTTTACATATGTAAAATACACGTGCACCGTTTTGAATTCAGACCGGCCTTATATACTTTCAATGTAAAATAGTTGTGGGCACGTTTTGAAGTCAGACCGGCTTTATATTACTTTCAATGGAACATACTTCAAAACACACGTATGTTGAAAAATGTAAGTTCAGAGAAAAATGTGTAGCTGTTTTGAATTCGGTTTTCTAGCGAGAAGTTACACGTGCACCGTTTTGAATTCAGACCGGCCTTATATACTTTCAATGTAAAATACGTGTGGGCACGTTTTGAAGTCAGACCGGCTTTATATTACTTTCAATGGATCATACTTCAAAACACACACACACACGTATGTTGAAAAATGTAAGTGCAGAGAAAATGTGTAGCTGTTTTGAATTCGGTTTTCTAGCGAGAAGTTATAAAGTATGCCAGATGCAAAATATCGCATTCAAGTCAATTGTGTTTAATTAAAGTGGATTCTGATTTATGTTTTTTACTTATGTTTAAAGGCTGCAAATACACATGGGCCGGTTTCAATTCAAAATGTGTGTTCACTTTTGTGATAGGTCGAAAAGTAGGTTGGCAAAGTATGCAGATGGTGGTAATCTGCTATATAAGGAGATTGCTCCTAATATTAATTTAATTAGTCGAAGAAATGCAATATGGATTTTAATACTCTTAATAAAACCACATATCGCAAACCTTATGTAAATTCAAAAGATCTTGTAGTGAATAAGAGGTTTGAAGTTTTAAAAGTGGAAACAGTCAAGACAAAATATGGAGAAAGAGTATTAGTGGAAACAGAAGAGTTCAAGAGTATATTGCCATTGAGATATTTTGAATACCTTCAAGCACATGGAGTGAAACAATTAAATGAAAGTATTGGCTCGAACAAACACGTATACATAACTAGTAAGGGATCGATCGGTCTAACTGTCAACATAGAAACTTCAGAATAATATGTCACTAATCTAAGAAATTAGTTTATTATTATAATAATATACATCTTGTTCTTTACTGTTTATTTTATTATAACACATCTACGTCGATTGTATAAAGAAGTCAATTATATTTAATTAAAGTGGGTTCTGATTTATGTGTGTTTTACTTTGAGGTTACTACTTTGTTTAGAGAAAGTCTTGTTTCAAAAGAGAAACTTATATAAAATACTTTTATTTACAAATTGTTGAATATTTACAGTGAAAATCTAACTATTTATAAATGAAAAAGTATTTATTAACTCCTGTTCTTGAAGTATCTGCTGCTCCCTCACAGCCAGTTCCTCTCTTTGTTGCTTTATTATTTCTAGCTCCAAATCTAGACGACGCAGTAGCTTCTCTCCACGCTTTTTAAATGCGTTAAGCAACTCTACTATGTCATCTTCGTAGGATTTGTCATCTTCACAGCAAACAGCCATATTAGATCCTGCACATAACTTTTTCATAGCCAACATGTTTTTGCCAGATCTGTGAGCATAACATACAAGATTATTGTAGGTTCACCTTTTCTTTTGTATACTACCTGATGTTTCTAAGAGGATCAGAATGTGCCAACGATCCAACGATAGCCTCAGAATTTCCAGAATGGTTTTTTGATCCTAATCTAATGTAACTTATAAATTAGTAGTGTTTGCATAAACATAAATATATTCTAACGTACATGTATGGTTCTGCTTTACTATGACGTTGATCATTGGTACATCTAATTTCGAGAACTGGCTGCGGGGGAACAACAGGAGCGGCAGACTCGGACACTTCATTGCTCCTAAAAACGCTCAAATATGTCAATATTAAAACACATGTATAAATGTGAAAAAGCACTTACTGAGATATATCTATTACGTCACTATCAAAAATAGCAGCAGTGTCAAGTTGAGGTGAAGAACCAAAAACTTCTTTAATCAAGTCTTCGTTAGAATGTAATATAAATTGTTCTAGAACTTTTACGTTGGTACTACTACCATTTTTGATCGATGATAAATTACTCATTTTTTAAAGTTGCTAGTAGTAGTAACTAATAATTATACAAGAGATCTGATTGAATACTGTTGGTAAAATCTACGTGAAGTATTTATATTAAATAATAAACTGACCTGTTAGAAAAATTAAACATTTGCATCGTTTTCTGAAAAAATTGCAAATGTTATATATATTCAGCTATGTAATCTATTCTAATGAATAAAAAGCAGTATGTAAGCAAATATAATTATGCCTCAGCAGAAATAACGAATTGAATTCATTGTCTGAAAAAAATTGCAACGAAGACACATAGTAAAAAAAATTTAAATTAGTTTAATTTCGTTTAAAATAATGCAATGCAAATGCCCCTTAACTAATACAGTAATATAGAATAAGTAACAACAAGTGCAAAAACCGCATTTTCTTTGCACACAAACTCGTTTTTTTCTTGTATTTAAATCCCTGAATATATATAATTATGTCTCAGCAGAAATAACGAATTGGATTCATTGTCTGAAAAAAATTGCAATGAAAGCACATAGTAAAAAATAAGAAACCTAAATTAGATTAATTTCGTTTAAAATAATGCAATGCAAATGGCCCTTAACTAATATAGCAATATATAGAATAAGTTTTAGATTACTGCTGGCATATTATTTTTCAGTAAAACGTAACAAAATTGATTTTATATGCATATATAGGTATGTAGTAATTGCGTTCACATGATTCATGCTGCATAATGAAATTCTTTAATTCTCAAGGTACTGCTATATATAGCTTCCAATAGATTAAATTGCATGATGTTAATTGTATTATGATAAAACTGCAAAATGTTTTTTTAATACTGCTTCTTTAAAAAAACCATGAGTGTGTGTAAATTATTAAACATTGACAGTTTAATCTGAGACATTTTTCAAATTTGCTTTATTTTTCTGAAAAATTTTTATATGTAACCATAAAAATAGCACTGTAATGCTAGTGTATTTTCAGTACACACAGCATAAATCAAAGGTCGTATAAGAACATTTTATTACTATACTGCGAGCAAGAATATTTTTTCGGTAAACACACAGCTGAATGAAAATGATGCGAGGTTGTTGTGTCAATGCAAGTGTTAATAAAAAAACGCAAAAAATCAGATACTTCGCTTATTAAACTGGATTTGTTGTTGTTGGAAATTAAAATTCAGTATTAATTTTTTTTGCTGATATTCTTTTAAGAATTAAACCATTCAAGCTTGAAAATCATCTTGAATAAAAATGTAAATAAAGGTGATTTTTTAACAATTGCATTCAAAGCAATTCGCTATGCAATTATTTTGATTGTATGCTAATTCATTTACAGTTGTCTTGCTTACGCGAGCAAGCATATTTTTTTCCGTAAACACAGCTGAATGAAAATGATGCGAGGTTGTTGTGTCAATGCAAGTGTTAATAAAAAAATCAGATAGTTCGCTTATTAAACTGGATTTGTAGTTGTTAGAAATTAAAATTTAGTATCAATTTTTTTGCTGAATATTCTTTTAAGAATTAAACAATTCAAGCTTGAAAATCATCTTGAATAAAAACGTATATAAAGGTGATTTTTTTTTAACAATTGCATTCAAAGCAATTCGCTATGCAATTATTTTGATTATATGCTAATTCTTTACAATTGTTTTGCTTACATCAGATGATATTTTTGTATAAATAGTCAATAAAGCTCTACATATATTAAGTAGTGTAGTAATTTGTATAGAATCATAAATTCTGAAACGGTAACCGCGATTAGTAGTGCTATTTTAAAGTTAACTGTGAAATGCGTGAATCTAATCAGATCAGCCGATACAATAACGAAACACATGTTAATTATAAAAGCAAATATAAGTCTATTAAAGCTTGCGATTAGAAATAAGGTATACGAAGACAATCGTCAGGAAAATCCTAGTAGGCTGGAATCTAATTTGGCACATCTTAAAAGTTACCTTGTACGATTGAGGCACTTGAAACGCTTTTTGGAATATCAAGGTAAAGGTATTGATGCAACGCTTTCTAGAGGTCATATTCAAAAAAATTTGATTTGGCATGATGTACAATCATGTTTTGGAAGTCGAATAATTACGGGACTTATTACCAATTTAAGTTATAGAGATCCTCTAGTGTTCTTAGACAAGGCGTTCGCTAGTTTTAAACGCAAGATTGTTGCTTGCTTAAAAAAGTCAATGTTGAAAGTTAATGTAGTATTGTCTACTAACTTTGTTAAGCCTACAACTGGTGAAATAGATTTGAAGACGTTTCTTACTGCAAATTGTCACATTGATATAAACACCAATCTCAAGCAGTGGTATAAAGAGAACGTATTGGACAAGATTTCGAAGCGATTGGAGGAATTTAGTGAAAAGGATTCAGGTTGGGCAATCCAAGAAGTTTTACACTTGAAGGTAAATATAAACAATCATGATACGCTTAAAGGAGGGTGTTCAACGTTTGTTCCGGTTCTGGACTTTATAGCAAAAAAACGAGCTGTGGTAAATGTAATAAATAACGACCAACATTGCATTATTTGGGCCTGGTTTCCGCTTTATATCCTGCTAAACAAAATAGTCAGAGAATATCTAGCTATCCACATTTTGATACAGTATTACGCCACAATTCAATTCAGTTTCCAATCGCATTAAAAGACAAAAAAAATTGAGAAACTTAACAATCTCGCAATTAACCTATATTGTATAGAAAATACTAAAATACTGCCATTTTGTTTAAGTGAAAATTTAAAAAAAATAGAACCTATTAATCTGTTAGTTTTAAACAATGATTCCTTACAATATTCTCGTCCGACAAATGCTAATGAGAATCACTTTCATTTTACTTGGATTAAGGATATGTCAAAATTATTTGCAAAACAGTTGTCTTCACATCACCATAGAAAATTTTTTTGTTATAGATGTTTAAATAATTTTAGTACAGCAGCATTACTTAAGCATCGTTCGAATTATTGCGAAAAACAAAATACTTGCTCATAAGAATACCCGATGAATCCGAAAAGTATCTAACATTTAAACATTTCCACTACCAAGAAAAAGTATCATTTGTAGTTTATGCAGATCTCAAATGTATATTAAAACCATGCAATAAGCCGGAGGTAATATTAAACACAGTCCGTTACCAAAGGCATATACCCTTTAGTGTAGCGTACTATTTGAAATGCTCGTATGATAATAAATATTCCAAATTTCATTTGTATCGCGGAAAGGATTGTATAGAATGGTTTGTTGCTCAATTGAAACTGATTTCAGAAACGACGAATAAAATTTTCTGTAACCCAAAACCTATGAATCCTTTAACAGAAGAACAAAAATCAGCATTTAAATTTGCCCATCACTATCACATTTGCAATAAACCTTTTAGTATAGATGATATTAGAGTTCGCGATCACTGTCACTTTACAGGTGAATTTCGAGGAGTGGCTCATCAAGATTGCAACATCAATTATCATAATTCTTATATGATACCAGTAGTTTTTCATAACTTATCAGGCTACGATTCGCATTTCATTATTAAAAAAATCTCGTTAAGGTTTTCAGGTTTGTTAAGCATTGTACCAATAAATAAGGAAAAATACATATCTTTTACAAAATATGTAAAAGGTCTGAAAGTTAGTTTTAGATTTATCGATTCATTCAGGTTTATGGCATCTAGCATCGAAAAATTAGGTTTCTACTTAGATAATAATAAAAAATTCATCACCAGGGAAAATTGTAACACTGATAATGAGTTTCGGTTACTTACGCGTAAAGGCATATTTTCCTATGATTACATTAACTCTTAGGATAGGCTGAATGAAACCGATTTACCCTGTAAAACAGCATTCATTAATCGTTTGCGCAATGAAAAAGTCTCAGATGAAGATTACAATCATGCTAAACACGTTTGGCAAACATTTAATATAAAAACACTAGAGGACTATTCAGATCTATATTTAAAAACAGATGTACTGCTCTTGACTGATATATTTGAAAACTTTAGAAAAACTTGCATGTTTACGTATTAGTTAGATCCACTTCACTACTTTACGGCTCCTGGTTTAGCTCTAGATGCAATGTTAAAAACGACGAACGTTAAACTCGAGTTGCTTACTGATATTAAAAAAATAATGTTTTTAGAACGGGGAATTCGTGGTGGTGTTTCTCAATGTTCGAATAGATATGCCAAAGCAAATAACAAATATATAGATGCAGATTATGATCCGAATTTCGATTCTAAATGGATTAATTATAGCATTAGTATCAAAACTAGAACATAGTAAAACTAACTCATGGCGGAGGTTTAAAATAATTTTTTTAAAATCTTGGCATAATCCAAGAACCATTGAAAGGTTTATTGCAACGTTAAAATTCCCATTGGCATCAACTATTTGCGAATCATCTAAAGGAAACCTCCCAGCGTTTTGTAAATGTTTACTTTGATTGCTATTATATGAAACATATCCCTTCATTATAGACGTTAATCCAGGATTCCGAACACGATCTACAATGGCACCACCAATCTCATATCTAATTTCATCAAAAAGCAGCAAAACTCCATTATTTACAAACTTTGCTGTCTGAGACGGCATTCCATCTGTTTTAATTAATTTGCCTTCTATGTACAGCATGCTCTTCGATGGTAAGGTGTATACATCTTGTTGTTGTATAAGGATTCGATTTTATCATTATTGTTTAAAGATGTGTTAGCATAAGGTTGATGAGTATGTTTTTCAATATTAACAATTGCATTGTCGAAGTAAACTTTTTCACGCACGTTCAGTATTTCACTATTCATTCTACTTTTTAATTAAATAAATGCAGTCCTAACGATTGTAGAAGCTGCCGGTTTTGAGTTGTTAGCTGTCTTGAAACAATCAATCGAATGTCGATTGCTTTGAAATTTCCAGCATTTATAGCAATTCTTGACATGTTGCGTGCATTATACTTAATACCCATGGCTATTGCAGATTTTTTTTAAATGCAGCCTTACAGATAGCAGTTCTCCTCTGAAATTAACTAAATTTCCATCTTGATCTAACACTTTAACTATTATTTCATTTATTATACGTGACCTGATTAGTAGATATATAATCGTAGGTGGGCACTCGATAATTTTAAAACCTGCAGGTACTTGAGGAAAAAAATTCATGTATTACATGGGCTGGTTTACTATGTAAATAGGATCCACTTGCAATATTACAATCGATTAAAACTGCATTCACTTTACAAATGTTGATCGCGTAGTCTGCTTGATGTGTGGCATATGCTAGCAATTTTCGTGGATTGAAACCGAGTAGAGAACCAATTGAATCCTTTTTGGTAAATCCACATCTTCACTACATTTAAGTGTATTATTATCAGCTGTAATTTCTATATACACTGGTGTCTTTCTAGCGCTTCGTGATTGTTCCATACGACCACGCCATCTTTTATCGCCTAAAGCTTTTTGAAGATATTTATTAATTTCTCTAATCTCATAAGCACCTTCAGGTATTTCTATGAATTCTCCGTTAGATCCATAATAAAATTTATTATTTATTCTTTTTTCTATGTTTGGAATTGTGTTATAAGACTCAAAATTTGTTAATCCTAATACGTACTCCGAATCATTGTCCAAGTTTATAGGCGGATTAAAGTTGCTTGTTAAAACTGAAGTGTTTCCCGTTAGAGTAAAAGTCTACGACATGACAACTTCATACGCAGTTCTATGTACTACTTAGAAATTGTAAGCATAAATGACCGCAAAACACAGTACCGTACGATTGTTCTTGGTTAATGTTATAAAGAATTTTACATTTACCCCCGGTATTCAAATAACTTATCAACTCTGTTGGCGGTCGCAGGTTTCCGTAGCTGTCATAGTAAATAGCGCTACTACCGTACTTTTCATAAAAAGTCCAATGCGTGCCTAAACCTTCTATTCCATCTAAATTAATTATACCACATTCTTTTAAATTAACTTTCTTGGGAAGTGTTTCTCATGAACACTCCACGGAAATATGGTACTTCTAATTGCCTAACAAACTCTATTAATTCTACATTGCTTAGTGCTCGATTAGGTAAAATCAAGTTGCGTTCCTTTGAGGTTTTGCAGGGGCTAAGAAAAGACCAAAACCTTTTTTATAAGGTTTGATGTACATGCCGTTTTCGACTGCAATGTCCTCCATTGCCTTGTTATGACATTGTTTTTCCGTTAGTTGTTCCTTAGCTAGTTTAGTATCTGAAACTGCTTTTGCAACAGCAGCTGCACCTCCAGTAAGAGTACCAAGGGCGCTTAGGCCTGCAAAAATTGGTATTAGTGGTAGAAAACCTCCTGTTTTAGGAATTGATATAATACGAGCTGATTTAATATGCTTCTTTTGTTTTGCTGTATTGGCAGCCTTAATTGCTATGCTGATTGCATCCATAATATTAGATCCTTTAGCCTTTTTTAAAGCTGTACGCGCTTGTCTGATAATACTTTTAATACCTAGCGTACTTCTTATTTTACGTTTCTTTATCAGTTTTCTTATTTTATCGATATTTTTTGTTCTCAGTGATGCACAGGCACCCATACCAAGTTTTCTTTAGCTTTCATTGCGGTAGCTACTCCAAATGCTGCTACTTTTTCACCTAAAGACGAGTCACCAGAATTTAGTCTTTCTGTAGCTAACTGAGCTAACTTCGAATCTGCTTGATGGCCTTTAGATAGATCCTTTTCTTTGGAGTATGCAATATCGTGCTCCTTACAAGCCTCGTCTAACTTGTTTATTCCCTTGTCTCCCCGAGCTAACCGTTCGATTAGTTTTGTACCCGGACCGCAAAATTTGTAACCCGGAATATGCGCTTCAAATGGTAAATTGTTAATTACAGTATTTAATAGTCCGTTCCCAGTAGTTTTAGAATTATTATATGTAATCATTAGCGGACAACTGTCCTCTCAAGCTGTGCAGTAAATAAATAAAATATTGTGAATTAATGATTCTTTATATACTCGCTGTTTCTTATATATATATATATATATATATATATATATAATTCCACTTTTTTTTTACAAATCGAATTTAGTACTTGCAAACATGCGTGTTGTGAAACAATCAACACCTTTAACCATAAACAATAATGACATTGGCGTGCAATCCTTAGCTAAAAAGAAAAAACATAGCGTTCTTCTGCCTTCATCTATTCGATGTTTAGTTGTTGGACCATCAAATTGCGGTAAAACCAACGTTATGATTGGGTTGATAGAACATCCTAATAGTTTAAAGTTTGAAAACGTAAATGTTAATTCTAAATCACTTTATCAACCAAAGGATCAATACCTTGAAAGTCTACTGCGACCAATAAAAGGGATTAAATATTATACATTTTCCAGTTCTGATAATATTATATCACCATCTGATGCTCGAAATAATTCTATATTTGTTTTTGATGATGTAGCTTGCGATAAACAAGGTATCATTAGGGAATACTTTAGTATGGGGCGTCATAAACAAGTAGACAGTTTTTACCTTTGTCAAAGTTATACTCGTATACCTAAGCACTTACTACGTGATAATGCTAATCTTTTAGTTTTATTTAAACAAGATGATTTAAACTTAAAACACATATATGACGATCACGTCAATACTGACATGAAGTATGATAAATTGCGTGAAATATGTGCTGCTTGTTGGCAAGACAAATACGGTTTCTTAGTTGTAGACAAAGATAGTGATCCAGGTCAAGGAAGGTACCGAATAGGTTTTGATAACTTCATACATATTTAAACCTTTAGAGATGCAAGTATCGTTAGTATCAAAGAATTTTTTTTTATTACAGTAAACTTTTTACGCAATGAACAAGGAGGCGTAAAACTTAAAAGAATTTTAATTAAGAAAAAAAACATTGTAAAAAACAAATTGCGCCAGTTAAAAGATAATGAAGTCGTCCAAGTGGAATCAATCTTACCCATAACATCACGATTAGAAACTATTGCTAATAAACTGGATGGAGAAAGTGTGGTAAAGAAAGAAAAATTTAAAGAAGAAGAAGAACTGCCTCATAGCAGCGTAAAAAAAATTAAACCTAAATTGTTAAAAAGGAACGTTGACTATATTGATTCGCCGGTTATTGCTCAGCATATACCGAATATAAAAAATGATGCCATAGAGGAAGATGATGATGATGATGTTGAGAATGAATACGAAGCAGAAGTTAATCGAAATGCACAAGAAGCCCAGGAATATATTCAAAGCTTTGCCGATTCACCTGGTATGACACATTATCTCGAACAGCTACATCCGCTACCTCGAGAATATATTTACAATATGTTTAAAGATGTTAAGAACGAATTTGATCATAAATATGGTATTAGGTTTAACCCTGATTCAAATGGTCTTATGATAGGCAATTCGAATTTCGCGTTGGATGATGAAAATGTTCCAATAAATGATTTGAAATATAAAGGTACTCCTGGATTATATGAACTACTGTTTAAAAAATATCCTGTCGGGTACGGTCCGCAAGATCTAAAGTCGTACCTTGATATTGTGAAAAGAACAAATGCTAATAGAAGATATTATTCTAAATCAGAACAAATTCAGGGTAATACTTCATATAAGTACAAAAATATAATATCTACATTAAACACACTTCCCCAAACACCCCGTAGACCTAGAACATTACCCTATAGAAAGCGTCTTGGAGACGGTATGACAATGGAAGTATCAAATAACGCTATAGATTATTTATATTGGAATGATCCCAATGAACTTGTTGATAGATTACGACTTTTAGTTTCATCTCAGACTGCTGGACACACAGGTCACGGCAACGAAATAAATCCGATCATTAAAGAATTGCGTGAGGCGAAAGTGATTAGATGATATGACAATTGACAAATTTGGAAGGCACTTACATAACCGTAAAATAGATATAAGTGAACAGGAATATGAAAACAAAAGTGAAGGTTTTGAAACCTTGATTGAGTATAAGTTACATGTGCTACATTACACGGCAGTAGCAACGTTTTACTCTAGTACATTCCTCGACGGTGACAAGACATTCCTTATTTTCAACATTAAACATAATTATAAATTTCCTTATGAGGAAGCAGTCATTGAGAATATTAAAGGATACCCGCAAGACATTGAAATTCTTATAAACGAAAAAAGTTATGTAATTGCACAGTTACAAGGAATTTTGCTTAAACGTATGGATGTAATCAGCTTTCGTGACAGCGGTGCTATCATAAACAATAACACAATGTTTCTTGATTTTATATTAAAAGTTCCTTTCAAAGCAAGTGGAGCCCACGACATTCAAACATAGAAGTATTTATTAATTGTATTTAATAAATTTTGATTAGAAAAAAATATTATGATAGTTGCTCAATCAAAAGTGAAAGAGCATATAGTAAATGAACTTCATAAACCAGCAAGAATAAATTTCAAGAGACGCAAAGTGATAGTAAAAGGTTTAAATGACCTTCTTCAGACCGATTTGATTGAAATGCTACCATATTCGCAAACAAACAAAGGATTTAAATACATTTTAGTAGTTATTGATTGTTTCTCCAAATACGTATGGGCTGTACCACTTAAAAGTAAAACGGGTATTGATGTTACTGCTGCAATGAAAACAATTTTAAATAAATTTAAAAATCCACCAAGAAATTTGCAGTTTGATTTTGGTAAAGAATATTATAACAAACACTTTCAATCCTTAATGCAGACATATGGCATAAACCATTATAGTGTTTTTTCTACAAAGAAAGCATGCATTATGGAACGTGTAATTAGAACTTTAAAGGGAAAAATGTGGCGCTTGTTTAACCTGAACGGTTCTTATAATTGGATAAAAAATTTAAGCGATATTGTGAAACAATACAACAATACAGTTCACAATACTATCGGTGTCAAACCTGTAAAAGTTGATAAATCAAATGAAAAAACTATTCTTAAATCATCATTTACCCACATCAAACTTGCAACCAAAATACCAAAATATTCAATTAAAGACAGTGTGAGGATTGGTAAACACAGGGAAGCATTTACGAAAGGTTACACACCAAACTGGTCAAATGAAATTTTTAAGATTAAAAAGGTAAACGTAACCAATCCGACAACATATATATTAGAAGATCAAGACGAGAAAGAAATCAAAGGTGCATTTTATGAAACGGAGTTGCAAAAGGTTAAACATCCAGGAATTTACCTGGTAGAAAAAGTCCTAAGAAAGAGTGGAAATAAAGTATTTGTAAAATGGTTAGGCTTCTCTAACGTACACAATAGCTGGATCGATAAAAATAATGTTTGCTAGAAGTTGTTATAATAATAGTTAATAAGGCTAACATTGTAAAATTATATTAAAATAAATAATACAGACAAAATCTTTCTATTGTTTTTTTTATTATTATAAAGGAATTTTGTAAGGCTAACATTGTAAAAAAATTATATTAAAATAAATAATACAGACAAAATCTTTCTATTGTTTTTTATTATTATCAAGCCATTCTTTTAATAAAAAGGTATTTTGTTTTGCGCATTGCAAATTATGATTGCTGTATCTACAACAATGGATGTTATATTTTAAACAATTGTTAATTTTTAACTCCGATAGCTTAGGACAACCTAGTGCAAGCATATCAGTTACAACGTTTTGCATTATATATGTTTCAATCAATTTCTTCTTTTCTAGACCCTTCACAAATACTTCTTCACCGGGTCGGATAATTTGCTTCAAATAAAGCGCTATATATGATGACACCATTCCAGCCGTTGAAGATTCATCCCAAGAAAGACCATGAATATTCCTTGTCACCCAGTCGTTATGTTTTATATGATCTTGACTCAAACAACTAGACTGCATTGGCAGTTTAAAAATTTGATGCCAAACATCACCTAACAACAAGTCCAAAACCGCAATTTCTTTGCACACAAACTCGTTTTTCTTGTATTAAAATCCCTGAATATCAATTATATACATGTTTGTATGTAAATATATGCAGTAAACTTCGACTAATTAAATTAATATTAGGAGGAATCTCCTTATATAGCAGATTACCACCATCTGCGTACTTTGCCAACCCACTTTTCAACCTATCACAAGAGTGAACACATTTTGAATTGAAACCGGCCCATGTGTATTTGCAGCCTCTAAACATAAATAAAAAACATAAATCAGAATCCACTTTAATTAAACACAATTGACTTGAATGCGATATTTTGCATCTGGCATACTTTACAACTTCTCGCTAGAAAACCGAATTCAAAACAGCTACACATTTTTCTCTGCACTTACATTTTTCAACATACGTGTGTTTTGAAGTATGTTCCATTGAAAGTAATATAAAGTCGGTCTGATTTCAAAACGTGCCCACAAGTATTTTACATTGAAAGTGTATAAGGCCGGTCTGAATTCAAAACGGTGCACGTGTATTTTACATATGTAAAATACGTGTGGGCACGTTTTGAATTCAGACCGGCCTTACCTCACTACTAATATAGATTTTCCTAATGTCGTAAGTAATACATTTCCCATTAATCGTGGTAAAAAGACGTACAATTTAAAAAACCGACTTCATTGGTTTGTATAATACCCTTGCTAATACTGATTGGTCATTTTTGTTAGAATCATCGGATGTGAATGTAGTTTGTAAATATTTTTACGATTATGTCTATACACTTTTTGATGTTTATGTATCACTATTTAGTTGTAAAAAGCACAAATATCCCAGATGGTATTCGCAGGAGCTTATCAAATACATTCAACTGAAAAGCTCGTACTATAAAAAATATAAAATAACTAAACGGTCTGATCAACGTGAAGAATTTCAAAAATTACGGTCCTTAGTTAAATCGCAAATGAATGCATGCTATAAAAAATATCTCGTTAATATTTAGCAATCATTTACTGCTGATCCTAGATAACTGTGGTCATACATTCAGGAAAAGCGCGGTGGTGCTCGCATACTTGGAAAATTGTATATCGACAACATATGAATCATATGTTTGGTTGTCGATACGGATTTATGACGGGCCGCTCTACAACAACTAACTTTATGCTTTTTACTCAGTGTTTGTCAAAATCGCTAGATGCCCAAGGTCAAGTTGATGTAATATTTACTGATTTTGCAAAGGCATTTGATTAGATAGACCATTCCATCATTATTACAAAATTAAGCAAATTTGGCTTTAGCAAAACGCTTTTATTATTACTTCAATCATATCTACAAAACCGTATGCAGTATGTAATGTATAAGAATTACAGCTCAGAAAACTTTTTGGCACCGTCGGGCGTTCCTTAAGGATCCAATTTGGGTCCGCTACTATTTCTGTTATTCATCAATGACTTACCTAACGCTCTAAACTGCGAAAAGCTGCTTTTTGCGGACGATATGAAGATATTTGCCAGAATAAACACACCTCAAGATTGTGACTCTTTCCAACGGCAAATAATGTCAGTACAACAGTGGTGTGTTGCAAACAGCCTTCATCTTAATGTAAATAAATGCAAACTTGTTACCTTTACTAGAAAGATTCAACCTGTTATTTACCATTATACGTGCAACACTGTACAGTTAAGTCGATGCAGTGCGGTGACAGATCTAGGCATTACATTTGATTCTCAATTTAATTTTATAAACCACATATCTGCAACCTCTACAGCAGTAATCCGAATGTTAGGCTTTTTAATACGCAACTGTAGATCTTTTACCAATATACTAGCATTCAAGAGTTTGTTCTATGCGTATGTTAGAAGCAAGTTAGAGTATGGTGCGATTATAAGGTATCCTATCTACCAATATCAAAAGGACGATCTAGAAAAAAATACAGAGAAGGTATCTGAAGTATATGTTTTTTAAAATAAATGGTTACTATCCACCTCTTGGTATTGATCAGAGTCTATTGCTATCTATGTTTGATATGGAATCCCTTGAAGCTCGTAGAATAATGATTAGTCTAACACTGTTGCATAAGTTAATGCATAACAAAATTGATTCCATACATCTACTGTCGTTAATTAATTTTCACATACTGCGATTATCTACCAGAAACACTTTAACATTTTATTGTAACTGTTCACATAATGTGTAATAACTTTAATGTAATCGCAGGTTTTTGTGACATTAATCACTGTAGACTATTAGACTTAAAAAACACTATGAGAGACTACTTTTTACTTATTCTAAACTCATTATTGAGTTTGTAGTGATGTATAGTAGTGCGACGCATGTAGATAGTTATGTATTGATAGAATATTCTTATCTACTTACTTTTTTCTTTAGTTTTTTAATGTATTTAGCTATAGCACGTTTTGTTTGTTTATTTGTTTGATTACTATTTTGTATGCTACTTTATTTCTAATTTTTTGGCATTGTCCTATAATTGGATGTAAAAATCTGTTGGACAATAAAGATTAATAAATAAATAAATAAATAAACTTATTTAAAGTTTGAAAATGGAATGACGCTTCTTGGTCTATTGCATACATTTTTAAAATATCTAAATATTTTGCAGTCATCATTTCCGTGAAGCTGCCAATTTTTACTGGTAATGACACTTCATATTTTCTAAAGAACCGTACCAAACATTTCAATAGATGGGGAACCTCGAATATTGTATAAATTTTTTATCCATTGATTTCTATAAAAGGTCTTTCAATTGAAAAATTTAACTGCTTAAAAACTTTGTGACATATTTCGTTCCCATATCACAAATTATAGCAAATACATCTAATCCAGCTACGTTTTTAGCTGCATCTAAAACTTCTAAAAGTACTCTCTTCAAATCAGAAGCACTAATTGGACCATTAGATACATAGTAGATCAATAGGTGCTTCCATCTACATTCAATGCCTTGCACAATAAACACAAGTGCATGATTTTCAAATTTTGTGGTTGGCGCTTATGTCCAAAATCCTCTAAACCACGGATACAGTCTACCACAAGATCAAACTGTAGCTGCTCACGAATAGCCATTTCATCAAAAGCAATAGTACATTTCCTATCGTGCAAGTCACAAGAAATAAAACATTCATTACTGTATTCAAACAAATGTTTTTTAATACCTGCTTCAAAAGGTATTTTTCCTAACAGTGATGGCAAAGCCACAAACCGCCGTAACATCTTGGACTACGTTTTAAAAATGCCAAGAACATAATCTTTTCATTTAAAGTCCATCGTCTTTCTTTAAGATTTCTTCTGGCATATCGCATTTGTGCAATAGTTAAATCTACTGTTTGGGAAGGTATGTTCTTAAACAAACTTTTAACAACATAAATTTTTCATATTATGACCTCTATGTCTAGATAAATTCTTCATTTTTCTTAAATAATCTTTTGTTTGATGAATAACCGACGTTAGAATTTTTTCCTAGGAGTTAAATCACAAAGCCAAATGTCATTTTAAAGATAAATCGTCTACGTGCACTGCCACAACTAGAGGAAGTATATTGTTCTGTAACCACTTCACTTGATGTTCCAGCTTGAGGTTCAGATACAAGAGTGCTCAAAATACACGATTCTTGTTGTGCAACAGCTGATCTCTTTCATTCGCAGTTCTAGTGTTTATGTGACGTTTATGTGGCATTTCCTTAAAAATATACCTGTATCAGGTTTCAATTTTTGGACTCATATGTTTATCTGTGTATATCATAAATATTCAGCAGTCAACTGGTTTTCTGAAATAAATTATAAATTCCTTACACTTTACATAATAATTAGTAAGAAATTGTTGCATTTTCGCTGTTCTGTAAAATAAAAATGATACGCATTCTGTAATGAACATATTACGAAAAAACAGAGGACAAAAATTCCTTAAAAATCATTAATCCTGCTCAAGAACGAACATTCCCAAATTATTGTATTATATAAAATAAATATTAATAATTATTTACTTCTCCAACATGTTCTTCAGGGGTGTTATTCTCGACACTTCGAATATAAGCGTCTATTCGTATAATGACGTCATTCGAAGGAAAATATTGAAATCCATATTCTCGACTCTTCGAATTTTTTACGCATTCGAAAATTCTTACACGAATACATTCGGGTTGATTTCTGTTGACGTATTTCTTGTTCGAACAGTGACTATTAACCTGTATTCTGTACATAAACTATTTATTTGGAAAATGAAGGAATAATATACCTGTAATTAATAAATAATTTGTAGAATGAGGAAGAAGAAGGTGGTGATGATAATGATGAACCAATAGATGAAGCTGCTAGTGATCCATTTAGGGAGTTATCTGATAAAAATTTTATTACGCTTTTTTGTTTATCAAAGGAATTATGTCGGTTTTTAGTGACAACATTGGAGCCGTTTATGAAGCCACAGTCTAAATGTAAAATCATTTGAAGATTTACTACTTATTACATTTTGATGTTTCTTTAAAAACTCTTATCAGTGCCGTTTTTTTGTCGTTTAGAGGCAAATAACGGTGGAATATAGTAGGTTATGTTATATAGCAAATAGAATGAAATGGCGTTATATGTTAACATAGTGCGGACAATTCGAACGCCATGTAGCCAAACGTCTATAGCGCGTTCGAATGGTAAGGTTTAAGAAGAGTGTGGAGAATACCAAATACGGGCACTGCTCGTATATAAAATCTTCGAATACATTCGAATTCGAATATTTACGAATGAAGTCGAGAATAGCACCCCAATTTCTGAAATCGCATCAGCTGTACCGGCACTATCCAAATTTTTTAAACCAAACGCAGAATTTTATATTGCAGAATGTTTTTGTTTCAAATTGGTACTGAGATTTGAAGTGTTGCCGGAGGTTTTTAATAATTTCGCACATGTGTTACAACGTGCTTGATTTTGCGATTGTTTGGAAAAATAACGCTTAATTCTGCTTTTAGGCGGTGCCATTATCATAGGTTAATAAGAATAAAAAATTGTAAGATACTACAAAAGATATTAAAACACAGGCCACTATAAATATTTTGCAATAAACAAGCAACCCTATTCACTATGATTAATCAATCAAAACGGTAACAGCCAAATGGAAGATACATAAACCTAATTACAACATAAGTAATCGGTAATACTATTCATTTTTCTATTACTATATACTATACTTTAACTTGATGCATTCTGCACAAAAACGCCTTCATTTTATGATCATGAACCATGTAGGGATACATGATACATTCTTTGCTCAGACTCACGAGTTGAAAACCTAAAATGTCTCATACAGAAATAAGGAGGTAATTTACCAAATGTTCAAGGTATGCGGGTATGTACAGTACGCTACTTCACATGTAATCCCGAAAATTAAATTAATGAAATATGATAGTTGGAACTCTTAGAAAGATTAGCAAGTTACGACACACACGTTTATTCTCAATAAAATATTCCAAGGCAAAAATAATAATTTATAATTTTGTATTTTGATTTAGATAAAGAAAATTTATTGGAGGTTGTTCCGATACATTTGCAAATATATCGATTTCTGTATCGATATGTCGAAACAAAGTATCGATATATATATATATATATATATATATATATATTATTAAATATATCGATATATTTAAACCAAAGCACGCCAGTCAAGGTTCTTGGCGTTGTCGTTATACTGAAATACAACTTCCGCTTTAATTTAAATTTGGTGCGGTTATGGATAAAATGAAAATATGTAGGGCTTGCTTTGCAGAAAACGTGCCCATGCTATCGCTTTATGAACCTTATGAACATGAATTATCTCTAGCTGTCATTTTGCAAACTTGTCTAGCTACAGAGGTAAATATATTGCATTTTATACGTAAATTGCTTCATAGGTTTTTGTTTAGGTATTTGCAGAAGACAATTTACCTCGTTACTTATGTGATAAATGCATCAAAACTGTTACACAATTTTATAACTTTACCGTTATTTATGAACAATCAGATCAACACTTACGGTCAATCGTTTTAAAATCAGTGAACAGAGAACCTGAAGTTAACTTAGAAGAGCAAGATGCTGCAAATCATAGTCTATTGAAGGAGAGTGAAAATCTTGAATTTGTCAAACTTCATTCACAATACAGTGTTAATTCTGGAGATGCAGACGATTACCAAGCAGATATAATTTCAAATCTTGCAAATTATAATTATGACGATGTAAAAGAATGCACTGCATATTCCATTGATGGTGTGACACAAGGTGATACAGAGTATATAACTGTAGATACTACTAAAGCTGAAAATTTAGATTTGGAAATATGTAATTCATTTTCACCTAAAGTAGCTGTAGGCTCTCGGTTGGATAAAATTGTTTCTGAAAATGGATTATACGAAGACATTACTAAATATGAATGTCATATATGTGGCGAGCAACATCTTTATCTCACATCTTTTAGAAATCACATGCGAATAAAACATTCTATATTACGTATCAATCCTTCAGAATTATCAAGCACTATTCAAATTAAAGTACCTGAAAGTGAACCTTTAATTAACATGCTCACTCAAGCACATGACCATATATTGTGTGGCAAACCACTAATAAAATGTGAAATATGTCCCAAGAAATTCCATATTCAAGCATAACTAAATAAACATACTAAAGTGCATGAAATGAGTAAAAAGTTTGTTTGTGAAGTCTGTGGTGCCTTCTTAACAAGAAAAGCATATCTTGAAGATCACAAAGGGGGTTACAGTACCAAACACAAGCATAGTTGTCCATATTGCAATAAGAAATTTAGGACACTCTCAGTTCTTCGAGCTCATAAGCGCTGACATACACATCGCTATCATTATGTATGTGAATTGTGTGGTAGAGCTTTCACTGATAAGAGCACCATAAGAATTCATTATCTTTTAATCCATGTGCGGGAGCGTAACTTTGAATGTGTGATATGTCACCTGAAGTTTCCTTTAAAGTCTGCTCTTAAGAAACATGATTGGACATGAAACGAGAGAAAGAGGTGAAAAAGGATTTAACTGTCCGGAGTGTGAAATGGAATATTGAAATAAGTCAAGTTTAAAAAGTCACATGAAAGTAAAACGTTTAGGAAATGTAATAGTAGTGCCCTGTCTCGATTGCCCTAAGAAATATACAAGTAATTTCAACTTAAAAAAGCATAGAAAGCGACATCATCCAAATATAATAGATATGTTATAGAGCATTTTCAATTTTAATAAAAAAATTTTTTTGATATAATTTAATCATGCAATGGTTATCTATATCTGTGTAGTTTGCATTAGGAATGACTTTAATCTGATATTCAATTGTAATTTTTATATGTTACGAGTAATAAATTCTCTATGAGAGGTTAATATTTCAACTCAATTTATAGTTGAAGAATAAAAAATAACTGTTCCAGTTTTACTACATTTATTGGCTATATAATTGCAGTGAATTTATTTATTCTTTTCATCATCATCATCATTAGGTCTTCAGTCCTGTAACTGGTTAGACGCGTACCCTCATTGTTTCCTATTCTGAACTAACCTTCACATTACCCTGAAATTTGCAGTCTGCATTTATCACTATCTGTATGCGAAAGTCTGATCTCGGTCTACCTCTACCTCTTTTTTCCTATCTCTGCTTGTAATACATCCCATACTATTCCCCAAAAATGCTTTAGAACGTATCCTGTCCTTCTATATCTCTCTTTTTTTTCTGTTTTCCACAGATAACTTTATACTTCTACTATTTCTATAACCTATTTGTTATTAACTTTGTTTGTACATGCTACCATCCTCATACATCTGAAGCACAACCTGCCAGAGGGCGTCTATCTCTTTCTATCCGCTTTTTCTACTGTCCCTAATTCATAGACGTACTGTGCTGTGCTCCATACATATGCTTTGATCAATTTTCTTCTTGTTTCTGAGTTTGTTGTCTTTGAATATAGCTGTTGTTCTTTCTTGTTTAATGCAGTTCAGTCACCTTCTATTGTTTTACAGTTATATACCCTATTTCCCCGATATTCAGTGGTATGTGAAGGAGGGTAAGCAGCCTTGACTGCCAAGTTCCCCCAGCACTTGAACCTTTGTCGAATTAGTGGTTTTGCCAATATCCTTTCGCACAATCAACATTAGTTGAAAATATTTCACAACCAACTGTAGTTGTTTATAATAATCATCAGATTTAAGTGCACTTATTTTTTCGTCATTAGGCTACGTACCTAGACGTAGCCGGAAGAAAAGTAAATACCAGGCTAACTATCAAACGCGGAGAGTGGGGGATTCACCTGCATACCAAAAAAACAGAAAAAGCACGTCGCCCACATTATATGTGATATGAACAATTTAGTACTTTAGATACGAAGTGCGCATCTTGTATTTTACACGAAATAAAATTAATCAGTAGTGAATAAACATGTGAGAGCTTTTGTCAAGCGTTTTTAAAATTGCACCTACTACTTTTTGAAAAATAAACTAATCGGTAAGAAAGAATTAACGTGTGAAGCTTTGATCAAAAATTCTGTTTAATTGTACATAATACCGTTTGTAAAATAAACCAATCAGTAGAAAAGAATAAATGTGTGTTTGTCAAACATTTTTAACAATAGTACATCACACCTGTGGAGCGATATATCGATTCGCAGCAACAAACAATAGTTCTACAGTGTTATATTTCTTATCGCGTAACTACACCAAACGCTGATATGGAATATGCCCTTGATATACACAAAAGAAAACAATTGTATACCTGTATGCGTCTGGATACTTAGCTTGCAATTCGTCGGATGTAAGTCAGCACATCTACGCCATGGTACTCAGGATCCATTCACCCTGCCACCGTAACTGCAGCAGCGGTCTACGGACAAAAGCAGTTTGTCTACAGACAAAAGCAGTTGGGCTACGTAAACGAACAGTTGGGCCTACATAAAGAAAGAACCAATTCGGCCTCCAGCTAAAAGCTAAAAAGAGAATCTGATTAGAATAGATAAGCGTGGAAAAACTCACCAATACAAGCAAGATACTACTTGTCGAATAAAAAAAACGTGCATTGCGTTTGAAGTACTGTGACGAATAGTGTAGAAAATATTTCAACGCACAAGCTGCAGAATCAAATTTAAAATGGGTTCAAATAACACGAGTTCGAACAGCAAGCCCCGCGTTATCAAAAGCGTGATTAGCAAACTGAAAAACACGCAATCAACTAATAGTAGTGTCTATGATTTCGACAAGTCTTTAAATGGGAAATACAAGCGAAAGCAGTTATACGTTATCGGAATGTTTAACAAATTAACAGATACCTAAAACAAGGTAAGGACTATTTAATTTATCGAATAAATTTTCGTTTTATAAACAAAGTGGATTTGAGTTAAAATTATGTCAAGCGGGTTTATACTGAACAGATACATAATATAGGGTATTGTTGGAGAATTTTTGAATAGAAAGAGAATTTATGTAAATAAAACAACCAAATACCGGATACGATTTTACTGCCGGAAATGAACGTAACAAATCCTCCCCAACAAAGTTACAAAATCGGGGTAGGAAAACAGTACCAAAAAAACCCAACACAAGAAAAAGTTCGCTTAAGGAAAAAATTAAAAGAAAATTTGTTTACAAAACCCCAAACAAAAAAAAACAGAAAAAGAAAAAACGCTCCATAATAAAAGAAAAAACCCTCAAAATAACAACAAGAACGATCACAACAGATTCCGGATAAAAAAAACAAAACAGACACCAAACAGAATCCGGCTCGAAGTTCCAATAATAGAAAGAGAGAAAAGGAAGGAAAAGAAAATGGGTAATAAGCAATCAAAGAGGACTAAGGTGAAACGGCCTCAGCACTGCAGAGTCGTCCAAGGACGGATGTTTCTCAAAAGAAACAGTAAGATTATCAACCTCAAGAGAAAAAAGGAACGAGAAAGAAAACCAGCAGTGCCAACCAAAACAGAACCCAAAGGTCGAGCCTCAAGTAAACAAAAGAGACAACAAGGGAGAACGAGAGGAAGAGAGGGAATGCGCTGGTAAAAGGAGACGATGTACTACCAACTGTGGTAACCAAAACCGAAGAACCAAAAAAAAAGAAATGCTAACTAATCCTAAAGTCGACTAAGTCGTCGTTTCCGAAGAAAAAAAACGGATTAGAAAGCACCTACCACAGGAGCGGATGGACGAAACACAATCGGACTAGGGACCGACAGCAAAAAAGACTAGCAAAAGGATAGGGTAAGGAAAGTGGAACGAAAGGAACGAGAAAAAAAAGAAAAAAATCAGAAAGGATAACACCAAGCACCAAGTACAAAACCAAAAAAAAAAACTAGGAATCGTACAAAAGAAAATAAAACAGAATCCCAGTGTAGTTATGTATAAGTAGGTGTGTGCGTGTGCGTGCGTGTGTGTGTATATGTGTGTGTGTGCGCGTGCGTGTATGTGTGTGTGTGTGTGGATGTGTAAGAAGTGTGTGTGTGTATGTGTTGGGCCGTGCATTTATATTTCCAATGCTCCACCAGAAGGTATTACATTGGCCAGGAGGCCAGTTTTTTGTTGCCTAGAAATTTAGAATTTTGCCGAACCCTTGCCGTTCCAGGCAAGGTAGGGATCTTTAACGTGCCTGACAACACTCACACACGGGACCTCCATTTAACCTCTCATCCGAACGAGGGCGTAATTTTTGTGAAAAATGCTCACCTGTCATTTTTCAAGCAGTCGGCCGTGTTGGGATTTGAACCCAGGACCTTGGGATCCGTAGTCTTACGCTTACTACATTGATCCACGGCAACGCCTGTGTATGTGTTGGACCGCTGTAGTCGCCTCTTACGACATGCAGGTCATACCGTAGGGCTATTCTATTCTCGGACCCACATGGGGTTGTTAAGGAGTACAACGAGAAAACGAAAGAAAGGAGAACCAATGTGTTGGACCGCTGTAGTTGCCTCTTACGACATGCAGGTCGTACCGTAGGGCTATTCTATTCTCAGACCCACACGGGATCAAGGAGTACAAGGAGAAAACGAAAGAAAGGAGAACCAAGTGTGTGGGTATAGATTGGACGTGTATAAAGTGTGTGTGTGTGTGTGTGTGTGTGTGTGTTGGACCGCTGTAGTCGCGTCTTACGACAGGCAGGTCGTACCGTGGGGCTATTCTATTCTCGGACCCACACGGGGTCAAGGAAAAAGAAAAATAAAAAAAAAGAAATCCCAGCAAAACAGGGAAGTAAACAAAAAGAAAACTTAAAGTCCACAAATTAAAACCTAAGGTGAGCAAAATCGACATAAAAATCTGGGGCGCGAGGAGTAGAGTTGGGCTTAAGGCATTTACGTCGCCAGAAGGAAAACCAAAAAAGATCAAGAACTTCGCCGACATATATCTTCCGGTTCGGAAGGAGCATAGAATAATGTCTGCCTCTGTTGGGCAGTTTTCTGCCATACAGGAACAGCAGGGAATGTAGGAGTTGTACCACGAGGTTGAGAAAGTAGTGGCGAGGGTGGAGATAGTAGTGATTGTCGTAATTTATGGAACTCAGAACACGTTATGGAAGAAGGTTGTTTGTTTTTAGAATTGTTGGTAAGAAAGTGAGCGGTAGAAAAAGAAAAAGGATGAGCTGTACGAGAATCAACCTTATGAAAAGAAACACAAGCAGAGCACATTTCAGTTACGTTAACTAGAGGGACAGAAGTAGATAAAATTTCAACGATGTTAGATAGAGGACTACAAGTATCACAGTAAGGAAAGGTAAACGTGGGAAAACTCACCAATACACGCAAGATACCTCCAACTTGTCGAACAAATTTAAAATGGGTTCAAATAACACGAGTTCGAACTGCAATTTTCGCGTTATCGAAAGCGCGATTAGCAAACTGGAAAACACGCTATCAACTAATAATAGCATTTATGATTTCAACAAGTCTTCAAATGGTAAACACAAGAGAAAGCAAATATACGTTATCGGAATGTTCAAAATTAACAGACACCTAAAAAAAAGGTATTGACTATTTAATTTATCGAATAAATTTTCGTTTTAAAAGCAAAGTGGATTTGAGTTAAAATTATGTTAAGCGGGCTTATACTGAACAGGTACACTATATAGGGTATTGTTGGAGAATTTAAGAATATAAAGGCAATTTATGTAAATGAAACAACCAAATACCATATACGGTTTTACTGCTGGAAATGAACGTAACAATGTACCTCAACTTATTTATGTTTTGAGCTAGTTTACACTGTTTTCTGAAACTCTAACAGCCTATATACAGCTCGATCGCCTTCTATTGTTTAATAATTATATGCCCTATTTTATCGAGATTCAGTGGTATGTGAAGGGGGTTAAGCAGTATGGCTGCCAAGGATCTCCCAACACTTAAACATTTGCTGTATTAATAGTTTTCCAGTAAATCTTCTTGCACAATTAACGTTAGTTAAAAATATTGCAAGACCAATACCTGTAGTTGTTTATAATAATCAACATGTTTAAGTACAGTTATTTTTTTATCATTTGTTTTTCCATCTTAGGACTTGTTGGATGCGTACCTCCATTGATTTATATTCTGAGCTAGCCTCCACATTTCCCTGAAATTCTCACATCCTACATCTTTCGCTATCTGTGTGCAATAGTCTAGGTTTGCCTCTGCTTCTCTTTTTTCCTGTCTCTGCTTTTAATAGATTTTGCACCATCTCCTCATGTCTTAGTATGTGGCCTATCATCCTATCCCTCCTATTTTTTACTGTTTTCCACATAATTCTTTCTTCCCCTACCTTTTCTAGTACCTTTTTGTTCTTAACTTTGTCTCTGCATGATACATTCATCATACGTCTGTAGCAGCACATTTCAAAGGCTTCTACCTTTTCCTTGTCTGCTTCTCCTACTGTCCAGGCTTTACAGCCACACAGTGCTATGCTCTACACATATGTGTGACTTGTGTGAACATGGCCGCGTGAAGACGTTTGACTGCTCATTCTGCAGTAATTATTGTTATTTTTAATTAATTTTAATATTTAGTATACTGGATAGTTGCAAAGTGCATTCGAAGGACTTTGAGGTAATTATTAATCGTTATTAATTGTTATCAAATTATAAACCAGTACTCGTGCATTGAACTGTTCATATGTGTGATAATTAAAATAAGCCAAAAAGATATTCACGACTTGAAAGAATTGTTTGTAGACAAAATGCAGAATTTTGAGGTGCAATTACAAACTGCACTGACGTGAGGTACTGGTGATAGTAGTACATCTATTAAGGAAATTTTTGATGAATTTTGTCTGTTTAAAACAAAAATAATCAATCAAACCTGTGCAGCAGCTAAATGATCGTTTAACTTCTATTGAAAATAAATTAGATGCCTTAGATAACTACTCGCTCAGAACATGTTTGCTATTACATGGTGTTCTTGAGCGTACTGATTAGAATCTGGACAAAAGTTGCGTTCCATAATAATTAAATTCACCTACTATAAATACCATCAGTGTGTTTGGTCACTTCAGAAAAAGTTAAAAGGATCAAGATTTGTTTTAACAGAATCCGTAAGTAGCGTGCGATATCATTTGTTGCAAACTGTATAGTCTAGGTGCGGACCCAGAAACGTTTGAACATCAGATGTGACTTTAATTGTATTATTGAACACTTGTGAAAAACGTCGTATTACCACACAACAGGAATATAAAGAGTTAAGCAAAACCCTCTGAGAATCTATTGAAACGAGCTACTGCTACCGCGTTTCTTTAATTTAAAACAAGTAATAACAATAGTCTTTATTACTCACTGTTCTCAAGTCTAATTAACAGTATATGCCTTATTTAAAGATGTTTTCAGGACACTTAACAATGAAGCACTATTACACTAATGAATTTACAAGCACTAATATCTTCTTAAACTAACTTCTCTACCATAGGTCCATTAACAACACTAACACAACTATTATTCAATCCAAGTTCTATCTATTTATGTATACTACAAGCTGCATGTACAATAGACACGTTTAGCTCATATAACATTTATGTTTATACACTCTTAAGCTTCTAAAAGCTCAACTACGTTTACTGTACACGATATAATTTATATTAGACATTAAAGTATAGACTGCCTCTTACATTCACAAGCGGCCTTATTTATACCCTGATTTAAAGATATGACTCATTATCTAGTATGTTCCAGAAGAATTCTGGAACCGTAGAGAATAAACAGTGCTTGCGGCGTTTTGTGTGTAATTGATGGGTTGTCTAGTAGTAGCTCGCAACACTGCCCCCTCTTTAAAATCGTTACGTCTCGTAACTGTAAATCCATTTTGACGCCAATTCGATGACTGGTGACGGTATCGGCAGCTATCTCCTCTGGTGCATCCACCGCGTCGTTGGAAGTAACAGTCAACACTCTTTTCCTGGTCTTGGTAGGCAACCGGTTGATAACAACAAACAAGGACCTGGACGTTGGTCCCCTGGAAAACTACTTCTAGCATATTTCGGACTATCCTCCAATCCAAGTGATCCAGTCCACAGCCCAACTTGGGCACCGCTAGTCTCGTTACTCCATTTTCCATCATCTGCGCCTTAAGATTTAGCAAAGCCTCCCATAGATGTCCATAACTAGGTCTTTGCCATGAAGAATTTTTGGTGACCAGATAGTAAACATAACGATTTTTATCTTGAAGAACCAAAGCTTTTCCTACAGTTGGCTGCTGTTGTACTAATTCATCTACACATCCAAACTTTTTCTTGAAAACAACAGCTATTCCCCTTGACATTGCCAAATTTTGAGCTACGCAATGTGCAAGGGAATACTCTTCTGGTGCTCTAAACAGATCTTGCTGTTTTTCAACTACAACGCCAAATCTCGCCTTAGCGGAACCACCATACGCTGCCATAAAGCTCTCAAAATCTACATTTGGCTCATAATTAATAACTTGTCGAACACCATTCTCATCATTCGAGCTATCTTGGTTGTTGCCAGCGTAGGATGTTAAACGGTCAAAGTGTACCACTTTCGGTTTACC
This sequence comes from Platerodrilus igneus, assembly GCA_036346225.1. Taxonomy (NCBI): domain Eukaryota; kingdom Metazoa; phylum Arthropoda; class Insecta; order Coleoptera; family Lycidae; genus Platerodrilus; species Platerodrilus igneus. The sequence goes on from JARFIW010001145.1 coordinate 2,014,407, forward strand.
ACGAGGGGATCTTCTGATCCGGTACACTACATCATTAATTCTTTTTAACACTTCGTACGGTCCTTCCCATTGTCTTTGTAGTTTTGGCGACAATCCACGTTTTCTTTGTGGATTGTACAACCACACCAAATCTCCAGGTTGATGACCACCTTCTTGTGCTCTCGTGTCATATTGTGATTTCATTCGATCGCTTGCTGCCTGGATATTCTTTCGGACGTTTTCGTGAATGCTATTTGATCTTTCACGAAGCTTACTAACGTAATCTTCACCTGCGATCTCTTCTCCAGGTTTGAATCCAAACCGAAGATCACATGGTAGCCGCAATTCACGTCCTAGCATTACGCAAGCGGGCGAGTACCCTGTGCTGTCATGTACCGAAGATCGGTACGCCAGTAGGAACAAATGTAGATATTGGTCCCAGTCTCGTTGATGTTCAGAGACAACTTTGGCCAGGTACTTCCCTAACGTCCTGTTCATTCTTTCAACCATTCCATCCGATTGGGGATGAAGTGGCGTCGTTCTAGTCTTCCTGATACCAAGATGCTTGCAAACATTTTGAAACAATGCTGATTCGAAGTTCCGACCTTGATCGGAGTGTAATTCTAACGGAACTCCAAAGCGACAAAACAACTCCTTCACTAGTACATCGGCAACCGTCTCGGCTTCTTGGTTAGGTATAGCATATGCCTCCGGCCATTTGGTAAAATAATCCATTGCAACCAAGATGTATTTATTTCCTTTCTCTGATTCAGGAAACGGACCAGCTATATCAATGGCTACCCTCTCAAACGGATTCCCCACGTTATACTGTCTCATTGGGGCTTTCCGTTTTGTGACCGGGCCATTTGCAGAGGCACACAATTCACATTTCCGGCACCACTCCTTCACATCATCTTTGCAGTTCACCCAATAGAATCTTTCTCTCACTCTTTCGAGAATTCTTTTTACGCCTAAGTGCCCTCCGGAAATACCATCGTGCAAGTGCTGCAACACTTCCGGCACTCTGCTTCCCGGCACTATCACTTGAAGTCTCTCAGTGCCATCTTCAAATTCCAGGCGTCGTATCAAGATTCTATTTTCCATAATCAAGGAGTCTCACTGTGCCCAGTATGCCTTCAGGCTCCTACTTGAAATACTAATTTCTTCCCAAGCTGGTCGTTGTCCTCTACTTTTCCACTCAATAATACGTCCCAATTCGGCGTCATTCTCCTGATCTTCTCGTATTCTTTCGGGTCACTGTCATTCTATGGATGACACTTATTTTCTCCTCCATCTTGGAGCAATGATTGCAGTCTACCGGACAAGGTCTCCTTGACAGAGCGTCTGCATTCCGATGGCTAGTTCCTACACGATGTTCCGTATCAAAGTCATATTCCTGCAGCCGCTCTATCCACCTTGCCACTTGCCCTTCAGGATTTCGAAACTGCAGTAACCATTTCAGTGCAGCATGGTCTGTTCTCAACAGGAATTTACGGCCGTATAAGTACTTATAAAAGTGCTCTACGGATTTGACGACGGCCAACAGCTCCCTTCTTGTCACACAATAGTTCCTTTCTGGCCGCGACAAGACCTTGCTGAAATACCCAATAACTTTTTCTTGTCCGTCCTGCAATTGAGAAAGAACGCTTCCTATAGCTGTGTTACTGGCATCGGTATCCAACACAAATTTCCCCTCCATCCGTGGATAACTCAAAATTGGTGCTGTAACTAGCAGCCGTTTCAACTGTTCAAATGCACTGTGGCAGTCGTCATTATAATCATATTCTTGTCCATCTTCGGTTAATTTCGTTAACGGTTTGGCAATGTTGGCAAACCCAAGTATAAAACGTCGGTAATATGTGCACAATCCTAGAAAACTGCGTAGTTGGTGTATATCTACTGGTGTAGGCCACTCTAGTACCGTTTTTATTTTGTCAGGGTCAGCTCTTATTCCGGTCTCCGAAACGACATGTCCTAAGTATTTCACCTCTTTTCCAAACAGGTGACACTTCTTGGGGCTCAATGTAAGGTTTGCCCCCCGTAATCTTTGGAATATCTCCTCTAGGTTCTTAAGGTGTTCTTCAAAAGACCGGCCTAACACTATTACGTCGTCAAGGTACACCAGACAAGTCTTCCAAGACAGTCCACGCAGTATCGACTCCATCAATCGTTCAAAAGTAGCAGGGGCATTGCATAATCCAAATGGCATGACCTTGAACTGCCATAATCCAGTTCCAATTGTAAACGCAGTCTTTTCTTTATCGTTTGTCTCCAAGCCTACCTGCCAGTATCCGCTTTTCAAGTCCAAGGTCGAAAACCATTTAGATGCGGATAGAGTATCCAAGGTGTCATCAATTCTGGGCAAAGGATAGCTGTCTTTCTTTGTCACATTGTTAAGCCGCCGGTAGTCTACACAAAACTTTGTCGTCCCGTCCTTTTTCTTGACAAGCACTACCGGGGATGCCCATGGACTATTCGAGGGTTCAATCACTCCCTGTTCTTCCATATCGGCGATAATTTGCTCGGCTTCCTTACGTTTTGCCAAAGGAAGCCGCCTGGGGTGTTGTCTTATCGGTTGCGAATCACCAGTATTGATCTTGTGTTGCACAACATTCGTCCTTCCTTTCTCACTATCATCCAGTGCAAACACACCTCGATATCGTCCGACCAGCTCTTTTACCTTGCCCAGTTGGTCGCCGTTTAATCCTTGACACGAAGGTATTAACATATCCAGCAATTTCTGTGAGCAACCGTTGGCTGGTTTATTTTTCGTGTCGTCCACACAACGTTTAATATGGCATACTGGAATGCAACTTCCCACAATCGTGTCTTTCTTCAGGGTCACCGTATGCGGATTAATGTTTAGCACCCTTACTGGTACCATATTTCGAAACTTTACCAGCGTTCTTCCAATCAGTAATCCCTCCTGACCCATTCCCGAATCAGTTGCTTCCATCATGCATACTTGTCCTTCCCGGAGCGTACCATCCGGGCGTCCCATTACTATGATTTCCGCCTTCTCGGGTATTTTCATATCACAAATCATTCGAACTTGCATCGTCTGGTTACTTGTCCCTTGAAATGGAATCTCATCATCATCTATCCGAAGCACATTTTCTTTCATGTTTACATGAAACCCATATTCTCTCATGAGATCCATTCCCAAGATCACTTCCTCTGTAATTTCAGCTACCAACACTCGATGATTAATTAATTTGTCTCCAATTGTCAACATAACGGCAGTCTCTCCGTGAGTACCAATCTTCTCACCACTTGCCGTTCGGAGACACACCGATACAGGTAGCACTTTTCCACGACCAACCAAATCTGGTCTCACAATAGTTCTTGTCGCTCCTGTATCCACAAGTAATCGGACAATCCTACCATTAATTTTACCTTCGACATAAATGCTGTCCAGACTTCCCATTGACGATGCAGCACGGATGATAATCTCCGGAGCATTACGCTGTGCTGTCGACGTTCGCCCCCTTAAATTGACCTGCTTTAACTCAACCGGTTGTTTCTTTGGTTGAGTACAGCGTCTCTGCATATGACCAACTTCACCGCAGCTCCAGCATCGCATATGCCATCTCCGCGGTCGTAATCTTTTTAGCCTTTCCGCCTTTCGCTTTTCAAATACACGGTTGATTATTTCATCTATGCTGTTCTGTGATTGCTCAGGTTCTTCTAATGCAGACCGAACTTTGTGACTCATCCTGTGTGACGTCTGCTTAGCTGCTTCAAATTCAAGCGCATGAGCCAGTGCGTCATCTAACATTTTTGGCCGTGCTAATCTTAGCGCTTGCTGTATTTCACTGTCTTTAATGCCATCCACAAATGTTTGAACAGCCAGTTGTTCGAGGAAACTATCTGGTGCCGTTGGATATGCCAATCTAACTAATCTGGCGATGTCAGCTTTAAATTCTTGCAGGCTTTCACTTGTCTTTTGCAACCGGTTCTTAACTTGTGCGTGGTAAACCTGTTGAAAGTGAGCGTCTCCATATATCATCTCTAGCTTCGATGTTAAGAGGCCGTAATCATTCTGCTGGTGATCGGGAATCGTTTGTAAGATGTTAAGAGCTTCCCCCCGTAGAGCAACTATTAGAGAGATAGCCTTCTCTTTGTTGCACCAACCGTTGGCTATTGCCGCAGCTTCAAATTGTTTCAAATATGTGGGCCAAGGTGTTTTGCCATCGAATGTGGGTGGTTTCACTTTAAATTTAGACGGTATTGACTCGCCTCTTTCCATGGTTCTTATTTCTGGAATGTTTTCATTTACAACTTGGTTTGCTAATTTAATTGGCCGCGTTGTTAGTGAAATCATTTGTTCTTGCAGCCTCATCACATCTTCTTCCATTTTTACCAATTTATTGTCCAACTTTTGTTCAACTGTTTTTACCTGTTGAGTAAAATCGTCTTTCAATGCAATGGAGCTTTTCATTAATCTTCGTTCTAACGTGGCTGTATTTTTATTTAACTTTTCCTCTATTTTCTTGGCATTTTCACCTAGCTTTTCTTTAAGCGTTGATTCCAGTTCAACTGACCTCACTAAATTTTCATTGAGTGTCACTTGCATTTCGGATTTAAAATCCTTAAGGAAGTTCATTAGAGTTTCTGCTTCCATTTTATTTTTATTTCTTGTAACTGGCATATACAAACTACTTAAATGTCTTTAGACTTGTGTTTTAAATTAATCACTATATACCCCGCACCTGGCACCAGTGAAACGAGCTACTGCTACCGCGTTTCTTTAATTCAAAACAAGTAATAATAAATGTCTTTATTATTCACTGTTCTCAAGTCTAATTAACAGTATATGCCTTATTTAAAGATGTTTTCAGGACACTTAACAATGAAGCACTATTACACTAATGAATTTACAAGCACTAATATCTTCTTAAACTAACTTCTCTACCATAGGTCCATTAACAACACTAACACAACTATTATTCAATCCAAGTTCTATCTATTTATGTATACTACAAGCTGCATGTACAATAGACACGTTTAGCTCATATAACATTTATGTTTATACACTCTTAAGCTTCTAAAAGCTCAACTACGTTTACTGTACACGATATAATTTATATTAGACATTAAAGTATAGACTGCCTCTTACATTCACAAGCGGCCTTATTTATACCCAGATTTAAAGATATGACTCATTATCTAGTATGTTCCAGAAGAATTCAGGAACCGTAGAGAATAAACAGTGCTTGCGGCGTTTTGTGTGTAATTGATGGGTTGTCTAGTAGTAGCTCGCAACACTATAGAAAGTACAACTGAACCTCCTCTTCACCAATTACGTAGTAGGGCATATCCTAGAAAGTAGGTCGTTTGCATTCGCATTCGTATTGCATTCACCTTGGCTCTTAATGAACAGGAACATTTTTGAATATATGTTTGCTTAATATTTGTAATAGTATACATGCCTTAATATCATAAACTTAACTAACATTATTGTTGCATATATCATAATATATTACCTTCGTGTTCATATTATATTGAAGCGGGCTACTGCTACCGCGTTTCTTTAATTTAAAAACAAGTAATCACAAGAGTCTTTATTACTCACTGTTCACAAGTCTTATTAACAGTATATGCCTTATTTATATGTTTTCAGTCCACTTAACAATGAAGCACTATTACACTAATGAATTTATAAGCACTAATATCTGCTTAAACTAACTTCTTTACCATAGGTCCATTAACAACACTAACACAACTATTATTCAATCCAAGCTCTATCTATTTATGTATACTACAAGCTGCATGTACAATAGACACGTTTAGCTCATATAACATCAAAGCTCAACTACATTCACTATACACGATATAATTTATATTAGACATTCAAGTATAGACTCTAACTCTTACATTCATAAGCGGCCTTATATATATCCTGCATTAAAGATATGACTCATTATCTAGTATTTTCTAGAAGGATTCTCGAATTCTGAAGAATACGCTGTGCCCCGGGCGTTTGTATGTTTGACGGGTTGCCTAATAGTGGATCGCAACAATATTAAGTATTAAACTTTATCTATCCTTCCTAATACATTTTATTGTATTGATATTTAATTAAAGCTATGACGATAGGAGTGGGTATGACCGTATTGTTTCAGTCTAGGTCAGTTATTGCAAACGCCATAAGTGTTTGCCCTTTAACTAGTTAATTAGTTAATCTGTTGTTATGTTTTACACCTTTCACTTTAAAGTCATTATTGAGTTTGTATTAGTATTAGTTTTAGTTTTAATAATAGTTGTAGTTTGTCTAATTTATGGGATGCGTGATACTTGTGTAAATGTGAATGCGGTGCTTAGTATTTCTTGCTTACTATGTACTGTTACATGCCAAAATTCGCAATGTACATTTTAGATTTAGTTATAATTTAAAAATTAAGTCCCGCGTATTTTTAAATAAATAACGCTAACTTTCGTCGTCGCTGACAGTCACGCCTGCGCAGAGTAAATGGAGGAGTGCGCGAATGTCAAAAGCGGGACTAAGCCACGAGCCCTCGACGAAACAACTTTCTTGAGTGGTGTGTGTCTTTCCTTTTTAGGAATAGGTATGTAGGTTCCTTTACCTTACCTTTGTGTACCCGTTATCTAATCCTTCCAACGCCCTACGAGTGCAGGGGTTGCGTGAAGGACGGATGGAAATTTGAATTCAACAATGGCGTAACTGAACTTAAACTGCAAATCACCGTGGGACCCTGAGATGACTTTTCAAGATGCCACTATATGAGTAGTTTGATTTTATTTAAATTGTGCTTGCAAATTTGACTTATATAGCGATTGCATCAGTCGAAAGCGTGGTCGGTATGTTATAAAATGGCGAGAATTATACCGTGTAAAACTATAACAATTGCCACCAATAGTATAACAATGGCGCCTATATACGTGTATGTTAAAACTAAAATCCGTTGGTAACTTTTATTGTAATTTGTAAGATATTAGCTTTAAAAATATTTATATCTTTTTAGGAAAAGTGGTTTGGTCACTCAAAAACGATAATTAAATAAGTTTAATTTCTAGTGATTTTTAAAAAAATGCAATTTGGCAACATCAAATTTAATTACCTTTAGTTATTTTTTTTATGTGGTGGTAACATTGGAAGAAGGCTATATGTCAATGTAACTTATTGAAACTGTCGTTTTGAATAATGTTTGTTTACTTTCTACTTGACCATGCAACTATAAGTCTAGTGTAATTCAGATTTCTTTTACAAAAACAGTGTTATTTAAATTTTCCTTACAAAAACAGTGGATTTATATTTGAAATGTATTTGATAGTCAACATCTAACTTCAATTTGACTTAAACTAAAATATGTTCCTTTGGATATAAATAATTTATCCAGTAAGTATTGTTATTTATAGATAATTTACTAATCTAATTCCTTCATTTGTTATCCCTTATCTTAAAAATTTTTTAAAAACCACATTAAGTTTGGGTAAATACTTGTCTTGACGTGTTTTTTAGATTACTAAAACTTGCTTTTTGTGTTCTAAATATCAGTACAACTACTATATCTCTAACTGGTATTTATTAAACCCAACTTAAATAATTAACTAGTTTTTATGGATCATTTTTTGAAAAAAATTTATTTTCTTAGAAACTGGTATTCCTTATTTGCTCTAAACCTATCTCGGTATATTTATCTAAATATAATGAATTTCCTATACCTTAACTCCCTTGAAATTATTTTTGAACTTGAGTCCCGGGGTATCCAACCTGCGTCGAACGAAAACGACAGACGTTTGCAATTAAAGGCCATATTAGCACAATAAGCTGACGGACAATTAATTTCTCGTACACTAACTTCAGATTTATCACAAAATGCCTTTAAGATCAAACAATCTCTAGACGGTATTCATAATATACTTCATAAAACCAATCCAGGACCTACAAATTTAGAATTAAAACGTATTAGATCTTGTATAATACATTGAAAGCAACGTTAGACTTGTTATTATTGCTTAAGGTTGAACACGCTAATGAAACGAAGCAAACTTTCTTATCTAACGTTCTATTAATTGAAGGAATCATTCTCGAAAAACTTAACTTAGATTCAGATGAAAATGTGCTTTCTGCCTTACCTAATCTCACAATTTTGCAACCTGCTACCTTGTCTCCGAAATCTATACCAGTTTATAAATGGGATATTTCTTTCTCAGGCTTTGATTCCCAAATTTCGTTAATGTCATTCCAAAACCGCGTAAATGATTTTAAAATCTCACATAACTGTACAGACCAAGATTTATTTGTTTCAGCAGGAGAATTATTTTCTGGCTCAGCTTTCATTTGGTATAGAAATATACGAAACCACATTTCTACCTGCGAAGAGTTAGTTAGTAGCTTAAAACGCTACTTCTTACCGCATGGCTATATAACTGATCTCTGGAATGAAATAAAAATCGGAGAAAATGTATTACCTTCGTCGACAACCAATGCAAGGAACAGCTTGATTTAATACATGTAACATATCTGAATGTGACCTGAAGCACTAGTTCTAGTTCACTATCAGTCAAAATGCTCATTTTACAAGCAAATTCTTCCACTTCTTTGCTTTAAACATGTTGATTGTCATAAACCAACGCCAGTGATTTCAGATCCATTACCATCTCAAAATATGGCAAAAGAATAAATTAGTACTTCATCATCATCATTAGGTCATCAGTCCTGAAACTGGTTAGACGTGTACCATCATTGTTTCCTATTCTGAACTAACCTACAGATTTTCCTGAAATTTGCACAGTCTGCATCTATCACTATCTAATCTAGGTCTACATCCACCTCCTTTTTCCTATCTCTGCTTGTCATATATCACATACTATCCCCAAAAATGCCTTAGAACGTATTCTGCCTTCTATTTCTCCTATTTTTTTTCCAAAGATACCCTTGTTCTCCTAATGTTTCTATAACCTATTTGATATTACCTTTGTCTGTACATCCTCATACATCTGAAGCACGGCACTTCAAAGGCTGCTACTATTCTTCTGTCTGCTTTTCAGACTGCTTGTGTTTCGTAGGCATACTGTCTGTGCTGTGCTCCACACACATGCTTTCAACAACTTTTTGTTCTGTTTGTTGTCTTTCATCATAGACGCTGTTCTTTCTTGTTAGATGCAGTTCAGTCCCCTTCTATTGTTATACAATTAGATACCCTATTTCTCCTACATTCAGTGGTTGCGAAAGGGGGTAAGCAGCCTGTGGCTGCCAAGTTTCCCCAGCACTTGAACATTTACTGATTCATTATTTTTTCCAATATATCTTTTCGCACAGTCAACATTAGTTGCAGATATTTCACACCCAACAACTGTAGTTGTTTATAATAATCATCAGAATTATCTGTGCTTATTTTTTCCTCATTGGGTTTTCCGTCTCAAAACTGGTTGGACATGTACCTGCACTTATTTATTTTCTAAACTAGCTTACATAGTTCCCTGAAATTTTCACACAGCAATACAGCTCATCTGCAAATCTAAGCATATCAATTTTTTGTCCCTGCATAGTAATTCCAAATGTCTTCCTGCATTTGACAGTATTCATTGCCTCTTCAATGTACAACTTAAAAATTAATGGAGATAGGGCACATCCCTGTCTCACCCCTTTCCTAATGTTTACTTCTCTACGTTCCTGCTCTAATTCTATTGCTGCTGTTTGCTCTTTGTATAATGTATGTACTATTCGTCTATCCCTATATCTCATTCCAATCTTTTTGAGTATTTCAAACATTTTTTTCCATTCTACATTGTCGAATGCTTTTTACAGATCTACAAACCCTATCTATATACATGCTTTCCCCTTTTTCTATTGTTTTCTCCATTATCACCCTCAGAGCTAAGATAGCCTCCCGTGTTCACCTGTTTCGCCTAAACCCAAATTGGTCTTCTCCTAGTATTTCTTCAGCCCGTTTTTCCATTCGTCTTTGTACAATTATAGTTAATATTTTTGATACGTGTGCTGTCAAACTTATTGTTCGAAAATTTTCACATCTATTTGCGCCTTTCTTTTTTTAGTATAGTTACAATGATGTTATGTTTGAAATCTTTAAGAATCTCACCTGTTTCATACATATAGTTTACAAGTTGGAAGAGACGTTCTGTTACTGCTTGACCAGCGGCTTTTAGAGTTTCCGCTTGCACCTTATCTGTACCCGGCGCCTTATCATTTTTCAGACCCTTTAATGCTAATTCAAATTCATATCTAAGTATAGGATATCCCAAGTCATCATTTTCACTGTCTGATTCCTTTTCTAATGCAGTTAGTTCTTCTCCTGCATATAAATTCCTATATATTCTTGCCATCTACCCACTTTCTCTACATTTTCTATAATGACATTTCCTCCCGCGTCCCTTATATTTTTGCTATACGGTTTTATATCCCTAAAATTGATTCTAATTAGTTTGTATGCTTCATCTGTCTTTCCTACTTCCATCTTAGTTTGTACCTCTTTGCACTTTTCATCAATCCATTGTTCTTTAGCTTTCCTGCATTTGCGAATAATTTCCCATTTTATGGCTTTGTATTTCTGTTTTCCTGTTTCGTCTGATTTGTTTTTGTATTTTCGTCTTTCTTCTATTAAATTCAGGATATCCTTTGTTATCCATGGTTTCTTATTTTCTTTTTGTGTATACCCCAGAATATCTCTGGCCGTCATGTCGAGGCTGGATTTAATGCTATTCCATTCTGTTTCTACTTCCTTAGTATCAGATATCTTCCCGATATCTTTGAGCAATTCATTTGACCTTTTTTCGAATCTTTCTTGAATATCTTTCTCTTTTAGTTTCTGTAGATCCAAGTGCCTTTTTCCGTTTCTTTTTTTTCAAATTTTTAAATTTAAGTGGGGTCTTCATAAGTACGATGTTGTGGTCATTGTCTGTATCTGCTTCTGGGTAGCTTCTACAGTCTTTTACTTGATTCCTAAACCGTTGTCTAACAAGAATGTAATCTATTTGATATCTTCATATATCTCCTGGCATCTTCCACGTATATCGTCCTCTAGCATGATGTTGAAAAAATGTGTTTGTAATGATTAAATTGTTCTTGTCGCAAAATTCTACCAGCTTATTTCCCCTGTCGTTTCTCGTGCCTAAACCAAATAAACCTACTACCGCTCCTTCCCTACCCTCACCTACCACTGCATTAAAATCCCCAGTAATTATTAAATTTTCATGTACTTTTACGTGTTTTAATATGTCTTCGATATCTTTGTAGACCGCTTCTACCTCTTGGTCACTGTAGCTAGAGGTAGGCATGTATACTTGTATTATTACTGTGTTTACCGGTTTAGATTCTAATCTTACCATGAGTACGCTTTCGTTCTTTTGTAAGTAACTTTCTACACAGTATCCTATCTTTTTCCGCATAACTATCCCCACACCCAAATTTCCCTCCTCTGCTCCTGTATGAATTACCCTGAAGTCTCTACTTCAAAAATCCCCCGCCTCTGGCCACCGAACTTCGCTGATCCCTACTATGTCTAATGATAACCTATTCATTTCGATTTTTAGGTTCTCCAGCTTACCTACTTGCTTCATAGTTCTAACATTCTACGCTCCGACTCGCAAAATGTTTCCGACTCTTATCCTTAACTTTCCGATCGCATCCTCCGAAGTAGTCCTCTCCCGGAGATCCGAATGGGGGACTATTTTAACTCCGGAATCTTTTACCTCATAGAATGCCATCATTTTACTATAATTTAAATACGCTGTGTACTTGGGAGGTAATGTGGTGGTTTCCCGTTGCCTTCCACAATGCGGTAGTGTGTCTTAGACTGCCATACCGACCCCTATGGTCTCTGCCAAGTACCGAAGGTGCCGCTGCCCTCTTTTTGGGACCTGTCTTAGTCTGGTTCTTCACTAACGACCCTACTACTTTGGTTGGACCTGTAGTTTGGTTGTTTAGCTCATTAGAACACGCAAGCCATTTCACCTGTTCTAGTAGTCTAGAACTTCGGCAAGGTGCAGGTCCATTCGAAATGGAAAAATAAGTACTTACCTTACTATATTTATATTAAAAAAATAACACATTTAAAAGACTTATATTATATATTGAACCCAAAGTGTTCCGATAAATAGAATTATTGTTAATGTTTCATCCACAACTAGAGGTAACTGACTTCTGGTCAGAGACTTCGAGGAACAATATACATCTACCAACTTCGCCATTGCTGAACCACTAAGAAACTATTTTCAAAAAGAAAACATTAAATATCAGTACTTAATCAGCTCTTATAATAAAAACAATAACGCATTAACTTGCTGCCATTTGTAATTCGACTTCCGTCATAGAATAATTAAGAAGTATCGTTCTAATGTATAAATTTACTCCAACGGAATGCCTTCCACCAACAGAGGGCGATCAAATAACTCGCCTGCAGACAAATAAATTCATCAAAACAAACAACTACTTATATTTCTGTTAATTTTATTTCAGTTACAATATGTAGTTGTCTACCTGTCACCAACAGATGGCTAGAAACTTGTTAAGTTTATTTTTAGCATAAGTTATTTACCCTATTTTTCTCCTTTGTTAATTCATTACTTGTTCGAATAAACTCCGTTTCAATTCTTAATATCTTGTTGTAGGTATCCGGTAATTTGTTAAACATTCCGATAACGTATAATGGATTTCTTATGTGTTTTCCATCTAAACCTTCGTCCTAATAGTGTATTGAACTATTCGATAAAACCGTGTTTTTCAGTTTTAATCGCGCTTTTGATAACGCGAGGATTTGCAGTTCGAATTCGTGTTATTTGAACCAATTCTGAATTTGATTCTGCAGCTTGAGCGTTGAAATATGTTCTACATCATTCGTCACAGTACTTCAAAAGCAATGCACGTTTTTTTTTGTTCGATAAGTAGGAGGTATCGTGCGTGAATTGCTTTTAGTTGGAAGCCAAATGGGTTCTTTCTTTCCATAGACCAACGGCTTTTGTCTGTAGACCAATTGCTTTTGTCCGTAGACCGTTACTGCAGTTATGGTATCAGAGTAAATGGATCCTGACGACCATGACGTTGCTGTACTGACTCACCCCCGACGGGGTGCGAGCTAAGTATCCAGACACATACAGGTATACAACTTGTTTTCTTTGGTGTATCTCAATGGCATATTCCGTATCAGCGTTTGGTGTAGTTACGTGATAAAAAACATTGACACTGTAGAACTATTGTTTGTTGCTGCGAATCGATATTATCGCTCTACAGGTGTGATGCATCATTCTTAAAAATGTTTGACAGACACACGTTAATTCTTTTCTACTGATTAGTTTATTTTACAAAAGTATTACGTGAAATTCTAAACACGCTTGACAAAAGCTCTCACATATTTATTTACTACTGATTAATTCTATTTTGTGCAAAATACGAGATGCGCACTTCGTATCTAAAGTATTAAATTGTTCATATCACCTAATTGTTTGCTTTGGAAATAGTAACGCCATAGAATAATAATATGCTTAAGAAGTGACACTCTTCATAAATTACATTGCTTTTTAGGTACCAAAAATGCATGACCTTCGGCCATTAATTTGTAGGTACACAGATACAGCGGGAAATTTAAAAACGGTGGGTTAGAATTTACTTAAAATATTTAAATTAATTATTGTATGCAAAACTACATAATTTAGGCTCAAACGTAATAAAGGAACCTATTGAAGTGAAGTTACAACTTAGAACAAGAACAGTACAATAAACTAAAGGAAGGTTGAAGAATATACCACAGAAAAATAATACGCTACGCTAGCGTGAGCATATTATTATTCTATGGATATACCAACAAAATAATGGCGGATTTTAGACATCCGCAAGGAAATTTGGTTTTTCTGAAAACGTCGAGTGTCATTTCTTGTTATAATTATTCTGTGGTAACGCTTAATTTATTGCTTTTGCTTGTTTGTAGTAAATCCTTCATTTATTTTTATTTGTTAATAGATAATCGTGGGTGACGTGCTTTTTTGGTTTTCTTAGTATGTAGGTGAATCCCCCCACTCTCCGCGTTTGATAATTAGCCTGGTATTTAAGTTTCTTTCGGCTACGTCTAGGTACGTAGCAAACAATATTTGCGACGTCGTGATATTTTAGTCTAATAGAATCGTGAGTGCAATTGGAGTGTAGAATAATTGGCAGGCAAGCTAATCGGTTACGTTCGGATTTGATCGTGTTCACCCTTCCCAGTTTCGCACTACCACTGCTTAATAATTAGTACAATACCTTTTTTTATGTTCATCGTTATTGTGTTCTGGCATAGTGTTTTGACCTTGTTTTTCCTGAGCAGTGACGTTTTGTATATCAATTTAAAAAACAATATTGAATTAGACAATCTAGGATCGTGGTATGTATAGTGTAAATAATAATATAGGATTAGAATAATTGTTTGCAAACATTAGCAGCTTCTGTAGTGTAAATAGTGTATAGATACTCTAACCACGGTGTAATTAAACAAAATAAAATGGTTGTAACTTGTGAATTGTGTAAGAATCCCGGAATAAATTTCCGAAAATACATTTATTTCGATTTCTTAAAGATGATGACGTGCGTGAAAATGGATAATAAATTCACGTATGTATGTATAATTATATTCAAAGAACAAGATAAAAATCCTCACCTTCTGCATGAAACTAATTTCCGTTTAGATCCCTAAAGACACAGACAAATATCCGTGTGCATCAAAGCGCGTTTAAAATAGCGCATTCAGCAACGTTCATATTCTCTCCATAAAATTCTTTATAAAATATAACACAAGATGTTCAGTTTAACCTGTCAGTGTAAATATTTTTAGTAAAATTCCAAATTGCAAAATACTTAAATTTTGAAAACCCAATGCACGATCGTAGAAAAAGATTTTTTTAACATCACTCAAAATATCTATTATGCATACACTTTAAAATCCGATTTTTCATAAAGTATAAGCGGGCCATAATTTGACATTAGTAACGATTATTAGCGCATAGTACACACACCATCCAATAATCGAGAAAGGCACGTCACTGTAACACATTTGAAAAACTTTAAATGCCATTCCGAATATCATGTAATTTACGTACACTTTGAAATTTGATTTCTCAAGAAGTATAGAGAGAATCATAGTTTACCATTAATAATAATTGATTGCTAGAGTACTGTATTTTTGGTTGTTTTGGGCCCACATTTCCTCCAGCATCCACATTTCCTCACATATCTGGACCAAATAGTTTTCTTCAACTAAGCATTTTCATCTTTCGAGAAAAATGTACCTTGTTTGGTATCAATTAATATTAGAAATTTCTCAGCTACCCGAATTTCTGATAATTTTTTTAGATAGTACCATCCCCCAGAGAGCTACCCCAATTTAAAGATTTTTTTTACCGCTAACATTCTGAATCAAATAGTTTACTTCGACTAACCTGTAACGTGCAATTTTTGTAGTTTTAAACTTTTACGCTGTTTCCCAATTTATAAATGCATTTCTGCAAATTGCTGTTTCTGTATTTGATATTTATTAACTCGTGTGTAGTAATTTAAAGATAGATAAATTGAAAATTATAAACCGCTTATAATGAATAGATTGCATCGTTCTTGTCTGGCCGTAGATATAAATTTCGTTCCTTATGTGGATTAATTCTCATTAATAAATAAATTCCAACTTATCGAAAACGATAAACAGCCTGTAATTAATTGTTAGATACGATTGTGACATTCACGTTTTAGATGTTCCTTATGTTATTAGCGAGGTAGATAAGATACGATAAGCGGTTGTGATAGAACAAGTTGAATAAACAGACGAAGAGTCGTGTTTTGTTCTTGATTCCGATATTACTAAGTACGTTAAAAATACTGTTTCCTCTTTGCTTTGATTAGTGAGAATTAATGCGGGATTTAATTTTCGTATTGGTCATGTACGAGCACGGCACGATTTTTTTTAGTTGTTTTCTTGTGAAATAAAAATTGTTTATTAACTGTACAGAAGTGTTTTACGGAACCTTTTGACGGACGCACTTAAGTGATACACGTGCTTTGCCCATTATGGTTCTTTTTAGTTGTTTTGTCTTTTGATATTTAAACTGTGTGTGCAATCTAGTTTCGCGGTCCTTTTCTTTTCAAAGTAGCGCATACTTTGAATTATTTAAATACAGTGCTACTGTAGTTTCTGAATTTTCTAACAACAAAGAACCTAAAATAGATCATTGCTTGAGCAAATTTCGTTATTTGCAAAACCCTTTATAAGGAAAAGAAATATAACCTGGTTATCCGCTTCAAACGAATATGGAAAAATATAATCCATTCGTGGTATCCAATGATTTACTAATAGCTCATGTTTAGTAAAGTCGTCTAAAAGTTCAATTTGGTTCGTGGTAATATAATTTCCGATATGAAATTTATATTCAGGAAAATCATTTTTAGACAGAGAAGTTTGTACATGTGTCGACGTAGACGATAATGCATCGGACTTACTTGGAATATTCAGTACGTCGCCGCCTTGAACATCTTGAACGCCAACCTATAAGTAATTAAGAAACATAATAATGGGTGAAAGTGATTCGTTATCTTAATTCTTTTCTTACCCCTACACTATCATTTTTTAAACGTTTAAAGAAAGTATCCAACGTTAGTAATTTTCTTTTGTCCTTAGATTTCAAACTCATAGTAGCAGATAACTAAATAAATTAAGGTGTAAGAACGGCAGTATATCCTCAAACAGGAATCTGCAAGCTTCAAAGTTAGAACTTATTAAAAGAAGGAAAGGAATTTCCAAAATCCAACAAATAACTACGAAATAATTAGTTTGTATAATTAATGTTAGACACGACTAACAGAATAGAATGCGGGCAGCAACCTTACGCCAATATGCCATTATGTTCGGTTTCTCAGCGGGATCGAGCGAGAGTTTTCGATTCCGACAAGACGCGATCATATTATCAAAACATTTAAAACGGACACAATCACATCAAATATGCTAGACCCGTGACGTCCGTTGGTTACTTCTACGTTCTTAGAACTTTAGCCTAAACAAGGAGACAGACAATGAATGAAATAAAATATAAACTTTATTACCTGATTTGTTTAACTTTAATTCTAATTTTATATTATAAGTAGTAAACTGTTGGCCGTTCTTGTTCATTATTGCAATAAACTCAAATTTTTGTGTTGTGTTTTAGAAACTTAATATTCTAAAAAGCACTTATCTCTATGGATTGTTTAATACATATCCTACAGCTGAGCAGCCGAGCTTCGTTGGGGGGGACCTCCTTCGCCCCCCGTCTACATCCACCATTGCTTTTCCTATTGACATCTATTTTGACCTAAAAAATCTGATTGATTCTTAGTTTGATTCCTTCGTTAAAAATGGTTTAGAATGGAATGGAAAAATTATAGCTGTATCCATTAAAAGATTTGAAACTCTATTACCTCTTTCAAAAATATTTATGGCCTGCAATAGAAAACACACAATTTTCATAGTTTGATTCATCTTGCTGATGATGTGACCAATTTTGGTGCACTGGACTATTGCTGTGCTTTTCCATTTGGATACTATTTGCAATTTCAAAAAAAAAATTATTAGAAAGACAGATAAACCGCCACAAGTTGGCAATAGGCTTGGTGAATTGCCACATTCTACTTCTTTATTCCAAAATTCAACAAAATTATTTATTTCTAAGCCTGAATGTTTATCGCCTCACACTGTAGCTCCTTTAGTAAGTGGCTGTGATGCCTCTCGACAAATAACTGCTGCAGTTAAAAAATGATGCTATTGTAATTGAAAATTATGCATTTTCTAAATGTTTACAAAGTATGACATTAATCGATAAAGGATTTATAAAGAAATATTAATTTTTCTGAGCCATTTTGTAGCAGCGCATTCTTAGAAATATACCTTGTAAATAAATTGTCACAATTAAAAACATTACTATTTAACAGAGGTGCAAATGAAATTAGTATTGTGGTGATAATTATGTAATTTATTCTATGTTGCACTTGTCCTGGATTATTGTGTTAGTTTTAATTTGTACGAGTTTGGTATGAGAAAATAACGTTGCAGAATTTGGTAGATTTTTAAAAAAGTTGAATGTACTACCTCTAAGTTTGTTGTGGTTTGTTGTTTATTCTTCTTCCTCTTCTTTGTGAATAAAACCACTTATAGTTATTGAAATAGTCATTATTGGCGTTTCAGTCCTAGGTCATGGATCGGAATGCCAATAAAGACTATTTCAACAACTATAAAGAGTTTGATTCCCAAATAAGGGAAAGAAGAAAAAAGTTGAATGTATTTAGTATAATCAACTGCAGTATTAGTAAGAACAATTCTTGTACTAGTTTTTGCTTTTTACATATCATTAGTTATTAAAATGTATGTTGTTATTTTAATTTTATAATGAAACAACTATTTTAAAAAATAAGGTTTTGAACTCATATTGTTTGCATTGACGCTGACACCGCATGTTAGGTGGTATTGGACCGGCAGCTAGTGATAGAAAAAGTGTAATAATCGTATACAGTATGCCGTTTAGGGTTATAAACATTTGGTATGTGCCGGTTTGGTTTTCATTAAACGACATCTAGATCATTACGGATAATTTTAGAAAATGAAACGTTTTGAAATTAGTTATTTTTTGCAAATATGCAATTTTCATTTAACAAGTTTTATATGATGACCTTGACCGATTTGTATACCGTTTGAAAAATTACTTAATTAAACAATTATTTAATGACAACCAAAACGGCATACTGTATACTATCCATTCAAAAAGACGCATTTTGCATGAAAATTGAAATTCAATTTTCATGATAAGAGTCTGATGATATAATTTCTACCTTACATCATCTAAATGTTCAGAACCCTAAAGCGCATACTGTATACGATCATTACACATTTTTGTCACTACTTGCTGGTGTATTATATACAGCAGGTATTAGTGAATATATGATTAATCGTTTTCCAGATTGTTATACATGTTGTTTATATTTTAATTACATAAGCAAAACATACATATGTATTTGTTGTTCATGTATGTTCACAGTTGATTCTAAATAAAATATTTGTATGGTTTCAGCTCCCTATATTGCGTATACTCCTTTAAAAACACATTGATTTTTTTTATTCAGAAACCTATGACGTGAACACATTCACTTCTGATTTTGAGTATATAAATGTATTGAATTTTTTCAATTTTTCTCACAAAAATAAGTTACTGACAACATGTGTTTAGAAATACATTACCTATGCAATGTTTGTAGTATTTACAAAAAAATAATGTTTTACCCATTTGTGATAGTTTGTTATTTGCTAAGACACAAACTCTACGAAAAAGCAGTATTATTATGTGATATGCAAATAGATATATTACGATAATAAATTGTTACAATTAACTATATTTATACAATTACATAAAACGATACATCAAATGTAAGGTTACGAGCGATGCGTGTATTCACGGTCGTGTCCATGTTGGTACTGCGCAATGTATCGCACACGTGCGCAATAGATAATATAGTAACTAGAACGAAACATTAATACATGACACGCCTCTTTTTTTTAAACTAAGAACTATCATAAACATGTAATAAAATACACAGCTTAACATGTAAATTTAATAGGAGCTTTGACAACCCTATCGTATCTAGTTATAACACTTTTTTTCCCTATAATTTTAGTATCTCGAAATGGTATTGTTTCACTTGGGCGCACTCTTTCTTCCTCGATTTCTTCTTTTGCGTGAGTAGGGAGTGGCTGACGGAAATGTCTAAGAGACTGTCAATTTCTACGGTATTCACCTTCTCCGATTTTTATAGAATAATCGTTTATCCCAGATTTAGAAATAACAGTACCTGGTTTCCATTTGCGGATTCCATCTTGAACTAGTACGGCTTGACCAGGTGCAAGCGGAGGTAGTTTTTTGGTTGACTTATCATAATAAGCCTTTTGTTTATCTTGTAATATTTTAAGCTTATTTGAGGTTCCCTCTAATAGAAATGATGGTTTGAGTAGATAAAAACTTAGAGGAAAAGTTGAACGCAACTTGCGTCCCATTAAAAGATTACAAGGAGCTGGTAAATCTTGTTTGGGGGTAATATTATAGTTGAGGATAGATAAGAAGGGGTCAATGCCGTCTTGTAAGCCCTTCGTTAATAAGCCCTTAACAGTTTGAATATTTCGTTCTATCATGCCGTTTGAACGTGGGAAGTAAGGGCTAGAGGTGGTCAATTTTATATCATATTTTTCTGAGAAATCATAAAATTCGCGAGAATTAAAAGGAAGCCCATTGTCTGTGCAAATTTCTAGAGGGATTCCATTAATAATAAAAATATTTTTCAATGCAGAAATAACAGTAGATGCAGTTTTGTTTACCAGCTTATTTACTACAGCAAATTTGCTGAAATAGTCTACTACAACCAGAAAATCTTGATTTTGAAAAGATTTGAAATCAATTCCGATTTTTTGCCATGGCAAATCAGGAATTTCATGTGGAGTTAGTGGTTCTCTTGTGTTGAATTTATAATACATTTGACATATAGGACACGTAAGTACTATTTTTTCTAGATCTGATGACCATCCCGGATAGTAGATTGATTCCTCAGCTAACTTTTTGCAGGAAATAACACCTTGATGGTGCTTATGTATCAATGCGAGAAATTCAGACTGTAAACTTTTGGGGAGGATTAGACGTTTGTTAAAAAATAGCATGTTCTGATGCAGAAAAATGTCATTTCTTATCGACCAAAATTTTTTAATTTCAGGTGGAACATATTTTTATGTTGAGGCCAACCATTTATGACATACTGTTTAATTTTTTGTAAGGTTTGATCATTATCAATAGCTATTTGAATTCTTTGTTCTGTTTCAGGTCTAACTGCAAGAATAGAAAATACTTTTAAGCCACAATCCAAGTAATTAGTTGAAATTTTTTCTTTTGTTGGTTCCCGACTAAGTGCATCGGGCACTTGAAGCTGTTTGCCTGGTACATGATTTAAAGTAAAACGATATTTTAAAAGCTTAAGAGACAACCTTAAAATGCGAGGCGGCATTTCATCAAGCGGCTTTTTAAGTAATCCTAGAAGAGGTCTATGATCGGTTTCGATTTTAAAATTCTGTAATCCGTATAAATAGTAATTAAATCTTTCGCACCCAAAAATGATAGCCAATAATTCTTTTTCTATATGGTTATATCGTCGTTGTGTGGTTGTTAGCGATACACTAGCAAATTCAATAGGTTTGTTATTTTGCCACAAAACAGCACCTAGGCCATAGGGACTAGCGTATACCGACAAGGTAGTTTCCGCTTTAGGATCAAAATACGAAAGCGTTGTTGCTGTAGAAACTAAAAGTTTCAATCGATTAAACGATTGTTCCTCGTTTGAAGTCCACAACCATTCAACATTATTAGCAAGTAATTTTCGAAGTACCCCAGTTTCGTTGGATACATTTGGTATAAACTTGGATAAGTACACAATCATGCCCAAGAATCCTTGTAAATTCTTTTTGTTTTTTGGGGACTGCATGTCCCGAATTGCATGTATTTTAGTTTCGTTAGGAGAAATTCCCTCACCACTAACGAAATGCCCCAGAAATCGAACTTTACTAACACAAAATTGAGATTTTTCTTTATTTAAGGTCATTCCGCTATTTTTAAGTTTATCTAAAACAATTAATAAATTTTTATCATGCTCCTCGACATTCTTTCCGTACACCAGAATGTCATCAAAATATGAAATCGCGCAGTTAACGCCTTCTAGAATTTCAAATATGCATCGTTGGAACATTTCTGGCACGCATGATATCCCATAAGGTAATCGAAGATAACTACCTTCTAAAACAAGTTGCTATTGTGCATAATAACGAACTTTCGTGAGTTAAGGGAAGTTGTAAAAATGCCGAAGAAGCGTCAAGTAAACTGAACACTGTGGCACCAGCTAACTGAGAAAACAAGACATCTTGAGTAGGTATTTCAAAAACTTCCCTTTTTACAAATTTATTTAAGTTACGTGGATTCATGCATATTCGAATATCGTCCTTATTTTTTGGCACTACAACTATAGGATGAACCCAATCCGTTGGCTCAGTGACCGGTACAATTAAGTTTTCTGCAACCATTTGATCAAGCTTTTCTTTCACCTTATTTCTAATAGCAAGTGGAATCTTTCGTGAAGCACTAATAGAAGGTACCGAATTCTCAGATAAGGTTATGGAATACGGCTTGTTAATCCTTCCAATACCAGAAAAAACCGACTGAAAATCATTTAAAATCTCTCGAGTACAAGTTTGATTTGCAGACTGGTTTAAAGTATAAATCTTTTTATTTGGTATAATACCTAGTTGTTGTAAGGCAGAAAGGCCCAATATTGAACAATGTTTATATGAATCTAAAACGTGAAACATAATTGTTTTAGAATTAATATTGAAACAGCAGCTCAAACTTATTTGTCCTATAACGTTTATTTCATGGCCTGAATATGAAATGAGCACTGATGAAGAATCTAAGAGTCTTTTGCGAGGTATCTGTAACGCATTGAAGTCGGCAATATTCAGAGTACTGACCTGGCTCCCCGTATCAATTTTAAATCTTATTTTAATACCCGAAACTAAAATTTCTTCCAGCCAGTCAACTATATTAAGGTCTAAACGCGTGATTGTCCACACAATTTAATTTGAGTTATTTTCAAATTCTCTTTCATATTCTATGCATTCCCGAAAATTTTCCGGAAAATCTTCCGTAATTTCATGCACATTACTAAATTGTCTACTGCGACAAGAGCGGCGGTAATGCCCTTTTTTCCTATAAAAGCTGCATACACTATTGAATGCAGGGCAGTTACCTTTTTCGTGTTTCATACCACAATTTTTACAGCTATTATTACCTTTATTTTGATATCCCCAGCTAGTACTACTACCTTCACATTCACCTCTAGTAAAGTGGTATCCGCAATCTTGATTTCTTGCATGATTTTGTTGGCCTCTTTGTTGTGATGCACTACTATTACCATCACTATTTGTAACGATATGTTTTACCGCACTTACTACAGCTGAACTTTTAGATATTTCTTTTTGTGTTATTACACTGGATTCCATTGCCCGACAAATGTCAATGGACTGAGTTAAATTTAAATCAGGATATTGCAAAAGTTTTTCTTGTATTCGTGCATCTTGAACGCCCAAAACAATTCTGTCGCGTAATAAAACGTCTTTTTCTTTAAAATCGCACGACGACGCTAATTTACGAAGAGCAATTAAAAATTGATCTATTGATTCATCGACTAATTGTTCCCGTTTGAAAAACTTAAAATGTTCATACACAAGATTAGTCGTAGGATTGCAATATGTGTTAAACTTATCAAGTATAACTTGCAACTTTTGTTTGTCTTCGTCCTCAGCATATTCAAATGTGTTGTACACATTAATAGCTTCATCTCCAAGCAAGTTAAGTAAAATCGCAATTTTTACCGGGTCTTTCTTATCACTTTTACCACTTGCAACAAGATACAATTCGAATTTTTGCCTCCAAAGCTTCCAGTTATTGGCAAGGTCACCGCTAAACTGTAGCTGATCCGGTACCCGGCTTTGA
The DNA here is from genome assembly GCA_036346225.1 of Platerodrilus igneus. Classification (NCBI taxonomy): domain Eukaryota; kingdom Metazoa; phylum Arthropoda; class Insecta; order Coleoptera; family Lycidae; genus Platerodrilus; species Platerodrilus igneus. The sequence continues at coordinate 2,037,927 of JARFIW010001145.1, forward strand.
TCCGACATGATAGTACACCCTGTGATAAGATAACCAAATATTGCTAAACCGTACTGTTATTTTGATAATGTTATACAAATTGTAACAATCAGAGATTGTGTTGCAGTGAATAAGAAACAACGTGAAATGGCTACACGAACGTTACGATTACCTGAGCCGGCAGGTTATAAAAACCTCTATCTGCACGCATTTACCGCTGTCACTATGTGATAGTTTGTTATTCGCTAAGACAAAAACTCTACGAAAAGGCAGTATTATTATGTGATATGCAAATAGATATATTACAATAATGAATTGTTACAATTAACTATATTTATACAATTACATAAAACGATACAGCAAATGTAAGGTTACGAGCGATGCGTGTATTGACGGTCGCGTCCACGTTGGTACTGCGCAATGTATCGCACACGTGCGCAATAGATAATATAGTAACTAGAACGAAACATTAATACATGACACCATTATTTTTAGTGTAGGAGATGTATGTTATTTTTTATTCAAAATGCATTAAACCTAATTGTATTTCTCAGTTAGCTTCTTACCAAATATTTACATTCAATTTACAATATAGACAAATATCACTTATTGATATTGTAGATTCAAAACAATTTTGGAGTCTTAATTTGACAGCCCTATTTAGATTACTGAGACAAGACAATAATTGTGATTGAAACACTGCAAGATGCGTTGAACTAATAGGGACACATTTAGCATATTGTCTTTACAGATTGTTGTGACGAGACCAGCCCTTATATATAGCTAATGTTCTTAAGTATAATTAAATGAAATTCAAAATAATATTTCCTTGCAGCGTTTAGAAACACTGTTTGTGTGTGCCTGTTGGTGGGTGTAAATTTGAATGTTTCTGATCAGATACTTATATAATTTGGTCTTTGTTATATATTATAGTGATGAAAAGATAACATATTATTTAGATATGCCTGAAATAAGGTAATCATTGAACTAAATAGGATTTATGAAATGTTATTCTGATTTATACGCTGTGCTAGTGCGTATATAAACGGTAGTCATTTTGTAACAAGTACTTGTCTGTCTATCATTGGCAGGCCATTTAGAAAAATAACCACAACAGCACTTTTTCATCTTTACCATTCTATGTCCACACTAACAGTATGTCTATAGTTTTGTGGAGAATGTTTGTTTAGAATTGCTTTTTTCAATGCATAGCAGCATTGTTATTTGTTTATATTCTAGCCGAGGTACCAGTTAGTGTGTATAATAATTGGAAATATAAAAAATATTTGTTTTTTATGTAACAAATGCTATTGTTTAGAATTAAATTTCTTGTTGCATTTCAACATGTAATTTATAAATTTCTGTTAATAGATTTGATAATGATACCATTTTTATTGTATTCGTTATTGTATTGTATTCTTACTGTTATTCCTTTAGAATAGTGGTCGTGCTACAGGTTTGAAAACTGATGAGATTTTCTTCCAAAACATCACTAATGAAGAAGCTAAATGTATAACTTGGAAATTATCTATTTGACGTTCTTCAAATGTAAAAATTCTACTGCTTTTGGTTTATAGATAAGATACACTGCATTTGCCCCTTGAAAAATGAGAATGAGCAATTATCAGACGTGAGCAATATGTTGTTTATGAATAGTAAAAAGATTTTCATTTAAAAGGTACTAAATTTAATTTTATTATATCCGTTGGAATGAAGTATATGCTAGAAAAATCGGAACTAAAGTCGATATGCATAGGCCTTACTATTTACTATCAAACACTAACCTAAAGCTTGCAGGGGACTTTCTATTTGCTATCAAAAACGTCTAAGAGACTTACAGAGGACTTGCTTTTCACTAACAAAACCTTGCATAAGACTTGCAGAAGCTGCTATTCACTATCAAAGGCTTGCAGGGGACATGCTTTTTGCTATAAAAAACGTGTATATGAAACTTGCAGAGGACTAGCTGTTCATTAACGAAGACTTGTCTGAAGTAGTTGTAGAGGATTTGCAATGGGTCAATTTAAGGAGCATGATAGGCTTAATTTGCACACTTACTGCAAGCTTGCAATGACTTTTAAACTTGTCTGCAATTTTGCTACCGATGAATAGACTTTTTGTAAGTTATCAGCAAACTTGCTGTAAGTATACTTTGCTATCTGAGTCCACTAAGTGTGTATCGTTACATAAATATTTTCTTCAAACAAATCTTATTTCTGCCATTTTTTCTTTCTAAAAAAAATTTTAAACAATAGTATAGGAGAACGCAATATTTTTTCTCTACAAAATATTGATTTACACTTTATCTATAAAATAATTAGGGAAGCAAGTAATTTAACATTAAAAATTAGCATTGATATCCTAATTATGCGTTTTCAAGTCACCGTCCATCTTTGTAATTATTCTATGGATATATACACTTATCGAATCCGAAGGTTTTGAATATTGATAAAGTAAATTGAAAAAGGACATCTACTCTTATTTATTTAGACTATCCTTTAAATGTAATGCTCCTGGCATTCTTGTGTATTAGTTAATGATTATTATGATTCAATAATTATTTTATGACAATATGCTTTTTACCAGGATAAATTCCTGGAATTCTATTCAATAAAGAAATACTTTGATATCTAATTCTAAATAATATACTTGGCAACACCACAATTTAAAAATCTCTCTAAAAAGAATACTGCAAAAAATCTTCTCTTCTTGCGCCACCTAGTATACAGTAGATTACTTAATAATATGTTTTTAGCAAATGATACAGGTTGCGTCCTCTGGTGACATAAAGGCTATCTATAAATTCCGGCGTAAATTTATATATTAAACGGCACCCTTCCTCTATAATTATTCTATAATTACATCTAATGTTATGTTCCTTAATGCGTGAAAAGTTTTGCTTTCGTTTATAATAAAAATTGCGACAACTACCTTTATGAATTGAATAATCGTAGTTTATTAATTCTCGTAATATATAATCTTTTACTTAAACTACAATGAAATTCTACAACTCTATTCGAATTTTATTAATTGGTTGTAGTTTCAGATTTATTTAAATTTTATTTTGGGCATAAACCAAGTGCATACCGTAGACGGTCAAGAAATTGATAATAATTATTTTAATAAAGACAATGGTTAGTTAGAGTGCGATTTTCATGTGTAAATTACAAGCTTACTAATTAAATTTTAGCTCTTCAACCAAAATTGTCTCAATTAATAGTAAATCAAAAGCAAATGGTAATAACTACGGCGTGCATATTATAAATTATTTATTTCTCCTTTGTGTTATTATTAGTCCTCCAAGTTGCTATATTTAATATTGTAATAAGTAGTTATATTATTTGTTATTATAATAATCATTAGCATTAGGTGTATTGAGTAAGGAGTATTAGAAAATAATATTTCGAAGTTAGAGGTTCAATATTCAATTAGAGGTTAGATTATTCTATTGAACCGTCGTTCAGTGGTTCAACGGCCATCGGTTGGCCTTTCAAGTGAACTCAGGGCTAAACTATGGATCAAGTCTGAACTGCAGCGGTACAACGGAATTTTTAATATTGAATCAAGTTCTTGTTGAACTTACCGTGAACTATACTCCGTTCCACGAGAGAATAAAGTAGAGAGCAGGTTGTACTGAGAGAACTAGAAATCTATATTGGGAAATTCAAAATAGTTACTTAACCTTATCTATTTGACATTCAACATAACCAAACAAAAGAAACAATTTTTAAAGACAATTTTAATAGTAGCTATACATAAAACATTTTTTAAATACAATACTTTGTTATTTTCACTACATCTGTATATAGTAAATAACTAAATGGTATCAGGCCAAGTATATGTATAAAATCATAGAGTGTGATTGAACTTTATAGTAAAATTCAGTAAAAAAAAGTAGATATTATTGTATAAGTAAATTATAACAAACCAATATGATTATCACTTGAATCACCAACTATATCCGAGTTCACTCATCAGTATATCTTCAACCACATCTTCTACAATCCCAAATTTCAAATCCGTCATTTTTCTTTTCCAGGAACATGATTAACACAACTTTTCTGCACATCAGAAATTACGTTTATAATGCCATTTTGATACATAGTTTTTACATCATTTAATTTGACAACTGTTTACATTAGCCCATACAAATTCTATAGGATTAAAACTGCAGTGTTAGGGGATCTAATTGCAGAACTATTTGTCCATTATTTTTCATACCAATACTTCAATAACATATGTTGTGGAATGCGGTACTACATAACCAATTATAGTAACCAAAGCTTTAGATAACGATTTTCAATTTTAATTACAATTCATAATATATGTCTTGTTTCAGCATTGTGTAGGGATTTTCTCTAACTTTACACTATGATAAGATGCATTTATCCATTACTATCACACAATCAACTTGCTTAAAATCTTCATCGTTCATATTTTGATTGTAGTCACCTAAAATTCATTTAACGGAATCATAAAATAAAACAAATTTAACACAGCTGTTATCTTCGATTCAAAAAGTAAAGTCCCTGATCTACAAATCCTTCCAGTACCAATGCGAGTTACGATTAAACTTTTGCCTTTTCCCAAGGGATCTTTTATGCTTGTTAACAAATGCTCAATCGCTGCTTGTCCAGCAATTTTAACTGTGTTATGATGCCAAACCTTATTTGTAATGTGTTTTCCATTCACCTAAGTTTCATCCAAATAATACACTTTGAGGTTTTCCTTGCAGTATTGTCTTATTAATGTTAAATAGTTTCTTCTCCAAAGAACTATTACTAGCTTTTCAATGTTATACAGATTTTCTTGTTTTGTATCATACTTAATTCGAATTCTTTACAGGATTCGATAAGGGATGAGACTGAGATTTGATAACAAATCGTCATTATTAATTTCACATAGCACCTTTTGAACAGTAGACAACTCGTTACGAAAGTAGGAGTGAATATATCTGCGAATCGCTAAAATATCCATTTCGTCAAGTTTTTGTAGATTATTGAGCATCTTTACGTTTTAATAGGTGTTGCAGTACCGGGCCCTTCAATTTCTTTGATGATGTATGCTTCATACACTGCTTTGACCAATATCAAGTTCTATACAGTCTGCTTAACAGTTGTGGTTTTACTAACTGGTTCGACACGTTTGACACACAAATTGTATGCCATTAGCTTTTGACCAATATTGATTGGTTTCCTTTGGTATTTTTGAACGACTACACCCCACTTCGCCATTAATCACTAAAATTTAATTATTATTATTCACTGTCTTACTTCTATCATCATAACACACACCTGTACAGTACTGGAAGAGTTTGCTTTGTATAGAAATAACACCAGTGTTCTGGAAACAGTTTTGCAACAATATGAATGTACGTAGTAAAAGCTGGTAGTAGTAATACAGAAAAAGAAGGCGGTGCGTGTAGGTAGCGACTTTACAAACGAAAAGTAGGACACAAACATAGACAAATTTAACCAAATTTAAACAGAAAACGGATCATAGAAACAGTATTTATACATAACCTTAAAATTCACAGAATAAAATAAATCAGAAAAGAATAAAATAAAATAGAATATAATTGCTTAGAATAAACATTTGGTAATGCTTTGAAATTACTAAAATTTTTGCAATAATCAAAGTAATATGTATATGAAGCTCTGGCTAATTATTTTATACCGTAGGTCCTGTTTCTGATTTTACCGTGTAAAGTTTTCAATTGCAGTTTATTTATTATGCACCAATTTAAATTTGACATTTGATTTCGTACTTTTCACACCAACATATATTTTGGATACAAAAAGTAAACGTTATTTTTTTCCTTTTTAAAAAATGTCGGTTATTTTGAGCTTTTAGTTAAATTTATTAAGAATAAGGCAAGTCGAAACTAGACCTACGGTACGGAAAAAAAAATGGCATATTTTAAATAACAAACGAATTATATGTTTGTTGGTCCAATAGATTTCGAAAAAAATATTATTATCCCAATCCCAAAAAAGTCAGGAGCTGATAGGTGTGAGAATTTTAGAACGGTTAGTTTAACTTCTCATGCTTCCACAATACTAACAATAATAATTAAAAATAGAGTAGAAGCTTTGACTGAGAATTATTTAGGCGAAGACCAATATGGTTTTCGTAAAGATAGAGGGACTAGGGAACCGATATTAATGATTAGGGTAATTATCGAAACAAGGTTTAAAAAAAAATAAAAAGACTCATTTCGCGTTTGTAGATTTAGAAAAAGCATTTGATCGGGTTAATTGGATTGTTATGTTCAGGGTTCTGCAAAAAATAGGAATCTCTCATAGGGATAGACAAATTATTTACTGTCTATATAAAAACCAAAGCGTAGTAATTAGATTTGATGAAATAGAAAAGGAAGCTAAGATTAGAAATGGTGTTAGACAGGGTTGTATACTGTCTCCCTTGATTTTTAATGTTTATATTGAGGATGCTTTAAACTTAGCTAGAGAGAGAAAAGAGATAAGTATTAGTGTACAGGGACAGAAAATAGACATGTTACGTTTTGCAGATGATATAGCCATTATAGCAGAGTCTAGAAAAGAGTTAGAAGAGTTTTTAAATATTTTAGATGAGATACTACGGCGTAACTATAGTATGAGAATTAACTCAGTAAAGACAAAGATAATGACAAGTGAGTTACAGCCTAGTTCTAAACCAAAATTAAAAATAGGTAATACCGCGTTAGAGGAGGTGGATGAATTTTGCTATTTAGGTAGTATAATTACAAAAGATGGACGTAGCAGAAGGGATATAGTAGCTAGAATAGCTCAAGCTAGAAAAATGTTTTTAAAAAAGAAAAACTTACTAATAGCTAATAGTATTAGTTTAGATAATAGAAAAAGTTTCTTAAAGTCGTACGTATGGAGCGTTCTACTATACGGTAGTGAGACTTGGACAATTAAAGAAGTTGATAAGAAAAAGATAGAAGCTTTTGAAACTTGGTGTTATAGGAGAATGTTAAAGATTAGTTGGACAGATAGAGTAACAAACGAGGAAGTTTATAGAAGGATAGGTGAGGATCCCTGTATATGGAAACAATTGAAGGTCAGGAGAGATAGAATGATAGGGCACCAGTTAAGACATGAGGGACTATTTAGTAAAGTCTTAGATTATAGACTACTAAATAAAAATAGAGTAGGAAGGCCTAGACAAAGCTATATTAGTCAAATTATTAGAGATGTAGGTTGTGAAGGGTATGTAGACCTTTTTAGACTAGCTCAGAATAGAAAAGAATTTAGAGCTGCGTCAAACCGACTTTAAGTAAGTTCGAAAACAATACAAAAAGAAAAATAAAAACCAGTTAACTAAATGTCACCAGGACATGACTCACAATTGGTTAGCGGTCTGGCATGTTGGTAGCGTTTCGTTGCTTAAGCCTTACCATAACATATAATTTAATAAACGTCACCATGACATGGCTCACGGTTGGGTAACGGTCTGGCATGTTGATAGCGTTTCGTTGCTTAAGCCTTACCATAACATATAATTTAACACTTTTCCTTTTTGAAGCGGATAACCAGGTTATATTTCATTACCTTATAAATGGTAATCATGTAAACATGTTAGAGTTCTTTAACAACCATCAGGTTGCTAATATCTATGTAAAGTCAGCTGGATAGGAAAAAGATAGAAGGATATAGGAAGACCTAGACCAAACTATATTAGTCAAATTATTAGAAATTTAGGTTGTGAAGGGTATGTAGAGCTTTTTAGATTAGCAAGAATAGAAAAGAAGTTAGAGCTGCATAAAACCGACCTTAAGTAAGGTCGATAACAAAATGATGATGATGTTTGTTGGGGTTACTTCGATAAACATAAAATTTGCAGTTAAAATATTTTTTAAAAGAAAAAATAATTGTTTTAAAGAAAGTTCAATACTGAATTTAAAATAATTTCTTATACAGTTTAACAAAATAAATCAGAAGTTACTAGAAATTTAAGTAAGTTAGCTACCGGCCTGTTTTACGAAAATTAATAAACGTTATACCGTTACCAGATATTGCAAATCGCCACAATGGTAGATCTTTTATCTGATCAATGAATAATTTTGTTATACTCATTTCACCAATTTCTTCTTTATTGGCTTAATGGTAAATTATCTGTTACGATTTTAATCGAAATTAAAATTTATGGTAAGTTAAAGTAATGATTATCCGTTGGTGATATTTTTGTCACAGTTTGAACCCAAAATCATATAATTTAGGCAGTGTAAATCTATTTCGTCTTTCAACCAATGAAATTAAGGATTTTTAGTCCCTATGCTTTTCATCGCTTTATTCTCTCGTGAAACGAAGTATAGATCGATACAACCCACCCTATAAGTACAAATATCTAATAATTTTTATAAAACGGTGTGTAAATACGAATTGAAAAAATATTCGTAATTATCAAAAAATAGAGGGCGCGCGGGTGTGTGTATGTACGTGCGTGTATGAGTGTGCATGTGTTGGTGGGTGGGAGGGTTAGTGTGTTGGTGTGTGGGTGGGTGCGTGCGTGCGTGTGTTTGTGTGTGTGTGTGCGTGCATGTGTATTCCAAAATCAAAAAAAAGTATGCTACAAATTCATTAATAATATAAACAAATACTATTTATAAGCAGAACTTTATTTATCGCAGATAAAATTTACTTGTGTAAGGTTTGTATTGTTTATACATGTATACTATTTATAAATACTTGCCTCTACAACAATTTTCTTACAGAATTCAAATTAGTATGAAATTATTGCTAACGGAATTTGCATAGAAAAACATATTGGAAACATAACCTCAAGTGTACACAACAGCCCCCTGTTTAAAGTAATGTAGCAGTTTCTACTTGTAGTCTGTAACGGTTCACCGGAGCCCCTCAACTTCCTACTATACTCATAGTGAAAATTTGTATTATAATACTTATATCAATATGGTAATTTAAAATATTCAGGGTTATTTAGGAAAAGGGCCTGTTTAAATAAGCAATAATTTTTTTGTTTATAAATTATTTAGCTCACAGTATTGTTATTAAAAGCAGACCAAAGCAACTAAAATTAAAGTAAAAACTTTATCCTTTTTAGGGCTATCATGAAAAAGAGTTAAGTTATTAGAACAATCTCTGTTTACCCACAAGTACTGAATAAATTGTACTACACCAACGAATTATTTTAATATCAGTCAAAGTTTTTCAGGTTCTTTCAACAAAATCATTTCTAGCTGCCCTTATGAAACATAATGCTCGATAAAACTAAAAATTTATGGTACTTTTTGGTAACAGCATGGAGTATTGCAAAAACGATAATTGCCAAAAAATAAAAATTAATCAGTGGTTTAACACAAACAAGTACATGTGAACTTTTTATGTAAACAAAAATCCTTTCAAATAAATTTTTAGAATAAAAATAAAACTTGGAATCAAGTAATAATTTAATTCATATAAACTTGTTTTAACAACCAAATATTAAATCAAATGTACCCATTTTTAGGAGCAGACAAACGATATTTCTGTTCTGTTGTCACATATACTTTAATGGCGGGCGTTCGGCTTAGCAGCTGTAAGTGCTTTCCTTTTGCAAATTTCCTAAGATATTCTAACCTGACCTAAGTTGTACTAAGTTAAATGGCGCGTTCCTTTTAATAAATGATTAGTTCAAGTGTCTCGGATTTATTCATCCCCCTTTACCGATGGCATGTGTGCCGGGCACCACCCTTCATGTTAGTAGGTGCTTTCCTTTTACAACTTATCTTTTTTAAGTGAAGTATCTTTTCTAAGATTAAAGTCAAGTGACTTTGCTTACTTATCTGTGTAAAAGGAACGCATTAACCTGTAATAGATACTTTCACTGCGAGTCTTTATCCTTACTTTCGAATTGTTTATTGATTTCTATTTTATTGTTTTAAACTATTTTATTTCGCACTGGTGTAAATAGCTGCATAGGGAAAATATGGATAAAAAAAATTGTTTTTGTTTTAGAGGTGAACAAGCAATAGCATTATTAGATTGAAATTAAAATTATTGTTTTTAGTCGGAGGTAAATGAGTGTGAGAGCGATTCTTCCTCAAGTTTTACATCTGAAGTCAAGCAAATTAGCTACTTATCATCGTCAGACCCGTCATCCTCTGATTGTTCAGAGGATAATTTCTTAACCACCAGGCGCAAGTTACATAGAACTTTGGATTATGTTTAAAGGACTGTCCCTGCTTATGATGATCAGGAATTTAAAGAGCATTTTAGGCTGAGTCGAGCAACTTCCAGGTTTTTTTTATTGGTAACTTTAGTAAATTGCAAATCTGAAAGTTTTAAGTTATTAAATTTCAGAACTAATGCAACGCGATAAAGTATTGCCGACACATGAATTTGGCAGAAAGAAAATTGATGCTGAAAAGGCATTTCTACTGACTGTGTGGTATTTAAATAACACTGAAACATTTAGACAAATAGCCGATAGATTTAATGTTACGTTAAGTTTCTCACATCGCACTATAGAAAGAGTAATTACGTATTTAGTATCCAACAGCTACAAATACATTAAATGGCCTGAAGGTGATAGAAGGGCAGATGTCCTTAATGGTTTTAAGAAAAAGCAGGGAATCAAAAACATTATTGGCGTGATTGACGGGAGTCACATAAATATTAAAAAGCCTGCAGTAGATGCACAAGTCTATTGCAACAGAAAATGCGATTACAGCATTCTCATGCAAGGGGTGTGCGATCATGAGAAAAGATTCATAGACTTGTTTTGTGGGGAAGCAGGATCCATCCATGATGCCCGCTTATTAAAACGTTCTTCCTTATATCAGAAATGTTTTAATGAATTTTTAGGCAATGACATTTTACTAGGGGATTCAGTATATCCCTGCTTAAATTGGTTAATTCCATCCTTTAGAGACAATGGTCATTTAACGCCAAATCAAACCCTTTTTAATAATCGTCATTCGGCTACGAGGATTAAAATAGAAAATGCGTTTGGGCTTTTGAATGGGAGATTTCGTAGACTGCGATATTTTGAAAATGCAAAGATCTATTTTATTGTACAGTGTGTAGTTGCTGCATGTGTTCTGCATAATGTTTGCATTGATTTTGCTGATGAGGTATCCTATGAGATTGATTATGATGACGAACAACATGACGAAGACATGGTACATCAAATTTGTGGTGTAATACCTTCACACTATCGAAGGCTTCAAATTATGACCGAGATGGGTTTAGATTAAAAGTGTGATATGCCTGTTAGTTTTTAATTGTATGCGGTACCTACATAAATTCAATAACATTTATTGTGTTAAATTAATTACATTATTTTATGCATTGTATATAAGTTAAACAAAACTAAAACATATAATTATACATTACTAAATTGACTTATGTTTACATTATTTGTCTTGCGAATTAGCTAATTTTTCTAACGCAATAACCCTATGTTCTTCTAAGCCATTTTTTGTTGCATGAGCATCAGCCGTTCATCTTGATTTTTTGTCAAGGTACCTAAATAGTTCGTGTATGCTGTAGTTTTTTGTTTTATGGCCTCCTCTTTGGCAGCATAAAATTATGTCTTACTATTCAAAAACTCCCAACTTTTATGCTTTCTTTTTCCTGAAATAGTAGACGGTACTGGCGGTACAGGTACAGTATGTACTTCCTCGGCAGCAACTATAGTAGTAGAAGTAGATGGATAGGAAGTTGTAGGTATTGCAGTTGCTACATCAAAACTGTGTGGGCTACAAGCATTAGGTTTGTTGCCTAATAAGGCATCCAACCTATCAAAAAACAAAAACCTCGTCGGACCCCTTCCAGTTTTTGTTTTTAAGTCCTTAGTGTTTTTATAAGTATTAACCCATTTTTTTTTTAATCGTTTAGGATCATGGCTTATACCTAAGCTTATCAAATCATTTGCTCTTCATATCTTGCCTCAATACTAGATATAAGTGCCAACGTTTGGTCATGATCCCAAATGTATTTTGTGCCAACACATTTTGGATGAGCACCTACAGATTCAACCGCCTCTCCTTCATCCATTACAACATTGGTAGCCACTTCCACATTTTCGTCTACCATTTCATAAGATAAAATGCTTTTCGAACTTTTTATAATAGGATGATTTAAATCCGTAAAATCAATTTCGCTTTGTGGCAACCACAGAAACATGTTATTTTCTGCAATAATAATTTAATAATAAAACAAAAAATTTTTTTCAACAAAACTTACCACAATCTTTTATCATAACATCTCCTTCATCATTTAGAACCGAACTATTATTTCTTTTTTCATAACACAATACATTTTTAAAAACTATAGTTAATAACAAAACAAATAAACAACCTCCTAACCACACTTTACACAATATAATGGAACTCGGGTGAATTACTTAACTACATAGCATACTCGTCAGCGGTAAAGGGGGAAGAAAAATCTGAGACATTTGAACTACTTAGTTTTTAAAAGGAAGTATCATTTAACTAAGTACAACTTAGGATAGGTTAGAATACCTAAGAAAAACGGTAAAAGGAAAGCACCTAGTATTACCTATAAAATAGATTTGTTTACTGCTGTTTTCTGAGGTTAGATTTGAAATATTGTGTTGTATACCTTACATGTGATTTTCCAATGCTTCACCCGAAGGTACAACATTGGCCAGGAAGCGAGTTTCTTTTACCTGGAAAATTTGGAATTTTGCCAAACACTTGCGCGTAGTAGTCACACACATACCACTACACCACGGAGCTGCTTGTGCTGTACACCTTTAATTTTGACTATTTGTAACTTGTAAGATGTCTTATGCAATAATGAAGCGAATCAACAACAATTGGATATTAAATGATGATTGGAGCTGTTATGGTAAAAGACTGATGTATTTATTGTTAAAAATCAAGTGCTTGTAATAATTTATCCAAATACATTGTAGATAATGAATCTATTCTGTGGATTCCTCATAAACAAATCGAATTTACAGACGAAAATCATCTGAAAATTAGATACACTGAGTGTTAGTTAACATTTGAAATCACGAATTATGATTATGTAATGGAGAAACCGGATATGGAAGACTATTGTTGCAAATTATGGTGATTAGGATGTTTTTACAGATATGGATACAGGAAGTATGTTTGGGATTATGACCACACCATATCACTTATTACCCGTGTGGAATTCCGCTACAAAGATATGTATCATCCTATAAAGAAGAAACGTTTCTGGCAAAATATTGCTAATAACCTTGTCAGTGAAGGGTTTTCTATTAATGATACCAAACGGTTAAAGAAAAAGTGGGAAAATCTGGCAAACACATAAAAACACAAAGGATGTAAAGCGTAAAATGAGGAGGGGAACTACTAGATTTTTATTTTTTGTTTGGATTGATGCACTATTGTAATCGAAGCAAAAAGCATTGATGCCTTAGAAAAATATATATATATATATATATATATATATATATATATATATATATATATGTTATTTAATGTAGAATAAATTTTAATTTTAAATTTCCATGATATTACAAAAATTCATAGTGTTAATTATAAATAAATACACCTCTTAGAATTAAATTACAAAACCGTAGTGTTATCAATTTATTTAATACTTATTCTAACATGAAAACACTACATTAATTTACAGGGAAAGAAAACTTATGCATCTACTACCTACACTTATATAGATACATTAATTTAGTTTGTCTATATACAAAAATTTACATTGGGAACATCTCTGCCATAATTTCTTGTCTGCGCTGGTACACTGATATAATTCCACTAACAGTATGATCTACTTCATCTTCAGGTTCATTGCTTTGTTCAAACGCTATATCATCGACAAAGTAAATGCAAATATTATGCAGCAACTACATGTTCAACGATAAAGTAAATGTCAACATTACCAAAATTGTGCAATCTGCAGAAACGACCCTTAAGCAACCCAAATGCATTTTCAATTACAATCCTAGTGGATGAATGGTAATAATTAAAAAATTTTCATTTTATGTTAAATGTCCATTGTCTCTGAAAGGTGTAATTAACCACTGTAAGTATGAATATGCGGAATCTCCAACCAAAATATCATTTCCCAAATATCCATTTATACACTTTTCGTACAAAGAGGAGCGTTTTAATACACGAGAATTGTGAATAGCTTCAGTTTCAGCACAGAACACATCAATGAACCGTTTTTTATTATCACACACTGCTTGTATAAGTATGCTATATTCTGACTTGTGATTGTAGTACAATTAGCATCTACCAACAGCTTATTAATATTTATATGGCAACCATCAATTGCTCCAATAACGTTTTTTATACTGTGTTTCCGTTGAAACCCATTATGCACAACTGTTCTTTGCTCATTTTCTGGCCGTTTTATGTAATGTTTGCTGTCTTTAACAAAAGAGTGTACAACTTTTTTTATAGTGCGATGTGCCAAACTCATGGTTACGTTAAATCTATCGGTGAGTTGTTTGAACGTTTCCGTGTTACTCAAGTACCACACAGTCATCAAAAAAGCCTTCTCAGCTGGAATTTTCTGTCTGCCACATTCATGTGTAGGCAACACACGATCACGCTGTATTAATTCAAAAAAACTCCCGGGTTCGTATCCCGACACGGTCCGCTTGAAAAATGTTAAGCGAGTATTTTTCGCAAAAATACACCCTCGTTCGGATGAGAGGTAAAATGGAGGTCCCGTGTGTGAGTGTTGTTACGCACGTTAAAGATCCCTACCTTGCTTGGAACAGCAAGGATTCGGCAAAATTCAAAATTTTCCAGGTAAAAAAACTCGCTTCCTGGCCAATGTAGTACCTTCGGGTGGAGCATTGGAAAATCACATGTAATGTATTAATTCAAAAAACATAAAACAAATAAACATCTAATGGTTTGGATTGTATCAATCAACCAACTAATAAAAAAAAGTTGCAAGTTATGCGTTGTAATCTAAAATGTTGCTTAAACTCCTATTCATCATATACTAGCACAGTTCGTTTCACACAAAATCTACAATTTGATGTAAAACACGTCTTGGTTTCATATCTTCTTCCGATGATTTGGGAGTTGACAAAGATGAATTGTTGCTCTCTGTATCATCAGAGGTCTCACTTTCGGATTCACCCATCACTACTTGCGCATAACAATTTATTTATTTATTATTTGTTTTCAAGATGAATGTAGTAATAATAATTTACCTCGGCAATTACAGTCAATTACATCACATTGCCAATTGTCATTATTTACAATTAAGTTTTTCAAATATTAATAAACAACACAGATTGCAAACTGAAATAATTGTAGGTTAGAAAATATAAGTTAGATTAGTAGGATGCGTTCCATTTAACATAATCAGTACACCTTAGATAAGTTAAGTGGCTTGCCTTTATACTTGAGCTATAATATACTTCACTCGTAAAAGAAAAGTGCCTTGTGTCAGTCATTGAATCAATAAGGAAAAAATATATAGGCCACTAGATGATACTTCAAACTAAAAAAATGATATATTCCCCTTGTCGGTTTAGAAAGAGTCGTACGCATGACGTCACGCGAAGAGTTTTATAACGCTTAGATTTTATAGATTACATATAATTGTTGTATTTTAGAGTGTTTCTAAGTTTTATCCTGTTATTATTATAAATAACTAGTAAATGGATAATATAAAAAATTCCTAAATAAATAAGTAATAACAATGTACAGAGAAACAGGTTTATAAACCAATCATTACAGTTATAAATGTCTTTATTTTCAAAAATGTGAAATAATACGAATTATAATGCTACTACTTATCTCTGTAATTGCAATTATTATTTATTTTTTACAATAAATGCTACAAAGTTAGGGTATTGAGGTCATTATAAAAACAAGTTGAAAATGCAAGGCATTGTCGCAACGAACTTCCAAATGTAGACTTACTTTAAAACAATTTAAAGAAATTAAAATTATTATGTTGTAATAATTATAAGTATTCAGATAAAATACAAAAATTTATAAACAACAAAAGAGACATTTTAATATATTTTATTTTATTGAATAAATATTTTAAAAGCTATATATTGGTTCTCATCAATAAGATAAGAATTTTTTTTTATATGAATCTAATTATTTTCGGCAATCAAAATTTAAGTTTAAACAATGTCTATAATATTGGAATAATTGGCATGAAATGCCATAAATTGTTCAAATATGTGTCGCATATTGATTTTAAACTTATTAAAAATTTTAATTATCCCTGTAGATTTTCCCGCGGGCTCGGCGTCCCCGTGGCCCGATTTTAACTGACATCAAAACTTAAGCTCTGGACACCGAGCTGAATCGAGTGATGTATCACACATTGATGTCCGACCATTAGAAAGGCCTCGGACGGACAGACAGACGGACGACAAATCGATTTCATAAACAAACGAAGTTCGTTGATTTGCGACTTTTTAAGTAACTATGTTTATTTAAGCAAGAAATGGTACAGTATTATCTGCATTTTTTGATGATACAAATATTTCATTTCTTAGCTATGTATGACAAATGATAGAATTGCAGTGCGGTAGTCAAATAGTTTTAAGTAGGGCGAATGTGCCGGTTTTCAACCAGTTAAAAGTAATTTTGAAATTATTTTTTAGTATTTTAATAAAAAAAATTTAATACACGAATAAAAGCTGGTTTTAATAAATACACTTATGCAAGTCTAAAATGACATCAAAAATAATAAATTTAAGTACAAACAGTAAAAAATAATATAAAACATAATTATAGACAAATACCTACACTAAACTTTTTGCTCATGAAATACAAAACAACGCAAAATCAAGAAAACAAAAAACAAACTACCAAAATGAAAAATAAAATTAATAGATAAATTGTAAATAAGAACACATAAAGCAAATATATTCCTTAGCAGCAGCTACAACATGGATTGCAGCCTATATTTTTTTCATCCTCATCTTTAACGTCACTATAACCAAATCGTGTCACAAGCAGAACACTGTAAATTTACTTTTCTAGTAGTTTCATTCTCATTGGTAATCTCAGTATGCTTGACAAATTTTTCTTTTTCTTATTAGCATTTTTTTTCTCCAGATTTTCAGCCTGAACGCGTTTTTCTTCCGGTATCCTTTTTGCTTGACTGTCTTTTTGAGTCTTTTCTTGTTGCTTCACTGAGTAAAAGAGCATTGCAGAATTGTTAGATTTACGTGATCCGTATCATTAAATATTTGGGAGCAGGACACAATCCTACAACATGGTAGTTCAACAAAATAGGTTCAGGCCTAATTATTCTTATGACCAGTTAATTGTTGTCGTTTTAGTTTACCAAACAAGTTGATAAAGATGTCTAGCTACTTATATACTATATACATTGAAAAAACATTCAAATAGAAAACCTTTAAAATCAATGAAGACTCTGTGACATTTTTCTCTTTTTTGTAGTAGATCTCCATTCAATTTCTAATTCTATAATACATTCTAGACCTAAAAAAAAGTGTTTTTACATCATCAGGGCAGTTCACTAAGCAATCAGACTTTTCAAATAATTTTTTAAACCTTATCGTCGTTGGAAGTATTGAAGATGGTTTCCTGTTTCTCTGAGTGGTTCTTTAAGTCGTCAGACGATTTAGACAGACCTCCTTCACTTAGGTGATTAACCCAAATAAACGAAAATGTTTGCGAACTACTTGCACAATTACTGCGTTTCTTCAGATTATGACAAATATAAACTGCATATTTTTCTAATCCGTCATACGCAATGCTATCTAATTCATTCAAATTTTTGTCGACCTTAGACGATGACGATTACCATAAGTTTTCGATCTTTACTATCAGTGTAAGACATTTGAGAATTAAAACAATCAAAACAGTCACTTACCTACAACAGATGTTTATTAAGAATTGATAAAATTATGTATACAGGTGGTACTACAAACCAGTTTAAAAAACTCGGCGCACCCAGACGTGTCCACATCGAGATATAGCTCTGGATACTGTGTGAAAAAACAATTTGGCAGCAAGTTCTACTTTCTGTCTTTGTAGTCTATGGACAGCGATATTTTAGTCTGAAATTTTGTGTGCAATATTAAGTCCGATATACTTGTAATTTTCAAAGGTTCTTTTACAACTTGTTTGTTTAATCCTGTCCATCTATGATGAATCCATGATCCAGATAATTATTCCTAATTAATTTAAGCACATGTAGGACATAATAAACGTAAACTCTTTTGTGGGTGTTGGCTGGATTTTCGAACCACGTCATGTCGCAAGTAATTCCTAGTTCCTCAGAGATCACTCATCATTGCCAAAACTTGAAATCCTGTAGCACGGCTACGTTTTTTACACTACAATTCTAAGAAAATATTTTCAACTTACAACAAAACTAATAGTTTCAAATAATGTGTCCTTAGTTAATATACTATTAAAATAAAAAAATACAGACTACTTTCTGTTACCCAAAAGTCCTCTTAACATTACAGCTTGAGCATATGACTATGGCTTCATAGTTTCGTCATTAGATTTGTTATAAAGATATATTTTTTCGATTTTTATTTCGTCAAAAGCTAGAACTCAGTTTTTCAAGTGTGCTTAAATTCATAAATTTAACCATGTTGAAGACACCTTTGGAATGCCTGGTGCAATTTTTATGTATTTTAGCCATAATCGTAAAGTGGATGCAAGCGAAAAAGCATAGCTTTTTTCAACAGCAACCGGTATGCTCATGGTTCCACAGAATAATGTACAGTTGCTTCTGACACATGTTCGATAAACCATTGATAGAGCTTATTTCGGTTCTTGAGTTTTTAATTTAAACCCGAGAGAAAAGTGTTTGTTAGACTTTCTGATCCTCTCGCAGTGAATCATTTTGTCTTCTGAATTCAGCGATAATTTTATAAAGATTTTCGTCGTAGCGTTAACTTTACAAAGTTATTTTTAGAAAAATATCTACATTAAATCCGCATTATATGGGTTTTCCTTATAAATTATATACTATAAGTAAATTTTGGTTTTGGTAAAAGTTTGTGCTTTAAAAATAATGTCAAATGAGATGCCTAAAGGCAGTTACCTAAGAATTTTTGTAAATTTTTTGGGAAACTATTAAAATTGACAGTCAGATGACTACTTTTAGACATCTCAAATGGCATCAATTTTTAAGTACAAACTTTATGGAGACCAAAGTTTATTTAAATCATTTCATAAAAAGAATAGTTCATATAATTTGAACATTATACGCAAAGTCGGGTAAAAGTTATTTAAGGTTATGTTGCAAATGTAACAAATTAGGTTATGTAAAAAAATTCCATTTGAGATTGTAGTAAAGTGCGGCGCAAATATAGTATTTCGTATGGCCTAAACACTGATTATGGGTGACACTGTACATAGTATAATAGTATAACATATCCATATTCTCTTGTACTAGAAAAAACTTATCCTGCATAGTTGCTAACTTCCAGTCTTTCAATAAATATTTCATAACAATTCCCAATTGAATTAGCAATTCTATACATAAGAAACTATGGAATTAATTAATCATCTAATGCCTTATTGTAGAAGCAGATTATTATGAAACGTATGAACTCACTCAGTATCTTGAACGTCCTTATTTATTCTAAGAATTTCATTAACTATTTTTATGGAATTTCTTTTTACAAAGCGTTCTCCTTTAAGTGCACTAAGGGCGGTACAAAGTTTCGAACAAGACAAATTTTGACAAGGAATAGCTCCAAGTTTAAGTTGTTGACAGTTTTTGTTACAATAACCCAATAACTCTTTCTTTAAATTTCTTTCATAATCTTTCCTAATGAAATGCTTTTACCATATTCGTGCAGTCTCAATATTAAAACGATCAGCTCGCTTGCATGCATTGTTCTATATTTTTGCTATTTTTATCGCCAGGAAAGCGAAGAAATATTATATCATTAGCAAATTGCTTCGATTGATTGTCGGAATTACATCCACTAGCAGTACAACGCACGATTTGTATTTAAAAACAATTATAAAATAAAAACTAAAATTTGCAAAAAAGAAAAAACAGAGTGAGACCTATACACAGCAAAGTAAACAATAAAAAAAAGCTCCAACTCAGGCTTTAAGGATAATGTACATAATCGTTCGTGTAGTAAGCGTACATTTGGTAGCGTATAGCTCGCAATTTAATGCGGAATCGGCCCAAAAAAAAAGAATTGTCTATCTCACAAAACAGCAACACAAATAATAGAAAAAATGCTATGAAAATTGGTTCCAACGTATGGAAAAGTGTATCAATCATCGTTGAAAACATTTTGAAAAACAATAAAGAAGTTTTCACACATTAAGTTTTGTTTTGTTACTTATTCTCAATACACCGCGAGCACCCCTCGTAGATGACAAACCCATTCCTAGGCAGATGGTTAAACGGCCTTATTTTTTAACAGATAGCCATGAATTCATGTGCAGCTGTAGTTGAAGCGTTTTCACTGCAGGTGTGAATGCATTTGCAGTGACTTTGTAACGTAAAGTTGCTAAGCAGATGTTTGATTTTATAAGGCAAAATTTGTAGAGTAAATATCTGATGATATTTTATAGAATAGCTATGAAAGGAAATTGAACTGGTTGTTCTATAGCTTTTATGATTTGTTTAGAAATTTTAGGACGTTTTTAGATAAAAGTAGTATGAATTAATAATCATGCAGAAAAGATTGCTAGCATGGTTTTAAACGTAACAACATAAAAATTAAATCGTCTGAGACCAACAAATACACGAAAATCAAAACGCATTAATTAAACCGCTAAGATAAGCGCAAAAACAACGATCTAGAAAGCTGTTAAAGTGCGAAACGTTAAACGATATTAGAGCTTCACAATTCTTGAGGGTCATACAACAACCGAGTGAAACGATCGGGCCAGATACGCTATTAAAATAATTCTGGTTAGGCAGCTTGCCAATACAAATCCAAGCAGTTTTAGCTACTCAATCACAAGCATCAGTGCAGGGCAAAGCATGTTTATCAGATACCGCCTACAACGCGCAATTTGCACATCACACTAATACAACTCCAGATATGAGCCCTACACTCCTGGAAAGGCCTAAAATAAAAGCTGCCTTACTCAAGGTCTAGCTCTAGCAAACGCTAAGCGCTACAGCTAAACAGCACAGCTAATGCTCTTTTAAACCATCGTTTCTAAGAGGGCAACGTAGCCAAAGCCCACTATGGGAACAATAATCAAAAGATTTATATTGGTTTCACTACAAAATCGGAGCCACCGCACGCAAATGCACACAGCTCAACAATTTCAGGGCCGAAGGAAAGTCGAACGTAGGAATTAGATTCGGATAATTTTTGCATTCCACTTCACACTGTTAGTACTTAAAAGGTCGCACCACATCTATGGAATTTTTAATCGACACTGGTGTAGACCTCTGTGTATACCCAAGCAGCAAGGTCTGTGAAATATTTAAACCGACTAACTATCAGTTGTTCGACGCAAGTGAGACGAATATAAACACTAATGGTACTATCACAGTTTTATTGACAATCAAAATGTGGAGTTACATTTGTTTTTGTTTAAATTTTTAGCAGTTACAGAATACTTTTATCATGCTATCTTCCGCCATAGTTACTGATTTCTAAACAAAATGATTTGTTTTTAAAATAGGCCGTATACTTAAACTTTTTATTGATTAAATATTTTGTAAACGTAGACTCCAACGTACTGTAGCGGGTTACTATTAACGCGTCTCGCCAATTTAAAATAAGTAATAACAAGTATTTACCACTCACTGTTTACAAGTCTAATTAACAGTATATGCCTTAGATATAGATGTATTCAGTCCAATGAAGCACTATTACTCTAATACTATTTACAAGCACTAATATCTTCTTAAACTAAATACTTAACCATAAGTCTTCTTAACAACACTAAATACTACTATAATTTATTTATTACACTTTTATATATTTATGCATTCTACAAGCTGGCGGTACAATATACACGTTCACATAACACAAATTTATATTTACTATAGGACTTTCAAAAGCGTAACTAACTAACTTTACACAATGTGATTTATATGCGACATTTTGATATAGACTAACTCTACATTAATCACCGATCTTATATATACCTTATAATTAAATAGATGACTCATATTCTACTGTTTGCTAGAACGTTTGAGACTTCTGTAGAATATACCTTCGGTTATGCAGCTGTGTGTTTGACGGGTTGCCTAATAGTAGTTCGTAACACTGCCTCCTCTTTATACCGTTACGTCCCGTACCTGTAAAAACATTTTGACGCCATTTCGATGACTGACGACGATATCGACAACTATCTCCTCTGGTGAATCCACCACATCGTTGGAAATAACAGTCAACACTCTTTTCTTGGTCTTGGTAGGCAACCGGTTGATAGCAACAAACAAAGACCTGGACGTTGGTTCCCTGGAAAATTACTTCTAGCGTATTTCAGACTATTCTCCAATCTAAGCGATCCGGTCCACGGCCTAGCTTGGGCACCGCTAGTCTCGTTACTCCATTTTCCATCATCTGAGCCTTAAGATTCCGCAAAGCTTCCCATAGATGCCCATAACTAGGTCTCCGCCATGAAGAATTTTTGGTGACCAGATAGTAAACATAACGATTTCTATCCTAAAGAACCAAAGCCTTTGCTACAGTTGGCTGCTGTTGTACTAATTTATCCACACATCTAAACCTTTTCTTGAAAACAACAGCTATTCCTCTTTACATTTTCAGATCTTGAGCTACGCAATGTGGTGCTTCTGGTGCTCTAAACAGATCTTGCTGTTTTTCAACAACAACGCCAAATCTCGCCTTAGCTGAACCACCATACGCCGCCATGAAACTCTAAAAACCTACATTTGGCTCACGATTAATGACTCTTTGAACACCATTCTCATTACTCGAGTCTTCCTGGTTGTTACCAGTGTAAGATGTTAAACGGTCAAAGTGTACCACTTTCGGGTTACCACGTGGAGATCTTCTGATTTGGTACACTACATCATTAATTCTTTTTAACACTTCGTACGGGCTTTCCCATTGTCTTTGTAATTTTGGCGACAATCCACGCTTTCTTTGTGAATTGTACAACCACACTCAATCTCCAGGTTGCTAACCACCTTCTTGAGCTCTCGTGTCATATTGTGATTTCATTCGATCGCTTACTGCCTGGATATCTCTTCGGACGTTTTCATGAATGCTATATGTTCCTTCACAAGGCTTACTAACGTAATCTTCACCTACGATCTCTTCTTTAGGTTTAAATCTAATCTGAAGATCACATGGTAGCCGCAATTCACGTCCTAACATCACGCAAGCGGGAGAGCATCCTGTGCTGTCCTGTACCAAAGATCGGTACGCCAGTAGGAACAAATATAAATATTGGTTCCAGTCTCGATGATATTAAGAAACAACTTTGGCTAGGTACTTTTATAACGTCCTGATCATTCTTTCAACCATTCCATCCGATTGAGGGTAAAGTGGTGTGGTTCTAGTCTTCCTGATTCCAAGATGCTTGCAAACGTTTTGAAACAATGTTGATTCGAAGTTCCGACCTTGATCGGAGTGTAACTCCCACGGAACTCCAAAGCGACAAAACAACTCCATTACTAATACATCTGTAACCGTCTCGGCTTCTTGGTTAGGTATAGCATATGCCTCTGGCCATTTGGTAAAATAATCCATTGCAACCAAGATGTATTTATTTCCTTTCCCTGATTCAGGAAACGGGCCAGTTATATCAATGGCCACCCTCTCAAAAGAATTCCCCACGTTATATTGTCTCACTGGGGCTTTCCGTTTTGTAACCGGGCCATTTCCAGAGGCACACAACTCACATTTCCGGCACCACTCCTTTACATCTTCTTTGCAGTTCACTCAAGAGAATCTTTCTCTCACTCTTTCGAGAGTTTTTTTCACGCCAAAGTGCACTCCGGAAATGCCATCGTGCAAGTGCTGCAACATTTCCGGCACCTTGCTTCTCAGCATGATCACTTGAAGTCGTCTCTCAGTGCCATCATCACGTTCCAGGCGTTGTTTCAAGATTCTATGTTCAATCACCAAAGAGTCCCACTGTGCCCCAGTATGCCTTTAGGCTTTTACTTGAAATACTAATTTCTTCCCAAGCTGATCGTTGTCCTCTACATTTTCACTCGATAATACGTCTCAATTCGGCGTCATTCTTCTGGTTTTTTTGTATTCTTTCGGGTTGTCAAGTATCATTGGTTACCGTCATTCTATGGATGACACTTATTTTCTCTTCCATCTTGGAGCAATGATTGCAGTCTACCGGACAAGGTCTCCCTGATAGAGCGTCTGCATTCCGATGACTAGTTCCTACACGATGTTCTGTGTCAAAGTTATATTCCTGTAACCATTCTATCCACCTTGCAACTTGTCCTTTAGGATTTCGAAACTGCAGTAACTATTTTAGTGCAGCATGGTCTGTTCTTAACA
Source organism: Platerodrilus igneus (assembly GCA_036346225.1). Lineage (NCBI taxonomy): Eukaryota > Metazoa > Arthropoda > Insecta > Coleoptera > Lycidae > Platerodrilus > Platerodrilus igneus. The sequence goes on from JARFIW010001145.1 coordinate 2,062,296, forward strand.
GGAATTTACGGCCATATAAGTACTTATAAAAGTGCTCTACGGACTTGACGACGGCCAACAGCTTCCTTCTCGTCACACAATAGTTCCATTCTGGCCGCGACAAGACTTTGCTAAAATACCCAATAACTTTTTCTTGTCCGTCCTGCACTTGAGAAAGAACGCTTCTTATAGCTGTGTCACTGGCATCGGTATCCAACACAAATTTCCCTTCCATCCGTGTATAACTTAGAATTGGTACTGTAACTAGTAGCCGTTTCAGTTGTTCAAATGCACTGTGGCAGTCGTCATTCCAATTATATTCTTGTCCATCTTATGTTAATTTCGTCAACGGTTTGGCGATGTTCGCAAACTCAAGTATAAAACGTCGGTAATATGTGCACAATCTTAGAAAACTGCGTAGTTGGTGTAAATTTGCTGGTGTAGGCTACTCTTGTACCGTTATTATTTTGGCAGGGTCAGCTCTTATTCCGGTCTCCGAAACGACATGTTCTAGATATTTCACTTCTTTTTATTGATTAAATATTTTGTAGACGTAGACTCCAACGTACTGTAGCGGGTTACTATTAACGCGTCTCACCAATTTAAAACAAGTAATAACAAGTATTTATCACTCACTGTTTACAAGTCTAATTAACAGTATATGCCTTAGATATAGATGTATTCAGTCTAATGAAGCACTATCACACTAATACTATCTTCTTAAACTAAATTCTTAACCATAAGTCTTCTTAACAACACTAAATACTACTATAATTTATTTATTACACTTTTATATATTTATGCATTCTACAAGCTGGCGGTACAATATACACGTTCACATAACACAAATTTATATTTACTATAGGACCTTCAAAAGCGTAACTAACTTTACACAATATGATTTATATTCGACATTTTGATATAGACTAACTCTACATTAATCACCGATCTTATATATACCCTATAATTAAAAAGATGACTCATATTCTACTGTTTGCTAGAACGTTTGAGACTTCTGTAGAATATACCTTCGGTTATACAGCTGTGTATTTGACGGGTTGCCTAATAGTAGTTCGTAGGAGTACGAATTCCTGCTAATGTCAATAATACACTATCGTAACCAACCGATCAATATTGATTATTATTTTTGCAACTGGTCTTTAAAAATCCTCAGCCTTGTTCTCACATTAATTTATTCGTAATATAAAAAAGCGTCTTATCTTAAATTTACTTTAGAAATTTAGAAGTAAAATTTTATTTCAGTTAATAATTTTCTTATTAATTTATTGCTGCTTATTTTGTGAAAAATATTTATATAGGGACATTATTTTACAAAAAACAGATTCTTGATATTATTTTACTGGAACATGTTATTTTAAACTTATTCCAATTTAATTTTAATTAATAGATCCGGCGTTAGGGGAATTTCAATAAACTGCTCATTTATTAAGGAGAACAACCTACTCACTATTTAGTGTTTTATTTAATACTGAACGGATTCTACAAGATGCATAAATCCCTTATATTAATTGATTTGGTAATATAAATTATCACCTCTCTGGCAAGTGTTAAAAATTCCCTTTATCGTTCATAAGTCCATTAATTTTGTTAGTATCCTGTGTCGCCGATTACTTCGTTTCTTCATATATTTTAAACGATAAAACAGTTCTCACAGTCCAATGCTTAGATACTTCATAGGTACTTCATTTAAAGGAAGGAATTTAAAATATCATGTAAAAGTGAGAAATAGGTAAAGGAAGATTTAATTGTTCTTAAATACAGCCTGCGAATTGGTCAAAGTCTAAACACGTTTCAAATATCACTTCACTAGGAACCGCCAAACTAACTAGTGAATCACTACCAGATTTATGTTTCTGATATAAATTTCTTGTAATATTTATATTTTTCAGCTACCGCTACTCCTGGTAGTTACGTATCAGCTGATTTTAGCTTGCAGTGGCGATAATGCTGATGGCACAAGTTTCGTCACAGCGGATCCTTTTTGGGAAATCTAAAAAAATATGAACAATAAGTAAATTATTCTAGTGTTGAGCATTCGAAATCTATGTTTTCGTAAGATATGTCGCTGATTATTGTTTACTTTCTTATGAATAGTTATTCCTCTAGTTTTCTTCTTAGTAAAAGCATGTCCACTGTATACGCGAATGGCACAAGGCACCAAAGCTATATAATGATTAACAATTTCAAATATAATTTATACACACCCGCACACTAAATTGTTGAAATGTAGGAAAACTCAAACGTGCATACTTTTATAAGGTAAAGGCATCTCCATACTATACAACCTCCAAGTTAAGGTAATTCATGTGTAATGTTTGACGTAAATGTACATTGGTTCAAAGCATAGACAAACAAGTAGATGACGAACTCAATAGTAAGATTTTAGAATTATAAGCGCCATCCCTGCGTCAAGGAAGAAACTATTATACAATAAAAACAAAAAAAAGTCTAACACGCAGCCGTTTTTCAAGCGGTCACCCATCCAAGTTCTGACCACGTCGGACGTTGCTTAACTTCAGTGATCGGATGAGCGCTGAAGCTTACAACATTCTACCGAATTGTTTAATTAAATTATTACATTTTCACTACCAATGATCAATCTCATCTATGCTTTATTTTGTAATTTTAGTCTGTCGACAAATTTATTTAATAAAAACAGTAACTGCATGGATGTTATGAACATTATAATAATTGCATCCAAATAAGACATACGGAAAACAGAAATTTCAAATGATTTATGTACAAATCATGATAGAATTATATCGACTAGGGCGCCTCTTGCCAGTGGGAAGAAACTAAAACATGAGCCAAGGTCATCCTATTAAAGATATATATCTATTTGGTTGTCTATGGTTCAAAGGGCGTGATCAGCTTGACATCTTTGGTAATCTTTTATTAAAGTATGTACTGTAATTTTAATTTACTGCTTTTATTTACAATTAGTTAAATTGAAAAAGTGGTTGGATAAGAAATTGAAAGTTACTCTCTGATGCTACAAGGTATCCATACTAAACAAAATTTTAATTATTAAAAAGTATATGCAAACAATTACACAAGGGGCTGCCATTTGTGTAAGCATGCTGTTTAATTTAATTTAATAAGTATATGTTTTAGGATAGTGAACTAAGGGTAACTGAAAAATTGTCTCTTGAGCCTTTAAAAAATCTAGCGGAGGGCCGCAGTACATCCAAAATATTCCAGTTGAGTTTGAATAATGATTTGAAATGTAAATAATTGATGGTTTTAGGATTAAGAATCGTTCCTACAAATTCTAACGTAAATAAGGTTTTAGTTCGAACATCTAATACAATTGGAAGGTTTATCAGAGATATTTAATCATCAGGTATGTTCTGAAAAATTTCATGACCAATTGAAGTTCTTTTTATATTTAAAATTTCATTATGAGCCGTATCATGGAACTGTAAATATTTATTTATTATTGCTTATTTTGCATGACTCCTTATATCAATTTATGTGAAGTTAGCCATGACTTTTCCAGCGATGGGTTTTGTAAAACTGACTTGCATGTAATGACGTGAAGAAAGAATAAGGCGAATCACAATCCCAATACACAAAACATATATTTTTTTTATTTTATTCATTTACGGCAATGCTATTTTACAAAGATTTTATTTTAAAAATGTGAAATGTCCTATAAGAATAACTAAATTTATTATTTTATAAATTTTTTAATGACTTTAAAAGATTGAATGGAAGAATCAAACAACTCCAACCTAAATTCGTTGGTGTTTGCTAACTTCATAACACGAGTGATAGGTTCATTTTGACCATAATTTGTACAATGAAAAGTTATACTAAAAACTTCAGAGTTCCTAGCTCTTTTCCCAACAACATTTACTTTAACTAACTGTACTAATGTGGAATCATTGACTCTACCATTCAAAATCTTATGTAAAAAACACATCTGCATTCAATCTACGACTTTCTAAAGAAGTAAAATTAAGAATTTTCAAAGTCTCACAATAATTATATGTATCGTAATTAAAACCTAGCTGATATCCACAATGTCGTACAAATTTACGTTGAACGGATTCTATCAATTCTATATATAAACTATATATAGGGCACCAGATAATAGAATTGTATTCTAAAGTAGATCTAACTAGCAAGCAATATAGCAGTTTAACTGAGAATACAGAGAATAATTTGGTAGTTCTCCTAATAAAACCCAAAGTTTTTAAAAATTTTGAAGTAATTTCAATAATATGAGTATTAAATGTTAGTTTTGAATCTAGTACTACACCTAAATCCTTAATACTAGGTTTCCTTACGAAAGATACATCATTAATTTTATATGGGAAAATAATAACATTATAGTTTCTCGAAAAAGTGATTTCGGTACATTTGTTAATATTCAGGTTTAAAGAATTTTTGTTGCACCATTGAGTTAAATATTGTATATCCATTTGTAATGTTTTTGCATCTTTGATGTTACTAATAGTTCTAAATATTTTTAAATCATCCGCAAAAAGTAATATTTCACTATATTTAATCACTTTTTTTATGTCATTGACAAAAATAGAAGACCAATATGAGAGCCATGCGGTACCCCCGAGGTCACTGTTATTGGATTTGAAATTGAATTACCACATTTCACATATTGGGTTCCTTCAATAAGGTAGCTGTTTATCCATTTCAAAATATTGCCTTGCATTCCCAGTGCTTGCAATTTAGCTAATAATATTGAATGATTAACCCTATCAAAGGCTTTGACAAAATCTGTATATATGGAGTCCACTTGTACTCGATTCTCCAAAGATATAAAGATATAATGTGTGTACAATAAAAGATTAGTACACGTAGATTTACCTTGTGAAAAACCATATTGCTCTTCAAGAATTACATTTCTACAATCCCATGTAAGCTTCTTATTAACCAAGTAATCCAATAATTTAGGAAGTTTCGACTGATTACACACAGCTCTATAATTTGTTACATCCTCACGATAACCTCTTTTGTAGATTGGTTTCAAATAACTATTTTTCCAATAATCTGGAAAAACTCCTGCATCTAAAGATTTATTGAACAAGTATCTTATTGGGTGTATTAAAGTGTACAAGCAGCATTTTAGAACAACCAGTGGAATTCCATCTGGTCCATGTGCTACTTTATTTGGCAGCTTCATAAAACGATCTATTATTTCTGATGCTTCAATGTAATAATTGCTAACTTCTATAGTGGCTGTATAAAAAAATGCTGGTACTCTATTAACTTTTGTATTACTGTATACTGTTGAAAAATATTACCCAAACAAATTTACTATCTCTTCATTACTACTACCTTTCATGTTGTTATAGACAAGTTGTGATGGCAGATTACATACTTTTCATTTGTTATTCACAAACTTCCAGAATGAATTTGGTTGTAATTTAATATCTGCCTGGATTTTATCTATATAAGCGTTATAGCATAAATTATTTAAAGATTTACATGTTTCCCTAAGAAATGTAAACTGATCATATTCATTCTTACTGCCACTTACTTTGTATTTCTTATGTGCTGCCTTCTTCTATCTTAAGCATTTGTTAGCTTGGTACTGAACCATATTGGAAAACTTGGCACTTTATACCTTTTCAACGTTACAAATCTTTCGATGGCGTTGTCCAATATGTTATAAAATTCTGATATATCTATATTGATGTCTGTGCCTTTAAGCATAATGGAATTTCAATCAGTACCAGCAAAGCAGTCATTCATAGCTTCAAAATTAGCATTCTTAAAATCGTAGTATAATTCTTCAAATTGTAATTGTTTATATTGACTGACACTAGCATCCAAAGAGGTTGCAGTATGATATATACTATTAGGAAACAATTTATCAATAGCTTCCGTAAAGTGTGTTTCATTTGTAGTAGCAAATATTAAATCTAAAAATGTATTCCTACTATTTGGGATAGTATTAATTTGAAATAAGTTATGGTAACTAAAACAACGCACTAAAGATAACGATGGATAATTATCAGGACAGTAAACTTTTAGCCCGAATTCATCATTGTACCATTCTGCTCGAGGAAGATGGTAATCTCCACATAAATACATTCGGCAGTTAGGGTGAGCTTCAAATATATAATCTACTGTATTTACATGGTTATCATATAAAGCAGTGTCAGATAGGGGAGGTATATATACTCCCCCTATAATTAGATTATAACTTTTGCAAGGTATTTTCACAAAAAGTTGCTCAACATTGTTATTAATGTGATTGATTATAATAGGAGATAAATTACTTCTAATTGCAATTAGTATTCCACCACCTTGAGTTTTATTTGAATCAGTCAAATCCCGATCAAATCTGAAGACATCATATTCTTTCAAGCCAAGTTAATTATTTTCTATATTAGCATTTAACCAAGTTTCCACTAACACCATAATGTCATAATTTGTATACAATATTGATTGCTGCAGTTGTAATAATTTTGTCTTGAGCCCTCCCACATTTTGAAAATAAACATAAATGGGTATTTGTGTATTATTGACTGTATAATTTTTGCTTAGTTTTTTGAAGCATGAATATAAGGCACCCCTTTAATATATTTTATAAATAAACCTTTCTTGCGCTTTCCTTTTCTTATTTCCAGCTCATTAAGTAAATTCTTCCAATGCTGAACCTGTTGTGGTGTGAAATCTGCACTAACAAAGATATTTTCTTTTTTTAAAATGTGCTTTGGTCCCCTTATCATCACCTTCGTGGCATCCTCATGATTAGAAAATGTAACCCTTAATGCTCTCGATCCATTTTTATTCTTCTTTCCCATTCTATATATATATATATATATATATATATATATATATATATATATATATATATACCGGTTATCTTTAAATCTTCCTTAACCACTGATTTAATTAAGGCCTGAGCATTAGCAATATCATTTTGTAAATCTTCCACAAAATTATAAATCATATTCATTCTCTTCTGCCTTTCAAAAATTTCGTTGAGCACTTTTTCTTCACAACTTTGTTCTGGTACCACAATGGAGTTTATCAACTTATTAAATTCAACGCACACTTCATCAAGTTTCTTAATAAGTTTGGGAACTAATTTTACTTCTGCATTGCAATCCTCACAGTAAAATTTTAGAGAGCGCTTTCCCTTCAGCTCCATTACTTTTATTTCTGAGGATGTAAGATCTGAACATTCTTTATGTACTGGTCTTTCACATCCATCACAAAAAATAACTGCTTGAGAATTACTGCTATTGCATTTAATGCATTCCATAATATTCCTTATTATCCACAATTTAGAAATAAGGCAAACATAATTTCATATAATTATGTAATAATGTTTATCATCTGCACATGCATGAATATTGTTTGTATAGGAAAACCAGTACTGATAACAGTTTCAAGAAAATGTATTAGCTTGATAATGATACTTAGGTTTAAAATTAATGATAATTGTAAATTAGTGGTTAACTATCTATTTGGGGCATTTAATTTTATCAACACTGTCTTGCTGCTCTATATATCTTTATTTTAATACCAAACACTATTAATAAATCACAATTTTACTGCTTATAAAATCACTTTTTGAGGAGTAAACAACCAACAGTTCTTTTCACAACAACTGCACAACAACTAGAAACATGTTACAACATTAAATATCATAAATATTAAATTATATTTATAGGTTCAGGCACATATATAATAGAATTCACTCTAAGAGTAACTACTAAAAACAACGAGTGGCTCTTAGACATAGAACAAATATATCATCGTTTGTGCATGAGGATCCGCATTGCATGGTGCAGATGCACAATATTGTATTCGAGAGATTTTAATGTTCAGTTTCTTAGAGGGATAACGGAAGTTTCTTAATTACATAACAATTAACATTCCACCACAACATATGTATATTAACCTGAACGATTACTGATAATACACGTACCAGGTGTCCCAACGCATACGAAATGCTTGATTACTGCTTAATGGTAACGTTTAGCGAAAAAATTTTCAAATAAATCTTATGTATACTCAAAATGGCTATAACGTAAAATTAATTAGTATTATACAGGATGCTCAATAAAAACGTTATTTACCAAAGTTATGATTTTTTTAAATGGAACACCCAGTATTTTATTACAAATTCTGATTGATTGTATCAAACTAGGTTAACTTTTATCAGGATTACCTTTACCTAAATCTCATAGCTGTTGAGATATTCAACTTTTTTCAAAATTGCATGATTTATTAAAAATTTTTGTAACACGATGATTTAGATGATGCTGAACATTCAACTTTTGTAGCGAAACAGTATAAACTTGTAGTTAATGGAAACATAACACTAGTTATCAAAATAATATACAGGGTGCCCATTGCATCATTTTTCATTTATTGAACAATTAATGCAATTAAGTCGCTTATTTAAAATGGAACGCCCTGTATATTTTCAAGTAGTAAAATGCAGAATTAAATTCTCCATTAAACAATATTAGGTTACTCTATATTTATATTCAACCGTTTTCGAGTTATTAGCGAATAATTAAAAATGTTAGTACATAATTCTATATTGGGTTAATTTACTTCGATCACAGGCGGTACGTTACCTACCAAATAATATTAACTATTTAACTTTGTTGCCACAGCAACCATGTTTAACTTTTGTTTTTGTTGTTTATCAGTTTTGTGTCTGTGTTGTTGTGAGGTGAACATTTGTAAAATGAAAATCTATAGTCTTAACGAAAGGATTGATATGATGGTAGTTGGCGAAGCTGAAGAAAATTGTCTATTAGCTACAAGAATTTACGCTCAAAAATTTCCTAATTGAATGCATCCTAATAGAGCTGCGGTTGAAAGATTATTGCAATGCTTTAGAAGTACTGATAATGTTGAATATGAAAAAACTCAACAAGTAAATCATGTTGCTAATAGTAAAGGAAATCAATTATTCGTACTGGAATTTGTAGTGGGAAATCCTAATACTAGTTTGCATAAAATCAGTCAAACAATCAGATTGAGTAAAACTAGTGTTTCAAAAATACTAAAAGCCAACAAATTTTGCCCATATAAAATTCAGCTTCACCAAGAGCTTAAAGATGGGGATTTTCAAAGCAGAATTGATTTTGAATTATGGGTAACAGATCTAATCGGAGAAGATGATAAGTTTTTGCATTTTGTTATGTTCAGTGATGAAGCAACATTCCATAACAATGGTTTTGTTGAGTTTTTTCATATTCAACATTACCTACTTCTAAAGCGTTGCAATAATCTTTCAAACACAGCTCTATTAGGATGCATTGGAATAGGAAATTTCTGAGCATAAATTCTTGAAGCTAAAGACAATTTTCTTCAGCTTCGCCAACTACCAATATCATACCAATCCTTTCGTTAAGACTATAGGTTTTCATTTTACAAATGTTCATCTCACAACAACGCAGACACAAAACTGATAAACAACAAAAACAAAAGTTAAACATGGTTGCTGTTGCAAAGAAGTCAAATAGTTAATATTATTTGGTAGGCGACGTGCCGCTTGTGATCAAAGTAAATTACCTAACTTTAGAATTATGTACTAACATTTTTAATTATTCGATAATAACTCGGAAACGGTTGAATATGGATATAGAGTAACCTAATATTGTTTAATGGAGAATTTAATTCTGCATTTTACTACTTGAAAATATACAGCGTGTTCCATTTGAAATAAGCGACTTACTTGCGTTAATTGTTCAATAAACTGAAAACGATGCAATGGGCACCCTGTATATTATTTTGATAACTAGTCTTATGTTTCCAGTAACTACAAGTTTATACTATTCCCCTACAAAAGTTAAATGTTCAGCATCATCTAAATCATAGTGTTACAAAATTTTTTAATGAATCATGCTTTGAAAAAAGTTGAATATCTCAACAGCTATGAGATTTAGATATAGGTAATCCTGATAAAAATTAACCTAGTTTGATACGAGCAATTAGAATTTGTAATCAAATACTGGGTGTTCCATTTAAAAAATCATAACTTTGATAAATAACTTTTTCATTGAGCACCCTGTATAATACTAATTAATTTTACGTTGTGCCATTTTGAGTATACATAAGATTTATTTGAAAGTTTTTTCGCTAAACGTTACCATTAAGCAGTAATCGAGCATTTTGTATGCGTTGGGACACCCGGTATGTAAAATATTGTTTTTGCCAGCCAACACTTTATCCAATTTGCAAAGATACACTATTTTAAATACTGCCAAACCACACGTGAAACATTAATTTGAAACTTTATTTAAAACATTGCTTACTGCATATCTACTTTTTATAACATACTGCCTCGAATTGAAATTCTTTAACAAAACTCTGAGGGTTTAGTGCTTCAACAAATGATGGCAACACACTTAAATAAAATGTAAAAGCATTCTGGACACTTCTACAAAGGTCACTTTTATTAGTAAAAACCTCATCTTACAACGAAAAGTATTACACTACCGTGCTAACTTTTGATAAACATAACCACACAATTATAACTGTTATAGCACGCTTGACGTGTTCAAATAACCGGGAAAGCTAATCACAGACGCTAAGCAACACGGATCCTCATGCACAAACCGTGACGTAATAGTTTTGTCTAAGAGCCACTCGTATATTTTGTCTAAATACAATCGTAATACCTAACCTATGAATTGGAGTGATATGTTGCAGATACCATTTGGGAAATGTGGTTTGTATTATTTTTTACAGTAACCTGCAAGAAAATATTTAACAAACACCAAACAATAATACCAATTAAATTCTAATGCTAAAAAATTTAGTGCAGACGAATGTAAAATATTGGGTGATTAAATGCTGCAACGGAAGATAGTTTTGATAGGACTCCAAACTACCGAAAATTAAATATATATATTTAATTTTGTTAACTTTTAAGAACATCGAAAGTTCCAAAACTATAGGGTATTTGTATTAACCATCATCTGGCACACACGAGTGCAAAATTTCAGGTCAATATCGATCACGAAAAATAGTTTTGATAACATCGAAAGTTGAAAACATAGTTACTCGATTTTTTTCTCAATTTTGGGGAATTCGTTAAAGTGCAAGTCATCGCTATTGGGTGTTTGTATTAACCACCACCAGGCACACCCAAATGCAAAATTTCAGGTCAATATTGGTCTCTGAAAATAGTTTTGATAACATCAAAAGTTGAAAACAGTTATTCGCTTTTTTCTCAATTTGGGGGAATTCTTTAAAGTGCAAGTCATCGCTGTAGAGAGTTTGTGTTAACCACCACCAAGCACACTCAAGAGAAAAATTTCAGGTCAATATCGATCACGGAACATAGTTTTGGTAACATCAAAAGTCCAAAAATATGGTTATTTGTCTTTTTTTTCAATTTTGGGAAGTTATTAAAATTAAGTGTCAATGCTATTTGACGAAAATTGTATATAGTGCTGAGGTGATCTTATGCCGGGTTTACCCTTGTCAGATACCATTGCTGTTCTACAAATATTACTTATGGTTGTGAGGCGACTTTATGGTGGGTTTATACTTGTCGAATACCGATTGAGTTCGACAGAAATTGAATATGTCTCTGAGGTGGTCCTATTGCAGGCTAGTAATCACTTGTATGTATTGTACAAATATTGCACACTTGAAACTTGCCTTATGAAATTCGTACTTCTTTGGGCAAATGATGTGAAGTGCACTTTTGCAAAAGTAGCACGTGGTCGATTCGTTTGAAGCAAAGAGCATCTTTCCACAAATATATGAAATTTTGTTTATATATTTTGATTTTTTTCTCTCATTCGTTCCCAAGTGTTGCTATGTGAATGGGATAAATGTAAACAATTTAACAATTGTTGAAAATAATAGATTACGAATAAACAGCAATTAAAAGCATCTTTTTGTCTAACGTGGGGAATTGCCTTTATTTTCTTTATAGTAGCGAATTTCCAGTGATTCCTTGATTTTAAAATTTTAATATTTTTGGTAATACTTTTTCATTTCGGAGGTGACAATATCATCTCTTACGTAATTTCCGGAGTTCCAACTAAATAAATTATTCGCGTGGAAAATCTATTGTTCCCAACACCAATAATTTTGGGATTGGTTTACCGGTTGGATCACAATCTTATCATAATCTAGTTGCAAATCAAAACTGTCTTCAAATTGTCCTTAAAGAATAACAGTTGTTTTGAAACAAGAAATTATTTGAAATCGTTTAGTCCAAAAATCAAATCCTAAGGAAGGGCGGAGTCAGCATAGAAATTGGGAACATGAGAACTAGTGATGGGGCTTAAGACATTTGCGTCGCCAGAAGGGAAACGAAGCAAGATCAAGGACATTAGGGTTTTGCCAACCAACATCTTTGGATTCAGAATCAATATAGAATATTTTTTTTCTTATTTCTTTTGTTAATCGGTTTTGTTGGTCGAGATACCGGAGCAAGGGGTAGTATTGGTTGGGCGGTTTTCCACAAAACAGGATTAACAGGGGGTGTAGTAGTTGTAGCACAGGGTTGAGAAGGTGGTGGTGTTGGTGGAGGTAGTAGTGGTTTAGAAAACTCAGTAGGCGTCATGGGAGGGACCATTTTGCTTTTGGTGCCATTTATAGGAGAGGCAGTGATAGAAAAAGAAACAGCATTGGCTGTCAGAGTATTGACGTTAGGAAATAAAACAGCATTGGCTGTAGGAGTATCAACCTCGGGAAGAGGAACACAATTTGATAACACTTCAGCAACATTACGTAAAGGAACAGAATCAGATAGAACTTCGTCAACGTTAGATAACAGGTCAGAATCAGGTAGAACTTCATCAACATTTGATAAAGGAGCAGACTCAAGTAGAATTCATCAATATTTGATAAAGGAGCAGAATCAAGTAGAATTCCATCAACATTTGATAAGGGAGCAGAATCAAGTAGAATTTCATCAACGTCAGATAAAGGAATAGAAGCATGCAAAACTTCAGCCACATCAGAAACTGCTTTTTCGACAACAGCAGATAAAGAAACAGGATCAGATAAACCTTTGATAACAACAGCAACAGACATCATAGATACAGGTTCACTAATTTCGACAGGACCTTCTCTGTCAGTATTGGAAGTTATTGTCACTTCAGCCACATCTGTTATTGCAGGCACGACAGGTATTTCTTTGGTAGAATCATTTAAGAAAGCAGGAACAAACTCTTGAGTTGCTACCTGTAAGTCACTAATGTGAAGTATGGGCTTAATTCGTGGAGGAGGTATAGAAGAGAACGTAGAACTAGAAACAACAAAATTGGTTCTTATTAGAAGTAGGAAGACAAATGCGTTGAGTAACTCCCTTATGTTCACAACCATAGCAATGCAGTACTTGAGGACGAGTACAACGTGTTGAAACACGACCAGGTTGGTCGCAATTAAAGCATATGACCTGACGAGTAGAAGTAGACACAGGAATAGGAACAGCAGAAATCACAGAAGAAGTATTTGGTCTACTCGTAGGTGAACGAGGAATCTTAACCGTTCGATCATGTGAAGTAAAAGTACTTTTCTCAATCGTAACGGACTTGTAAGCAAAATTTGGTTCTACGTATGTGTGTTTGACTTTGTCTAGAAGTGTTTCGTTATAGTTAGCAGGTTGCAATTCTTCGCGTAGCAACTGAACAAAATCGGACCACTTGGTTATCGAATTTTTATAAGCCTTATATAGGATTAGAGCCGTGTCGGATAGTAAATTGGATGCAAAAGCACATAATTGAGAAGTAGAAACATTATACGCTAGACATAATTTGTCAACGCGTAACAAGAATGTGTTCAAAGACATCTGGCCATCACCAGAAAATTTCAAATTCCAGTTACACACTAACCATAGCTTGGAATAGAATTAGAAATAGGAGTAGACATTGCTATAGGTAATACGTTCGAAGGTTCTGTAGCAGGAGGGTGTTCCTCTACATGGGTCGAGAGGATAAAAGGAGTAATACAATCCATTGGTACAGACAAACTTGTAGAATTATTGAACTGATCATGTAATTTGTCACAATTATTGCGTAACTTAATAATAGTTAGCAACAACTGTTGCTGGTTGTACTCTTCCGCATCAGAAGCTACATTCAATCGGTTAATTCTATCTTCCAGATGTACAGTGAGTGAAATAATACATTTACCGTCGATTGTAGAAAAATTTCCGTCCAAATATTCGCATTTAGCAGTCAACTTAGCTAAACCTTCAGTCGCTGCGACGTAATCTATTTGAAAATCGAGTTCAGATATAATCGGGTCTGTACTTTCAAAGATTCTGATTTTAAAATTTTTCTTAGAGTCTTTCTAAGTTCGTTTACAGATAACTCAGCATCGAACCTACGAGAGCTAACCTCATATTTGAATTCGGGGTTGTGTAAGCGATCAACGTTTAATTTACAAAAAGCAGTAGCCATTTTTTTCAGAATTATTTACTATGAACAAAAGTAGACTATAATATAACGCGGTATTCTAAACGGGGTAGTATAGAAACGTCTCACAACAAGGTATCCAAAAATACCAGTAAATTGAAGGTGGTATTAAGAATAGAAATAGAGCGCCAATGTCTTCAATAACAAAAAAAAACCGAATCGCCCTCGAAAACACAATTCTGGTAACTCGGCAAATTGAAAGTCTAAAGTAATTTCAGTAGTTACATAATCTCTTCAAGGAAGATATGTTAGCTTTCATCACACTATAAATTAACATGCAAGCATTCGTGATTATTACTTTATATACGTACCTACAACAGCTGGAAGAGAAATGTGTGGGATTTAATCACGACTAAGCAAAAGTTAATTACTCAGATCTTTTTAGAAATGTAACGCTTATTGTTAATTAGTGATTACAAAGTATTATTGTAGTATTCTTAAAATATTGAATTACGATGTCGGGTCTGAGCTTTGTATATTTTTAGTCGAAAGTGCAGCATACAAGATTTTTAATCACAGAAAGGTCTACGGATAAATCCCGCTTAACAAACAATAGTTAGACGGAGTTTTTAGAAGTGTAGACGTTTGTGATATGCACTGGTGTTTTAATTTTCTTTTTCTAAGAACATTGTTTTGCATCTTCAGAAAGCCTTATGTATAAATCGGATTCCGTGAGGTAGCAACCTTCAAGTATTGAATAACAATTTGACGTGTTAAACTGAATAAGTTTTGTGTATATTTTTAGTTGAAAGTGTGAGGCAGATAACCGCGATGGTGTTTTTAGTGCCGTTTGAAACTTCAGCAATGAAAGAAATTCTGTAATTAATTGTAATGAAATTGTTGGGTAGTGTTAGAAACTTGGTTGACGGTCTTTCCAAGTCAACGTATCATCTGTGTAGAAGGAATAAGAAATATTGCAGTAAGTGTTTAAATATTTAGTTACAAATTACTTGCTTATATCCCGTATATGTATCAAGGACATTTATAATTATCATTGAAAAATAATCAGCATCTGTTTGACTTTATGTTATTTCAATTACATAAATCCCGAGTAATTCATATATATGTACAGAAAAATTCGAGACGAAACGTAGAATAGGAAAGAGGTTTCCAAAAAGCTGGGACAAATTTTTAAGTAAAGGATCAGTTTCAGAAATATAGCAAATTTTAAGTAAAAAAGAAAGGTTTCGAAATCCAGTCACGTTGGGCGCCAAAAATTTATGTTACGGTATTCCACGCAAACACCAAAGAAAACAGTAAGAGTAAGTAAAGGAATCATTTATGCTGAATACTGCAACAAAACAGGGACAGAATGGTAGAATTCGGGCTAGCTCAAAAACGTCGTAGAGGGGCGTGGGTGAAATAGAAAGAACACATTGGAAACCTCTGTGAAACTATACTTTCAACTTACTATCTCTAAAGGCTATTTACAAAAACAAAGAATCCAATAATTTGCGTAATCGTTTGTTACAGCGTGATGGTAAACAAAGTATCATAACAAGAATATAAAATTGATAAGCAAATATAACATCTTATAATCTAGATACTTACTTAATGCTACACCTTAAATATATACAAAAGAAAATAAAACAAACTGTACAGTACCTTTCGGAAAAGAAATATGCATAAGTTATATATACATGCTGCATTGTAGAGTGCATCTCTTCAAGAAATATTGTAACATTAAACTTATACATCCTAACTTAATTTAATCAAGTGTCAACTACTTTTAAATTTATAAGTAAGTTGTTTACTTTAAAAAGACACAAGAAACAGTTAAAAATGGACTCTAACATAAACTTTGATTAACTAATTTTTAATTTATAGAATGATTACATAGTCGTTCGTGCATTGTGCATGTTTATTGGATAATCATAAGTAATAACAGCAAATGAAAAGTCTATTCTTCACAGCAGCATCAAAAAATTACGAAAACAGATAACTGTACCTTGAGCTATCGGCTTCGTGTTGGTACCATCTTAGGACGGGAAAAATGCGGCTGCATTTCTCCATTAGCTGGATGCTGGAATCACCAACTTAACTCATACTAGCACAGAAAGCATTTTTAGTAGCGCGACTTTACAACATGTATCTTTGATAAGAAGATGTTGTATTCAACGCCTCTTTCAAAACACGGTCTCCATTTTATAAGGACAGAATCATGTATGGGTTAGGTATTTGGCTTTCAAAGATATCGCCAAAGAATCAAGTGTGCAAAATTCCCAGACAACAGCTGCCGAAATACAAACTGTAACTGCTTGCCAACAAGCAGATAATGCAAGAAAGCAATCTTATTACTTTGAAACATCTTAACAGCTGCAGAATAACAGTATACTTATAGATAAAAAAACCCATTGTAAGCCGATGTAGGCAGGTGGTAAGTGGCCTTATCTTATGGAAGAAAGCTGTGCATTTATGTGCTGCTTTTAATTAAAATGTAGCTACTGCAGGTGGTTGGAAATATTGCAACTACTTTGTAATGTAAAGTTTCCTAAGCAGCTGTTTGTTTTTATAAAACAAAATTTTATAGAATAATTACTTCAGAAATTTTATTAAATAACATCAACTTGGTAGGAAATCGAGCTTGTTGAGAAATTTTAGGGTATTTCAAATATGAATGCAGAAAAAATTTATTTGCAGGGTTTAGATCATAACACCCTTTTGTCTATTTATGTACAAGCTGGCGGTACAATATGCACGTTCACATAACACACAATTATATTTACTATAGGATTTTCAAAACATAATGACCAACTAACTATATACGCTATGATTTACATACGACTTTTTGATATAGACTAACTGATGTACACTCATGACCGAACTTATATATACCATAAAATTAACTAGATGATTCATAATCTGGTCTTCGCTCAAATGTTTGAGACTTCTGTATAATACACTTTGATTATGCAGCTTGTGTGTTTGACGGGTTGCCTAATAGTTCGTAACAATACATATAATGTGGACAAAGTAAATTATCTTAAGTTTTAAAAAATTCTCTTTACAATTTTCCCTATTCCCAAATTGGATATTTGTACAACTTTCCTCTGCAATAAAAATAAATGCTTTGCACATGGGCTGTGACCCCAGGCCACTGTTTCATATGATAGATCTAACTGTGAAATAATGCAAAGTATAATAAGTATTTATTTGAATGAACACTACCTACAGTGTGTGTAACATGACAACAAAATGTACTATTCTCTTAAACCACGTTAAAAACAAATACACATTGAAATTCACAAAATAGCGTTAAACGACAGGATTGTAAGCATGCTTGGTATATTCCTTATATGTGTGCTTGCAGAACCAAACTCCTGATGATTCTGCCTTATTTTCGTTTCATGATCTTGTAAAACAACACAAATGTTTTAAGACATTTTCACAACAGTCCTCTCAATAAAGTCCACAGTTACATCATTTACATACTTGTAGCTTTCCAATATGCTATAGTGATATTATTGCCCATTTGGTGTCAAAATTTGAGATGCACTATTTTGCTGAGATTATTATTCCTCACAAGGAGTTTCCAAAATTCGATTTATTGATTTATTCTCCTTTCTGTGAGATACACTACTGATACAATGTGGTTTATTTTTTTCTATAATGTAATGAAAATATAGTTTCCACTTGTTCATTTTCAGAATTAGAATTATTAAATTAAAACCACCAACAAACATAACATCTGTGAACATAATCTTAATCTCTCATACATAAACCTATCCAGGTAAATGACAACGTAATGACAACAAGGAAACTATGGCCTTGACGGCAGCCAAGATCAGATGTGGCGCGAGACACTCTTGTAATTTGATTGTTTTTTTAACTGAAACATTTATAAACAAATAACTTGTTTTGTATTATAGTGAATTTGCTGTCAAATCCTTCAAATGTCTGCTATAACTTTCTTCACTCTTAAAACCCTACTTGATGTTTTTAGGTTGAACTGAAAACACTCTGTTACAGCCTTTTTTATAGATTTCTCACTTCCTCCATTGCACAGTTCAAGGTCCTTGTGATTTTAAAAAACCGATACAAGCAAACCACTCACTGTATTAAATTATGATATTTAGTTCAGCAAATGACAAAATTTTACCCACAAAGTTCTTAACTTACAAAGCACGTGCTTTTGGGTGTAATGGATTAGTTGTAGGTACTCAAGTGACCACTTATTAATCATTATGCAGCTGATTTATGTGGTTACTTAATGAGCATACAATGTGTTTACAACCCAGGACTATTGCAATAAAGACCAATATCCAGTATCTCACATAGCTGGTTAGTTAACTAACTGTTACGTGCTGAAGCACTGAGTAATTATTTTACTGTGGAAACGTGACATATTAGGTTATGCATGCAGATATGTTTTTCAAATTATTTATTATATTTGTTTGTTATTATTTACAAATAGTACTTACTTAAACACATCATTTGACTGTGATATTCCAATAAACCTGGCAATCCTATACATGTTGATTTTGTTATTCATATGCTCTCAGTGTTTCTGTGTTGATTACCTTTATTTTTTTTTATTTTGCATGTGCTCTATTGTAAACCAAAGCAAAATCATTTTTTAATTATTCAAGGTATTGAACTGCAGTGACTGATAGTTTAGCTAAATGGAAAATAACACACATACCAATGCTTCTGATACTAATAGGAAATCAGAAACAGAAAGTGATAACAATAAAGACCACCATACATACATTGTTGAACAGATTGTCGATAAATACGTTAATACTGAGGGAAAGGTATATTATTTAATAAAATGGTGGGGGTATGAGGCAAGGTGGAATACCTGGGAGCCCGCTGAAAATTTATATTGCTCTGAATTGATTAGGCAATTTGAAGAGTCATGGTCAAAGAATAGAAAGAAAAAAATAGGTAATTTTTGTTGGCTTCAGTATTTGCATACATTAATGTGAGAAAATTTTTAGTAAAGAAGCCAATAGGGTTTGCACGAGGGCTTAAACCAATAGAGATTTTAGCTACTACGAATAATAGTCCAGGAGGTAAGCATAGTTTTATTCTATTACTAGTGTTTACCAATGATTTAAATATAGGAAATGTTATATAGTGCCACCAAGCAAACATAGGACTTGGAGGTGTGTCCTTGGTGTCAATGCCTGCTAAGAAGTACACCCAAAGTAGAAAACTTTTATTTGTCAAATTGAAATATTTTTGTAAGGTTAGCTTATTAATAATCAACATTAATGGCATTACTGTATTTTTTAATCTTTAATAATTTTAGAAGATTTAATTAACAATGACATGACATAAAACACATCGTGGAATTTTAAATTTGCTTTAGAATGCTTTGTTCCCGCAGTGTACTTTGAAACAAATCGCTTTCTGATGGGTTCCATATGTTGTTGTTGAAAATTAGTTCACATATTTTCCGGGTCCTATGTTTGCTTGATGGCACTGACTGTATATTTAATTGAAAAGAATCGATTGACTCATACAATAATAACATAAACTGATAACTGTCAACTCCTTTATTTATTTTTGTTACTTTTTCTACTCTCACAATTATTCCGTAACCACGGACACTCTGCTGGGCGCACTCCTGATGTAGACATGGTCAAGATGCATACATAACACTCCTCCCACTAGACGTAATCTTTCAACCAATTCGATTTCTGTCGAACTCTTGTGGAATGCTGAGCAGGTGATGAACTTGCAGGGTTGTCTACCTTAGGCTTAATTTCAGTGATGTCATTGTCAGTTGCTGTAACGTCATTGCGATTAATCTCCGATTGATTACTTAACATAACGTTGTCATGATGTCACCCATCTCCGTTAACATTACGTTCGGACGAAACAGTGAAGTTTGAACCATTGTCCGAAACCCAGTCCCCACCGGATGGTGGATCAAGCGGTACGTACCCCTTCTATCGGATTCTGACTAGGTTCCTCACAGATACCCGACGCTGCAGGGGTGCTTCGAGTTTTAAGTTGATTGACGTGCCTCCGTAAGATATCGCCGTTTAGTAATTTAACTTTATAAGAAAGTAACCTAATTGAAGTTACTATTGCAGGTATTCACCTTGGATTTGTGCTGTAATTTTGTGCATAAACTAGTTCGTCTGCTTTAAAAATACGTAATTTCTTTGAATTCCATGCATCATCCAACTTTTCCTCCCTCTTAGTTGGATTTCTGCCAAATAAATTCGGATGAAAATTATCCAAACAAGTTTTTAATTTCCGTCCCATACGTATTTCAGCAAGGCTTAATGAATTAGTACTGTTGGGGTGATATGCTGATGTAATAAGTATTTAGCCTGTTTCAATTGCCAATTTCCAGTTGTCTGCTTTTCTAGGAAGTCCTTTGTAGTTTGAACCATTCTTTCCACCATTTCATTACTCCGAGTATGATATGGAGCGCCTGTTACAAGACGAATGTCATTATTTGACCAAATTCTTTGAACTCAGAACTAGTGAAAGCAGTTCCATTATCCAAGATTATCGTGTCGGAAATACCATGCGACGCAAATAATAGGCGAAGGTTATAGATCACAACGTTGGTAGAAGCAGAAGCTACAATTTTTACTTCTAACCATTTTGAAAACGAATCCACTACTATAAAAAATACCTTTCCTTTATGAGATCCCGCAAAATCTAATGCAACCGGATAAAGGTTTCTTTGTGGGTTCCCAAAGAAATAGGTGTGGCTGCTGGAAAGCGTTCATTTTCCTGACACAATTTTTTACCCCTTCCTCAATGTTATTATCAATTCCAGGTCACCATACATAGCTCCTCACTAAAGCCTTCATCTTTACAATACCAGGATGACAACTATGCAAAGTCGATAAAATTTTCTTTGTAACCCTTCCAGGTATTACAACTCGACATCCACGAAATAAGCAGCCCTTATGTGCCGATAATTCATATCAAGTTAAGAATAATTTCTTTCTGTAGAAGTAAGCGTCTTTGAATAATATAAGGTATTGGCATTTCACAATCATTGCCTAAAATGTGACTGAGCACACACCCAATGCTGTAAGGAGATGCATCTCAAGTAATAGTAATTGGCTTTACTCGATCGTAATGAACAACAACTGCTTCGGAAGAAAGTAATTTTTTTACGTTATTGAAAGCACATTCTTGCTTGTTAGTCCATTCCTATTGTTTATCTGAATCTAGGAGTCTGTGTAAAGGTTCAGCAATATCAGCCTTATTTCTTAAGAAAATGTGATAGTAATTTAGTAATCCTAGTAAAGTTTGAAGTTCTGCCATTGATTTTGGAAGGGGAGCATCCTTAATAGCTCTGAATTTATCTTCCGTAGGATGAATACCTTTAGCATCGATACGAAATCCAAGAAATTTCACTGAAAGAAGGGCCAATAGCTGATTTTTTCTTATTGAATTTCAGACACTATCTTGAAATATTTTCAGAACTCTTTCCAGTCGATCATAAAATTCCATTTCTGAACGACCAGTGGAATAACACTGTCTATTTTACTAAGAAGTTTTTTTATGAACTGCTGGAATATACCAGATGCTGAGGGTATCCCGAATTGTAAACGTTTAAGGGCAAATGCTCCCTTGTGAGTGATAATTGTTTGCGCAGCTGCCGAAACATCATCTACTAGCAACTGCTGATATACTTGGCACATGTTTGGTTTTCCAAACATTATACCACCCACCAACGTAGACAATAAGTCATCAACAGCTGGAATAGGATATGGGTATTTGAAAAGTGCCTTATTTAATGTACTTTTATAATCCCCACATATTCGAATTTTTCCATACTTTTTCATGTGCACCACAACAATAGGTGTAGCCCTATCAGTATTAGTGGTAGGTACCAGAGCTCCCTGTTGCACTAAGTTATTCAATTCCTTTTCTACTAAGTGATTTATTGCCAACGGTATAGGGCATGCCTTCATAAATATCGGTTTAACTTCAGGATTAAGTTGTAAGGATACAGTACGACCCTTAAACTTACCCAGTTCATCAGAGAAAACCTCATGCAATTTTTTATTAGATCTGAAGGTATAGTGCCATCCATCATAACGTACTCACCATTCACTTGATTAATGCCAGAAATGCTTAATTCTAAAGCATAGGTACCAATCATTTGGACAGGCTTTCAATTATAGTTAACAAAATTATCAATACAAACTAGTTTAGGTTTTTTTTATATACATCTCATTGAAATATTCTTCAGAAATAATAGATGCAGCACACCTCAAATCAACTTGCATAACGCATTTGTGACGATCAATCAAAGCTTCGATATCATATGATGATAGGTTGTCATTACTCTTATAGTTTAGTTCATAATTTTTTGATATATCCTCTTCAGCGGACGTACAATCAGTTACATTGACATACTTAGCTTTATTCTTTAAATTTGAAGTCTGATTTGCTAACTTATTAAAACAAACTTTTTGTATGTATCCAACTTTGGAGCAAATACGACATTTTGCATCCTTAAAGAGCACTTGCTACATAAATGATTTCCAGCACATCCATAGCAATGGTATTTTTTCATTGTGTTTCCGGAACTCTCACCTGCTGAAGAATTTTTTCCACTATTTTCAACATCTTTGTAAGAACAAGCAACCAGGTTAATCCCATGCTCTCTCATTTCTTTAGTATTTACCGAACCAGTCTCCGAAGCAATGGCTTTATCATAAGCCGATTTTAATGTTACTCTTTTATGAAACTGGAAACATTTGAACAATAACTGAAGGCTTTGGACTGAAATGTTCAGTTAATTCTGAGATTATTTTAGCGTATGACACTTCATTCTTTGTTTTTGGGGCACATATTGATTTGATTATTGAATAACATTTTGGGGTCACATACGGTAACCAGTACTGCACGTTTTATTATGTCATCCTTTATTGCGTTGGCTTCTAAGAAGAATTCTAGTCTAGTCTATGCCGGTATTAAGTTGCTACAACAATTAGTGATAATTAAACCAAAAGACAACACGCAGAAAAATATTAAAACTAAAATGGAGGTTGTTGATAGTGTCAATCCTGTTGGAGCTAACATTAAAATCAACACAGTCAAGCATATTCAAAATGGTGGTTTGATTGTTAGATGTAATGATGCTAAAAATGCAGGTAAACTAGTACAAATTGCTGGTGAGAAATTCTCCTCAAAATTGAGGTTCAACTGCTAAAAAAGGCACTTCCAAGAGTTAGAATCTCAGGTTTATCTCAGAGATTTTCAACAGACATTCTCACTGTTATGCAATCAAACAAAACACTGCTATCTTCTCTGATTCAGCTAACCTAACCGTATTAAACGTTGATCCTATAAGAAATAAAGAGCATGAGTTTATTACAATTAAATAATCTTACTTATAGTAAAATACTGGAGGCTGGGCACATAATCGTAGGTCTGGATATATGCAAAGTCTTTGATGCAATCGAAATTACCAGATCTTTCAAGTGCAATGGCTACAATCACACTTTTCAGTTGTATAAACGCGAACTTTACTGTTCTAAATGTGGGTCAGGACATGAACCAAAATACTGCACTGTCAACAAATCTGAGTTTTGCTGTATTAACTGTAGGATAGTTAATGAGAAATCTGGTAAAAATACTGGTATTTGTCATGCCGCCTGGGATCACAATTCCTGCACAGTCTATAAAGAAGCAGTTGCGAAACTTAAAACCAATTTATTTGGTACACAACCACACCCAAGCATATAGCAATTACAGGTCATGAATGTACTGCCACATTAACCCTTCGATCATTTAAAATTAAGTGTATACTACCACAATGTTCATGGTTTGAATACCAAAACCCATATTCTTTTTAATTGCATACTACTTAATGGTGATGAGTTCCATATGTTTGCTCTCACAGAAACCTGGCTTAACAATAGTGTAAAAAATAGTGAACTATTCCACAGTAGGTTTCAGGTTTATCGGTCTGACAGAAACCTCTCCATAACTCAAAAGGAGAGGAGATGAAGTTTTGCTTGCTATAAACAATAAAATACTATTATCTAAAATAAATACAGATCTTGACTTACTTGCAAATCTGCCAGTGGATGTGGTTGGTGTCAAAATATCAGTAAATAATAAACATCTAATCGTCTTTGTCCTATATATACCACCATCTCTTCCATCGAATGAATACCAGCTGCTGTTTGAGGCGCTTATCTCAATGGAACATAACTATGGTCCAGATATCATATTTATTGGAGATTACATAAATAAAAGCAACACTACAGGTCTCACATTATACCTCAAGTTTCTGTAGCTTTTACAATTTGTAATGTCCGTTTCCAATTACTACTAACTGCTAATAGATCAATAGTAATGGCTATTACAATATCATAAGTTTTCCTTTTTTTTTTAATATAATAATAATGTAGATAAAGCACAAAAAGAAAAGCACTATTGAATAATTACTGTTTTTCTCTACAAATAATACATGATGTGAGCAATTATTGGTTTTAATTAAAGTATAACTCAGCGGAGAGCATGGATTTATTCAGGGTGGCTTCTCACACAACTCTCAAGATTGCCCCTCTTTGTACACTCTTTCTTAGGTTGCTCCCTCAGCAGCTTTTAACTCCACCTGAATCTAATAACTCAATATAAGTTCCATCTTATGGGGTGCAGTTACGGAAACTACTGTATCTACCTTAATTGTACATTTATTTAATACAGAGTCCAACTTTAACATTTACAATAAAGAAATGAGCTTCTAACTACGGACTATACATAGAACTGAAAAATATAAGCAACTCCCTGATCTTTTGGCCAATAAGATTGTCTTATAAAACTAAAATATTCACTTACCCTTATACTTAACTATTTACAATTAATGGCTTCTGGTTCCCTTCATAATGGTGAACTAACTATTTTGATTTCTTCTTTAACAGGACATTTAATCTATAGGAGGTCCAACTGCTGATTGAGAGCTTCCTATACTTATTTCTTCTGCCAACTTAAACTGGACTTTTGCTTAAATTGATGACTTCTTGACTATACAGATTGAACTTAAGTGCAAAAGTAATGGCTCTATTGTTATAATGTGCTCACAAGCACCAACTGATTTGCACCCTGCAATTGTTTTAAGTTCTAAAAATAATTATAATATAATTCAGGTGAATGCAGCCAGCACCAACTAAAATTGATACTGCACCACCCAAGTCTCAAGTACAAGTGCCTTGTCTTTTCATATACACACTCATCCCCAAGCTATTCAGAAACCAGTAAACACTTCGAATGTTACTTTAATCTATACATGGAAGTTTAAAAGAATAATCAGTCCACTTCTTTCAGCCATTCACAAACCAGAACCTGGGTGTCCAAATTCCTAGAAATGATAGACTATTGCTATACCTGTTATATCTTTAAACAATGACTAATGCTACTTTCTACTTGGGAATTTTCCACTAACTACCTTTATTTTAAATTTTGCCCAAAGCTGTACTCCACATTATTCTAAATACAACTATTACTATTACAATGTTCTGTTAATAAAAAATATGTATATTTTTTAAATCTTCCTTTAGCTGAGGATTTAGTCATTACAAATTTATGTCAATATAATCAAGTAACAAACATCAATGGAAGACTACTGGATCTGGTTTTTTCGTTGACACCATACACAGTTTGTAAACCAAAAAACACAATACTCACTGAGGACTTTTATTATCCAACCGGTGTGAAGTTAGCAGTAAAATTCTAGCAGTAATTTTTACGAGGAAGGAGATGTACAACTGGCAGTAAATTCCCAGCAGTAAATTTTTCGTGCAAACTTTATTGAATAAACAAAATGCGATTTCAGAAATGGAGCTACACTTACACCTTCCGCCTTGGCACAACTATTAAAATGACCACCTTTACAGTCCCAGTAGAACCAAATTACCTTTCGACCCATATGGATTTCAAACACCCTCCTTAAATAATAAAGTGAAAGAAATCAGATGGTAGAATTATACCTTCCACTTAAGCACATATATTGTAAAAACCTTTCTTAATGCACCTGCAAAAACAAAATTACTTGCGACTGGTATGGGTATCATAGCCGACCTGTGTAAGCTTCAAAAACCATCTTTTAATGATATCAATAGGAAAAAAAATCAGAAGTGACAGAAGGCCATCGAATTACACCTTCTGCTTTGGCACATATATTGCTAAGACCTTCCCTAATGTACCTGCAAAAACCAAATTTACTTGCGACCCGTATGGGTATCAAGCTCGACCCCAGTAAGCTTCAAAAACCATCTTTTAATGATATAAATAGAAAAAAATCAGAAGTAGCAGAAGGCCATCGAGTTACACCTTCTGCTTTGGCACATATATTGCTAAAACCTTCCTTAATGTACCTGCAGAAACCAAATTTACTTGCGACCCGTATGGGTATCAAACTCGACCCCTGTAAGCTTCAAAAACCATCTTTTAATGATATAAATAGGAAAACACATCAGAAGTGGCAGAAGGCCATCGAGTTACACCTTCCGCTTTGGCACATCTATTGCTAAGACCTTCCTTAATGTACCTGCAAAAACCAAATTTATTTGCGACCCGTATGGGTATCAAACTCGATCCCTGTAAGCTTCAAAAACCATCTTTTAATGATATAAATAGGAAAAAAATCAGAAGTAGCAGAAGGTCATCGAGTTACACCTTCCGCTTTGGCACGTATATTGCTAAGACCTTCCTTAATGTACCTGAGAAAACCAAATTTACTTGCGACCCGTATGGGTATCAAAATCGACCCGTATAAGCTTCAAAATTCATCACTTAATGATATAAATAGGAAAAAAATCAGAAGTAGCAGAAGGCCATCGAGTTACACCTTCTGCTTTGGCACATATATTGCTAAGACCTTCCTTAATGTAGCTGCAAAAACGAAATTTACTTGCGACCCGTATGGGTATCAAACTCGACCCGTGTAAGTTTCAAAAACCATCTTTTAATGATATAAATAGGAAAAAATCAGAAGTATCAGAAGGCCATCGAGTTACACCTTCCGCTTTGGCACATCTATTGCTAAGACCTTCCTTAATGTACCTGGAAAAACCAAATTTACTTGCGACCCGTATGGGTATCAAAATCGACCCCTGTAAGCCTCAAAAACCATCTATTAATAATATAAATAGGAAAAAAATCAGAAGTAGCAGAAGGTCATCGAGTTGCACCTTCCGCTTTGGCACGTATATTGCTAAGACCTTCCTTAATGTACCTGAGAAAACCAAATTTACTTGCGACCCGTATGGGTATCAAAATCGACCCGTATAAGCTTCAAAATTCATCACTTAATGATATAAATAGGAAAAAAATCAGAAGTAGCAGAAGGCCATCGAGTTACACCTTCTGCTTTGGCACATATATTGCTGATACCTTCCTTAATGTAGCTGCAAAAACCAAATTTACTTGCGACTCGTATGGGTATCAAACTCGACCCGTGTAAGCTTCAAAAACCATCTTTTAATGATATAAATAGGAAAAAATCAAAGTACAGAAGGCCATCGAGTTACACCTCCGCTTTGGCACATATATTGCTAAGACCTTCCTTAATGTACCTGCAAAACCAAATTAACTTGCGACCCGTATGGGTACAAACTGACCCTTAAGCTTCAAAACCATCTTTTAATGATATAAATAGGAAAAAATCAGAAGTAGCAGAAGGCCATCGAGTTACACCTTCTGCTTTGGCACATATATTGCTAAACCTTTTAATTACCTGCAAAACCAAATTTACTTGCACCCGTATGGGTATCAAACTCGACCCTTAAGCTTCAAAAACCATCTTTTAATGATATAAATAGGAAAAAAATCAGAAGTAGCAAAGGCCATCGAGTTACACCTTCGCTTTGGCACTATATTGCTAAGACCTTCCTTAATGTCCTGAAAAAACCAAATTTACTTCCCCGTATGGGTATCAAAATCGACCCTTAAGTTCAAAACATCCTTAATGATATAAATAGGAAAAAATCAGAAGTAGCAGAAGGCCATCGAGTTACACCTTCTGCTTTGGCACATATATTGCTAAGACCTTTTTTAATATACCTGCAAAAACCAAATTTACTTGCCACCCGTATGGGTATCAAACTCGACCCCTCTAAGCTTCAAAAACCATCTTTTAATGATATAAATAGGAAAAAAATCAGAAGTAGAAAAAGGCCATCGAGTTACACCTTCTGCTTTGGCACGTATATTGCTAAGACCTTCCTTAATGTACCTGAAAAAAACAAATTTACTTGCGACCCGTATGGGTATCAAAATCGACCCGTATAAGTTTCAAAATTCATCACTTAATGATATAAATAGGAAAAAAATCAGAAGTAGCAGAAGGCCATCGAGTTACACCTTCTGCTTTGGCACATATATTGCTAAGACCTTCCTTAATGTAGCTGCTAAAACCAAATTTATTTGCGACTCGTATGGGTATCAAACTCGACCCGTGTAAGCTTCAAAAACCATCTTTTAATGATATAAATAGGAAAAAAATCAGAAGTAGCAGAAGGCCATCGAGTTACACCTTCTGCTTTGGCACATATATTGCTAAGACCTTTTAATTACCTGCAAAACCAAATTTACTTGCCACCCGTATGGGTATCAAACTCGACCCCTCTAAGCTTCAAAAACCATCTTTTAATGATATAAATAGGAAAAAAATCAGAAGTAGCAAAAGGCCATCGAGTTACACCTTCTGCTTTGGCACGTATATTGCTAAGACCTTCCTTAATGTACCTGAAAAAAACAAATTTACTTGCGACCCGTATGGGTATCAAAATCGACCCGTATAAGTTTCAAAATTCATCACTTAATGATATAAATAGGAAAAAAATCAGAAGTAGCAGAAGGCCATCGAGTTACACCTTCTGCTTTGGCACATATATTGCTAAACCTTCCTTAATGTAGCTGCAAAACCAAATTTACTTGCGACCCGTATGGGTATCAAACTCGACCCGTGTAAGCTTCAAAAACCATCTTTTAATGATATAAATAGGAAAAAACTCAGAAGTACAGGAAGGTCATCGAGTTACACCCTCCGCTTTGGCATATATATTGCCAAGACCTTCCTTAATGTACCTGCAAAAACCAAATTAACTTGCGACCCGTATGGGTACCAAACTCGACCCCTGTAAGCTTCAAAAACCATCTTTTAATGATATAAATAGGAAAAAAATCAGAAGTAGCAGAAGGCCATCGAGTTACACCTTCTGCTTTGGCACATATATTGCTAAGACCTTTTTAATTACCTGCAAAAACCAAATTTACTTGACCCGTATGGGTATCAAAATCGACCCTAAGCTTCAAAACCATCTTAATGATATAAATAGGAAAAATCAGAATAGCAAAGGCCATCGAGTTACACCTTCTGCTTTGGCACTATATTGCTAAGACCTTCTTAATGTACCTGAAAAACCAAATTTACTTGCGACCCGTATGGGTATCAAATCGACCTTAAGTTCAAAACCATCTTTTAATGATATAAATAGGAAAAAATCAGAAGTAGCAGAAGGCCATCGAGTTACACCTTCTGCTTTGGCACATATATTGCTAAGACCTTTTTAATGTACCTGCAAAACCAAATTTATTGCGACCCGTATGGGTATCAAACTCGACCCTGTAAGCTTCAAAACCATCTTTAATGATATAAATAGGAAAAAATCAGAAGTAGCAGAAGGCCATCGAGTTACACCTTCTGCTTTGGCACATATATTGCTAAGACCTTTTTTAATATACCTGCAAAAACCAAATTTACTTGCCACCCGTATGGGTATCAAACTCGACCCCTCTAAGCTTCAAAAACCATCTTTTAATGATATAAATAGGAAAAAAATCAGAAGTAGCAAAAGGCCATCGAGTTACACCTTCTGCTTTGGCACGTATATTGCTAAGACCTTCCTTAATGTACCTGCAAAAACCAAATTTATTTGTGACCCGTATGGGTATCAAAATCGACCCGTATAAGCTTCAAAATTCATCACTTAATGATATAAATAGGAAAAAAATCAGAAGTAGCAGAAGGCCATCGAGTTACACCTTCTGCTTTGGCACATATATTGCTAAGACCTTCCTTAATGTAGCTGCAAAAACCAAATTTACTTGCGACCCGTATGGGTATCAAACTCGACCCGTGTAAGCTTCAAAAACCATCTTTTAATGATATAAATAGGAAAAAAATCAGAAGTATCAGAAGGCCATCGAGTTACACCTTCCGCTTTGGCACATATATTGCTAAGACCTTCCTTAATGTACCTGCAAAAACCAAATTAACTTGCGACCCGTATGGGTACCAAACTCGACCCCTGTAAGCTTCAAGAACCATCTTTTAATGATATAAATAGGAAAAAAATCAGAAGTAGCAGAAGGCCATCGAGTTACACCTTCTGCTTTGGCACATATATTGCTAAGACCTTTTTTAATGTACCTGCAAAAACCAAATTTACTTGTGACCCGTATGGGTATCAAACTCGACCGGTGTAAGCTTCAAAAACCATCTTTTAATGATATAAATAGGAAAAAAATCAGAAGTAGCAGAAGGCCATCGAGTTACACCTTCTGCTTTGGCACATATATTGCTAAGACCTTCCTTAATGTACCTGCAAAACCAAATTTACTTGCGACCCGTATGGGTATTAAGCTCGACCCCAGTAAGCTTCAAAACCATCTTTTAATGATATAAATAGGAAAAAATCAGAAGTAGCAGAAGGCCATCGAGTTACACCTTCTGCTTTGGCACATATATTCTAAGACCTTTTTAATGTACCTGCAAAACCAAATTTACTTGCGACCCGTATGGGTATCAAACTCGACCCTGTAAGCTTCAAAACCATCTTTTAATGATATAAATAGGAAAAATCAGAAGTAGCAGAAGGCCATCGAGTTACACCTTCTGCTTTGGCACATATATTCTAAGACCTTCTTAATGTACCTGCAAAACCAAATTTACTTGCGACCCGTATGGGTATCAAACTCGACCCTCTAAGCTTCAAAACCATCTTTTAATGATATAAATAGGAAAAAATCAGAAGTAGCAGAAGGCCATCGAGTTACACCTTCTGCTTTGGCACATATATTGCTAAGACCTTTTTAATGTACCTGCAAAACCAAATTTACTTGCGACCCGTATGGGTATCAAACTCGACCCTGTAAGCTTCAAAACCATCTTTTAATGATATAAATAGGAAAAATCAGAAGTAGCAGAAGGCCATCGAGTTACACCTTCTGCTTTGGCACATATATTGCTAAGACCTTTTTAATGTACCTGCAAAACCAAATTTACTTGCGACCCGTATGGGTATCAAACTCGACCCTCTAAGCTTCAAAACCATCTTTTAATGATATAAATAGGAAAAAATCAGAAGTAGCAGAAGGCCATCGAGTTACACCTTCTGCTTTGGCACATATATTGCTAAGACCTTTTTAATGTACCTGCAAAACCAAATTTACTTGCGACCCGTATGGGTATCAAACTCGACCCTGTAAGCTTCAAAACCATCTTTTAATGATATAAATAGGAGAAAAATCAGAAGTAGCAGAAGGCCATCGAGTTACACCTTCTGCTTTGGCACATATATTGCTAAGACCTTTTTTAATGTACCTGCAAAAACCAAATTAACTTGCGACCCGTATGGGTATCAAACTCGACCCTGTAAGCTTCAAAAACCATCTTTTAATGATATAAATAGGAAAAAATCAGAAGTAGCAGAAGGCCATCGAGTTACACCTTCTGCTTTGGCACATATATTGCTAAGACCTTCCTTAATGTACCTGCAAAAACCAAATTTACTTGCGACCCGTATGGGTATCAAACTCGACCCCTCTAAGCTTCAAAAACCATCTTTTAATGATATAAATAGGAAAAAATCAGAAGTAGCAGAAGGCCATCGAGTTACACCTTCTGCTTTGGCACATATATTGCTAAGACCTTTTTAATGTACCTGCAAAAACCAAATTTACTTGCGACCCGTATGGGTATCAAACTCGACCCCTGTAAGCTTCAAAAACCATCTTTTAATGATATAAATAGGAAAAAAATCAGAAGTAGCAGAAGGCCATCGAGTTACACCTTCTGCTTTGGCACATATATTGCTAAGACCTTTTTTAATGTACCTGCAAAAACCAAATTAACTTGCGACCCGTATGGGTATCAAACTCGACCCCTGTAAGCTTCAAAAACATCTTTTAATGATATAAATAGGAAAAAATCAGAAGTAGCAGAAGGCCATCGAGTTACACCTTCTGCTTTGGCACATATATTGCTAAGACCTTTTTTAATGTACCTGCAAAAACCAAATTTACTTGCGACCCGTATGGGTATCAAACTCGACCCCTCTAAGCTTCAAAAACCATCTTTTAATGATATAAATAGGAAAAAATCAGAAGTAGCAGAAGGCCATCGAGTTACACCTTCTGCTTTGGCACATATATTGCTAAGACCTTTTTTAATGTACCTGCAAAAACCAAATTAACTTGCGACCCGTATGGGTACCAAACTCGACCCTTAAGCTTCAAAACCATCTTTTAATGATATAAATAGGAAAAAAATCAGAAGTAGCAGAGGCCATCGAGTTCAACCTTTGCTTTGGCACTAAGTTCAAACCTTTTAATGTCAAAACCATTTACTCCCGTATGGTATCAAAACCTTAAGTTCAAAACCATCGATTTAAGATATCATGGAAAAATTGTAAGCCAAAATCGATTACAACCTTTGCTTTGACCGTATATTCAAATTATTCCTGCAAAACCAAATTTAACTTGACCCTAATGGGTAAAATCGACTTAATCAAAATACATTCTGATATAGCAGAAAATAGACCGTTCGAAGGCCATCGATACACATTTGCTTGACACATATATTTAAGACCTTAATTAACTGCAAAAACCAAATTTCTTGCACCCTAGGTAAAAATCACCCGTTAAGCTTAAAAACATCTTTATGAAATAGAAAAATCAGAAGTTCAAGGCCATGAGTTACACACTTTTTGGCACATTATTGCTAAAACCTTCCTTAATGTACCTAAAAACAATTTCTTCGATGTATGGTATCAAAATCACTTAAGTAAAACATCCTTTATAATAATAGAAAAAAAGTTAAGAACCATAGTTACACCTTCTCTTTGGCACATTGTACAAACACCTTAAACCTGCAAAACCAAATTTAAATTACCCGTAGATATCAAATACCTGTAAGGCTTCAAAACCTCTTTTAATGAAGATAGGTAAACCTTCAGATGACGAAAGCCAATACACTTCTGCTTTGGCTATATAAGACCTTTTTAATTCATGAAACAAATTTACTTACCCTAGGGATCAAATAGCAGAACCCTAAGCTTCAAAACCCTTTTATGGACATAATTGAAAAATAATGTAGCAGAAGCCAAGTTACCCTTTGCTTGCAGTAATTCTAAACTTCCTATGTACCTCAAAACCAATTTAACTTGATACATGGTATAAAATACCGAAAGTTCAAAATTCACCTTTTGAAATAGGTAAAAAATCAGAATGCAGAAGGCCAGTACCTTCCTTTGGCACATATATTGCTAAGACCTTCTTAATGTACCTGAAAACCAAATTTACTTGCGACCGTATGGGTATCAAACTCGACTGTAAGCTTCAAAACCATCTTTTAATGATATAAATAGGAAAAATCAGAAGTAGCAGAAGGCCATCGAGTTACACCTTCTGCTTTGGCACATATATTGCTAAGACCTTCCTTAATTACCTGCAAAACCAAATACTTGCACCCGTATGGGTATCAAACTCGACCCTCTAAGCTTCAAACCATCTTTAATGATATAAATAGGAAAAAATCAGAAGTAGCAGAAGGCCATCGAGTTACACCTTCTGCTTTGGCATATATTGCTAAGACCTTCTTAATGTACCTGAAACCAAATTTACTTGCGACCCGTATGGGTATCAATCGACTTAAGCTTCAAAACATCTAATGATATAAATAGGAAAAATCAGAAGTAGCAGAAGGCCATCGAGTTACACCTTCTGCTTTGGCACATATATTGCTAAGACCTTTTAATGTACTGCAAACCAAATTTACTTGCGACCCGTATGGGTATCAATCGACCCTTAAGCTTCAAAACCATCTTAATGATATAAATAGGAAAAATCAGAAGTACAGAAGGCCATCGAGTTACACCTTTCGCTTTGGCACATATATTGCTAAGACCTTCCTTAATGTACCTGCAAAAACCAAATTAACTTGCGACCCGTATGGGTACCAAACTCGACCCCTGTAAGCTTCAAGAACCATCTTTTAATGATATAAATAGGAAAAAAATCAGAAGTAGCAGAAGGCCATCGAGTTACACCTTCTGCTTTGGCACATATATTGCTAAGACCTTTTTTAATGTACCTGCAAAAACCAAATTTACTTGCGACCCGTATGGGTATCAAACTCGACCCCTCTAAGCTTCAAAAACCATCTTTTAATGATATAAATAGGAAAAAAATCAGAAGTAGCAGAAGGCCATCGAGTTACACCTTCTGCTTTGGCACATATATTGCTAAGACCTTTTTTAATGTACCTGCAAAAACCAAATTTACTTGCGACCCGTATGGGTATCAAACTCGACCCTGTAAGCTTCAAAACCATCTTTTAATGATATAAATAGGAAAAAAATCAGAAGTAGCAGAAGGCCATCGAGTTACACCTTCTGCTTTGGCACATATATTACTAAGACCTTCCTTAATGTACCTGCAAAAACCAAATTTACTTGCGACCCGTATGGGTATCAAACTCGACCCCTCTAAGCTTCAAAACCATCTTTTAATGATATAAATAGGAAAAAATCAGAAGTAGCAGAAGGCCATCGAGTTACATCTTCTGCTTTGGCACATATATTGCTAAGACCTTCCTTAATGTACCTGCAAAAACCAAATTTACTTGCGACCCGTATGGGTATCAAACTCGACCCCTGTAAGCTTCAAAACCATCACTTTTAATGATATAAATAGGAAAAAAATCAGAAGTAGCAGAAGGCCATCGAGTTACACCTTCTGCTTTGGCACATATATTGCTAAGACCTTTTTTAATGTACCTGCAAAAACCAAATTTACTTGCGACCCGTATGGGTATCAAACTCGACCCCTCTAAGCTTCAAAAACCATCTTTTAATGATATAAATAGGAAAAAATCAGAAGTAGCAGAAGGCCATCGAGTTACACCTTCTGCTTTGGCACATATATTGCTAAGACCTTTTTTAATGTACCTGCAAAAACCAAATTAACTTGCGACCCGTATGGGTACCAAACTCGACCCCTGTAAGCTTCAAGAACCATCTTTTAATGATATAAATAGGAAAAAAATCAGAAGTAGCAGAAGGCCATCGAGTTACACCTTCTGCTTTGGCACATATATTACTAAGACCTTCCTTAATGTACCTGCA